>CM070873.1:61796080-62455004 GCA_036365515.1 Torymus aiolomorphi | reverse complement strand
CCAACCAACCCCAAATAACTCCGATTCCCGTCGAATAAGAAGCATAGCCCGTGTCAAACGGTCAAAGCGAATTCATTAAAATCGCCCGGGTGATGAGGTCTCTATTCCCTCGGAGCTGTAATCCGTCAAAGGGCGTGCGTCGATCGCCGGCCGATCGCGCAAGAACTACAGCGACCGCAAACAGCGCGCGCTCGCGCGGTGCCGTAATTGAAGCGAAAGTGCACGACCGCGCCGCTAATTCGCGTCGCGGCTGTTCATTACGCGTAATTTATGCGAATTTCGGGCGGTCAGAGAGGAGAGGAAGAAAAAGAAGGTTGGAGTATGTGTGTGAGTTAGC
The DNA here is from genome assembly GCA_036365515.1 of Torymus aiolomorphi. NCBI lineage: Eukaryota > Metazoa > Arthropoda > Insecta > Hymenoptera > Torymidae > Torymus > Torymus aiolomorphi. The sequence goes on along the minus strand of CM070873.1, from coordinate 62,454,667 downwards.
GATTCGAATTATGGCGTGCGAGCGGCGATGTTGCTTTGATTTGCATTTTGGATGGAAATGTTGTGAGTTTAGATGTGTTTGGTATTTCGTATTTTTAAATGTACCAGTGGGCAATAGTATATTTCGCAACAAGTGCGGGAAATGAGGAAACATTAAATTTATTACTTTTTAGTTTCCATTTATTGATTAATTAATTAATTATTGAAGAAATAAAAAAAGCTGTTTACGCTGCAATAGCAAATATTACCGAGTTCAGACAAAAACATTTCGTTTTCCTAACCTTTGAAATTCATGAATATTTAGCGATTTTTCTCCAACCTCAATGAATAATGTCCATTAGTCGATTTGATAACCAGCGCAAATATCCGTATTATACAGTTATAGATCGAATCCTCTTTGCAGTTTATACTCCCGATAAAACGCAAAGAAAAAGAAACTCATAATAATACGGCAAATCCCCGTGTTCCCCGGCTCCGGCAATCCGCGCGCAATTGTTAAAATCAATCGGTGGCAATTACAATCCAGCCGAATCCGCGATAAGATATAAGTATATAGTTATTAGCTGGCTCTGCTCTCGCGGGCTTTTCATCGAGATTCCGCGATTAAACAGGCAAGTTGGCAAATAAATGAATTAAAATTTATTTCCGCGTCCGCTAAGCGGCTGTATTTTTATATATATGTACTCGGAATCCTTATCGTTGCATTTGCCGAGTCATCAGAGAAAGAGAGCGGCAGCGCAGCAGGGGTAAAAACAGCCTTTTATTGAGGTCGTTCGCCATCCGCGCGCGACTTTCTATGGCTACTTTGCGGAATCTGATTTTATTCGTCGTCGTCGTCGCTCGCTCGCAGCCTTTATTTCAATTTCTCTTAAGAGACCGACCGACTAAATCAATGAATACATTATCTCGATCCTCAGCGAGCGCCACTCTCTTCCTTCCCTGAAATATATATGTACAAAGCTCTTTTTTTGCCTTCTTTCTGTCGGTGAACGTCGATGAATTATTTATATCGACTCGCGCGCACGCTCTCGGCAGTTATTTGTCGGTGGTTTATTTTAAAGGGGGGCGGAGGGGGAGAGAGGTCGCGAGCAAATGGCGTGTAAAATTGTTTATTCGAGGGAGCGAGTAAGGGGAAGTGGTTGAAATTTGAAAGGATTGGATGGGTTGAGCTGCTTATTTATAGTTTGTCATCTGAGGTGAGCGCGGTAATACTTAAAAGAGCTATTAAAGCACGTTGACTCGTATAACTCATTTATAACCCATTATATTTGGAACACTTTATTTTAAAATCACCTTTTCAACCCAAACCCCCATAAATTATCCAAAGGTCGTCGGAATGAATCACGCGTGGATGTTTCACGCAACCGAAACAATAAAAAACCAATTAATTCTTTATTCCTTCGAAACACCGTATAACAAATTATGCTGTCTCTCTCGTCCGCTCGTTATATGAAACACTCTCTCTCTCTCTCTCTCTCTCTCTCTCTCTCTCTCTCTCTCTCTCTCTCTCTCTCTCTCTCTCTCTCTCTCTCTCTCGCGTTATACACAATTTACATTACACGAATTGATTACCCATTAATAATGTACCGAGCAATCATTCGCGATCGACGCTGAAAAATGGGGGGCGGGGGGGGGGGGGGCAAAACCACGTCGTCGAGCGAGCGAGCGCTGGTATAGCTGAATGTTTGCTGCGGGGTAAATCGACAAAAAGGGGGTCATTAAACGTTGCCCGCGTGTGGGCGATGTACATTTTTTCCGCTGCGCGTTTAATGCGCCGCGACCGATATTAAATATTCATCCGACGGAGAGGGCGTCGAATATTTATTGCGCATCGTCCGTGCGCGGCCCGCAATTACTAGTCCAAATGCGATATTTACATTAACCGACGGCACCACCGCCGCCGCCGTCGTGGCAATCATTTTTAACGAAGGATATTAACTGGGAATATTTTACGAGCTCATTTATCGGGAGAGCGGCCGACCGAGTGAGCGCTAATAAATAAATCCCCCGGTTCGCTTTGCATTTGAATAAACGTTAAATTTATCGCCGATAGATAGCTGAATAATGCGCTACGTTCGCCATGGCGCGTATAAATTGTTTTATATAGATAATGCCTCGAGATTTGGGAAAAAAAAAATTGGCGCTTACTTCGCGAAGGTTTATCTGGTTAGAAAATTATGACGATTTTTCATACATATGTATAATTTATCACGGCGACAGAGAGCTTTATAAAATAATTTCACCGTTTTCGCTTTTGTATATCAATTTTTGACACAAATGTATAGGCGTAAACATCAAAGGAAAAAAATCGAACGTGCATAATTTATCACAGCGATATGTATATACATCCGCACAAAACCGCCCGAAAAATCCTCTCAAATACTCCAGAGCAATATTTAGCAAATTCACCCACGTGTGTATATATAATATTCGCATGGAAAATTCGCAAGACTGATACACAACAACACCACGATTTTACTTTTACTCCTGACACCGCAACAGTTCATAAATTTTCGCACACATGCATTCCCCATCCTTTTCCACTCCACTTGGCAATTCGTAAAATCATCCTCCTTCTAATCTCTCTCCCTCTCGCAATAACAAATCTGCCCAAAACTATTTCCACCCTCACCCCCACCCTTCAGTTCGTCGAAACAAAGCCGCAGGTATTTCAGAAACAGACCGATTCCGCAGCCCCCGTCGACCATAAGCGCGCGCGAGCGCCGCACACAGTGTAACGATTTGCTGGCGCGCAAAACTACGGAATCGCACGAAACGAGAAACCTCAGCTCCTGCATTATACGCGGAAAGAGAGAGAGAGAGAAAGAAATGGCGCGAGGCCGCAGGCAGAGATTTTACGATCGAAAGCTCGGTCATTTTCGCGCTGGCGCATAGCGACACGCGAGCGAGGCGGAGAAAAAAAGCGAACGAAAATGTGTTTGCGGCACGTGCGCGCGGTGCCGCCGTTCAAAGTATATACATACACGACGGCGAGAAGAAAAAACGCCGTAATGAAGCGGCAGCGGCGTCGTTCGAGGTTGGTTGGTATAGCTAGGCTGTACGTGGCGTGACGCGCGGCAATTGCTGCGGGCCGAAACCCGCCGCGAGGAAGTCGGCCAATCATATTTGCTAAACAGACGAAGTACCCGCACGTGGGTGTGGGTGAACGGCGAGGTGAGCGAACGCGGCCGGTCATTATGCAGTTCCCCGGACTCGGGAAAGGTGGTAAGTAAGCCCGCGCGGCGCCAACTTTTTACTAAGAGAGACTTTCTTTATTTCGCGCGGCTTGTTTGTTTGTTTTGAGCGCGAGCCGAGTGTGTATATCGAGCGCGGAAAATCAGAAATGGGTTATGCTTGTTTTGATGTGTTTTTACTCGAAGGCGGAGGTGGTGGAGCGGGTGAGTTATGGGCTTATATTCAGCGAGATTCGAGGGAGCGTATTGATGCTTTGTTTTGTTTTATCGGCGGGTAATAGTTGTGGAGGAGATAAATAATAAATCAGGGAGGATGCTTGATGTTGTTTAGGTGCGGGAGTATGTAAAGATGATGTGTCTGAAGTTTGCAACGTTGAAGTGCAACGAAGTAAAAAAATTAATTCATTTTACTTCAAGTTTATACTAATTGATATTAATTTAACGTGTAGATTTAGTATTTTGATAGTATAAAAGAATTTGAACAAAGTTTTAGATATCATTTTCATTGTTCAATAACTTTAATCAATCGTAAAAAATTATTTCGTTGCATTCCAACGATGCAAACTTCAGAGTCATTAAAGATGAGAGTAGACGTGAATGTATAATGTGGAAGGTGGATTTTAAATGGTTTCCCAGAGGTTTTTACCTTCTAAATAAAAATATTGGACAAGGATTGACAATTTTTAATGAGTTAGCCCTTTCAGTCACGCAGTGCAGGAAACGTCGTGGAATTGTTCAGCTTTAATTTGTTTATGAGAGAAAAATATATTCAATAAGCCCACATGTATTGAGATCTAAAGTTTAACCCTTTTTCAGCACAAAAATGCAAAAAATCTCGAAAGTTTTGGCCAGAGAAGAAAGTAAGAATATTAAAAAGGTGTCTATTATAATGGACACTCTGACTAAAAGGGTTAAGACTAATTTTAGTTCAAGTTAACATAAGTGGTTAGAACCTATAATTACATAAGTACATGCTTTCTACTCGTATCCATGAAAATGATAAACAACTTTTGACATCCCAATAATAGCAGAAATTTTCATATTAAACTCAACGTCGAATTGTTACGTCACAATTGATATTGACAAGTTTTGCGCTCATAAATAATTAACGGGTCGTTTCAATGGACTTCTCCAGTGCTCAACAATATATATACATACGCATTTCAAATTAATATTTCGCCGGCCCCGTAGATTACATCGGCGCGCAAACGATGTGATGGCCTTTAAAGTTCCATAATGAGTTTGCATACATTGCCGGACTATTACAATATAATAATAATCAATCTTCCAGGATGTGAATAAAATAAATATATACATACGCGCTGAATTTAAATTGCGCGGACACATTTACGGCCGCCGGCTGCATAATGATCGAATCGAGTCGTAAGTATCTTATTATACAGGATTGTCGAACAATGCCAATGATATGACGAGAGTCGAAGATATATCTTTGACCATATTAACAATAGGTACGATAATGATAATTTTACCAAAATAATCATTCGTTTGATAATATCAGCTGGCTATGCAACGCAGTTGCTGTTATTATTTTGAATACACGTTTCAGCTCTAATTTAAATGATACGTTTTCGAATGTTGTATATCCCGCGTGCGTTTATGTGTATAATGACCTAAAAGAATTTGAAATTAGTTCATATCATTTGGGATTCATTAAAGTGGAAATGAACGGTATAATGCGAAATTACCGAAGGCTATATTATTGTGAAAATAAAGTTAATATACACTCGATATTATACCATTGATTGGCTCATTACGTAACTATAATCGCCTTAATTTGTTTATCATGCATATTACACATCAACTCGTAACCGTTAATACCTTATTATTATTACTTACTCGTACAATATCCATTTTTACAATCTAAATATCTATAATCTTATTACAATTTCACCGTAAAATAGGATTACCAACAACTTTACCCGACAAAAGAATCCTGAAACTCCATAAGAGGAAAACTGCGTTTACGTGCTTTTCTTTCTTCAAAAGACACGAAAAATCGGTGAAACACTTGCAGAGGAAAAGGCGCGAGCCGCAATTAAACTAGCAAAAAGCGCGCGCAAACTAATTGTCCACCGCCGACGAGCGGCGTATAGTGCGTTACAAACACAAGGTAAAGATCAAAGCTTTATACACGAAAAACACAATCCTCGGCGGGACGAAAGAGCGCGCGGCTCTCGTATAAATAAGTACAATCTCGTTATACGTATAGTAACCTTTGTGCTGCTGTCAGGCGGGTGTATTTCGATGGGGATTGAAGAACCGCGTGATGTGGATATCGATATGACGCTCGCCACAGTTGATGAAGTTTGGGTTTGTGTGTCTCTTTTTTGCAGCCGCGAAGGTAGAAGTTACGAAAGTCACGGTTATAATGGAGTCCGGGCGCAATTTTTTGGCAACGAACGCGGGCGCGTAAACAACGTTTTTTTGAATTTCGGCGCAGTTTTTTGGTCGAAGAAGGTTTATATGCGAGCTGCGAGTTTTGGAAAGTTGGGAATGGGTTTGCTGCAAGGGACACGATTTAAAACGTCGATCCGGTCGCGCGAAATTTTTGAATTGCGGTGTTTTGCAACTTGCGAATAGCTGACCAACGATCTACTAAAATTTTATTCACGCTCTATTTCGATATTTTGTTTTGCTTTACTCATGTTTCTTCCGAGAACTATATTTCATGGTTAATATAAATTTCGATGTTTTTGCTGGCGTTTAATTAACAAAAGTACGCGGCGCTCTATATTCTAGTATATTTCTCTTTATCGCGATTTCCCATTTATTTTTCACAAAACAACGCGGTCAGTTCATCCCACGCGCTGCTAGTTGCGCACCGCAAACAGACCTACCCGATAAAAACTGTAAAATTACAAAACCATCTCCATTTCCTCGACCAGAAAACAAAAGTTCTTTGAACCACGATATTCGTTTTCTCACAAAGCTTCCGCGTCGGAGGAAAAAAAAACTGGAGCTCCTCAGTTTCGCTCGACGTAATTATCGATCACCTGCCAGTGTCACATAAATTGTCCGGTCCCGGCAGCGCGCTACATTAACTCGCGTCCATATACCCACCGGAGAACGTTCATTAGATTATATATACGCCCTTACAGGCAGCTTTTCCCCCTGCACGCGTCCAATATTCATCCCACCATACATTTTTCCAGCTCGTAGCGCGCGGCCAATCGCATAATCCCGTGGGCTCCCCATTGTTTTCCAATCTCCCTCTCCCCCTCGCTCACTTTCGCGCCGACGAAACTTGAGAAATACGCGCGCGGTTCCCGAATTGTACGGTTAATCCTACGCGCACGCCACAGAATTTCCCCTATATATTCGAACTCGCTTTCTCGTGCGTACACTTTTTAATTTTGTTGTTTTATATACCGGGGGGCTCTCGCGAGCGCACGTACAGAGTTTGTTTATGGCACTCGAAATTCTAGATGGACAGCGCGGGAAATTGAAATTGCGCGAGTGCGAATATATGCGTGCGTGAGAGAGTTTTTTTCCCTCGATTCTTGTTTTCGTTCCACCTGACGCGGGAGTTTATGAATTTTAAAGCTTGAGAGTGATTGTAGAGGGGGCCGGAGGGGGTTGTTTTTAAAATGTGGCGGGCAAGGATGAATAATGGAAAATTAAGCGCGAATATCGCGTTCGCGAAATGTCTTTACGCACGTGCGGTTTTTTTTTTGGTCCAAGCTTTTGTTGCGGGGTTCGAGTGAATTTTCATTTTTGTTGGGAATTTTTGATTAATATTAAATATTACACGGTGTAATGTGAAATTCGTCTATTGCAGGGATATTTTACGGAAGATGATTTCAAGCATTTTCGAGTTCGACGAATTATATTTTTTTAAACTAAAAAATGCTTTAACCAGGATATTAAGTATACTCGGTTTTATATTTTATATATACAGACGAATTTTCATATGTGCAAAATACCGCCAAAATGGCATGGTGTGGTTTGTGCACATAAGAATTATGCACATATTTATTGTGCACACTTTAGCATTGGAGTATACACATAGATATAGATATACACCAATGCTAAAGTGTGCACAATAAATATGTGCATAATTCTTATGTGCACAAACCACACCATGCCGCCAAAATTAGATTTCATACCTTATGAAAAATTGATACGTGGACTGATTTTCACTGAACAATATTTGGCCAAAACAAAAAAAAACAAATTGAAAAAGCGCAAAATCATTTTTCAATACCCATCCGACGCATCATAAAAATACTTAACAAATTACTATCCCCTAAAAAAAACCTCGCCCATCCCGCCCCACCCCGCACTAAACGTCGCAAAGAAGTGCAAATTGATTTCTCTCTCTGGCGACCCCGCGACAGCCTTATTCGCCGCGCGCTTTACGATTGTCCCTGACTTTGTCGCGCGCAATAAAAGATCCGACGGCGAATGCCTCCGTGCGGAGCGAAACTCTTTGCAAAAGACGTTCTCGTAAATTTTTCCCTTTACGGCTAGCGAAACTCGTTGCGCGCGGCGACCGAGAACGAGACTTGTGTACACGCAGATACCGGAAAATGAAGTGGTTTAGGCCGGACTTGCTCGGGGTGAGGCTGCTTATTGCGAGGGTGTCGTTTGGGAAATTTGAGATTGTTGGTTGGGAAGCTTGGTTTCGTGTATTTTGTAAATAATTCTTTGTGTTGCAGTCTCGTTAAGGATATTTTTATTTGAAATCAGTTATTTTGTACGTTTGATGTCTTTGAATTGAAATAAAAGCAGAACGATATTTATTTATTGCCAAATGTATAAATAGTCAAATAAATCGCAAGAAAGTATTCACCTTCGTCTTCAGATATACGAATTCATCGCATGTACGACAAAACTCATGATAAAGGAAGGTGTAGGTACTTGGAACTAGAGATTATACTTCCTGAAAAAGTTGGACCTTCTAAGAACATAAAAATTCGGAAGGGTTTTTTCCCCGTCTCGTACATTATAGAAGCAAAAACAAGATGAGTTATACGCATCAAGTCCCATTTTCAGCGAACAACGGTAAACTTTTCCACTGCTAACTACATAATCCAGCAACATTTTCGAGAAAATATTTTAAAATGATATATATACTTTTGAATGACGTATCTCACAACAATCTTCCCAAAATTACAAAGAAATTACAAAAATTGCCTCATCCCGCAACAGCAAAATGACAAACCTATCGCGAGTTTCCATCACCCCTTGTCACCCAAAATTACCATAAATACGCTATCTCTTCCAGACAACAGCGCTCTTCCTCCCTCCGGGCCATCCCACACAAAAACCTCCTCTCCCGCCGAAACATCATACAACCCACGCGCTTTCAATACCCTTCTTCTACTCCCCTACCTCGCGAAAACTTTCACCGTGTCCTATACACACACACACACACACAGAATGACGACGACGACTACTACTACTACTACCGGCGGAGTCACCGAAAACGCGAACTTTCTCGCCAAAGGTAATCTCGGCGTGTCCAACTTGGCCATTCGGAAACTTCCGCTAAAGATCCGCGTGTACGCGCTGCCCCGTCGTTGCGAACGGGGGGTAAAGTTGCTCGCTGGGTGTGTGTGTCTGCGATCGGCCCGCAAAATTGGTTTGCATCTTTCCTCCTCCCTCCTCCACCCGCGTCGTTCTTTGTCCGAGCGATAGTATAGTCGTTGGCACGCGTGATTCAGACGATTGTCGAACGGTTATGGGGACATGCGATGGTTCTTGAGGATGCGAAGGGCTAGAGGATGGTCGTTTGGGGTTGAAAGTTTTGTAGTTTTAAAGCTGGGTGCTCGTTGGATATGTATCGTTTTGGCGACTTTGAATGGGTAATGATAATAGGGCAAAAGTCTGTTTTTTAAAAAGAGTTGACCTACTTTTTACAATGTACTCACGTTATTACGGGGCATGTAACCTTTTTTGTATACGTAGATTGCGTAGTTACCTTGCTCGTTGAGCACGAGAAAATGTTTAGATTATGAAAAAGATTTCTTTTTGTCTAACAAAAAAGTATAATATTAAAAAATAGCTATTCATAGGAAAATCATATCGTAGTAAACAGCTCTTATATAATTATGTTTTCCAAGAATACACAAAACATTTTTAAAATGAAAAATAAACATAATATTAGCGAGTTAACAACTTCATTGCCCCTTTTTATCTCTCTCTTCTTTTGATTCCCGCGTCGGCGTAATTAACAATGTATAGAAATCTCAAAGCAAATTCATGAAAAAATTAATTACTCCCAAGAACAAGCAAGTCGTAATGAAAAACGCAGTTCCATAACCCCGTCTATAATTAATCCCTCTACTCATCCACTATAACCTACGGCGCACCTTTACGGCATTACCTTTCCCTTTAAAAACCACCTTCAACTTCTTCTTCTTCTTCTTCTTCTCCATCCGACCGCAAACGAAGTCTTGCCACGCGTGCACGCGCACAAAAGGATATTAATATGTGAACTGAAATTTCCGTTAGAAACAATAAAAAGCTCAGCTCTAAGTGTACAAAGGGCTGGGGACCGAGGGAATATTAAGCAGCAGTCGAGAGAGAGAGAGAGAAAGAGAGAGAGAGAGAGAGAGAGAGAGAGAGAGAGAGAGAGAGAGAGAGAGAGAGAGAGAGAGAGAGAGAGAGAGAGAGAGAGCTGGCTTTTTGCCGCGCTTGCCGCGTTATTGAGAGAGAGAGAGAGAGAGGCGAGGGAATATCTTCCGCATACTTCGCCCCGTACTTGTTTAATCGAGGCAAGTCGCTTGTGCCGTTGCTGCTGCTGCTGCTGCTGCTGCCCTCGTGGCCGTGATTAAATTTCCGAGTGCTTTGGTTACGCGCGTGCGAGAGTGAGACCGAGAGAGAGAGAGAGAGAGGGACACGCGCGAGAGGTATTTTGTCCCTGGTTTCGCAAAGTTTTTAGAGAAGAAGAGATTGTTGGGGCATCCTGGGGCGATTGAATTGTTCTATGTTAATGCGTGTATTATTATTGTTTGTTATATATTGTTTGGAATAATAAGGAAATTTATTTAAGTGTGTTTGTATTAGATACTAATATTATGAATACTAAACAATTTCAATGTATAAATAATGCAGTGGCACTTTACTATACTTTCTAAAGTTGAATTAGTGAAAAAACCACTAATTATTAGTTAAAATTGCTCGACCGTTGAATTAGATTGGCGGTGGAGCATGAAATAATGAAATAACTAATGAAAAACTAATGAAAAACTAATGAAATAACTAATGAAAAACTAATCAAATAACTAATGAAAAACTAATGAAAAAACTAATGAAATAATGAATATTCACTAATTCGGCAGTGGAGTAATTTTAACTAATAATTAGTGGTTTTTTCACTAATTCAACTTTAAAGAGTAAGATTTCCGAAGCAATAAATAAGTTAAATTTTAGAGTAATCTTGCAACTTATACGAAAATAATTGAATGAATAATTGAAGAAATACGAGGCAGCTATCAAAAAAACTTTACTTTCAATATTTTCTAACTATTTTAGTAAAATACTTTTCTGAAACCTCATGGCTTTGTCATCCAGGTGCGCAATTTGTATAACGCAGTATCCTCGAGCTGTGCTCTCTACGGTATAGATCGCATCCTGTTAACTGATATACTGCGCCTCTCTGTGCTTTCCCGTCTCGCCTAAAGACTATTTTTAATATAAATAAAATAAATAATGTACCGTTAATGTACGAATTCAGGTTCGCTTACAAATATTTTTCATAGGTTAATAGACACTAACATATTCTAGCAAAAGTAAATACTATCTCGATCTTAAATTTCATCGTTAAGACCTGCAGGACAACCCTAACATCTTAGGAACGCGCTCACCACTGAATAAATTTTCATCGCGCGCACTTGATAACAGACGATTTTCTAAAAAAGCTGGAAAATACTAACCCACATTTTTCATCACACAAAGCCCTCGCCGATTTGCTTTGCAAATTCGTTCGCCCGTCTTTTTTTTGTGCACCTGCCAAACCCTTTTCCTCCTGCATTTGAAATTTCAATACATAACTTACGCCAACGACGAAAACCTCCTTCGTCCTCCAAAATGTACATCCGCTCGAAACTAACCCCATCAGCACATCTCTCCGTTTCATCCGATCCGCATTATCATAAAACGAAAAGAAAGAGGGAGAAAAGAAACACGCAGTGTCTCGCACGTTACACCCTTACATCCTGGTATCGTCCAGGCGAAATCGCAAGGGGGGATCGCTATATACACAGCTCAATCGTCTTCCCTCGTACGTGCGAAGCGTCGTTGAAGACAAAGACGCGACAAAGTCCATCGGAGTTACACATGTATGTATATATATGTAAGGAAGGAAAGAGAGATAGACTACTCACCGACAACGTTGAGATGCACGAAGTGGCTCATGTGCGGGATCGTGGATACTTGGCATTCGTAGATGCCGGTGTCCCGGTGCTGGGGATACTTTATCTGCAGCACCCAGTCGTCCGAGTGGACGTGATGTATCGCCCGGAAGCGCTGGTCGTTCGTGTACGTGTACCGGCCGATCGTCAGCAGGTGGATGTCCCTGTGTCGCACCCACGACACCTGCAGAGTAGACATCTGTAATGCATGTGGTGCCGGCCAATTGTGGGACTGACTGTCTGCTAGTGTTTTAGCAAATGTGTACGTGAATGTGTGAGGGTGTGAAAATGTGTGTGTGTGTGTGTATGTATGTGTGTGTGTGTGTGTGTGTGTGTGTGTGTGTGTGTGTGTGTGTGTGTGTGTGTGTGTGTGTGTGTGTGTGTGTGTGTGTGTGTGTGTGTGTGTGTGTGTGTGTGTGTGTGTGTGTGTGTGTATATATATATATATATATATATATATATATATATATATATATATATGCTCGAGGGAATTGATATCGTATATGTAACGCGTTTCTTTTTATTGTCTGTGAGGAACGTGTTTATCGTTTTGCCAATGAGGCGATGGTGTATGTTATAGGAATGGGCAGGAAGTATGTTTAGTTTTGTTGCATGTAGGATGAATTGTAAGGTGGGGTTGTCGAATTATAGATGATTCGGTTGATATTTCATGAGCTGTTCTGTTTCTGTACTCGATTGGTTTTTTATTTAGACGAAAGTATAGGGTATTCTATTAATGGTAGTGAATGATCAAATTAAATAACGCTTAAGCTTGTGAATTAACAAGACATTCAGAATAAGTAAGGAGGTGAAGTTTTAAATACAGAAATGCATGCTGAGGGTACATACATAAATTTAGAGCAAATTGATGATATATTGATATGGTTGATTGTTATTTGAATATTGCGTATACTGGAAATATAACGAAAAATTTCATCGAAATTGAAAAATGCTATATACGAAGAGCGAATAAAGTTACGACGCAGTAAATTATTCCGGGGCACTCTGTCAGGAAAATAGAAAAAAATTATTGGGCTATTTATTTTGCATACAAAAAGGACGCCATTCGTAAATATTTCAAAACTTTAAATTTCGATAAATTCATGATACTCAGTACTGAATGTATGTGCGTCGCGCGAACGCCGGCTGTTTTTTTCCCCGCGACATGCAGTTGCGTTTGTTATGTACGAGTTTACATACACGCGTATTTCGACATGATTTTTCGTCCCCTTCATAACTTTTGAATTGGGTCACACAGTGCGGGACATTTTAATTTGACAGACAGTGTTCAAAGGGGGGAACAATTTAGAGCACTCGTTTTTCGTTCGTTCGAGGAATTCGAAAAATGTTATTATTCAGAGGACGGCTCTTTTTTAAATTCGACCGTTATTTGATTCAACATTAGTTTGAAAATGATTAAAACGGTCAAAATAAATAAATTGAATATCAATTTCGGAGTGCAAATTACTAGCAGTTATCAAAATAAACATGACGTGGATGACCTAATTGAAAATCGATTCATTGAATTTCATTCCAAATTCATTATTTTTTACCGTTCACATGGGCCAAAGAAGAAGTAAAACAAAATTTACTATTGATTCACGAATGAAATTCCACGGACTCTATATGCACTATAAATATACGAAATATATTTTGAAAAGTTTATTCAAGTTATTCACTATAGGATTTCAACGTTGACACTTAATATCAGCCAAATAATTCTATCGAAATGCGTTCGACTTCATCCTAAATTCAAAACCGTCCCACATAAATTTCAATAACCCATACAAAAAATTTTTCATTACCCTTACATCGCGCGCGCAATATGAAATTCCGTGAAATTTGACTCGCAACTCCCCATATTACCATTACGTAACTCCCCCACACACACCCATCCTCCTCTCCCCACGCATTTAAATCCACGCGAGTATTCTCCTTCCCCATAAACATCCCTCGGCCGTGCTTCCATACACCCCACTATTTTTCGCGCCTTCATAAATTCCCCGCCAGCCTATACGCCGCGCTGCTCGCATTTCCCCCCCGCGCGGGCAATATTCAATTACATTCCTCGCCCTTTGTGCGCGCTCAAACACATCTCCCTATCTGCTGGCTCGGAATCGGCAAAAAATACATTTCGACAAACTACTCAGCGCGCCGGCGCGCGAATTAACCTCACCCCCAGTCCAGCCTGACCCCGCGCTGACACGATAATCCACTCGTGCCCTTTAAAATTGCAGGAAATGAAGCCTTTCAGCGAATCAACCTCTCTCTCTCTCTCTTCTACCAATCGATACTCGTAGACTAGAGGTGGACCGGGGGAGGGGTTATATAGAGGCGGCAGAGTTGCCGCAGGCAAAAAGGGACGAACGATTTGACCACAATTAAATCTCCGTAAATTGGCCCGAGTGTGTTACACTCCGGGGCGCCGATCGCGAAAAGCTAATTCCCGTATCTTTTCTCTATGGGCGCGCGCTAGAGGGGCCGCGCCATCTATTATCGAGGCCGCGAGCACGCGATGCGCGCAGGAAATTAAACGCGCGCGATTTTTCTGCCGTCGATATTTTATGAATTCTCACACTCGGCGCTGGCTGTGGTGGGTAGAGCTAGCTTCGAAGTGTATATATATAGTTTGGGCCGTATAAGCGGCTGGAAAAGTGGATCAGGAGGGGGGGGGGGTGCGAGTTGTAGCTGATGCCGGGGGTGTGGGAAGACGAGGGATTGTACAGCGTGTTTTATGTCTCTATTTTTTCTTTTTAGAGCGTGGTTTGTAGCTATGGGGGAGAACGACGGGGTGTGGGAGGAGTCCATTGTGTTATCTCACGATGCGGTAAGTTCGAGGAGTGTTTCGTGAAGCGCTCGGCGAATGGACTGCTGAGGTGATGGCTGGTGATTTAGATAAGGGCTGGTTTATTTTTTTTTCTTTCTTTTTTTTATATCGATTTGTAAAAATGTTTCAAATATTTGTAAGAATGTTATTTTAAGTGTTGTAAAGTCATTTGTCACTAAGCCAGGTAGTTTACAAAGTTAATTAATTAAAATTTGTCAATTTTGTTTCGTTTTTTTTTATCTTCTCTACATTATATCCCTGCTACATAATTTCAACAATTAAAGTATAAATTAAAAAGAGAAAGTTTAGATTGGTTAGCCTACACGAGCGAGAGGCACACCACAGAGCAGTCTGTTCGACTTGCGTGCGTTAATTAATACTTTGCGAAAAGAGATATAGAGATAGAGCGGAGAAAAAGAGAATAACAGAGAGAGAGGGGACAATTAAGCCGAACTTTTTCCGAGGCAGCGCGCATAGCCAGAACGCAGTAAAAATAAAATTGCGAAATTAGAGTTTTATCGCCAACTTTCAGCGACACACCAATTAATCGACGTTGCGTATATAGCGCGCGCGGACGGCAAGCGAAACGTGTTCGTCGTTTCGCCTCGCGCTCTAGGTCATTAAAAAAACATTCTGTCGGGCTGTTTAATCGAACCTCGTACCTAATAAACGACTGTCTACGTTGGCTCACCCCGGGGGAAGAATAAAGTCGAGTCGAGTTCACGGAGGACGGCGGACGTTACTGCGCGATCGAATATTTACATGGGACACTTTGATGAGATTAATTTGATCTCGGCGATTCATTCTGCTGTTTGTTGGTATACGTAGCGGGAAATAAATAGTGAAGGCGAGGTGGTGATATTCGATAATTCAGTGTATCTTGGGAAAACGGAAATTGAAATTCTATGCTAAGTTTTTCATATGATTTTATTTCATTTTCTCGGAAAAAGAAGAAAAGTTGAATTTTACCCAGTGGGATGAAGAAAGTTTTTAAAAGAAAATCGATTTTTACTAAATCTTCTTTCATGAGCTTTTGTGGAAGGAGAAAAAAGTAGTATTTGTTTGTTTTCTTCCTGTTTCATAATCATCGTTGCTGGCTCGCGTACTTTGTGTAAAGCTTTTTTTTTAAATTTCTATAAGCTTTGTAATTATTGTTTAATATTCTATTAAATATTCTATCTCTGCTAAAATCTTTACGATCCATCATCTCAGACGTTAAAACTACAAAGGTCAGAATAACGAGATAAAAAATGAAAGTATTACAGCGTTAAACTTAAGCAAAAACCAGTTTCATCGCGTTTGCACGTTAAATATAAAAGAAGATTCATCGGAGCGAAACTGAATGCGAAATACAAAGTGGACAGTCTGGGAGGGGAAACGCAGTTCTTCCCTCTCTCTCTCTCTCTTTTCGCTTTGTGATTTTCAAAAAATGCTTTTACCGTACAGCGCTTGCCCAGCAAGCTTGAAGCCGTCCCGCTTCACGCCCGAGAGAATTCTTTCTCGAGTCGCCGAATTTAACATCGAATTCCTTCGCGCTTCATATTTATCAGAAATATGAAGAGACGTGAAAATTCTAAAATACACACGAGGTTACTATTCCAGGAGGAAGGAGAAATTTTTATGACTTTGGGTTATTCGAGATAAATTTTGCTTTGTACCCAAATAAAGTAATAAACAGTGCGCTTGTGAAGAAACTGTGACAAATTAAATCAAGAAAGGTTAATTTGCTTCTCTACTCACTTCTAATATAGTATAATAATAACACTATATCTAATAATTACCGCTTACTCTAAACTGTCCAAACAGTTGAGCACCCCAACAAATACAACCCCATACTCTACAACAACCGCGAAACCCTCTGATCTACAGCCTTTCATTTCCCGCGTGCCTGAAAAGAAAGAAGGCATCAAACCTGACGAGACAATTACGCAACGCTGTTCGCGCGCTTCCACCTTCCCGCAAATTCCTCCCTCACTCCCTTCTATCGCAATAAAAGCAGCCCCTCTCCCCACGTATACTATATGTACAGCAGGCAGTGCGTTCGCGCCGTGAAAGCATTTTCCGCGATTCAGCGAATTTCCGAATCGCTAGCCGGCGTGCATGCACACGCCCTGAAAAAGGAGAAGAAAGAAGCGAGCGCGCGCGCGCGCGCGCGGGAAGAAAGGCGAAGAAGCCGAGCGATTCGCTCTCTTATTGACGAGAGAGAAGGAGAGGAGGGGAGATGTAGGATAACGAATTGTGAAGTCGAGGATGTAAGAAAGAGGCAGCGGCGAAGGATCTACGCGCGCGTGCGGCTAGCGTACCGCAGAATGGTAGGTACGTACGTACGTACGTACGTGTGTGTGAGAGAAGGGGAAGAAGCGCGCGTCTGTATGCGCGGAAGAAAAGAGTGTACGCGAATGCCTATTTGCTATTCAAGTAGTTTCTCTCTCTTTTAGCGGCGCTGCTCCTTCCTTTTCTCCCAGCGCCGTTGCCGTCGTCGTCGTCTTCTTCTTCTTCTTCCGCTTCTTCTTTCGCCGCGCCCGTTTTTCCTGGCGCGCGCCCGTTCTTTCTTCCCTTTACACGAGCTGCGAATGGCCTCGGTCCAAACGAAACACATCGACTCGGGAGTCGCAAGGAAGCCTTTGAGGCCCCTTCTTTTTGTTTTGCCGCGTGTATAGATGTGCTGGGGAGGAGGAAATTTTTATGATTTTACGTTGCGGTGGAGGGAGAGAGAGAGCGAAAAGTGCCGGACGATTTATTAGGGGTATTACGAAGGGTTATTGAGGGCATTTTCCCGCGCGGTTGATGTATACTTCCATGTTGGGGTGACGGGGGTGAATTCCACGCTTGTAATTTCCGAAATTGTAGCGAGAGCTGCCGCTTTATTTGGGTCGATTGCGCGCACCACGCGGGCTTATTGGTTGGAATTTATATCGCGTCGAGTCGTGACTGAATGGTCTGAGGCGCGCATTCTGTAAAGTTTTTCAAATTAATTTGTGATTTGGGAAATTGAAGGATTGATACCATGCATTTTTCTTTTTTTGTTCTTTGCTTCCTCCTAGAGGAAGTTTTGTGATAGTAATTGCTTCCTCCTAGAGGAAGCTTTGTGATAGTAATTGCTTCCTCTTAGAGGAAGCTTTGTGATAGTAATTTTTTGAGTTATTGTAAATGTTATAATTGTTTTCCGAGGTATTAGGAATGAAAATACATGGTTTTTGAAAAATGTCTGTGTGTGTGTGTGTGTGTGTGTGTGTATGTGTGAGCGCGCGCGCGCGCGTGTGTGTACGCCTGGATCTCAGCTTCTACTTGGTCGATTTTAACCGGACAGGTCTCATTTTTTTTTATGTAATTGCGGGTCAAAAATCCGTTTTTTGATTGGGCTGATGCGTTTTTGTTTTATTTCGAATTTTCGATTTTCTCAAAATTTATTCTTGCTTTTTTTAATGATAGAATCGAGATATTTTAAGGTGGTTCTATGGGCAGATATAGTACTTAAATATAAAATACTCTACAATGAATTATTCTCATACTGCAAAGTGAGAACCCATATAGCATCATAGACCGGTACTTTAAGTTACGGAAAAAAATTTTTTTAACGAAATTTCAGTACTAACAAAGTAGATATCGTCAATGTAAAAAAATGATGCAACAAATCGCTTTAATCTTTTTCATTTTTGCTTCAATTTCAATTTTTAACGGCTCATGTTCATCTTTGTTGGATTTCATTACGAGGTATCGTGGATCAAATTAAAAAAATGTTTAAACCTGACGAGTTACAGGCAATTGTTTATCAAGTTTTGTACGAATCTGGTACGAATTCGAGCCAAACTTGATAAACAATTGCCTGTAACTTTTAAGGTTTTAAAAATTTTTTAATTTGATCCACGATACCTCGTAATGAAATCCAACAAAGATGAACATGAGCCGTTAAAAATTGAAATTGAAGCCAAAATGAAAAAGATTAAAGCGATTTGTTGCATCATCATTTATCAATACTGAAATTTCGTTAAAAACATTTTTTTCCGTAACTCAAAGTAGCGGTCTATGATACTATATGGGTTCTCACTTTGCAGTATGAGAACAATTCATTGTAGAATATTTTATATTTAAGTACTATATCTGCCCATAGAACCACCTTAATCGGATGGGTCGCATTCGAAAGAGAATTAAAATACCTATATTTTCTAAAAAAAAATTCTAGCTATCATGGTTCTTTTGTTATTAACAAAAACGTGTTTTTTTTAAAGCTTATAACTCCCTAACTAAACGATCAATTTTTTTTGAGAAAAATCATGATAATGCAGAATATAAATAGCTATAATCTGTAAAAATTTGAATTCATTCTATTCGTTAGTTTTTGATAAAAAAATTGAAAAATGAAAAAAATGAGTTTTGTATGTCCAACGATTACGGGAGTAAAATTGTCTTAATCGCTTCAAAATTCCTTTCAGAGGTAGATTATGGATAGTTCTCGGCCGAGTTCTTTGGGCAAAATGATTGGTCCATAAATTTCAGCGATATTTGAGGTTAAAATTTTTTAAACCTTTCTTCAAATCGTAATTTGTCGAGAACGGCTCTATATATCAGCTCCAAATTTATAGACAATTTTGTATGTGCTATAGATAATATATGTGCTAATTTTCATCAAGATCGAACAATTACTTTTTGGGATATTTGATATTGAAAACTTTCGTATTTTACAAAGTCAATTTCTTTGTCGCATGATAACTAGTGAAAAAAATTCGTTTAATCATGTTGTAATTTTGTGGAAATGTAGAGATTGTATATTTATCGTACAAGTCCTTTAGGTAAAAGAATCGTCTATTTAAGGTTAAATTTTTTTTTCGGTTTTTTTCAAAATCGTGATTTTGAAAAATCACACTTCATGTATAGCTTGAAATTTATAGACTATTTTGTATGCGATATTTATATACTATTTTGTTTGCGATATATAGTCAATATCTGTGTAAAATTTGATCGAGATCATATGGTTACTTTTTGAGATATTTGATATTTAAAATTATGGTATTTCTGAAAATGACTTTCTTTGTCGCACAATAATAACTAGAGTAAAATTGTTTTAATTTTTTTGAAATTTTGTAGAGATGTAGAGTTTGTATATTATTTATTATACGAGTTCTTATGGTAAAAGAATTCGTTTATGTATTTCAGAGATATTTGAGGTTAAAACTGTTTTAACCTCAAAAACTGTCCTCTTTTCAAATCATAATTTTTCGAGAACGGCTTTATGTATAAACATGAAATTTATAGACAATTTTGTGGGTGGTATAGGCAATATAGGGTAAGTGACCGTATTAGTGTGCTCTTAAAGCAGACGAGAGTCCGTATTAGTGGCGCTTTTTAACTAACGATTATTAACAAATAATACATCCAACCGAGTAATTTATGGGATAAATAGTCTTTTTACTGTTTCTTGTAATAGGCATTTATTATTTTGAAGGTTATAGAATCTTTTTCTTACGTTTGAGGAAGCCACGGGCTAATGAATTGGCAGCGGTTTTTTTTTTGTTTTGCAAGTATTAGATTTCATTTAAAAGGAGAAATGTTAATTAATAAGCTGTGCAATTATGTAAAAATAGCAAAAAAGAAAAAAACTATATATATATAGTACACAATATAAAATATCGATTTTTTATTATTGAACGAAGTACTGGTCTGATCAAATCCTGACATCATCCACTTCGACTATCCTTTCAGAACCCTAAACTCCACACGACTCTAAAAACGAGTTCCCCTTTCAAAAACAAAAAATACATCCAACTGAACCATAACCATTCGGAAACCATTAACTACCGAGCTCTTCTTTACCCTTGCCCACCTTAAAAAGCAATTTAAAATCGCAATTTGTCCTTATCTCATCCTCCTCCTCCTCAGTCCAGCCAGCCGCACACATACACACGTGCGCGCCATTCCGACAAACATTCCCACCTATAAACCCAGGCACCATTCCGCTCTCACTCTCTGCCCGTTAAAAGAAAAGCGCAAAATTTTAGCAATTCCAATATCCGCACGAGCCTCGCTTTACGACGGCGTAATACGACGGTGAAGAGGCTGGAGGGGGGGGGGGGTGACTCTTAATTCGCTAGTGTCCGGTTACGGCCGGTAATTACAGCACGCTCGCACCATAGGTCGGTCACTCGCTATATATATAGCTCGCGCTCGCTCGCGATCGAACTCGTGGTAGTAGTAACCCCGTTCGTACAGGTGTAGGTAGCAATGGCACGGTGAAGCTGAAATGGGATCGGTACGTGCTTCACTGTGTATGTTGGTGTGTGTCGGTGTATTTGTGTACTGAATGTGAGTGCGTCGGTGTAAGCTTTAAAGTTTAAAGGGACGAAGGGAGTATAAAAGAACCACCGAGAGAGTTTTTAGTGCCGAAGGTAACGGCTACTTCGAGCAATAATACAAAAATAATTAACACGTGATTGCGCGCACGAATCTCGCAGCGGAGACGGCTGCCACGCGGACTCTTTCTTCTTTCTGCCTCTCGAGGGAGATTTGCATAGGGCGCGCAGACGAGCGGGCAAAACGGGTCACGAAGGAACGTGTAATTCTTTTTTCTCCGCTTGCTTTTCAAATTAGTCCTTATATTTTATTTACCGGCGCGCGACCGTCGTATACGCGATATACTGCGAGCCGGAATTGCCCGTTTCTTCTCTTAGCGGCGCGGCGCGACGCTTAAACGTTGCGGCTCTTCATATTTTATCAAGGAATCAAGAATCGCCGGTTTCGGTGATACTATGGTATTACGCGGAAAAGAGAAAGATTTTAAATTGTCGAAATATCGGGCAGAGTTGATGAAATCAGGGGAGATAAAGAAATACGGATGAGTTAATTTGCGCCGGACGACGTTTTTTAATGGGAGATATCCTAATGGCTAATACGAGATCCTTAGATAATACGATTCCTGCGTTGCCGCATTAACTGTCGTGCGGAGCTAAAAATTCCAAAATGTGCTCTTTCATATAATGCAATGAAGCGGTTGTTAACGTCGCGCGACGTAAAATATTGCATTATTAAAGTCGTACGATGATTAAAATTTCCAACTCGCTTAATATTCCTTAAATCGCCGTGATATATTAATATGTTATAAAATGTTTAATATTCAAAGCTTTTTGCGATTTCAGACTTTTATGGGAAAGAGTTTTCACATTTTTAAAATATTAATTTTGTCGGAGTAATTGAGCTTTTACCTCGACTTCCGTTGGTATAATTATTATTTATATCACTGGGAAATAACGAAGTGATGATCTGACACAAAGTAAATAACTAACTATTAGTTAATAATGTAATTATAATACAAATAAGTATTTTAGACAGCACAAAAAATTGTTAAACAATACGTATATAATAAGACTGACAGTCTATTCATATAAATTTGAAATCTAGTAGGTAAAAATATAAGAACTATTATAATTACCTAATAACTGTATTTTATAAATTTTCTTTTGCCCTTTTAAACTGTATATTTATATAAAAATTGTATTGGTGGACGTGAGTTTATTAATAAATTAAATAAATAGAAATGTTATATTGAATTTATATTTTATATCGAAAAAATATATTTATGAAAGAAAATATTGTAATAACAGGATTAATATATTTTTAATACTAATAATATTATTATTTAAAAATGAATATGCTAACCCAGTAAGTTCATTGATCTACGAAATTTTGAGGGTCTACTTTATATGAGAGAGCGGTAAATCACCTATATACTTGACTACGTTTATACTTTTGTAAAAAGTAAATCTTAAGAAAATATAAGTACTTCAAAAAAATTCACTATGCAATGTGCAATATTGTTTTTATTATATTTACAGGATGATATGAAAAAAATATTCTTTTTAACTGGAGTGTGAACTAAAAAAATAGGCATTTAAAATGGTATTGACCAAAATCAATTTTTTTATATAAAAAGTTAAAAGTCACGCGATATTTTTTTGCACGATCGTACGAAAGATCGAATCTACAATAACATACGAGCATAATATAAATATTGACAAACATCTAATTGTAAATTTTTCTAATAGCAACATTCAACATTACAATAACATATGAGCATATTATACGCATCTTCTCTTAGAAAAGTGATGGATGAAATCTTTCATCACAATAAGACTGTTTTGATTGGTTGTTGTTGACTCATTTGATTGTTCTATATAAAATAGGCGTCAATGAATTCTTGTGTTTGAGTATTTAAAACTGAATAATTAAAATAGTATAAGAAAAATTTTATTATTTTATTTATCAAAATTATGATATTATTATATAATTTAAATTGATTAAAATAAATTGAAACTAACTAACTTGATCATTTTCATAACCTCAAAGAAAAAAAAAATAATACGCGCAAAGTACGTTAAATGTAGCTAGTATTGATAAACATCTCTTGTGTCTCTCTTCACCAATATACCAGCAGATCTCATATTACAAGTAATTTAAAAAAAATGGAAATATTTAAAAAATAAAATTAATCTTTCCAAAATCGAATTTCTTAATGGAATCAAAACATTGCATAGCTCACCGATATCACTTTAGAATTATTGGAAACTTCTTGTTTAAATAAATTCAAAAGTAAAGTGTTATTGTATAGAAGGTATATGTGGATTGCATTTTACTTTCGAAAAAGGAAAAAACTATCGAAATCCTTTCTACTTTTAATAAATATAATATTTACAGTTTACAATTGAACACGAACGTAATATAGTTTTTTAGATATCCAACTTCCTAGAATAAATAACATGATCATCACTAATTGGTACAGAAAGGACACTACTTTTGGACGCTACATTAATTATTTGTCACACCACCCAAATTCACAAAAAATTGCCATAATCTACAACTTAGTTGATAAATCAATAACACTTTCTTATCCTAAATACCACCAAGAAAACCTCCATATAGTAAAACATTATCTCCTCAGCAACAACTATCCTCCAAAAATTATTAACAAACATGTCACAACATGACTCGCAACCATAACATGCTGTGTTATTGAAGAATAAAATGGTTCTGCCCTACATCAAATATTTAACTCCGAATATTAACCGCATCTTACATTTACACAACATAATTCCCATTAAGGTGATGTTATATACCGACATAATTTTAAAAAAAGTACATCTCATGAAAATACCAATAGAATCATCCACAAAAAATTCTGAGTATAGTATTTACATATACGGAGCGCCTGACAGACGTGTTTTTCCAAAAAAATGATCAGAATTTATTTAATTAAATAAAAACCGTACTGTCGGTAAGTAGGAATCTGCAATTGACCTATTTTTAAAACGAGCACAGCTAACGAAAATACTAATAGAATCACTCAAAAAAATTTCTGAATATAGTGTTTACGTGTCCGGAGCGCCTGACAGTCGTCTTTTTCCAAATAAACGTTTGAATGTTGATTTAAAAAATATTGAAATCAGGGTATCCCATCACCTTAACCAAGCCAAAAACAAATTTAACAGCATGATCAGACTAGGTAAAGACCGCCTCGATAAGCTTGATACAAACGGAATTGTTTACAAAATTAACAACTGCCATAATTGTATATCTTCTTACATCGGCATGAGCAAGAGAAAACTTATGAAACGGACTAATGAACATATTAAATACGTACAAAATTGATCGAACAATTCTCCTTAAGGGGGTTCTCCTCGGGCACTACAGTTTGTTGCTCAGCGAGAGCACAAACTATACCATGGGCGTCGTTCTGTCTCTCTTGCTCTCGTGCACGTCGTCTGCTATTTGTGTTTATAATCATTAATATCTTTTTAAAAAGATAAGCTTGACACATATTTGATAAACTTAATAGAAAGAGCCGAATTTCATATTTCTTAAGCTATGTTTTTCTTTTTGAAGTCCAGTTTTTTTGATGAGTAATTCTATTACTTTCTGTCACAGTTGATATAGCACTCATTTACTCTCATGTAAAAATAACCATTTTCAAGAATTTTTTTCTCAAAAATTTGTTCCGCAATGTATGTAACCAAACATATGGTATCATTTCTGTGACTTCGAAGAATATTTGTATATTATTTTCAGAAGCTTTTTCAGTTTTTGCAATGTGAAGAGAATTACCTTAAGCTGTACATTTGAGAGATACAGGTCACAATATTGATTTTGATGGTATTCAAATTATCGATAATGAAAATAATTTTTTTTAACGCTCTTTTTCGGAAATCATTAACATACACTACCATAACTTCACCCTCAACTTTATAGAAAACACCAATTTCTTAAAAAATTTCTATAAAAAACGCTCGACATTATCAAAAAAACACTAAATTATTGGATAAATAATTGGTTCTATACTTTGCACAGTTGCTGGCTCCTCACTTTGAGTCTTTCATATTGCTGGAACTTTTAAGCATTGACTAGGCTAGCATATTAATAGTAGGTGGCACGATTGAGTTCAATAGTAGTAACAAAAGGATCGTTTGTCTCGCTACCCCCATCTCCTGTAATCATGCTCTTCTACTCGTTTTATGAAAGGTAGGCAATCGGCTCTTCCGTCCCTCCATCGCCTTCCCCCTTTCCCATTACTCCTTCCATTTCGCTAAACGTTTCAACAAATTTTATAAACAAGAGTTATAAATCCGATAAAAGTTAGTATTCCATTACAATTGTTAAATATAGAATCGATCACATAAAGTGCAAAAAGTCGAGTTTTCACTCAGGATTGAGCTCTGGATCGGAACCAGAGATAATAAAAACCGCATTTTTCGACTGCGTTTGTTGGACAAAAATATTGATCTAGAATTATTTTAGATACCCGAGGATAAAGTTTCTGTGTTTGTTTTTTCAATCGTAATTTATCAGAAACCATTTTATAGTAACGAAACAGAAAAGTTTTAGTAGATAAGTATATTATAGGATGTGGCAACTCTTTCCGGAATCGACTACATTCATGACTTATACTGCCTTCGACGTGCAAATATTTAGAAAAATCGGGATATAAATTAATAAAGTAACGTGGGTATATTTTAATTCCATAAATGATGAATAAATGAGAGATGATAGTAGACCTACTTATAGTATCGATAGCGTATTTTTAATAGTATACACTGTTAAAAATGTTGAAGTTTTTTTTGTTAAATTTTAGTTAAATTTAATAAAACTTTTGAAGTTTCAGTTAAATTTAACTGAAATTTAATAAAAATTTTGAAGTTTTATTACAGAATTTATCTTAAATTTCAGAAAATTTTTAACAGTGTAGGTAAAAGATCGCCACCTGGCGGAGGTTGGCAGAGTCAGTGACGGAAGTATACCTCGAACAGTTACTGATGAATTTTTTGCGTCCTCGTAACGGTAACAAATTTTCAAGACAGAAAATCTTCAAACATATATTTTAAGGCGTTTTATACGCTCACTATTGCATAAAAACTATTTCTATCATTATTGCTGTTCTGAATAAATACAGTTAACGATAAAACTGAAATCGAGACGATCCCAAATGTAGCCTACAAAAGCGAAGCACTGCGTCATTCTCAATCCAAATCACCAAAGTAGGACTCGCGCTCGTCTCTCCCTTTCCCAAAAAGCGCCGGACCCTTCTTCTCTCGTGTAAAATAGAGTACAGTATGTGTACCACACGCGCTTGCGCCACGAAAAAGCGAGAACCGCATTAACGTTCTCGCGTGCTCTGGCCTCGGAATCCATTCACTATACGCTCTCTAGTTACTGGCGGCATCGGTAAATCTGCACAAAGGCAAAAAGAAAGTACCGAACAAGTACTCGCGGTGTGGCCGAGAGCGCACGCGCGCGCGTCGGGCAAAGAGAAACCAAACGAAGAGGGAGCGAGAGTAAGAGAGCAAAAAAACACTCGTGGCTCGCTCACAACAAAGCCGCGGAGAAAATTAGAGAGAGAGAGAGAGACCCGCGAGGAGGGATAAAAATAGAAAAGGATTTAGAGGTAGAAAGTGTGAGCGAGAAAGCGAGAGGAGAGAGCTTGGCAGAAAGATAAGAGAAAGCACGCGGAACACGGCCACAGAGGGAGAGAAGGCGCACACGTCAGAAGGCCGCGAGTATATAGAGTCTCGCGCTCTCTGGGAAAATTACTGCGGAGCGTTTAAGCTCTCTCTCTCTCTCTCTCTCGCGGCGCAAATTTCAGGCCGCGCGCGCGGCTTTATAGATATGCCCGGGCGTAAGGCGTGCGTGGTTTTACAGGAGAGCGCCGAGCGGTATAGTGGAGTCGCGTTAAATTTGAAACGGAAGTCGACCGTAAACGAGCAAGCTCGTGCGGCGGCGGGCTACCTTTGCGCTCGGGCGCGAAACCGAACGCGTGTGTGGCTGGCTGTCTCTGTAGCCGCGGCTGCATTATTGCTAGAGCGAGCTGGCAAAGGCCGGGCCCTTTCGACCTTTTCCTGTAAAGGGGAATGCACTGGTATACGCGTAATTGGTGTGGGGGCGGCGCGGTTTTTCTTTCTTTTTGAGGTGGAGTAATAGAGAGAGAGAGAGAGCTCGGACGGGTATAGTTTTTACGGGGTTTTTGGTGGATAAAAAGAATGGGTGTGTGTGTGGCGGTAGATTATGGGAATTGTAAAAAATGTGGTCGGGTTGGCTTTTTGGGCGGTTGGTTATTTGCATGGATGGGAAATGTTTTTCGTGCGAGTGCGAATTGTCGGCTGGGAAGAAAAAGGTGATCTCTTGACGGCGAGCTCAGAAAGGTGACAACAACTCCTCGGCTACAAGCTAACAACTCGCGGGTTACTTTTTTCCATAACGTTTTGGTTCAGAACCGGTGTAGAGATTTGAAAAATTTTCATATGCTATTTGTTTAAAACATGGAATAAAATCGATATTTTTAATGTTATGAACAAAAAAAATGACTTATTTTTCGACTAATTTAGAATTCATATTATACGTTTCAGTTACAGTTTAATCAATAAAGGTAAAATCTCAGGTAAAATAAATTTTTTGTTTATATAATTCAAAATATATGGATTTTATTCAATGTTTTGAACAAATAGTATATGAAAATTGTTCAAGTCTCTCAGCGGTTCTCAACTACAAAATTAATGAAAAAGTCACCTTTCTTAGGACGCAGTCGAGTTGTCACCTTTCTTAGTTTGCAGCCGAGTTGTCACCATTTGCCTCCCACCCGGCGAAATATAAGATTTTGGAGTGAATCGAATTCAAATATGAAAAGTGTGTTTCGCAATCGCGTTAGGGGATGTTTGTATTAGTGCTTTTAACGTTTTCTTACGGTGGTAGCTGTATAAAAGAAACCAAAAGCACGGAGATGCAACAAATCTAATAATAGTGTACACTGAGAGAAGAATATTGTTACTGTTAACATATTTATCTATTTGAAATACAACTATTTGACATGTTTAAAGATAAAATGTGATATTGTAATAGTTACAATATCTATATTAACTAATAACATACTCAGATTTGAAAGTAGCTGATGGTAGAAGTTCTTCTAAATTGTAGTTTTTGAATCTAATAGCCAATTTTCTACCAGGATGTTGTTGTTATATAACAAAAAGGTTTGAAATAAAAACTCCATTTAGTTTTTTACTCCAACATTTCGGACATTTTTATTGTTTATGTCCCTCATCAGGATAAATAATAAAAATGTCCGAAACGTTGGAGTAAAAAAAATAAATGATGTTTTTATTTGAACGTTTTTGTTATAAAACAACATCATCCTGGTAAAAAATTGGCCATTAGATTCAAAAACTACTATAATAAACATATTCTAACTATTACAATATCAATGTTCTCAGGTAACATATTGAAATTGTTTATGAGAACATGGCAACTTAACTATTAACATGGCATTATAACTGTTACAATGCCTATATTTGGTCATACACGGATAGAATTTTTCAGGAAAAATTCTATCCGTGTATTTAAACATACGCATGTTAACAGTTACAATGCCATGTTAACAGTAAACAAATCCTTTTCTCAGTGTACACAAGTTCGCCCGCGTAAATACGAGAAAATAGAAGTATTATTCTAGCTATATTAGAATCATTATTACAAAAACGATGCAAATATTGTCCTGTCCTGAATTTCCAAATTTTCGATCTAACTACGCAGTACGAAGCCCTTACTCGCCCTCCCCCCACAACTAATAATATAGCGGCGTAGTTTACATACATAAGCTTACACATGCCGCTCCATATACATAATGAAATTCGATTTTACGCGATTAGTTGATGAGTTTCAATATGTTAATACACGCCCGATCAATACGCAATTACCCAAAAATGTCACACACGCGCGCGCAACCGATACGCTTCTATATACAAGCGTATTCAAACATCGACTAAAACATATGTACACGTTGCAATAATTGTTAATGTCAATTGGCGAAACGAGATTTTCTTCCGCCTATAACCTCTTTGATCGAGCCAACCTGCACCGCACGCACATGCGCATCATTAATTAATAGTTGGAATTTATGGAAATCGCCCGGCCCGCGCTCACCGCCATTTGAATAATATATTTATGACATACGAGAGAACTGCACACATACCCGCACACAACACGCACGGGGGTGGGCCAAAAGTGACACAACAGCGACAAAGTTTTTGGCGGACATCCGGCTGTTTACAGCGCGGTCGTAACTTTCGGGGAATTTTATTAAACTTTGCCGCGCACGGCGGTAGCAGCAGCTCGAATCTACCGAATTTCATTTGTATTATCGGGAGCTTTTGGTCCGCAGAGTTATTTTGACTATTTCAGGTGCGCAGCCGCCGCTGCGGCCGCGGAATACGCTTTCGCAGAACGGATAAATAATTTCGGCGGCGCGTACATGTATATATGCACGCGAAACCGAATTTGCGCGCGAGCGTCGTTCTAACAGCGGCTGAATATTTAAAGCCCGCGAGCGTATGCGTTTCGAGCATGCGGGTGGAGGGGATTTGCGCCGTCGGGATTCGATTGGAGATTTATTTCGTAAAGGGCGGCGGTTGCGCTGAGATTATTTGTTCGATTTTGTATAAAGTGTATGAGGAATTGGGGATTAGAAAATTGAGTTGAATTTATAATGATCACAGCAACAAAATTAAAAAATCGATGAAATCACTTTTTAATCGTTTTCATGTTCTGATTTAGACTTTATGTAAACTGTATTTATATTATATTTAAAACGATAAAAATTTAAATTCATTAAGGGGGCTAGACACCTTTTTTTCTGAAATAAAAGTCATATTTTAATACATAAATGTAAACTAATTTTTTCCCACTTTTTACACATAAAACGGGGTATATTTACTTCACTTTAGACCTTGGTCTGGTCCCTTTATATTGTCCAGAACCATAGTCATCGATGAAACAAATGTTTTCACTAACCGTATCTTTGAAAATTTCCTGTAGATGGATTGACTCCAGATTTGAACTAAATTACTCCTGAATAGTATAATTCTCATATGAGTGTAGGGATTTTTGATCCGATTAGAAAAAAAAAATTTGTGCTGTTTTTCAAGAATTTTTTAACATTTTTTTTTATTTTTTCAATTTTTTCAAAATTTTTCTGATGTAAAAATTTTTTCTGACATTTAATCCTAAATCCCTACACTGATGTGAGAATTATACTATTCAGGAGTAATTTAGTTCAAATCTGGAGTCAATCCATCCACAGGAAAATTTCAAAGCTTACGGATAGTGAAAAAACTTGTTTCATCGATGACTATGGTTTTGGACCATATAAAAGGCCCATAAGAAAAAGTTTTAAGGTAAGGTAAATATATTCACTTTTATATGTAAAAAGTATGAAATAATTAGTTTACATTTATGTATTAAAATATGACTTCTTATTTAAAAAAAAAGGTGTCTAGCCCCCTTAATCTGTCATTTTTAACAATTAATTATCGTTAGCAAAGATTCTATTACTCTAACTTAATGTTGAGCAGAAATTTCATCACCCCATTTGTGTCTCGTTTCGGTTGTTTGCGCAAAATTTACTTTCGAATAAACATCTAATGTATTGAGTGACTGGCCTGACTAATCGAGGACGTAACTACTTGTACGAGAAGTTTAGACTTCTAATTGTCTGCCAGAAGATAGAAGTTATTTCGTGTAATTAAATTAAAGTTCGCGAGAACGTGTTTGCATTCTTGCTCGATATTTATTCGCTTGTTCGAACGATATAAGCACTTTTATAGTTACAAAAACGTATACGTGACGTGAAAAATTGAAAATTGTTCAAACACATCGGACTGATTAAAAAATGTTTCTTTTGGCTGTCGAGTTTTAATTTGAAAAAAAAAAATTCGTCAAAAATAAATAAAGCGCGATTCAAAATTGTCCTGGCTGGTTTTAATATTACGATATTCCCTGCCATAGCTGTTGGTGCCAATAAAGTTTAATATCAATTTCTACTTTGAATATCGGAAATTTGATATTAAATCTGAAATCACCGACCCGAAAAGGCTTCCTACTCCTATATTGTAATTTAAAATCACGTACTTATGCATTATGAATCAACTAATTTCTTTGCAACGTTTTATCTTTTTTTTAACAGCGGAACATAATATCCTCGTACTATTCGACAAATCCTCCAACAAAAGAATCCCAAAGAAACTTCATCCCTCTCGACGTATGTATACATATACAATTTACCATTCGCATGAATATTCGAAGAATCGAGCCGCGCGGGGATCCCGGGTTTATAACGAAATTCTAAGTCCAAATTGCGCCGCTCATGCATTAATACCCGTTTGATACCCGTTTTCCAATCATTCGCGATTAAGCGCTCCCAGAGTTTCCCGTACGTATACGTGCATACGATCGAGCGACCGCGCGCGCTCGCTTGTGCCTCCATGAAATAATCAACGTCTCGCGTATAATCCATTATCTGGTGAAGCCAGCAAAGGTGACGTGCGCGTCGCTTTCTCTCTCTCTCTCTCCCTCTCTCTGTGTCTGTACCTCGTATAAACGTATTCACGGTAATGCGGTCGTTACTAGTAAGATTTCGGCGCTCGCCTCTACCCGTGTGTCCTGATTATTCGCGTTTAATCACGTAATGCACCCTTTATGTGGTTCTGGGTTATGGTTTAGCGCAAATCATTGTTTGACAGTGAGTAATTATTGTTTTGAAATTTGTATGGGCTAGTATTAGGCTTTTTGGTATTGGATAACGCGAGACAAAATAAAATAGAATTTTATAGAATCGGATGAGACAGATTTGAGTTGGAAGTTGATCAAATTGACCCAACAAATTAATTCAATAGATGTACAGTAAACATTCGAAGTTAGATGAAGTTATGTCTCAAATTGCAGTTTTTAATTTATACTATCTTTTACTTTGAATGCTTATGTAATCAAGTAAATACAAATTCATGTAATGAATTTATTATTTACTTATGTAATCAAGTAAATAAAAGTTCGATGATACGTTATATCTCAAATTGCAGTTTTTAATTTATACTATCTTTTACTTTAAATGCTTGTGTAATCAAGTAAATACAAGTATAATCATTTAGTAGCCTATTGGTCTATACTTCCAACTGATGTGAAAACTTACACTCCACACCTACCTTAATCTGATTATCAAAATTTACAGATCCCATATAAGACTAAAGAATTTTTTCATAAAACCTACTTTCCCACAACATCAAAACCAACAAGAACACCTTCACCCTTCTGCAACATCAGCGAATCTACCTCAGCAAACAAAAACAATTGAAACATTCCCTTTACTCGGCTCACCTCACGTCCCATCCCCCTTCACTTCATCCTCGCACTTCCCTCGCCTCCCTCCCCCTCCCTCCATTCACCACGGCGCGACCGCACGCCGCGCGATTTGCCGCAGCCATTTTTCTCAGCGATGCACGCGCGAACTTTTCCCTACCTCACTCTCCGCTCAGGCCGAGGGTCCTCGGCCCGGCAGCCAGCGGTAAATACGCTCTATCGATCCCTCAAGCCCGTCGCTTCAACGGCGCTGCCTCTACCTCCTCCTCCGCCTCCCACGAGGTGTGGTTGCCCAGCGCTAGCGCTCGCGACCTGCGTGCGTGCTGCAGTCAGGTGTGGGTTGCAGGTGCCGTGTAATAGTAATAGTGGATTTCTTGGATGTAGAGGGTTTTTTTTTTCGAGGTACGTTGGGAATGAAAGTGTATAGGTGTAAGTTTCGGTGATTTGATTAGGAGCGAGGCGTTTAAGTTTTGAGCGGCGGTGGATAAATGTAATAGAAGAGGCTTGACGAATTTTGTTGTTGAAAATAAGATTAACCCAGTTTCCCGGGTATATATTAATTTAATCATTTTCTATGAAGAATATTTAGTTTTCGTGTATAGAAGAGCCGGATTTCTCGGTTAATTCGATTACACGTGGAACGGAAATTTTAATTTAATTATAACTGCGCGGAAGTTTCGAATTCGTATATTTGAAAGTCAATGAACTCTCATTTCGGAGCCACATATTTTTTCGTGAACTAGAGTAGGCATTTTTAAACGAACGCACTTTAATTTGCGCGTTCTAATACACCGCACTTCACACGTAAGTTGAGAGTCAATATTTTTTCAATAAACAAACAATGTCCTTCATTGTTCCAGCTTTTAGTGGGGCAAAAAAAACGTTCAACTAGGATGAAAGCTTCGCTTTATCCCACTTTTTTGAATTGCAAAAATGCTCACTTTTTTTAACTATGCGCAAAAAGAACATTCAATCAAATATTGAAAGAATGAATCTAAACTTGTGCAAAATTTAAATTCATGAACGAAAGGGCACTTCTTCGATTTTTTGCCCGGGCAACTAAATATGTAAAATTATTTTTATCGGCGCATTTGACCAGAAAATTAACGTTTATATTGAATTACCGCCCGACGGTATTTAAATTGCTGTCCGGTACAACGTATCGAACAAAAACTTGAATTAGTCATATACGAAATTCAGCAGCTCTGCTATTAATTTTTGTACAATTATGCTACTCAACGTTTCTAACCCGCACCTTTATACCGCTAAAACTTTATTTCTCTGTCTCTCTCTCTCTTTCGCTCGCACAAAATAAACAACCGAGAGGAATTGCTTATTAAAAGCAATCCCATTTTCCCGAAAGGTACAGGCGGCCGCCGCGCGTTCGCTCACTCGTGGAAACGCCGTGTAATCTTTTATTAAAACGAATAACCTCCGCGCGCGCATTTACAGAAAGTCTGATTAATACACGTAGAAAAAAAAATGAGGCCAAACGCGCGAGCAGAAATGACGAATGCGCAAAAAGCGTTTATAAAAAGATTCGCTAAACAAGGAAGAGAATTAAAGACGGGGGGAGGCGAGAGGAGAAGTGGAGAGGGAAGGGCAAAATAAAGCAAGAGAAATCGCGCGTTGGCGCTTTTTGTCGGCGGCAGCGGCGCAAAGCGCGCGAGAGGCCCTTCGTTCGCTAAGCCTCTCCTACTTCTCTCTCGCTTTCTTGCGCTCTCGTCTACCTCTTTTTTTTCAGGCCAGCACAAACACAGTGTCCTCCCATTATTTGGATGACCTAATTTTCATATTACATTTTCAGCGAGAGAGGGAGGAAGTCTCGAGGAAAAATCTCCGGGATATACTTGGGACTTAGGGAGGTTACGGATGTGCTCTCTCTCTCTCTCTCTTTCTCTTTCTCTCTCCGGGTATTATGAATTGCGAGGCGATGTCATTGAAATGCTGTCATTGTAATGCAAATTATCGTGTGATGAGGGTCTTAGTATTGTAAAATAATTAAAAATCCCAGTTTCGTAAGATATCCCTTAAGTAACTGAAATTTTTTTCTGTTTAAGGTGGTTCTATTAAAATGTCATTTACAAAAAAAAATATGTCATTCTACAGATGTTGAAAAATTTTTTGGTATTTTTTTCAACACAGGCTGCCGAGTGAATTTTTGAGTAAAAAATTCTTTAAAATGTATACTTTTACATGTAAATTATAGTAGAATCGTGTGCTTGGCGTAGAAACTTCCAAAATTAATACCGAAATCGACTGTAGAGGAAGTTCAGTAAAGAGATGGTTAAAGTTCAAGCTTTAAGCTTTGTAATGATATCATAAAAAATGTATGGAGCGGCAGTAATTTTCGAGATAATTAATTAATAATGTGAAAATCAGTGTAAAAGTACTAAAATAGATTAGGTTGACGCAATAGTACGTCAGTATACGTCATATTTTCCGTTTTGAACACGTCTATGACTAACGACGTGAATCATATGCTTGTACATCAAACAATTCTTTGTGTAAAATTTAATTATTTTTTATGTAATACACTATTTAATTATCTCACACTTTGAAACTGAATTTTACGAATATTAATAAGACAAGACTAATAAGACAATTTTAGTTTGTATTTGTGGATACTCAATTGACTCCAGAGTCTTAATAGAACCACCTTAAGAGGATTCGAGTGTATAGTGAATATCAGTAACCGATAAAGGACTCATTCATTTGTTATATAATATTGACCTAGTATTTTCATTTCATGCAGAACATATTTCTTTTGAAGATTGATTTAAATTCTTTATTACAGTTTGATAACAAAAAGTTATGGATATAGTAGAATATTGTAGGGCAAAAGAAGTCGAATAAAAGTTTTATATTGTTCTGTAGATATGACGTTTGGAAAAGAAAAGACAAGCGGGAATTAAAATTTTTTTTTATTGGCTTCCGCTTAAATATTGATTTTTGAGTTTGCACACCTGAAAATACAAAGAAAAAAAGAAAATCTCACTCAACGTTAAAAAACCCAACGCGTTAATCAATCTTTCGATCTCATTAACCTAACATCTATATTATATCGATACGCTAAAAAGCACAAACCATCACCGTTCCAGCATATAACTGCAAAAAGAATATACTTCCAGGCAATCTATTACAATGCGCGCGGCGGGAGCGGCGGAGGCAACAAAAGAGCATCACATCGCGGGTATAGAGGAGACAAACTAAAAGGTTAACGATGCTCGGTGGAGTAACCGACACTGTAATGGTTTATGTCGGGCGCGTGTGGATTTTTTCATTTGAAAAATTTCATTGTAACGAAATAAAGGGACGCCGCGCGGGATTTCTTTCGCTATCGCGTTGCAGTTAACAATTTATCCGGCCTTTGTTTTCCTCGTATTTTTTTTATCTCCACAAACAATTCCCCTTCCTCGCCGATCGCCGCCCACATACGCACATATAGCGAGAGCAATTCCATTTGTCCCCGAAAATTCCGGCGTTGTTTATTTGCCCAGAGACTTGCGGCCTGCGCGAAGTTTTCGCGAGTGCCGGATTTTAATTACGACAATGGGGGGGCGCCGAGGTTGAGCTTGTTACCGGTAAATTATGCAAATTAGCAGAGCGTGTGGCTCCTCGCATTGAACGTTTTGCCTCTTTCTTTTTTCAGGGGCCGGTAAACCGGCCGCTACGCGAATTTTCATTTGTATATACGGCAGAGCCGGGTAAATACGATGCTTTATGTTTTCCGGTAAACAAAACGCGCTGCGAGCGTGAGGCTTTATCGCGAAGCTCTTTTTTCATATATACGGTAAACGAACAAAGATTGATGGTATTTTGCAGTTTATGGAAACTCGAAACGACCGACAAAAGGCCATTTTTGCCGCACGGCCAGGGTCACGAATACGTATTGAGTAGAGTTTTAGTCGATATCAATTATAGTTTCGGACAATGCAATTTTCTCCCTTAGCTGTCCGATAGTTTCCTAACTTTACAAGATTGTATAATGGTTGACGCCGCAGTTATAATTGGTGTGAGGTTTCGGCGATTTTGACAATAACGAGTACTGTAGTGCAGTATTGAATGTCCCAACCAAAATTGGATCCCTTCGCGAAACACTATATTCGGTATACTTTCTTCTTTTCTACTTTTCGGTATATTTGTTTATGAGTTGGAATATCTATAAACTCTCTCTCTCTCTCTCTCTCTCTTCAATATCCTAGCTCGATCGATCTTAAATATCTCATATCGACAAAAATATATATATTACGCTTTCCCAGCTATATCTCCTTAATTAATCGCCCTTAACTCCGAAACGACGATACCGCCCACAAAATTACGACTCGCAATCAGCATCTCGCTCTTTACGATCTCCGGTTTAAAGACCCTGCCTGCAATCCGCCTTATCTTCTCAAATTTTACAGCGCGCATCGTCGCTCCTAAATATCAATACGAATCTCCCCGAACAATAGACCCCTCCTCCCCGCATTTCTCTCTTTCTTCCACCAGCAGCCGTCCGAGAACTTTCCCTCGCGTCGACACGCGCAATCGTCAAGAGAGAACAGCAGCCCTTTCCTCACTCATTAATAAATCCAGCTTCATAACCTAATTTAATGGACCTCCGCTCGACTTATCTCTCGGATTAGGCAGAGGTATATATACTCGCGTCTGCGAATTAGTCGTGTGTTACGTAATACGGGGAGGGCGAAAAAGCAGAAACGTCGGAGGAGCAAACGGTCGGGTGGAAGATGCGCAGTAAGTGCTGCTCTACTGCGCTAATGTGCGGCCTTTCCTGTTGCTGGGGCTTTTTGTTCGACCTTTTCTGTTTTTTTTTAAGTTTACTGACGTCAGTGGGATTTTCCGGAGGTGCTCGGTGAATCTTTTACGCGGCTAGGGAGCAGACTGAAGGTGGAGGTGAAAATAAGGGAGACGCATGAGATGCGTCCTAATGGAGGCGCTGCGATGATCAGTGGGTAGAGGCAGGCTATATATGGTTGGAGTCGCTCTATGATGTTCTTTAATAATGTAAGCCGTAGTGTTTTCGTAGAAAGATTAATGATGCTTTTTATAGGAAACCTTTCTGTTCCACTAAGCTACTGATTGTACGTTCAATTTTTTTTTTAAATTATTTTATGGATAATTTTCATATTGTTTTACGTGCGATGCGAATTGATGAATAAAGTCTGAAAAAAAAACAACGGCTAACACGTAGTGTAGTAATATCAACGAAGATTTCACCTGTGACAGTTATTTAATATTATTTATAATTAAAGATCCCTTTGCGAGTTTTCGTTATTGTTGCGTGTATTAGTATGATTGCACAAAGTTTTTGCCAACAAGGTTATACCCAGCTTACGTTTGTTACGTTATAATTTACATCCATAGAAACAAAATATTGAAACAAATATTACAACAGAACATTGCCCCACAATTTGTATTATCGTTCTTTATAGTATTAAAATAACTCTTTAAAACCCTTAAAATAACGCAATTATGTAGGAATTGATAAACTTATACACATATCAAAGTAACGAAATTCACCGAAAATAATCTCAACGCGAGCAAAACCCAATCCACTTTATTTTCTGGGAATTTCCATAACTCCAGATTTC
Source organism: Torymus aiolomorphi (assembly GCA_036365515.1). Lineage (NCBI taxonomy): Eukaryota > Metazoa > Arthropoda > Insecta > Hymenoptera > Torymidae > Torymus > Torymus aiolomorphi. The sequence goes on along the minus strand of CM070873.1, from coordinate 62,417,017 downwards.
TCCGAGCACCTCGTAGTGCGCGTAAAAAACGAGAGCTACTGCATCCAAAAGTAATGCGCGTCGAAATTCATGCACACACACATACACACACACACACACCCCCACCCTCTCATTGAGTCACGTATATTGTACACCTACCTTCGCACACCTGCGCTACCACTGTGCAACGAGTGCAGCACTTCGAGTGGCGCACGATACATACAAAATTACTCATACGCGTACTCCGGCAAGCACACACACGGCACACACACACACACACATATACACACAGACACATACCGACAGACGTACTCGAGAATGTATTAATCGCGTGTATACACATATACAAATATTTACACATGCTAAAACGTTAGCGCGTACGCCCACATACACGTACGACGTCCCTCAAACGTTCACGCGAGAGCATGCGAGAGAGCGTGAGAGAGAGGGAGAGAGTCAGAGATCCTTTTTCGCATTACTCTCATCGACGCGCTCTTTTTTCCCGGCAAGTGAAACCAGACGCGAAAGATAAATAACCGTCTCTCGCTATCCCTCTCTACCGTAGCAGAGAGAGAGAGAGAGGGCCGAAGAAAATACGACTCTAACGCGTGCGCACTTGTATAAGAACCATATTGCTTCGCAGTGCGCACGTGAGCGAGCGAACGGTGTGCAGCAGTGTAAACCGTGAAAGTTCGATTTTAATGGGTTTTATTTCGAGTCGCTCTCTCTCTCTCTCTGTGTCTATACTTTTTCGCTATCAAGAGCGCGATGCTACTTCTTTTTTTTTCTCGTTCATCCTCCTCGTCGCCGTTGTTTGTTCTATAGCGTGAGCGCGAGCGCTCACGTTTCATCGCAGAAATTACAGGAAGGGGAACTCGAGACGTCGCGCCGTCGTCGACTGACACTTGTTTTCAGCTGAATTACTGCGATGCCAATGAAAAAGAGATTACGCGGGAGCGGGGCAGGATAATTTGTATCGAATGCTGATTTTCTCGAGGGCGTTATCGAATCTTGTACAGTGGTATCTCGAAATGGCATTTTCATCTTGGAGTGGTGATTCGAAGAAAATTGGTATGCGCTTCTCGATGGGGGAGTTTTGTGAAAAACGATACTTTTCGGACGAATGGTACGAGATGTAAGGTGAACGTTCAAGATTTACATTATTGTGAATCATGAAAACTGTACTCTGGCTATTTTTATTTCCATTCAGAGCAAAAATAAATAAAATCAAATGTTACGTGTTTAGAACCCCCCCCCCCCCCCAGAAAGTATAAGATCATAGTATAGCATACACACACGCGAGTTATAGTTTCTCTTTCCCTTCTACGATCTTATTTCCCTATATATTCGCGAGAGCAAAAACTCGGCAGTATACACGCTGTCGCACACACACATATACATATCCTGGGGACCTTATCGTGACACATTCCCCGCCACACGGAGAGGCGCGCGGCGCGGGTATAGGGAAAAAAAAAACTTTCCTCGGAGATTTCGGAGTAAAATATACGAGCCGGCGTCGAGATCTCGGGCCCTGATTAGAATCTTCGAGTCGTGTGCGAGTATTTACGTGATTCCACGAACAGAAGGAGAACGAGAGGGAGGAAGAGGGAAAAGAAACGAATTATCCGCGCTCGAGAGTTGAAAAATGGTGGAAAATCATTCGAGATAATTATACGAGCTCTCGAGTCGTCGCTCCACGTGCGCGATGTAATTACATCTGTGGGAGTGTGGGGTGAATTTTTAACGCTCCTTTTCGGAGTCGAATATCGACGGGGCGAGGGAAGCCTTATTATTAGTTTTTTATACTTCGCGGACGGCTAATGACTTTTCTCTCATCCGCGCGGCTCGCGCACTCGAATTAATCAACTCGGGAGGTACGCGGAGGAGTCTTTGACGAAACGTATAACTCTTTAGCGAGTTTATAGGAACTCCCGAGACTATCGCAGTATGTCTCGAAAGCGAGAGAGAATTATAAACTTCGCGACCTCGAGATCACGCGCCCGCCTTTTACGATCTTCGACGAAAAATTGAAAAATAAATCAATTATACTTTATGAAATATTGGCGACCCCTATAACTCCCGCGAGATAAATCAAGAATTAAAAAGCGCATCGTCGCTCGGTGACACGTGACAGAAAAAACTCCCCTTCCTCTGTGTATAAAAATTTTAATTCTCACTTCCCTCCGGAAAAGCGCGACGAAGCCAAGCTCTAATGCAGGGTGAGGGCACAGGATCCTCGAAAATTCATCAACGCGGCCGCACTCGAGCATCCGTGCACGCGAAATGACCTATCCACTTTGCGGACCTCAGCGTGACCTCAGCAGCGCGCGCTTCACATTTCCCGTTGGTGTATATAAGTGCGCTTGATGTGTTACCGTCTATATAACGTTATTTGCCCTATTGAGAGTAAATAGAGAATTTAAATGCCATTTATATATCTGTGGCTTCCAGGAATAACGACTTAACCCACTTGGGGGTCAAAATTGAGTTAGCACCGGAATTTATACCTTCTAACTACCCTTTTTCATATAGACTTGGTCCGGAAATCTGAAACGCGTTCAAAGAGCAAATATCAGCTAAGTGCATAACCACTTAACTGCACCTGTGCCCGGAAAAACCACTTAACTGAATATTTATATTTAATTAAAAGCACCGTTTTGAAGTTAATACTACGCAATAAACAGATTATGACATACCTATTTTTATAGCAACAAAGATCAAAGGTAATAGATAATAGAAGGTAACACAACAGCTTTGATTGCCGGGCGATGGGGCGAGTGTGCATAAACAGTAACCGAGTAACGTTCGGTATTCGGTTTACCGAATTCCGTTGACTTCACGCATATTCCGTTGGGAGGCACATGTGTGCGAATGAATATTTAAAAAAGAATTCGTATTCTATGTTTTAAGTGTAGAAATAACTATGTTATTTATCTTATTTGAACAATTTCCCTAAACCACTTAACTGCACAGTTACCGGAATAACGACTTAACTGCATTGTTTTGTTTGTTTATACAAAGAATAAAAATGTATTCTAGCAGCTGATAGTGGGGTTCGAAAGATATTCGATACCTTTGTAAATGTTTACATTGTTATGACTCATCTCGCGCATTTCGATCTTACATATGAAGTGTCATGATAGAAATTTTAAAACGTCGATTTCTCGAAAACATGTACACGTGGGTTAGATCGTTATTCCGGGAAGCCACAGATATATACCCAAGACACGCGGCAAGTAAGTGTATTACACAACGTCGACGGAGTTTTATTTGGCAGCGCGTTTGACAGCGCTAATTAAGCTCAGACTCTTGCGCGCGCTACTTCTCTATTAATTATCTTTTTTTTTTTAATTTACCAAAATAAACTATAATGATAATAAATTATACCTTAGTAGGTCGGTTTCTCTCGCTTTCGTTCGGAGAGAAAGAAAGACATGCAAATGCCGGAGTCTGGCCGCTCTGCTATGTCTATACTTCGTATTCCGGATCCGCCGTATCCTAGGCGTCTGATACGGGTAAGACTTTAGTCTTTACTTCTATTACGGAAAGATTTACTCTTAACCGCTGATATAGAGAGATTTATGGCTAGAGAAGAGAGAGAGAGAGAGCGTAGACGCAGCTTCTTTCGAATTTCTTCTTTCTTCAGTCGCTACCTGCGCGCCGAGGTTAATTTATTGGCCGTCCGGCCAACGCGCGTTCAACTAATTTTTGAATAATTATCTGACGATGAAAAATTATCTTTTTTTAAAGATTTCAAGTGAATATATGATATAACTTAGGAATCCGAACATTCTACGTAACCTCCAATTTTCACACTCCGGTACAAAGGAAATATAAAAACAAGCCGCCCAGATTTCTATAAATTTTAAACTGTGACTTTTGTGCATCGATGCGGGTGCCAGCTGTCACGGATTTACGACGCTCCCCTCTCAATCCCGAAACGAAAGATATCCCTTCTCCTTTACTTCGCTCCCGCGCGCGCAATCCTTTTTTATTTCCCTCCCCATTTTTTCTTAATTCTCGTTCGATTCCGCTAGGATCACCCATCGCGCGCGCGCGCCTCGCACTCCATCTCACTTCCTCTATCCTCGTCCTTCCAGCATCTTTCCTCAATCTCTCCCATATCTCTTCATCTCTCCTTTGGACACACACAGAGAGACGCTGCGCCTTTTCATCCCGCTCACTTTTATATCCTCTTCCTTACCCACTTCGCGCAGATCCTCCGCAGTAACCATAAACATGGAGCCACTGCAGCACAGCATCTCACCCACACTCGCACGCAGACATATACTTGCACCCACTCGATCCGCAGCCTCTACGTTCATAACACGCGCGCGCGCGCGCGTTTGCGATCGTCGAAATACTGCTGCTGCTGTCGGCAGCAGAGGTACATTTATTCGCCTGTCAAATGTGTGCGCGCGTCGTGCATGTTTGATGGCTCGCGCGCGGCCGTGAAAGAGAAAATTTTTCCTCTCGCCCGCGCCCGATTTGAATTCGCCAATGACGCGCGCATGCGCGTATGAAGCACAGAGAGAGTAAGGATATTTTCCTTCTCGCGTAGGGGGAATATTTTCGAGTTTAATGCGCCTATGAGGTTAAGTTATTTTTGCTCGGCGAGAGAGAGCACATAGCGACCGGGATGTTTACGCTGCGAAAAGCATCGTTGCCGCGCGCTTCTTTCTCGACCCGCTTTTGCTTTCGCGGTATTTTCTGCGAATTGAGGATAGGAGGAGAGAAAGAGAGTTTACCTATGTGCGGCGGTTACTTTGGCGAGTGTGCAAGTGACGACGACGAGGAGGAGGAGGAGCGGTTTTCGGTGTGCGTTTATTTTCGGGGGGGAGGGAAGTTCAGGAAAGCGAGTTCGGTTATTTGGAGATGAAATGGGGGTATGAGTTTATGCTCGTGAAAGAGAAAATGAGGTAGAATAATGTGATATAAATCATGATCTATTCATATATACGTGGAACGATAAAAGTGGGTGGTGAAATTACGGTCGAAAGGCGAAATTTGGCAAATTGAACTTTTGTTTTATATGTGTGTTTATCTTCCGACCGATGATAAAGTTTGCAAGAAGCTGTATTATAGTTGTACGAAGAATATTATTGGAAAAGAAAGTGCAAGCTAATCAAATTATTATAACCACGTTCGTCCGCCAATATACAAACACAGTGAAAAATCATTTCCAAAATCAATTAATGCATCCGCAACCATCCTTCAGCCTACGACCACCCCTCGTTCACTGTACTTTTTAACGCCACCACACACACCCTCCAAAAGAATGATCAACCACCGCGCTAATCCTTCCCGCACCCGTCAATTACAACGCAAAAATTCCATGAATAAACATTCATCTCGCAGCTGGGCGGGAAAAGCTCAAAATTCGCGCTCGATTCCGCGCACCCTCCTTTTCCCATACCCGTGAATTATCAAATTGACGCGCGCAGCACAGACGGAGATAACGAGAGGGGGTAAGGGTATCATACAAGCGTATCGGTGAATTAATAACACGGCAAATACATATATGTGGCGGTAATCCACCTTTCTGTATCTTCGTCTCGTGTGTGTAAGTCGTAGTCACCGCCTACGCAAGATATATAGCGCGATAGAGATTTACGTAGTATGTATATGGTACTATACGTAGTCGGAGTAGTCGCTCTCTCATATCCTGCGAGGGCGTGCGGTGCACACACGCGGTTTTTCGTTATAAGAGAATTTTTAAGCGCTTAGAACTGAGAATACGTATAAAAGTACAGGTGTGTGTATAAGGGTCTGCAGTCTTATGTTTCGATTTTACACGTGTATTTAAACTCGCGTATAAATTTTCGTACGAACTAAACACTAACCATATCATCACCGAAACGAAAAATCAATAAATAAACACGTAAATTCAAACACTACATGTGGCCGAATACTTGTAAGCCCACCCTATCTAAATACACGCGAACGCAACTTCCTCTACATCCAGGCGACTACGCATCAACCGAATTCAGCGGGCAACATTGCGCATCGACTCTCCTCCCTCTCTCTCTCTCTCTCTCTCTCTCTCTCTCGCGCAAAAAGCAGGGCGAACACACGTATTGTATTGCTTCACGTGCACCAGCAGCGAGAGCGAGCGAGAGAAACTACTCTCGCAGTAGCTGCACCGGAGTACAAATAGAGATAATCCCAGAGTACGTACGTACGTATACGAACAACCTAACTGTGTGCGAATTTCTGTATGCGTCACGACGTATACTTGTGGTTTACACCACGCGCGTGCGCGCAACGTTATATATTCCCTCTCTCTCTCTCTCTACGCAAAGCTGGCAAGCGACGTCGCGCGATCACCGCGGGCGCATTAATTGTTATCGTTTCATTAACTCAGTCTGATTACCGTTGCGTTCGAAGAAGAAAAAAACGTACGCTTTAAAGGACGGATAGTCGAGCGTTAATTTAATCAAGTTGCCGGAATACGGGAGCGGCTTTTTTTTGCTGGGCAGGTAGGTACTGCGGCAGTTGTGTCCGCCAGCGGCCGTGTGCGCGGAGTGGAAAAAAGAGGAGGAGTGGGATGGGGGCAGGGGGTAATTAATTGCGTTTGCCGAGCGGTTTGGTCTCTAGCACAGGTGTTTTATAAGGAAGGGGTGGGGGAAAAAACGTTATTAAAAGACGTATAGGTTTCTTCGTTATTATAGGTATAAGGAGGTGGAGGTCCTTGATATAGGTTTACGTTTGATCTCGCTGACTACTTTTTGCGTGGAAGAAATTGAAGACGACGACGGGTTTGGGCAGTATTGACGCGAATGGTACGAAACGTTTCGTTTATTTTACGACTGTATGCATAATGTATTCGTAACGGAATTGTTTATTGTAAAAGTGCAAGTTCAATGTGACTTAATGATACACGAGTAAAATAAAAACGAATAAAATTAAAAATGAATTTGTAAAATTTTCAAATTGAAATTGAATTTGTAAAAGTCTGAAATGTTAATTAAGAGACATCAAATATGCGGATGCCGTAAAATTGTTTTTACTGAAAATTCTCTTTTCCAACACACACACACACACACACACACACACACACACACACACACACACACACACACACATATGTAGTCGTTCTTTCTTATAGTCATACGTATATTTCCCAAGATTTATTGCTTGCTCGCAGTGTAAGCGCTTTTTTCTACAATAGAATAAGAAATTTCGTTACCAATCTGTAATCAATAATTAACGGTACATTACATTTAATAACGGCGCAATAAATTCCAAAAAAAGGATCTCGCCAAACTACCCGTCATATTCCGTACGGAATCCCTCCGCCTGCAGGACTATATCAACGGCCTTCCATCCCTCGGCACTGCTATCGGCTAAAACTTTTATTGCGTCTACGTCGGGATGAAGATATAAAAACAGGAGGCCAGGCGTGCGCACGTATACGTGTACGCATCTTACGCGCATGATCCTCTTCTCGAATATTGATCACACCCCATCGACCTCGGGGCATTTTTCTTGCGAGCCTCTTTCGCCGAGTTTTCGGTGGCGGCAGCAGTTGCGTCGAAAAAACAGCGCCCGCGTCAATGGGACGTGCGCGTCTGGGGTAGTAAAACGTAGCGCGTATTATTGTTATCACTATATACGGGGGGTTCTGTGTAGGTGATTGTGAACGAGAGTGGAAGAGTTCTCGAGAGTTCGTAACTGCTTCGCGATCAAAGCGCGTGCTTACGACTCTTATTGAATTGCTGCGAGATGAGAGATCGGATAATATAGTGATTGGGGATGAAAAATTTCAATTGTCGTTGTTTACCAATGTATTGCGTTTTAGTTAACAATTCTTTATATTTTGTAAATGTGACTTAGTGAAAGGGGCTACTAACGAGTAACAACTAGAAGAAATAAAAAAACTGAAGTTAACGTTTAGTAGACCTGTCAGTATTATTACACTGAGAAAAGGATTTGTTTACTGTTAACATGGTATTGTAACTGTTAATATACGTATGTTTAAATATGACCAAATATAGGCATTGTAACAGTTATAATGCCATGTTAACAATTAAGTTACCATGTTCTCATAAGCAATTTCAATATGTTACCTAAGAACATCGATATTGTAATAGTTATAATACGCTTATTATAGTAGTTTTTGAATGTAATGGCCAATTTTTTACCAGGATGATGTTGTTTTACAACAAAAACGTTTGAAATAAAAACATCATATTTATATTTTTACTCCAACGTTTCGGACATTTTTATTTTTTATCCTGATGAGGGACATAAACAATAAAAACGTCCGAAACGTTGGAGTAAAAAATTAAATGGAGTTTTTATTTCAAACCTTTTTGTTATATAACAACATCATCCTGGTAGAAAATTGGCTATTAGATTTAAAAACTACAATTTAGAAGAACTTCTACCATCAGCTACTTTCAAATCTGAATATGTCTATTAATTAATATAGATATTATAACTATTACAATATCACATTTTATCCTTAAACATGTCAAATAGTTGTATTTCAAATAGGTAAATATGTTAACAGTAACAATATTCTTCTCTCAGTGTAAGATGATTTTTAAACAATGCATACTATTGCGATGATAATCACGGCATCTTGTTCTTTATTAAATAGTTGAGGACGATCTTTGGAGGCAAAATGAAATGATCTTATTTCTTTATGGCAACGTTTTGTTGGCTTAGTACGCCAACCTCATCAGGCCGAAATTATAAACGTATATATCATACGTCGATCAGATGTTATTCTCGGCATCTTGTTCTCATTTTGAATTCTACAATAAACAAAGAATTCGTCGAAATAAAACCTTTTCGAATTTTTAAGCTCCTACAAACCCATTTAATCATTAAACAAACCCCATAACAAAAATAGGTATTCCACCACCTATTTATCACCCACCGGCCGTTCGAATTCCCTGCCGAATTTCTCGCGCACCTGCGTACACACCGCGGAATCCTCCATATACACGCCCGCAGCCACGCGCCCACACACATCCGCTCGGTATAGGACGACCTCCGGCGAGTTGGAGCGTCCGAAAAACTTTATTACGCGCGCGTGCCAAGATTAACGGCCCATTACGGACGCCCGGACGACGACGGCGGCGGCGATCGACTCGCCCTTTCCCCCGCCGCCATTGTCTTCGTCTTCTTTGTCGTCGGTCCCTTTCATCGTATATACGTGTATGTGTTTCGCGTTTAAATTTCTCGCTTGGTTTAAAGGTGCGCGAATGGAGGATATGGGCACGGAGTGAGTTCGTAATAGGTGGCCGATGATAATGGGATGACGGTGTGTTGGGGATGTCCGTAGAAGAAGTGGGAAGGGGGAAGTTGAGTGAATCGTTCGGATTGTGCGTTGAGGTGGAGCCGATACGATTAGGGTTATTGTTTCATGGGTGCGAAGCTTGCATCGTTGGAATGCAACGAAATAATTTTTTACAATTAATCAAAGTTACTAGACAGTAAAAAATGTTATCTAAACCTTTGTTATAAAGTTATTTTATACTATAAAATACTAAATCTTCGCGCGAAATGAAAATTAACCAATATAACTTTAAAGTAAAATCAATTTTTTTTTTCATTTCGTTGCACTCGAATGTTGTAAACTTCAGACCCATATTGTTTCGTAATAGCCTGACGTTTCTTTAATGTGGATGAATAGAGTTGAATGATGTTTAGAAATGTAAGTTATGGGTTTGTTAGCTGATTGGCAGCTATTTGTTTGGTGACTATTAAAAATAGTACATTTCGACACTGATGCGGAAGGTGATGATTTACTTCATGTGACACACTCGTTTTGAACGGTATTTTATACCACGAGCGCCGAAAAATCATACCAAAGTTGTGATTTTGAGGTTAGAGTATCATAAATGATATTTTATTAGGAAAAACTATAAGTGATTATACGCTAATGATATATAATAGCCAAAAAGGTATAATAGCATTACGTATGATGTTAGAAAATGGCGCTGTACGATAATACAATGATTAATGGATTTTAGAAAATTAATTATCTAATACAAAGAAGCGCTTGAAAAGAAGTTGACGGAATATAGATATTTCTATTAACAAGGTCTAAGACGCTTTGTTCAGAGCTAACGGATCGTATAAGTCCCTCCTTTGTGGAAAGTAGTTCCGCTGAGGGAACAAAATTATTTTCTCATCGAGTTCGCCAAGTATCCACGCGTGTGTATGCAGGTGTGGGCGCATGTATGTGTGTCTTTGGCGAACTTGAAATTTGACTTTCACGTCACGTCGAAGGTTCTCGCAGTTCTTCGGGCTCGACGCGCTTACAACGGAGAGTCGCTCATATAGGTCTGAGACACCCGGAGGATACGTTATGTAATATAAAGGCGAGAGACAGAAAGAGGAAAAGGGGAGTCGGGATAGAGAGATCTCGTAAATAAAGAAAGCAATCGCGTTATGTAATGTCATTGATTTGTTATTTCATAAGCTGGTAACCCGACGACAAATATCGAGTGATGGAAGTTAATTTGGTCGCTCGAGAGCTGAATGTTAACAGTGAAATATTACAGACCGGCGGATATTTGTATATACCACAAAATAGATGAAAAAACTTTGGAACACAGGAAAACGGTCTTGTGACACAGTTTTAGACGCACATCAATTTTTCTTATGGAAATTTAATATGGGAAAAATGGACGAAAAGTAGTCACTGATCATTAACCAATAGCAATCTCTTAAAAGTGCCAATAAATATTTCACAAACAATCGAATAAAGTAAAAGGAACGATCTTTAATTTAGGCTAAAGATAGTTAAAACCGGTTGGTTCTGTGCAAAGTTATGTGCATTTAAAAATCGTGAAAAATGACAAAAATACGCGATTTTTAGCAAATTCACGTAATTCTCAAAATTTTTATCATTTTTTTGTCATTTTTCACGATTTTCAAATGCACGTAAGTTTGCACATTACCGACCAATTTTAACGATTTTTAGCTTAAATTGATTCTGTTATAAGACCGTTTTATGTTTCAAAGTTTTTTCGTGTATTGTGTGGTACATAGAACAAGAGAAGACCTAATGCAGAGGTGTGCCTAAAAATTTTTTTTTTTTGTTTTTATGGCCGAATTAAGGAAAATTTTCAGGGAAATTGCATATATATGTGTGTGTGTGTGCGTGCGTGCGTGCGTGCGTGTGTGTGTGTGTGTGTGTGTGTGTGTGTGTGTGTGTGTGTGTGTGTGTGTGTGTGTGTGTGAGTACAAACAAAATAAGAATCATTTATATTCAAAAACATTAATATAATTGTCAATTTAGTTTCGGCAAAATGATTAAAATTTTAAACTGTTAAACAAAACTTGATGACATAATTTAAAATAAAAAACGAAATGCATTCAAACCAAATTAACCTTTTGACTTCCACCCGCAACGCGACGTCTTTATCCTCAACCCCATCTTATACTGCAACACCATCAGCCGTCTCCCTGCCAACGCACCCCTCTAATCCACTTACTGCGTGCTCTGTCTCTCCCTCTCACTCTTACTCCCCCGCTCGACCGGGAAACATCACCGAAGCCACAATTGCACTCGCGCTATACGCCACGTGTCAAGATAAACAGACGGGACAAGAAGTCGCCGGAGGGGCTCGATTGGTAATTAACGATTCATAGAGCGCGCGCACGCCTTGAAGACATGACCTGCGCTACTCGCGTCGACGCGCGCTCCCCCCCACGTCTCGGCCGATTATATGTAGGTACATATATATGTATAGGAAAGTGTATCCCTTCTGCATCGGCCTCAGCTGTTACCGCCTCCAGGGGCAATTGAATCCTGCGCGCATCTGCGTGCGGATCAGAGCTGAGACGATGAGCTCGCTTCGTGTGTACACACTGTGCCCTATGCGAGGGAAAGAGAGAGAGAGAGAGAGAGAGAGAGAGAGAGAGAGAGAGAGAGAGAGAGAGAGAGAGAGAGAGAGAGAGAGAGAGAGAGAGAGAGAGAGAGAGAGAGAGAGAGAGAGAGAGAGAGAGAGAGAGAGAGAGAGAGAGAGAGATGGGATTCGACCAATTTGCCCGGGAGAGCTCTGTTGGTGAGGAGATGGAGGAGATGCTGGTGGTGTGGTCATGGTGGTGGGGGTGTTAGTGCCGAGTTGGTAAGGAGATGTGGGTTATTTTTGGAGTGCATCGGTTGTGTCCTGATTGGTACAGGGATTCGGTGGATTTTTATTAGTGAGGATAGTGGGTGTTGTTAATTTGCAAAAATATTGATCTTTCAAAATCCTCAAAGTGACGTATAAAATGAATTTCTAATGATTTTATTAGTAATTTTGATTTTGATTTTATAGTTTGCAATGATTAAATATATCTTGGATCTATGGGATGTGTCAGAAATGTTAAAACTAAAAAAGTAATAAGATCCGAAGATACGTAAATGTCGGTATAAATGTGAGATAGGTTTCATCGCTTTCATCAAATTACTACAGTAAATTCTCTTAAAATTTAACCTTGTCAAGAGTTGTGAGAATGTTTAAATAGATTGAAAGTTTAGGATATCTCGGTTTGCAAGTTCTCGCTTATAACGTTAATTGTTAAATTTGCTTTACGGATAGCTAGACCTTATATTTTTGTTCCTGACTAACTCCGAAATTATAACATAAATAAAAAGACGTTAAAATAAAAAAAAAAGTTCTAAATTTAGATGAAAATTTCAAATTCAATATTTAAAGATAGAATCAATTTCAATTTGAAAAAATAAATTCATTTGTTAGATAACCTCAGCGGCAAACGAAATAAGAATAAGCCCAATAGCAAAAAGTGAAAATCGATCTGTTTAAAAGGATTTAGTTGTCAGATAAAAGTTGAAATACGTATCCGTAGAAGATTGCGGGATTGTGGAAGTTACGGGACAAGAAACATTCACGAAGATACAATTTTACGTATCAAATGCAATATATACACTTTGGGGCAGTAATTTTGGAGCAACGGGTTAGACCTATTTCAATATTGGCTACTGATATAGAAGAATACAAATTTTGTTTGGGGTGTTGCGATATAGATCCTGTCGGCAAACGATGGTACAAAGCAGAATAAATATAGGTGATTTTATGGAGACAATGGTTATACGTAGCAAAGACAAGGTTCAAAGAGATAAATCAAATGAAATATGCATTTAAACTCACGATTTATATAATTACTTTTAACCAGTCTGAAAATTAAATAAAAAAGAACTATAACTATTTTTCTAACCACGATGCCACAATAACGCGCTTTGACGATAAAATCAAAATGAAAAGAAAAACACGCAAGTGAAAGTTAATAATCCAGTAGAATATGAGCAGAGCAACCTCGTAGAAGGAGTATTCGGGCGGGGCTATGTACAGTCGTGCGGTAAATAAAAGATGGACGAGGATAACAGAGAGCAAAAAGAAGCAAGAGAGAAAGAGGAAGCACAAAAAGAACGTACGGGCAAGCAGTGCGGAGGAAAAGGAGAGGAGGGAGCTGAATTTATCCGGCAGTGGCCTCTAGCACTTGGGCAACTGAATAAAGCAAGTCCAAGCGCCGTCGACCATAGAAGAATTATTATTCCCCGGTCAACTTTTCCAGCCGTTTTATAGCGCTCGCGCCGCCGCGAACGCTATACTCGTATTTATCTAATAGAGGCGAGAGCAAGAGAAGAAGGAAGAGAGAGAGAGAGAGAAAAAAGTCTTGCTACTTTTCAAATTCAATCCGCTTTCGTGCTGAAAGGAAAAAGAGAGGAGAAAGATGTCGCGGGAATGTTCATAAATATTAGCTGTGTCGGTGCGGGGGAAGTGATATTAAAAAATTCGGAGCTTATTTTCGAGAAGAATGAGAGTTTTTATTCGTTCGAAAGTAAACGATGAAATATTGGAAAAATGTTGTGTGGATATAGTATAAAAGAATGTATTGAAGATGGTTTTAAGGACTCTCTATCATGTCATGCGGCGGGGTGAGGCAAGGGGGTTCTCTCTCTCTCTCCCCACGGGTGCTCCACGCTCCTCGCGCAGCCTACGAAATTCGGCGTTTTGTTTACTTTTTCGCTTACTTCTTTCCCAAATGCCTGACAAGCGACCAAGATTCCTCTGTGTTTTTATTCTTTGATTATTTTTCTATTCAAATAAAGGTTTTTTAACTTTATTTCTGCTTTTTTTTGTAAGCGATTCTTATGTTTAAAGACCACATAACATCAATCTTCCGTAAGAGCTTATGTTAAAAACTCGTTTTTCAAGAATGATTTTCTCCAAAAAATGCGCGATGAAAAATACTGAAAAAATTCATGTAATCTTCTTTTAAGTTGAAGAATAACGTATAAAAATTCTAAATTGTTGGCTGCTTTTTTACTAAGGGTAGGAGAGTCTTTAAGTAGTTTTGAATAGAAATATGCAGTTGAAGGATATTTGTATCTATGTAAATGTATTATTGTTGTGTTGAAGAATTTTTTAACTTAATGAACGGTTCTTATTATTATTTTCTCTATAAGAGAACTGCTATTACAATATTTAAGCAATAAAATAATAAAGTCAAGACGTCTGCGTGTTAAAAATTATTAATCGATAATAACTTGTCCTCTCGTAATAATTCCCAAGCAAATCAAACATCATCCGCTCGCTCGATAACGTCGGCGCAATTTAAATTGCATTTTCTCGCGCAAAGTTAACATTAGACAGGTAAATACAGATCTTCTTGCGCGCGAAAAAAACGGCAAAATTTCCTACGAAGTTTTCAATCTACGCTCGGAGTTAATTAATCGAGGGCAAACATTTGTCCATGCCCGAGATAGCAAGCATGACGAGAGAGAGAGAGAGAGAGAGAGAGAGAGAGAGAGAGAGAGAGAGAGAGAGAGAGAGAGAGAGAGAGAGAACGAGAGGGAGCGTTTTAGCGCTAATGCGTATGCAAAAAAGGTGGGTGGAAGAAAAACGCGAATCGATAGAGCGCGAAAAAAGAAAGCAGGCGTTGGAAAAGAGAAGAAGAAGAAGAAGAAGAGAGGAGGCGAGTGAGGACGTATAGACAGCAATGTCAATACGATCAGCGCAGTCAAATACTCTTATACGATAGAGTGAAGTGGGGAGATTTTACCTCGAGTCGATCTTAATTTCTTCATAGGGATGTTGATTATGTTGGTTTCCGCCGGGTCCGCGCGTCGTGCCAGCAAATTACTCTAATGAATCACCCTTCTCGCGATCGATGTTTTTTCGTCTCCCCGGTTCTCGCTCTGTTTGAACAGGGGAATATTTAGAGACGAGAGATTCCTTATGATCGATTTGTATTTTTGCTTTTTCAAGCTCGGACGTTACGTTGAATACCTCATAATAGATGAAATCACATTGAGCTTTACCGTAGTTTTCATTAGTCACGAAATTTTTGAATGTTTCGATGTCACGGATGTACGGGATTTTAGGCACCAAATATTTACTGTCTGCGCTTGACGAGACAACAAATATTTAAGGACGCTCGGCACTGTCTGGGAATATACTACGGGCCAGCGAACATCGCCTCTTGACTGTACAATAAGCCATAACCCTCGAGGCACCGAGCTGCAATTTCGTTTGAAAAATAACTTGTCTCTAAAAAGATGGAACAGAGAAAAAAATTAATTTTTTCATTTAAAATTTTTGCAGTAAGCAGAGGGCGTAAATGAAAATTTCTCCTTTATATCAAGTCGTGACAAAATGCAAACGAATTTCATTCCACAAGAGAGAGAGATGCTGCAACCTTTAATCCAAATATCTCCACGTGGAGTCGCTCCTGCCCTATTGCAAGCATCAACTGCACTCTTTCTCCTTTATGAAAAAAATTAAATCTCTCTGAAAGTCAAATTTTTTACTCACCCACGACGCGAAACGTCACGCAAAAAACATCGCCACTTTCCCCTCAGGTGGTATTAACATAATTTTACTCGGAAGCGTATAAAATAACTCTCCACCGCGAGGAAGAAATTCCATCGTAAATAATTTTTCCGCTCGCCTGTTCGGAAATAAGAGATAAGACAAATTCAAGGTAGAATGGAATATAGGCCGCTTAAAGGTGGAAAAAGGAACAGAGAGAAAGAGAAAAAGCATCATCCGCTCGCGCCTTTCAATGTAATGCCATCCATTGGCCGCTCACTCGCGTACGTATACGTACGTGCTGCAATTTCCCGTGTCGGCGCGCGGACTATGGGCGGAATTGAATCTTATTTTTGAAGGCGCTTCCCGTCGCAAAATCGACAACTGCTGCTGCTACTGCTGCTGCTGGACGAGGGCCGACGTAAAACAGGAGGATATTGGTTTCAAGATTGAAAATCCTTTATCACGGATATTTTTTACTCTCTCTCTCTCTCTTTCTCTATCTTGCTCTGGTACAGGGCGAGAAGGTTCGTTTCCAAATTTTCGCCGGAGAGTGAGGGACGTGGCGAAATTGGGTCAAGTTTCTCTTTGTTATACTGAAGGAGAGCGTATCTTTAAGGTAATACTGCAGGGGCGAAAGGGTGCGCGCGAGAACCAAGATTTTCGACTGTAAAAGTTTACGGGGGCCGCGCGTGCGCGTCGGTGAGCTGGAAATACGTCGTATTTTCGATAAATTTTTAAAAATCCGATTCCGAGATGTTTGATTTTTCGAGGAGGGTTTCGGAGACAGATAAATAAAAGCTGCTGAAAAATTCTTCAAATATCTGGATGTTCAATTTTATCGAATAATCCAACATTTGATCAAGTTTTTCGTATTATTGGAATTGCTTTGAAAAATTTTTCAACAAATTCTGGAAATACAAATATTTGTTTCATTTAGTGGAAAAAGAAAAAAAATAAGGAAAAGGTATGGACAATATTTTTATAATTGGCTTTTCAAATTTATCTTCCCACTTTTATTCTTCTTAACGAATTAAGTTTATGTAATATTTTTATACTTCCTTCAACAGTTAATGTCTACAATTAAGATTGATGTCTATAATTAATTTTAATCATCGTTAAAAACTAGCATAATTTCCGTAGTACGAATGATGTTGAAAAATGGATGACAAAACGAGCACAAATTCTAATGGTAGGGTATGACGGGACACAACAAAAAGACAACATCTACAAAAAATTTTCAGAAAATCTAAAATGACCTCATACGACACCCTGGTAGAAATTGAAATTATTTTGTAGGTAGTAAATGGCTGGTTTGAACCAAGATGGCAAAAAAATGGACTCCAGTTTTCTACCATAAGTGTAACGCTTTTTTCAACCTATTTTTCACATTTATTGGCCGCAAAAATGGTCAAATTTTGTGCTATCTATTAATTTGGAATTTTAGTGCTAGTTAAAATAGCTAACCGACGAAGCCATTAAAAATCTAGTAACAAGCGATTTGTTATGTCGATGGGTGAGAGAGATAGAATAACGTAACGAAATAACGATTTTGGTTTACATCTTATAGAATAAAGCTGAAAATAATACAAAGACTACTAAATTTTCTTTATACAATATATGATTAAATTGCTATGAAACTTTAATGTGAAGATTTTGAGGTTATGGACATTCCATAAAATGGGAGAAGTTGATGGAAAAAAGCGTTACACTTTTGTCTATAACTAGCCATTTCCAATGTCCAGTTTCTGTTTTCCTTCACATTTTTAATGGACTAATAGGACGTGCCCAGATAAATGTCTCACGAGCGCAAAAGCATAATGATTATTCGAATCGTGTACGGGGCTGTGTGTTGTATGTTTATGACAGAGTGTAAAACAATCCACAATGGAAGAAACTTGGAAAGAAAAAAAACACATCAACAAGATTATCAAAAATCCATCCACTCACCGTCTTGTTGCCGAGGTTCTTCACCCGGCAGTTCAGGTAGGTCGTCTTGCCGAGAAGGGCCGTCACGTTTTTCGAGGCTGACTTGTCGAAGTACGGGCCCGTCCGTGGCGTCGTGTCGTCCAGCGCGTTCTGGTACGTGTCCGCGCCCTTGGCGCCACCGCCGCCGACGCCGTTCCCGTTGCCACCGCTGCTCCCGTGCAGCATGCTGAAGCTGCCGTGGACCACTGGAATAAATAGACAAAAATTGTGGGTTAGATTTTATTTCATTTGCTGATGTTCGTATGTATGATAGGCTTAATTTTGAAAAGGTATACAATATAATATAGTATTTTTTAGGTAGTGGTGAAAGTCGTTCATAGAGGAGGTTAATTGAAATTTCATCAGGTAAGCTTTTGAGAATAAGTTAACGGAAAATTTAGTTTTTAAAAGTGGTTGATTTTAATCCTGTAAGATCGCTATATTGGTTTGAGATGGGACCATATATATATTTTTTTTATTTTGTGAAAACTGTTTACTTACTTTTCATTTACTTTCTAAGTTGATATGACAATTATTTTCAAGTGACAATTATTTAGTTGAATAAAAATGATTTCGTTCGTTTGCACATTTAAAAAATGACAACTTTTTTAATAAAAAAAATATGTCATCTTATCTTAAAAAAATGAACCTATTATGATATCAATTTATTAGTGATTTAGTTGGTGGGAGTAATGGGTTGCTAGGTAACAAAGCAAAAGTGGCGCGATGTTTTGCTAAAATTACTAGCATCACTAAAACATTTGAAGAATTCTATGTATTCTAAAATTTAGTGAAGCTATATTGAGACTAGGTTCCCTGGTAGAAATTGTAACCAACCGTACGCCATCCGTTCGCCAAATCGCAAGGATTTGGCCAACCGTTTAACCAACAGTTAGCGATAAATACCGCTTATTTCGTCACGGAATCACCCTTGCGCTTGGTCAATGAATGCTTAATATTAAAAATCTTAAATAAAAATCATTTACACAACTTATTATTTAAATAAAACTCTCAAAATTTGTATTATTCCTAGAATAATCAAAACCCACATATTAATAGTATTTTTCTTCAGATAAATATGGTTAAATCGGTAACGGGTATAGTTTTGTTTGTTCAAATTGAGGTTAGGGTGTGTTAATGTGTAGTGTGCGTGACTTTTTGACGTAAGTCAGGACATCTACAGGTGCATACTTACATTTTTTTAAATTTAAAAGTATCCTATATTTAAAATTTGAAAGAATCCTACATAAAAGGTATTCTACATTTAAAATTTGAAAGTATCCTACATAAATTCTTCGTACTCGTATTGCTCCGTTTTCTACACGGTGCTCCGTTACCATCTGACCTTTACAGTGAAGCAAAACCACGCGATCCCGGCAATCCCGTCACGTGACTCGTATGAGTCTGCGCAGTTAAATACTTTTACCTATACATAACACATGAACCTGCGATCGCACTCGTGTGTATGTAATATGTGTGTATTTATGTGCATGTGTGCTTGTCTTGCGGAAATCGGGATGCGGACAGTAATTTCGGAGCATAGCCCACGTGCTACGCTGTCTACTTAACCTTCAAATAAATTTACTCCCAACTTCATTCAAATATTTTTTTAATGCATTACAATAATTTTTATTATTGTTTATGTATCAAAATCTTTTTACATATCTATATTTCTTATTAATTTCTATTATTGTTTTATGAGTTACTCAATGTTTTATTATTGATTGATAGTCCACCAACCGTTGGTTAACCGTTGGTCAATATTTTTCTTATTCGTTGGCCTAAATTATTGGCCAACAGTTGGTAGATAAGCCATCCGAGTTGGTTTATTTTCTACCAGGGTTGAAAAATATCTATGTTCCACAAATTTTGAAGCAATATCAAGAATTTTCTAATTTTCCCTATAAAATTTATATTAATCATCTGAATAAAACCGACACATTTAGAAACCCGATAAATGCATAACGTTCCCATTAACAATATTTCGCAATCGATAATAAACAGAACCTTCACCATCAACCACGTAACACCCCAATAAAATACACTATCAATACGTTAATCAAACCCGTTTTATATCAATTACAAAAGCAACGCGTTCCTAATTTCCTCGGCATTTCGCAGCCAAACAATAGCCAGCCAAAGTTGACTAATAACCACGCTCGAGCGGTTACAAAAACAGCCTCACGCGCGAGCGTTCGCGAAACGCGCACATCATCGCGCAATCATCATCGGAACTCGATAAACCCGCGCTCGCGCACAGGTGTATCGTAAAACGCGATATTGAATCATCCTAAAAACGGGGCGCAGCTTCGCTTTGCAATCCAAAGAGAGGCAGGCGGACGCGCACACGTGCACACATTATCATTCACCGCGCGATTTCGTTTAATTGAAAGCGAGGGCACGCACGCGCAGGTTGTACGTCGGCTAATTATTCCGGGCGGTGGATGTAGCGCGCGGTCAAAGCAAACATTGGGTTTTGCCGCGAGTGCCCGCGAGCTTGTTGTCTAAGTGGTGTGGATTCTTTTGGTCGTTATATATAGGGTTGGTCCGTTGTTGTTTAAGGTTTTTAAGTTGTTGTGGAGGAATTTTGTGATTTGAGTGGAAAATATATTACGAAAAGGTCGAGAATCGCGTACTTAATGAGCATTATCTTGAAAACTGTTGGGTATTAAATGTATAAATTATTATAAGAGGATTAAAGGGCTATTTGCACCTGTCCGCAGCCTTATCGATGAAAGGGGGATTAATTATACTTATAGAGTTCCACTGCTGGTCTACGCTATATTTATGTTGCTTTAATCTACACTTCAATCGGTAACATTACTATTTCATTCTTTATAGAGTCTATTATACCTCTTGATTGTTGATAAAGAAATCGATAGATTATGCGGAATCCATAAAAATTTATCCTAATACCTACAAATTTCCAAATCAGTTCCAGCTACTGATTGCGTAACAAAAATACTTCAGTTTATGTAAATTTACTTCAGCCGGCTATAAAGCTCTGTACCGTAGAGTAATTAGTGTAGTAGCAATAAGAACTTGATGTAATTTCGCATTCCTGACATTGTTAAATTTAGTACGATTCTCGTGTAAAAATACTTGGTAATTACTTGGGAAAGACGCTTGGCATTTTAATCGAAAGTAATCAAAATTCACTCGTCAAGTATCTTGAGCGAGGAGACAAGAACATTTGTATAATATATAGGTCACGAGGTTCGGATGCGTATAAAATGTCAACTAATTTTCCTTTTCTATCGTAAAAGCTTGACTTTAACGGCATTTTCTTGATAAAACTTAGCTCAGGTTTATATACTGCTTTGAGAGTGTACTTTTACGATCTCAATTCTGTTATAATATTTACTTATTCGAAAGTACTATAATTTTTATTGGACTGTGTTATATCTCTATACTTTGACATCCATCAGATGATTTAAACTTGCATACGTTTCCAGGTTTATCCTTTCATTTCCTTAGTCAATTCAACAAAAACGTGCTTATCCAAGCAGTAAATCAAACAACGAAACAACCCGGAAATCAAGCGCAGATTAGTTCTAATATATTTTGAAACATTTAATCAAACACGCCGGCAAAAGAACTCTAAATCATCCCCAGCGGATTATTCCACAGTTCGACTCTCGGTGCTTCTCGCGAAGAACCACGCACCCACATAGTTGAAACTAACGAGTTCTCCGACTCGGCTATCTCCTTAATATAATCCCCGGGCATTTTTCTCAGATTAGCTAGCTCCGTAGCCTTTCTCCGCGAATGAATTAGCCATAAACCGACAAACTTTGTCCTCTCCCTCGCCGTAAATAGCCCAGGTGCAACTAAGACGACGTAGTCGTGGAGAAGGAAGCGGTGCCCACTTTCGAACTCCTTCGCCCGATCAAAGATCCATTAGAGGTCGCTCGCGCGCTTACGCGTTATCTCGCCCGGCGATGCTCCATTAGGCAGAAGTTGCGCGCTCTTCGCACCTCGGCGGCTTCTTGTGCTCTCTTTATTTTCCGGGAGTAGGGCACGGGGTAGGTACAACAACGGCGATGGCACCCACACACGTGTGTGAAAATCCTCTCTTAAATTTTCAGATTTTACGGTCGCGCGCTGCGAGCGTCGTAAAATATGTGTATGTAGCGGGCTGCGGGAGAGAAGTGTGCACGAGGTGCGAAGGAATCGGGGAGATGTACATAAAACGCGGGGAATTTTTCGCGCTAAGCGAGCGTTGGGGGTGATTGTTTTAGAGAAGTTGGGAGGGGGCTAAATGAGAGGGGTTTGAAAATTTTATGGACGTGGTTTCATCAAGCGATTTTCAGATGGAACGAGAGATGTTTTGGTTATGAAGAAGTATTCAGGGCTCGAATCGTGGTTAATGAGATGGGGGGCAAAAAATATAAGGGTGGAATTTTAGATGACGACGCGAAGTGACACACTTATTAAATAATGTCAAAAGAGCAACTGAAGAGATACATATTTATGTTTATGGAGTGAGATTTTTAGATGTAGAATTCATCATTATTAAAAGAAAACGGAAAAATGTTAAATTATTGTAGTAATCACTTTTCTGATTTTATCCGTTTTTCCCGGTTTCAAAGACCATCAGGTTGTCAGAATAGTTAAAAAAAATTGGAGAAAAATATATCGTTTCGCTAATAAAAGAAAAGTGAGTAATTCGTATACACGAATATTTATAATATAATCCTACATTAATATTAAACACAGCAACCCTGCTGGAAATTGTCCATTTTTCTCCCATTTTTGAAACGATTTTTCAAACATTTTACAAATGGGAGAAAAATGGATGATTTCCAGCAGGGAATAACTTTAACAATACAATTGTTTCAGAACTATCAGCATTATTCCTGTACATAAGGAACCAAGCGTACCCAAAAGTCTCTAAATATAGTTAAATAAAGAGCACATCATTTACAAAAATCAACATTCCAATAAAAATACCAAAAATTCACCACCACCCAAAATCAAAATCTCTCGCTGCGATTCAATTTGCAAGATGCGGTTTCCGGAACCCACGACGCACTTCACCGCAGTGTTACCACCATCACCAACAGCAGCGGCACTCGGATCAACCGCGCCCCCCTCGCGGCATTAGTCACTTTTTACGAATGTACCGACATGACTCACGTCTCGCTATATTATGTACATTTCTCAGAGAAAGTGGGTCAAGCGCCGTGCATTTACATGTACCACCGTGCCGCTGCCTCCGGCATTTATAGTAAACTCTCGAGTGCGCGTTCGCCCCCTCCACACACTACATGCACCCACACGCGCGAAATCATTTTGCCGCGCCCCCGACCCGATGCTAAATGACTGCGTAACAAAGACGAATGGCAGGCGCGACGATAAGACGGATACACGTCCGCAAGTATAACGCTAATAAAAATGTTTAGTTCACACGTCGCCCAAATGTGTAACAGAGTTTTCGAAGAGAGCGTATATACGTGAAATTCGTATCTAAATTACCTATCGGTGTTATTAGGCGCCGATGGATAAGGATATCGTGTATGTGTATATATGTGTGTGTGTGTGTGTGTATGTGTGCGAATGCTGCCGGGAGTCCAGTATATATCTTAATAGCCTGTCGGATTCGCGGACAGCTGGAGAAAATGCTGAGGCGGGCGATTCGCCGTCGTCGTGTGTGCGTGTGTGTGTGTGTGTGTGTGTGTGTGTGTGTGTGTGTGTGTGTGTGTGTGTGTGTGTGTGTGTGTATAAGGAACGGGACGCGAGTGCGTAATGAAGAGATAACGAAAGGGGCGAGAGTGGGGAAAAGAAAAACAGGAGTAGAAACGGAAGAGCGATAAAGATGTAGGAAAAAGCACGCTAGGCTGGCCGGCGGCAGACCCTCGAGGAAAAAGTCGACTTGGAAAAAGAGTTATCTTTCAATCTGCCTCTCTCGCCGTGACTTTGGTTTTCTTGCCGCCGCTTATCTGGCTCCCCTACCGAAAAACAAGGCACTGCTTTAAAATTCATATTCCTCTAACTTTTTGCTCCAAGCTATACGTTTAGTCTTGAGACTGTATGTATGTATGTATGTATGTATGTATATGTATACATGTGAGGGCTTTTGCCTGATGTGGTATTCGAGACAGCGTCGCGGGGGTGTTATGCAAGAGAGAGAGAGAGAGAGAGAGAGAGAGAGAGAGAGAGAGAGAGAGAGAGAGAGACAGAGAGAGAGAGAGAGAAGCGAGGGAAATAAGAAAACCAGGCTGTCTGAGGAATATGGATATCGGTTGTAGCGAGGCGAGGCAGATGGAATATGGGAGCGGAGTAATTTAGCTGAATTACGATCGTTTTGAAATGATGGAAGAGGGGAGGTACGGAGAGATTTAGTATATGTATAGCTAAGACGCGTGCTTTGGTTTTAAAATACATGTAGGGGGCGCATGTTTAAAAATAGGTTGAGGCAAGGTATAGCTTGTTATCCTAATTTGTAAGCTGGAGTATGGCAGGGCATCTATTTTTCTATATTTCATGTTATCGTATATCTGATAGGATAATGTGATGTGGGAAAGCGACGAAGAAAAAATGCGAAATATTTTGACGTTTATTATGCTTTGGTATTAAACAATTTACGTAAAACTTGTGTAATTGTGTAAAAATATATATTATTTGTCGGTAATTCTTTATACTTCGTTATATGCATATTGCAAAATCTTATTAAGAGGTTCAACACTACCAAATAAGAATAATTTTTCACAATTTATACTAGCTCTGATGCATATATATACTTGTATTATAGTTTTATGGTATAAACTTCTTTTTTTTTTAAAAATCCCACATCCATACGATTCGTTTCTCACACTCTAAACGCCTTACAAACCATTTCCACCTCGCAGACTTTATATCCGACACCTCGATAAGAACTTGCGAAACTCTCTCTCTCTCCCACTTTTCGCACGCATACGTTCCACTTTCCCGAAAAAGTTGCACCCCCGGAAGTTAAAACTTCTGCTAGCCCATTTTTTGTCGACCATCAATTGCCTGTTTAACGTCACCCCACTATATATATACCACCTCTCCGTCTTCCTATTTATGCGTAACCAGCGTTCCCTTGATTCGAGAAATTAACGCGCGGGGAGGGAAATAAAAGGAATCCGACCGATGATGGTAATCGGGGTTGATTCTCCCGGGGGTAGCCGCAGTCATTCTCTGCAGCGGGATTAATAGAGTGCCGGAGGGGTGGGATTTAGCGCGATTCGGTTTATCAGCGCAGCCGCGCGCGATCTCTCCGGGGCTGTATAAACTCGCGCGGCGCGGAAGATGCAGCGCTGTAATGCCCGTGAAATGTAATGAAGAAGGCATAAATGGAGTAACGAGTGTTTGCAGAAGAGCTGCGTGCTGTTGGTGGTGGTCGAATGTTCGGGGATACGGTGGGAGCTGATAATGCGGGGAGTATCTACTTTATTTTGTAAAAAAACGTTCGGTAAGGGTTGGTAGTTTTACTATATATAACTATTAGATACGTTACGTTATATGTGTCATGCTAATGTTAAATATATTACGGGACAGTGGTATAATATTACACAGGAATTTTAATTTTTACTCGGTTAAAATTTTATCAAATTTAAGTGATTTTACACGAGTTAAAACGAGCGAGTTTTAATTGAATGATTGAATTATTTACGATAAAATATTGGAAAAACATTGGAAACGTTCGATCAACAAATTCAATAAATTCCTCATCTCCATCTCTCTTCGCAGCCTCGTCTATTTCTCCCGTAAGGGCCTCTCCCACCTACCCGCGTCACTGCATCGTCCCACATAAATAACAATCTCTCGTCCGAAAACAATTGAAGAAATGCCAGCCCTGTCCCACCATTATATACCCTTTCTCCGTCCCAGCCAGCACTTTTGTTTCGGCGCAGCGCGGTGTCGTTATCTCAACGAGCTCACTCTCTCTCTGCGCTTTTGTGCGAGCCGTCAGGCGATTCTTATGCAAACAGGTGCCCTTCTACCGTGAGAAAGACGCCTCTCACGCCGATACTATGTGCGCGCGCTCGTAACAATGGAGTAGGAGGAGAAGTCGGCTGCAATGAGGACGACACTCGAAGGTCTCTGTGAGCCGTCGTCGGCTACGGACGGCCGCTGCTGCTTTCTCATCTTTTGACAGGCTGAACGAGGCATCGAGAGAGAGAGATGCTAGAGCTGATCGCGTGGCAGGAGGAAGAGGCGCGCGCTCGCTCGTTCGGTCCTCTTGTGCGCGCGAACAGCAGGAGCTAGGTTAGACGATGATGACGAAGAGAGGGAAGGAGATAGTTAGGCGATTGTCAGCGAAGGTTAGATGTGCAACGAGCTAGCCGACTGTGGAGACGTGAAATGGCTGTAGTAGGTTGTTTGAAAATGTCACTTTAAAGGAAAAGAAAGATTATGCGTGTGTGTTGAGTGAATATGCGTTTTGGAGCTTTATTCAGGCTTTCTGGCTGTATTAAATTTACAACTTCGCTTTTGCAAAAAATGAAATTCTGACTGAAATTAAAATATAAATGTGTCAGTATATATTGGGGGGGGGGGGATTTTGCGAAATGTACGTGGTCATGTTACATAGTTGTAGTGTAACTAAAAACAGTAGAGCTTTTTCTATATCAGATAGTATATTTTCATACGTAGCATCAAATCGCCTGATACGGAGCGAAATAAAACTTTACCCGACATGTCTGCGAATTCGTATATAACTCGACGAACAGACGTACAAAAGTTATAATTATATACTTTTATAAATGAAACATTTTTAAATTAAAAATTTTGTCGAAATAACATTTTAAAGCGTTTAGAGCAGCGTGTAACGAGATTTAATTAATTACCAGCGCTACTTATCCGCCGAGCGTAAAATGTGTAGGGCCGTGCGCTACAAGTGTAAGCACAACAAACTTTGCGTCAAATCCTTTCAGAGAGCTTCGCGCACAAATGCTTACGAAAACGCTTTCCACGACGAAGTTGCCTTCTCTTCCGCTTCCCCTTCCTTCCTACCTACCTACCTACCCACCAAGTCTCCTAAGTCGCATTGGAAAGTATAAACTTTGCCCGATACAAATAAACGTCTGCGGGCAAATCCCGCGCGACGATTAAGGTTTTGACGTTGACTGTGGGACACGGGGAATATAATTTTTAGCATGCTATGGTTCTTGATAGCAGTAAGTATAGAAGTTTGAATGAAAAACTAAAATTAAAACTATAATGTTATAAGAAATACTCATATAATCCTTGTACAATAAATAGTACAAAACTACCATCTTCTGGAATGCTTGTTCCCAAACATCCTCATAGCTAGAGAATTAGTGGAACCAAAGAATCCGTCACCACGCAGATTAAAATTTCAACCGGGCCCGTTGTTCCGAGTTCCAAACAGCACTTTACCCCCAAATTGAGCTATTCATAATCGTAGCTCACCCAGATATTGGCCTACGCTCTACCACCCACACACATACCTACCAGCTGCTACACATGCATATACACGCGACGCGCGCGCATCTGCATTATGCACGAATTCTCTCTCCTCTCGGCCACTATTTACTCATCGATATTCCCCGGCCGACCGCTTTAGCCTATGGCGCGCCGAATAAGTAAGTTCCGGCGGGATGGTATTAACGAGTAATGCCCCATGCACGCGCAAGCCGTAAGTAGGCACGGATAATCCGCACCAACAGCGATATTCTGGCGCGCGCAGTGCCCGAGTTGGAGGCTCTCTCTCTCTCTCTCACTCTAACCTCTTTATAGGCTGCCGCTGCCGTTTTTATCGATTAACCCGTCCGCGCGCTTTTGCGTGCGCGAATGTAAGGCGCATACGTGTGTGTGTGTACGTGCGTGCGTGCGAGTTTTTCCTCGGGGAGTTCCAGCGCGCGTGGTTCTCTCTCTCTCTCTCTCTCTCTCTCTCTTTCGCTCGTGGAGTCGCAGCGTGCAGTCGGGGAAATCACGGTTTACGATGCCGGGGGAATAATATTGAGGTTGCAATCTTGAAAAAGATTCGTTTTTTCCGCGGGTTGCGAGGGAGGGCGAGAGAGGAAGAAAGAGAGTTTGCGAGGGATGATTTAGCGAAATTAAATTGAAAACAAAAATTTTGCACGAAATGGAATTTACGAGAGAGCAATTGAATTTGAGGCAGTTTAGTTTAATTGTCCTTCGTGTGAGTACAAATATTGTTGGTGATTTTTTAAACTTATGTTTCTAAATGTGATTTAATTTTTAAATAAGTCGATTGTTAACGTTATTAGAAAACAGAGATCGTAAGAGCTCAGTCATTTTACTGAGGTTTTCACAAATTTTCATTCCGATTTGCAGGCCTGTGCAAACACCTCTATAATGCAAAGTAATTGCGGCGGAGCAATTTCCTCGGCCGACAATCCTTAAAGAAGGTGTTACTCGTTTTAATTTGCTTAATAACGAGGCACATCGTCGTCGACGAGGAAAATAGGACGAGCGATTTTGTCGAGTCCAATAAGGCTGGATCTCTCGTTTCTAATCTACCGATTAAAAGCTTAATTAAATTGAACGATTCGTTTCATTTTTCAGTTATTGCTTCAGTCGGTGCCTGACTCACGAAGAAAAATTTTTCAGTAAAAATGTTGTTTCACTGAACACTGGGTCGGACTAAGAATTTTAGCAAAACGATCATATCTTGTTGGGAAAAATTCTGTTAGAATGTAATAAACTTCATTATGCTACATGATAATTTTTCAAAATATTTAAGTATCTTCCAGATTTTTAACGAAATATTTTACTAGAAATTTCAATTAGCTTTACTATATATTTATTTAAGAACAACAAAAATTCATCAGTTGATGTACGATTATTTTATTCAGAATTTAACCGATCGTTGTGTATAATATGTACGCGTATATATGTATGTGAGTGTGTGCGTAAGTACGTGTGGTTAGTGTGTTTATGTATATGCAAGACTGAACGGATTTACTAATATATGATTCAACGAACTTTCACCAACGACAATCGCCAACGATAATATTGACATTCTATTAAGCCAAGATGATAGAGCAAACAGTTGTCATTGTAGCTAACTTTTCATTATATCAACTTAAATTCTATTAACAGTCGTTTGAATCATTTTATTTCATTGAAAAATAAAGTACTAGTGCAAAATTTCATCAATATTTATTCCATAAATACTGTACGGATTTATTAACGTCTTGTTCGACAGCATTTTACAAGCTCCATAAAAGATAAAAGATTCAGAAGGAACAACCACGTTCTCTTCACGTGTTCTCGTCGATCTGCCCAACGCACAAGATTTTTTAGAACTGCTTCACCGTATAAATTAATATACCGAAAACAAACTTTCCCTTTAACGAGTCCATCGCATTCTAAATTCCTACACCGAACTACTTCCATTTCCGTGCCACTCGACGATGAAGTCGACGAAGACGAAGGCGGCGGCGGCATCCCCTTCAAAAAGTTCTTTACACGAAGTACAGAACGAGGCTGTCCCCATGGAGACACTCGAGGATAAAATACAAGAATGGCTACCGAAGCAGCTGATTCCCCGGCTGGCCAGCAGCAATGTCTTTCCCGACAGATCCTGGACGGACGTCGAGTGTACGGTTACGAGGCCAAGGTGCACTTTTTTCGTGTCGGACCTCTTCTTTGCTAATATCCGGTTTCCCGGTGAGAAGTGCAGCTGGAGCTGCTTGGTGAAGGTGCCCGCGCAGGATCCGGTGATGCGCTCTTACCAGGACTATCCCCATTCCTTTCTCAATGAAACAATGTTTTACGAGAGACTGGCCGCCGACAGCGCGGACTATCCAAAATACTATTTGGGTAGGTACATGAGTTATCATCGTTCAGTTCACTGATTATAGTAGTTTAAGTCTTTATAAAAAATATTTAACTCATCACGATTTTATTGAACGATAACCGTGTATTTTACATCTGCAGGCGGTAAAGATCCAGAGTTGGAATATGTTATTGTTTTGGAAAATGTCATTCACCTCAGAGGATTTTTACCCAAATCTAAAAAATTAAACGTCGAATTGAACTACGTGATTGCAGGATTGCAAGCCATCGCCAGGTTTCATGCAAACACCTACGCAGTGAAGGTGAAAAAACCTGACGAGTTTAACGACATTGTGAAAGATATAGCTGTGGTACGATATCGCAAAGGTCCTGTAAATGAACATTTCAAGGCGTGTGTCGATCTGCGTATGAAACGCGTGACAAAAATATTGATCGCCAGAAACTACGATTCAGACTTTAGGCAAAAAATGGTCGAGTTATTCGACGAGTGTTTTTCTAAAGTATTGATGAGGTGTGTAGAGCCACGTGAGCCACTAGCTACAATTGTGCATGGAGACTGTACCATTAATAATATGCTCTTCCGAAGAAAGCAGAAGAGTCAAGAGTTAGAAACGATGCTGTTTGACTTCGCTACACTCATGTATTGTTCACCTGCTACAGATGTGTCTACATTTATATACATGAGTTGTTCTCGCAGGGATATCGTAGAGAACCATGAGTATGTAATATTACTTAACATTATAGACGATTGATAAGTAACTGTTTTATTTGCAATAATTACTAATTGATAACTAGTATCTATTGATTGATTTAAAAAATTGATGAACGTAACGTAAAATAAACATTATTCTATTCCAAACCTTATTAAAAAAACTGAGTATTTTAAGTACTCAGATACGATGAAATTTTTTCGACATGGTGATGATTTTGGAACAACATTCAATCAAAGTTGATATTTTACTGCGACTTAAAATAAGCTTAACATTGTTTGCATAATAATTTCACACTTTAATAAAAAAGATATCTCAATATATCTTCTTTATTTGCATCTAAAAAGTGCGTTATCAAATGTCACTCTTACATAGATGTTATCTACGTACAGATAGCGACAATAAAAATTGTAATTCATAGAATCTTTATCAACTATTACAAAACTCAATGCAATTAGATGACTAAACTTTTTACTACTTTTTCAGAAATCTATTCAAAGTCTATCACGACTGTCTCATTGTTTCCCTAAAGGATCACGGCATCTCGGACCTAACGAAATACTCTTACGACTCTTTCTGGGCTGATTACCGAGAGCACGCACTTTTCGGCTACGTCATGTGTGTCTGCTTTCTAGGCACGATGCTCGAGTACGAGAAGAACAGTGATTTGCAGGAGCTACAGAAAAGGGTGAAGGAATCAAACTTCGAGGGCGGCGGTGAAATCCTGTCCCAGCAGCTCGTCGAAATGCTCATTGACATGCTCGTAGCCAGTCTGCTCGACACCTGGATGTAAACACAGTGGCGATGTAAGCGTTTACTACGAGCGCTTCTGTGTCAGCAGTTCTCTCCTCTACCTTTGATAGGCAGATAAGAGGAAAATGTTGATTCGTATAATGATAGTAAATAGAGTCTACGTATGTTATAGAAATTGAAAGCGTTATCTGATTTCTATGCAATTTTCACTTTGAAAACGATAAGATTAGATTATTGGTTCAAAATGTTAACGTATAACTTATGATTATTTCAACAGATATTTCCCGTATGTTCCACGTCCATTATATCAAATACTTGGAGCGTTTCGCTCTTCCTAACTTTTTCCGATTTCTATTTTTCGATGGAACCACTTAGCGCCGTTACCTTTACCGAAGTTCTGAGAATGAGTTAAGAACTCCGTCAGTGGTGAAAGAGAAAGTTTTGAAGGCATTGGGGCAAAAGCGAGCGAACGAGAGAGCTGGGGGTGAGAGAGAGGGGGAGAAAGAAAGAGCAAGAAACTGTTTTGATTCACGAGTATGGCGGTCCTCTTTGAAGTCGACTTAGCAACTCGCTGACATTTGTGTTATCAAATTTACAACAGCTGTAGTTACAGATTACAGTAGCAAATCGGACTTTTTACTTGTAGAGGTGTTATACGGATTCAAGATTGTAGCGGGCAGAGGGTGAAGATCTCGAATTAAAAATTTTAAGTGGTGAGCTGTATATATGGTAAAACAAGTTGCTCTTTTGTTTCCGCGAATGTGTGGGTACCAAGAAGAGGATACAATGTGATAATTTTTTAATGTTTTTGTAATCTAGTAGAACTCATGTTTTATTATTTCTGTGAATGAGTCAATAGAATAATTTATTTTCTTTAAGTATTATATAGAATTTCTTATTAAAGTTATTGTATACTAAATTTCTACAAATCTTATTACTGTTCAATATTTCGAGCAACTGAAGAATATAAGTTATTAAAATTTAATTAGTAAGTCCCGGTATCGAAAAATTTGGGGAAAGTTTGTTCGACTAAAATTTGGGAAAACTTATATATTGAAACATTTTCAATTATGAACAATCGTCAAATGCTTAGCAAACTCTTTCCCAATATCAAAAACCTTTTGAAGAATAAATAATAAACAAAAATTTACCTAAGTTTACTTGTGACTTAAATATTTTAAAGGGAGATATAATCATAGAAGAAAAAAGTGAACAAAATGATAAATTAATGTTTCGGCGCTATGCGAAATAGATTAGAGTGTAGCTGTAGTCTAAAGTCTTTGTCGTATAGCGCCTTCTGTAAATTTTAATTTAATTTCATGTCATTTCCTATCACGATACATTTAAGTTCTTAATTTGCTGAACCCATAAAACTTAAGCATACAATATCTATTTCCTAGAAGAAACATTTTATTGCGACTCCCAGCTCCTCCCTCACTCAACATTTCAAACATCTCCTCGCCCATTCCACTCCACGGCCGATCATCAAGAACGCCACTTCTCTCTCCTCCAAATAAATACCCGCACAGCGAAAGCCCATCGAACGACAGCCGTTCGCTTGTTCCAAACGGTCGTCTTCACTGACAATGGTCGAGAAAGAGAGAGAGAGAGAGAGAGAGAGAGAGAGAGAGAGAGAGAGAGAGAGAGAGAGAGAGAGAGAGAGAGAGAGAGAGAGAGAGAGAGAGAGAGAGAGAGAGAGAGAGAGAGAGAGAGAGAGAGAGAGAGAGAGAGAGAGAGAGGAATCGATCATCCGAAAAGGGCGATCCATAGCGCTACAAACGTCTCCATTGGAAAAGCCCCGACACCGACGACAGCGTCGCGCGCAGCAATAAAAGCGCCGTTATCAGGGTGCAAGGGACGATAGAGCATCTCGCCAACACGGATGCAGAGCGCTCCAGTCGAGTATTTGTGTACGAATGTGTGGAAATGCAATGTGTGTACGATGGAGTGCGTGCTGTTTGGGTAAGGTTTTGGGAGGATCATTGGCGTTAGTGATTTTTTTCAAGAGTGAAGTGGTTTACGGGTGACTGTTTAGGTTGCTGAGAATTTAATTGGTTGACAATTGCTGTTTAGCGATTTTATTGTTCTTAAAATATAATGTCTTATTAAATCATGCGCTTTTATATATTACGTTAACTTTTGAACTCATAAATTAAAACTAATATCGTAGCTCTATATTATTGCACAATATCGATCAATTATGACGCCTGTAAACGTTAGAAATCTAATGATCTCATCGGGTTTCAATTCAACATTTATCGACATTTCTATAAATAAATCGTTATCTACTAATTTAAAAAATCGGAAAGGTTATTCGTACGACAGATTCTGTATTGAAGGTATATCTATATATTAGTAAATATACTTTCCTTAGTCAAGGTCAAAGCAAAACAATATATCTATATATTGCGAAATCTGTCGTGCAAATAGAATCAGCCTTAAAAATTAGTTATTGATAATATTGATGATAAATAAATCCTGAACTATAATTTCATTACTATACAAGAAAATAAAATGTTAAAAAAATCGATAAAAATTACAGAACAGTTATCTTTTATTAAAGCGTTGAAATTCACATTCTTGTTTTATAACACTTGTCACATAATATGAAAATGTATTAAATTTGGAATATTTTTTATACAATGCATAAAACATACACTTATCTGCTTTAAAAAATGCACTTTTATATGTTGTATAAAAAACATCTAAATTTAAGATATATTTTATAAGGTCATTGCGCCGTGGGTAAAGGAACGTAAATAAAGTAGACGCAGTTCAACGTGCATGTATATTAAGCAAGAACTGTTAAAATTTAAATATAATTTTTTTATTCAAAATAAAATTTCTCGTTCAAAAAATAGTCTAATATTAATGAATTAAAATTTGCAATCTCATCTGCAGTACTAAACCCGACACCCAATCGTACCCTCATACCGCTTTTAATATTAGAAAATCAGCAAAAGCACCTTTCAACAACCCTCACTTCTCGATCCCTCTTCGGATCAATCACTCGCTTTCCCCCATTCTTCTCAGCATATTTCACTTCCTCCTCCCCGTCCTCCTCCTCTCGCTATCAGACTCGCGTCAATCACTTATCCCCGTAAAGAAGAAGTCGCTACACGAGCACAGTGACAAAGCGCGACGATAACTGTATCTTACAACGGCGGCGATAAATCGTCAGGCGCGCATTTGTCGTCGTCCGCGCGCGCTCGACCCTTGGCTTTGTGCTTCGCGCGACCTTTATGCAGATGGTCGGAGGTGGACCCCACAAGCGGGTTACCAGTGGGGATTTGAAGCTCCACGCCAAAGGGAAATTCCGTCAGGACAGGTCGCGGTCGGTAAGAAGTGCGGTCGAGGGGGGAGAAATGGGGGCAGCGAAGGACGCTGCGGAACTGGAGTGAGGCAATTGAGAGGGACCTGGACTTGATCGTTTAAATGTTATTTTGGCTTTTGAGAGGATGATGGGACTGAGGAGGGAAAGAGAGAGCCCTGTGACGAGAATTTCTTGGGAGAAGAGTGAACAGGTTCGCGTCTTTATTGGTGTACAGAGAAAAGGGAGGACCCGTGATTGGTCATGAATCTTGTTGAGGTGAATGAACTTGGGAAAACATATGTACCAGTACATAAAACGTTGGATTGGATATGAAATAATAAGAAACAAAATTTGTATTTCGTACCAATATTTAGCAATGTATTTTTTCCGAAACACTCAGTCGATGACTTTTAAAAGTGTCTCTCGTTTTATTGCTCTTAATAACGAGATTCATGCTTGAGTTATATCGCCTTTTCAGTCCATACTTACTTGCTGATTCATCTTTCCGCTCGATTATCTGAATGTGCGTAGATAACGTTTCTAGTAAAAATTAGGAAATATTATTGACACATGTGTTAGACACATTCAAAATTTTACTACACTTTGAAAAATTCTGTTAATTTCTAGAGTCACCGAAAGATAGAAATTGTTATTATGAAACCTGGCAATATCGATGAAATTTGAAATTACTGAACTCTAATTGTTGATAAAAAGATTAGAATGTACTAGAATGAAGTGACTGTTCTCATTTGATATTAAACATTCTACTGCATTCATTTAATTATATCTTATCAGTCATGTAAATGACGTAAACTGAAAAAATATTTGGGATATTTGTAAAACTGTTTGAAAACAAGTTTGTGATAAGAAGCCGGTAGAATGAAAGTAAAAGTGAATCTTATCTGGGCGGGAAATTAGATGTGAGTCGTTATCAAGCACATAATTTCATCACTCAAGATAGAGAACTGAAGATAACAGTCTAATTTTTAAGTACAGTAGCGCACAGTAGTTTACATTGATGCTTTATTGTGCGTCGATACTTCGGAGTGAACAGTTGTCACTTCGCCGACAGTGCGATATATGAGGTATGTTACAGTCAAATTTGGTTATACTTATTTCAATCTACAATAGTTTTGAATTCAACTTAGTATTTGTTAGTAGATTCGTGTAATAAAATTTTATTAATATTTATAGATCAATTTGTAAATCAATTAAATTCTGTACACGGAGAGAAAAATTTCAGTAAAAATTACAAAAAGTTCCGCAATTTTTACTGAACTTTTCGGTACTGTGGTAACAGACTGCCAAAATGAGCGGATTTACTTGAATTTGAAGAGAATTCTCTTAAAAGTTACTGAACAGTTCGGTAATTTTTACTGAAAATTCTATAAAAAGTATAGAAAGTCAAGTAAATCCGCTCATTTTGGCAGTCTGTTACCACAGTACCGAAAAGTTCAGTAAAAATTGCGGAACTTTTTGTAATTTTTACTGAAATTTTTCTCTCCGTGTACAGAATTTAATTGATTTAAATAACACATATATCACGGCCTATCGTCTCAAAACCGCGCACTCTCCACATGTCTGCATTGTCTACTGCAACAACTACACCACTCAGCTCACAATAAATTACAGAATAGTGTAACCGATTAAATTAATAAGCCGAAAGCAAACTTTCTCTACAACGGCTGTGACGCATCCTCACCTACTGCTCTGAACTTCTTCCATTTCCGTGCAATTCAACGACAACGACGATGACGACGACGGCGGCGGTATTCCGTTCGAAAAGTTCTGCTTCGTCCGAAGTGCAACACAAGACAAAGGCTTCCCCCATGGCAAATCTTGACGACAAGATAAACACATGGATACGGGAACACTTGATTCCTAGGCTGGCCAGTAGCAGTGGCCTGCCCCGTAGTTCCTGGGACAATGCCGAGTGTACGATTACGACGCCGAAAGGTTCATTTTTCCTGTCCGACCTCTTCTTCGTAAATATCAGACTTCCTGGCGCGGACAAGAGTTGCGGGGAATACCTGGTGAAGATGCCAACGCTGGATCCCGCACAGCGCGGAATCCAGAACCATAACTATCTCTTCCGCAATGAGATAATGTTTTATAAAAGACTAGCCGCCGGCAGTACCGATTATCCCAAATGTTATTTTGGTAGGAAAGTTATTATTATTACACTGTGATTAGAATAGTAGTTTAAATATCTATAGAAAATATTACATATGAACATTTTATTGAACGATAATCTTGTGTTTCGTTTCTGTAGGTGGTACGGATTCAGTATTAGAATATGTTATTGTTTTGGAAAATGTCTGTCACCGGGGATTTTTCTCAAAATCTAAGAAAGTAAATATCGAATTGGACTACGTAATTGCAGGATTGCAAGCCATCGCCAGGTTTCATGCAAACACTTACGCAGTGAAAGTGAAAAGACCTGACGAGTTTAACGACATTGTGAAAGATATTGCCGTGGTTCGATATGGCAAAAGTCCTGTAAATAAACCTTTCAAGGAGTGTGTCGATCTGCGTGTGAAACGCGCGACGAAAATATTGATCGCCAGAAACTACGATTCAGACTTTACGCAAAAAATGGTCGAGTTATTCGACGAGTGTTTTTCTAATGTATTGATGAGGTGTGTAGAGCCACGTGAACCACTGGCCACGATCGTTCACGGAGACTGTACCATTAATAATATGCTCTACCGAAGAAAGGAGAAGAGTCAAGAATTAGAAGCGATGCTGATTGACTTTGCTCTAATGATGTATTGTTCACCTGCTACAGACGTTTCTACATTTATATACATGTCTTGTTCACGAGAGGATATCAAAGAACATCATAAGTACGTATTACTTTAATATTTAGATAACTAATAGATAACTAGTATTTATTTGTTGATTTAAAAAATCGACGAATCTATCGTAAAATAATCATTATTCTATTCTAAACCATATTGAAAAAATCGAGTATTTCATGTATATGATCCGATGAAATTTTTCCTTCACGCTGTCGATTTTGGAACAGCATTCAATCAAAGTTAATATTTGATTGCGACTTTAAACAAGCTTAACATTGTTTGCATAATAATTTCACACTTTAATAAAAAAGATATCCGAATATAACTTCTTTATTTGCACCTAAAAAGAGCGTTATCAAATGTCAACTGCCAGCACATTAAGTCTTACATACATGTTATCAACGTATCAATAGCTGCAATAAAAATTAAAATTTATAGAATCTTTATCAACTATTACAAAATTTGAGGCAACCACGCGACCTAAAAATTTCCACTGCTTTTCAGTAACTTCTTCAAAGCCTATCACGACTGCCTGGCAGCCTCCCTAAAGGACCACGGCATCTGGGATCCAAAGAAATATTCTTACGACGCCTTTTGGGGCGATTACCGAGATCGCATGATCTTCGGCTACATCACCGGCGTCTACTTCCTGCCTATGATGACCGAGTACGACAAGAACAACAACCTGCTGCAGCTGGACCGCGAGATAGTCGCGGCTGTCAACCTCACCGGCGGTGGCGCGGCTCTGTCCGAGCAACTAGTCGATATGCTCATCGACATGCGCGAGGCTGGTTTGCTCGACGCGTGGACGTAAATACGAGGACGATATACGTGTTTACCGATTATATAATAATATAGTTGTGATTTTGTGTCCAGTGCGGATCGATGAATTCGTAATTTAATTCTGCGTCTGTTTTGATGATAGAGGCGGGGAAAAGTTTGAATATAAGTGGCTGCCATCGGCGCTGTATGTTTATTTATTTGTTAATAGTACACAGAGTATAGAATGTGCAGGACTGAAAAGCATTATCTGATTTCTGCAAAATTTCCTAATGGAATATCATAGAGATTAGAATATTAAGGCCAAATATTTACGTATAAATAATGTGTGTAAATAGGTGTTTCCGATAAATCATACACTGTAATAAATTTAACATGAATGTATTATTCGCGAATTCACCTAATACTTTTGAAATGTTTGTTTCATGACACAAAATTCAAATATTAATTTGTGAACGTTAAAATTTCATTTTTGTTAAAATATAGATTTTTAGCTGCAACTGTATAAAAAACAAAATATATTTTTTCAATAAAATTTTTTATGTACATTGACTGGCATTTGTTGGGTGTACTCACGTAATTGTTAATAGTAATAGCCGTATTTCCTAGAATTACTAATAATTAATAATTAATAAGTAGTTAAGTGATCATCACTGAAATGTTATTATTTAGTTTTTAAATAGTTATTATTACCAAAAGCATTAACTTAGCTGAAAAAATGATCTAATGTTAACATTTTTAAATAAACAGAACAACCGAAAAAAAACGAGCCAGCGTAATTCTATAAAAAAAAAACTATCCAAATCAAATACTACAGCCATCGCCATTCGCCTCAACTTCACGCCTTTCCATTAAAATTCTTCCACCCTCGTTCTGCGGCTCAACCCGACCAACTTATTCCCTCCGCCCGTAAAACCCTTGGCCTCAATTTTTCAACCCAGCTCCGCCCGCAAAAACTTTTCCTACCCCCGCGCGCAATTCCGTTACCAAATACTTGGCGCGCCGCGCGAACTTTCGCCGATTTCTATTTTTCGACCGGACCACTTAACACCTGTTCTACACAGGTATAATGTACAGACACGCGTAGAAGCTATATATACATAGCAGTTGTATCGCGTCCGGTAAACTTGCGGCTCGCAAGAAGATTACGCGAGCCGCCGCCCGGCGCGTGATTATTGCGCCGTTATACCTTCGCGCCCCGAACTTTCGAGAATGAGTTAAGAACTCCGGGGGGTGAGGTGAGGGAGAAAGTTTCGAAGGCAACGAGGAGAGAGGGAGCGAAAAACAGTTTGGGTTCGCGAGTGAAGCGGCGGACCTCTTTGAAGTCGACTTAAGCAACTCGTTGACATTTGCGCTATCAAATTTATAACGGCTCGGGGGAAAGAGAGCTCCTGTGCAGTTACAGTAGCGGATCGGGCTTTTCGTTTGTAGAGGTGTTGTACGGGCCGCGAGTTTGCAGCGGGCGGAGGTATGAAGATCTCGGATTAAAAATTTAAGCGTTTAGAATTGTATATGGGAATGCGAGTTGTTCTTTTGTTTTCCAGAACGCGGTGGAAAAAGTATAAACAAGACGTGGTATCGTTATTTCTTTCTAATTTTGTAATTTTTATTGCGAATTTCATTTGTCATTTTGACGAGTATGTTCATCAGCTAAGTTTTTAAAATTAAATTAATAGATTTTTATAAAAACAAAAACTTTAACGTTTTTATTTAAATTGTGGTCAGTGATTATAAATTTTCTTCGAAGTTTCATCATCTCTTGACTTTCTTACAAATCATCATACGTATATTATTACAACCATTTAACCCACAAACTATCAACTCAGACGACTTCTCCATTTCCCAACTTTTCAAACCTCGCGTATCCCGACTTCCCCCACAGAGAGAGAGCGTCGATCATCAAAAGCACCACTTCGTCCCTCCCCTCCTCCAAATAAATAAACCCACCGCAGCGAGAGAGCCCATCCTGCGCGACAGCCGTTCCGACGATGGGCGTGAGAGAGAAGCGATCTCATCCGAAAAGGGGCTCGCGCGATCAATTGCGCGGCAAACGTCTCCATAGTGGCGAGAGACGGAGGAAGAGGAAAAGCCTTGACGACGGCGTCGCGACGTATCTATCCGCGCGGGGCAATAAAAGCGCGACGCGCGCGGTTATCGGTACGGGGGAAGAGGGACGGCGAGCCGCGTGCAAACACGGCCGCTCGAGTATTTGCATACGAGTGTGTGTGGCTGGGGATGTCTGCGTGGAAATGCACGGAGCGTGCGAAGAGTGCATGCGCGTTGTTTGGTTGGGGTTTTGCCGAGGATGATTGGCGTTAGTGATTCTCTTTTTATGAGTGGCAGCGTAGAGTCGTTTGTGGACGCGAGTGTTTGGCTAGTTGAGTGCGTGGTTGTGTTTGTTTTGTTATTGAATAATGGAGGAAAAAAAGTGAATGGTAATTGATGGTTTAGAACGGGTGGAACGCGCGATCTGTTTGTGTTTATGAATTGCGCGAAGAGCTGTTTTCGCGTGCGCTTTTACGTCTTGCGTCGACTTTTGGAACTCGTAAATTAAAGCTAACGAGATAAACGCAGCTCCACTGTCTACCAATATTGACCCCCGTCAGCACGGTAATAAAAATCTAATTACGCTGTAGGCTAGAATCGTAAATTTAGGTGAATATTTTTCGAAAAATGTAGATTGATAGCCATATTAACGTATACCAAAAACTTTTTTTTTTGTTTTCTATATTAAATTGGCAAGTTTTAGTAGATTAAATGTAAATATCTATATTTATTTACCGTTTTTTTTTTCTTTTTCAGAAAGCAACGACACGTTTTACCGTATCTTTTACCTTTGACACTCGCATTTTGCCTTTCGAAACACGTGTCTCATAAAAATGTATTGAATTCGGACTATTTTTTTTATACGATGCATAAAACATCCACTTTTCCACCCTGGAGAATGCGTTTTTTATACGTTGCATATAAAAGTAAAAAAAGAACGTCTCAGTTTACCATACACATTTCACGAGGTCATATCGCGCATACCCGTGTAACGAAACGTAAACAAAAAGCGCATGTACAAAAGCGCCTTTCAAAAGCGAAACTCACCTACTTCGCATACAACTACATATATTTCATCATGAAATTCTCTCTATAAACAATCTAATATCAATTAAATCTAAATCCACACGCTAATCCGTACAAAACGAATCTTACAGCG
Organism: Torymus aiolomorphi; assembly: GCA_036365515.1. NCBI lineage: Eukaryota > Metazoa > Arthropoda > Insecta > Hymenoptera > Torymidae > Torymus > Torymus aiolomorphi. Next base: position 62,375,969 of record CM070873.1, on the reverse strand, counting down.
AGTCCTTGCACTTTCGATATTAAAAATCGACGCCGATAACCCGCGCAATCCGCAAAACCACCTCCCGCATACATCACCCCTCGGTAATTCTCGCTTCCCCATCGCCTCTCTTCCGATCAATCGTTCCGCACACTTTCCTCAACATATTTCACTCTCCCACCCTCCTTCTTCTCGCGCTCTCCGACTCGCGTCAATCACTCGTACCGCAAAGAGAAGGATGAAGTCGCACGGAGGAAAAGCGCGACGATAACGATCCTGGCGGTGGCGATAAATCGCCGGCCCTTGGCTTTGCGCGTCGCGTGGCCTTTATGCAGATGGTCCGAGGTGGACCTCGCAAGCGGGTTACCAGCGAGGATTTGCAGCTCTCTCTCTTCGCTCGCCAAAGGGGAATTCCCGAGGACACGACGACGGCTCGGTAAGAAGTGCGGTCGAGAGAAGGGGGGATGAAATGGGGACAAGGCTTTGTGAGAGCCTGGAGTGGAGTAATTGCGAGAGGGGATACTGCTGTGAAGCTTGATCGTTTTAATGCAGCTGTTTCGCGTTTTGAAGCTGCTCGCGCGTGATTGAAATATATAGGAAAAAGAAAATATACTTTGGGTTGTAATGTGGAGGCAGATGTAGATTTTTGGGAACTGCTGATTCAGTACTGTTGTGAGTTGAAATAATTAAAAGATACACAGTACTATAGTGGGTGATGTGGGAATCATTCATTTATTATTGAAAGTGTATCTAAAAAGTTATACAAATGTTTCCAATTACATTTGAGATACTTAAATAATCATCGGTATAAGGCGTCAAAATGAAATGATTCTATAATATTATTCTCTCGTTTGATTTGTCTTGTGAGTATATGATTATACTATCCTATACCAAACAGTAATCGATGACAATCGTCTAATTAAACACCGTCAACAGCCAACATTAAAACTCCGATAACCCCACCCGATATACTGCGGTAGAATTAAGTCGTGTAGCGCGAATTGCCGAGTTAGTTGTACGCCAATCCCCGAGACGTATATACCTATACGCGCCAGCGCGAGCAAATTACCGATGACGTCGGGGAATTCCGGGAAGGCGCAGTCGGCGGTAATTGGGGTAAATAATGCGCCGAATCGCCGCGGCGTCGCGCAGTCGCGTTAGCGCGCGCGAGTCGGGCGAGGCGAGTAAGCCGATTAGCTAATTGGCCTTATCATAAATAGGGATCGACGGTTCTCTGAGCGCCTGCCAACTGATTTTAATTATTCGGATGTGTCGCCGGAGGGTAGAGGGGTTAGCTTTTGACATTTATTTAGGTGGCTTCTTCTGGGGAAGGCGTTTTATATTATAATCTCTGGTGGACATTGGTTTCTAGTGAATTGTCAGATTTGGCGGTTGAATCGATTCGATTTTACAGCATAATCGCTACAAAACAAAAAAAAAAACGATAATTTAAACGGTTAGAAAAGTATAATTATATATAAATGTCCGAAGAATTAATATTTTGAAATGAATATTACATCTGTTATTTTATACGAATCGTAATAGCGATCAAATTTCTCAATTAATACAATAATCATAGCCCTTTATTCGACCCCATTAATTGAATGCTGTCACAGTTATAACATAATCGATACAACTCACATTATATTTACATGATAAAACTATAAAATTTTGTAAATCTTCAAATTCTCGTTTAACCCTAATATGATCTGACATCGCCAAACACAGCTATATATCATACAAAGAAACCACTTCACCGCATCTACAAATCACACTGCACCTCGTCCCCCAGCATTATGCAAACCCAACATTTCACCCGTCAAAAGGAATCTCTTCTCGCCTCACCTCCTTCCGTTCTTCTCTCTCTCCTCACACCCGGAAAAAGACACGAAAACCAATCGCGCGTCAGCGTTCACTGCAAATAAACCTTCGTGCTACCAACCCATCCCCCCTCTCTCTCTCTCTCTCGCCCTGTGTCGCAGTCAAACGACGGAAAATTTTCGCTCGCCGAAGAAAAACCTCCCTCCGCAAAGAGGTTAGGCAAAGAAGCGAGCGCGTCGTTCGCATACACGCGACGGGTCCAAAGGAGAGGGAGAGAGAGTCTCTCGTATATGCAAATGCGAGTGGGCGCACATTTATCTCGGCGCCACGCCCATGTATTTCCCGCGGAACTTCCGCACACACGCGGTCGCACGCGCATTGTCGGCGAATCGAAGCCTCCCCTATACCCACTCTCTCTCTCTCTCCCTCTCTCTCCGATACTCCGGAGATTTACGAGCAAACTAGCCCGCCGCTATACCGTCGCTGCGTCTCTCTCTCTCTCTCTCTCTCTCTCTCTCTCGTTCTCCCCTGGGCTAATAGACCGGCAAGTTATGGGGGCAATTCAATTTAATTTCGAAAATAAACAACCGCGCGCGCGCGTCACGCGTGCGTGGGTGTATACGCGTATGTTTGCGCTTCCGCGTGTATATCGGACACGGGGATATTTCCATTGTCGATTTGGCGCGCGAGTATAAGGAGGAGAGCGCGATTCGCTAGTGTGTGGGAGGGTATGAGATTGCATTTCTGATGCGGCAGTGGCGAGACGAAACAATCCGGTATAGAGTGAGAGGAGTGAAAAGGTTCGCGTTGTTGCTACGTGCGGATTGAGTAGACGCGAGAAAGAGAGAGAGGAAGTTTGATTGAAGTTTGCTTATGAATATGGGTAGAATATTAGATAAAGCAAAAACTAATGGACGGTTGTATACCTACTATAATGTAATATATATATAATATGCGTTTACCCTGGTAGAAATGTTAACCAGAAGTTAGTTATCTTTATGGCTAAAAATGAACATTGTTTGTATTTCAAAATTATGTACCAATTGGACATAAATTATGGCATTTACACTTCATAAAATATGTATTTTAAGTAATAGTAGAACTTTTAGATGAATTGATATTATTTTTGCATTATGATTTTTGCTCAAAATCCTTCCATTTAATTAACACGTTAGCTATAAAATATGGTTAATTTTCTACCAGGGTAATGATGAAAATAAGATTAAGATGTTCCCGAAAGAGGCGGGAACATTTTTTCATCGTCATATTTGGTTGCTAACCAAAGTTATTTTTTTCAAAGATCATAAATTCGTATCTTGCTTATCATGCATTTTGGTCGCGATCCATTGTTTAATACAATTTTACAAGACGATTTAATAATGTTTATTGTGTAAATATTTGTCCACTCCTTTATTGAAACTTAACTTTTATTAAAAATCATGCAAGCTGAGTTCTCATATTATTTTATGCAAACGGAAATTTTTTAATATATCATCTCGAAAAATCAAATTCTTCGAAGTTGCCTAACATTTGATATACATACTAATAAGTGAATAACAATAATAGTAATAATAATAATAATAAAACTAAAATATACTTCATTTTACCATATATATCCCTAATAATCTAATAAACTGTTACGTAGGAGAGGACAGACTAAATAAGTCGCGTAAAAAATATGCGACGAGCGAGATTCGAACGCACGATCTCGAGGTTTGTAGGCCCGCGCTCTACCACTGAGCTAACGTCGCGATGCTTGCTCGAGAGCATCGCGAGTGTCTAGTCCTTATCATGAAGCGGATGCATCAGGGCTCGGATGACGGTCGAGCTGAGCCCGTGACAAGACACATCCTTAGTTAATTAAATAATTATACACAGAAAGGGGCACGAACTCCTTTGTCCATATTCGCAAGACTCGAGTTAAAAGGAGCGCTATATAATATACGCTAGCGTAATGTAAACTGTGCTTAGACCTATATATACGCTTGCGAATTTGCATCCCATATGCGCTTTCAATCAAATTTGCATATAAATACCCGGAGCATTCGCGCGTGCGCAGCAGCAGTCGCGTCGGCGCGTAACCAAACACGCGTTTAAACAAATAAGTCATTCTATATTTACGCGAAAGAAGTGAGCACCTCACGAGCGCTGATTTATGCAGATAGAAAGCGATACTTGTACTCTGATACCCGCGCAAGCAGCATATACAGCAGCACTATACACGGGGGGGTGGGCATTGTGTTTCAAAATCCACCTTAGTTCAAATAATCAGGGATTAAGTTGGTTAACTCTGTGTATCCAGTCTCGGCAAGTGCGGTATAAAGCGCGGGTATAATGTATATCCCCGCGAGTTTATATAAGAGCGATAAATAGCTGAATTATATTCGAATAAGCCAATAAAAATTGAGCTCGTCAAGGAGGGAGGATAAATTATTTTCGTGGGGTCGAGTTGAGCATCCAAGGCGAGAAGAACGTACTAAAAAACTATTTGCGCGAAACTTTCCAGACGCAGCCGCGCGTCAAAAAAACACAAATAATGTTGTTTAAGGGAAGAACTCGCTAAGCTACCACAACGCCACGGCTCGCGCGACAAAGAGTCCAGCAGGAAGCGAGCGAGGGAGAGCGAGAGACAAAGAAAGAGAGAGAAGGTAACAAAGGCGAACGAGAGCGAGTGCAGCAGTCCGCTTAATCTTTTTCTCTTTATCTTGACTTTGGCCGTGCATTTTAAGGTCTTCGCTCCGTCGCGCTCCCTCGCGATGCGGCTTTAAGAACCGCAGTCGACTGCTCCGACAACTTCTTCGTTCCCATTTTTCCCTCTATACCTCCTCGCTTTTTTCTCTCCTCTCCTGTTCTTCTTTCTTGGTTTTTAATTTCGCTGTCGCGAAGCGCGCCGGAAAATTAGCGATCCCGCCCGCGCCTCGCTCCCGACGATTATATTTCTCCGGCCCTCTCCTTTTTCTCTCCGCGCTCGCGCTAGAGTATATATATATATATATATATATATATATATATATATATATATATATATATATATATATATAATTGCTTGTTACTCTGCACAATCGATCCCTCAGACATTTTTCTCCCATCCTCCTCGACTCGATGACGAATAGCCGACACGGCAATCCGGTTAAACGAAAGATGGCACGAGGGTAAGATAAAAATTTTGGCCGCCGTCCAAAGAGTGTATGGCAGTGCATCGGAGGCTCCCGCGCGTTCATCTGCCAAATATGCCTTGTTTCAATTGTTTGGCCGAGGAATTGATTTTACGTGCCAGGTGGACATTCGGAAACGCGAGATAGCTTAACGCCATTCGTCAGAGGGACCGGGGCGAACTTTGTTCGTGTACGGAATGAGTGTGTATCGATTGCAATGCGTATATTTCCCGGCCGGAGGAATGTTTCGTGTTTTCTCTATTTTGTAGTGCGCGCGCGCGCGCGTTGCGGGAGTTCCGCGTAATTAATCACCGACGATGACTGCGCGCGCGCGCCGATGAGAATTGGCAGCGATTCAGGATTCTGGGTTATCGGAGAGAGAGAGCGAGGGCATTATCTATCGTGTTTCTGGATTTTGTAATGACTAAATTATGTAAACCTGATAATGCCTGCGTGAATAATGCCCGGCGGCTGGCTGTGTACTTTATTTTTATTCCCGTAATTTTTGACGTTGCTAAATTAAAGCGTGTATAGTTTAATTTATCGAATTAATCGCGGAATGGATACCCAACGCAGCAGCAACGAAACATAATTTATGAACTTTTTGTAATTATTGTTGCCTAATAATGTATCTAACGTCAGAACGATTCGTACGATCCCTAGCAAAAATCGTGTGTAACAAATTGCTTAGTAACATACAAATTAATTTAATTTTATTTATTTTTTTAATTTTTTTTGATAAAATAATTACAATTGAAAATTTAATAATATTGAGTTCGAAAGTGTAGAAAAGTGTAAAAAAGTGTAGAAAAGTGTAAAAAAGTGTAAGAAAGTGTAATAAAATGTAGTTTAATACTGGATTTCGGACATATTTTACATTTTTTACACTTATTTACACTTTCTTTACATTTTTGTACACTTTTGTACATTTTATAAAGTGTAAAATAATGTAAAAAAACCATAATAATCTATAAATATAAAAAAATGTAAAAAAGTGTAAAAAAAAATATTAAAATGTGAAAAAAATATAAGCAACTGTAAGAAAGTATAAAAAAACTGCAAGAATGTGTTAAAAAACTGTAAAAAAATGTAAGAAAGTGTAAAAAAGGTATAATAAAGTGTTAATAAATGTAAAGAAGTCTAAAAATCTGTAAAAGAATTTTTGAATTATGAGTATCAAAGAAAGTATAACAAAATATAAAAAAACTGTAAGATACTGTAAAAAATGTAAAAAAAAGTGTAAAGGAAGTGTAGGAAAGGGTAAAAAAATGTAAAAAGCGTCCGAAATCCAGCATTACTCTACACGTTTTTACACTTTTTAACACTTTTTTTACATTTTTTTTTTCATTTACCTGCATTTGTTTACATTTAAAAATTTTTGCTAGTAATAATAATCAAATGTATATTCTCCGACATTAAAAACTATAGTATCCGTCACTGTCGATTCGCATAACTCACATAATTACATCGTACAAGGCACGCACTCAATCCATTCACCGAGAGCAAGTCCAGCCTCTCTGTCTCTCCGGAGTAGCTTGAAGCAGCGATTTTTTAAAATAAATCACTGCAGCATTTATTACGCCGCGAACATTCAGCGTGTTCGCGTAGTAGGAAAAGCAGGCGCGGCGGCGCTCGGTTCTCACGCATCCACTTAAGCACATATATATATATATATATATATACTCACAGGCGGTAGCGCGCGAACGACAAACCCGTTACACGTGCGCGAAACGTCATAAAAGCGCGCATCCGACTTTGATCGACTGGCTTTTCATCCAGGCTACCGCGCGCGCGTGTACGTACCGCGCTCGAGGTAATAACGCAGCGGGTGCTGTATAAAAAGTCAACTTGTATGCGCTGTCGCCTCTCTCTCTCGGACGCCTAACTGATTTACACTTGCCTGTTCCGTGCGAGGCGTCGGCGGCGGCACTGAGAGAGGGATGGAAGCGTATATATAATGGATTTCTTTGACTGCTGTACGCGATGCGGAATTGTTGTTTTAGTGCACGGTTGGCTGATTTATCGAGAGAATCGAGTGTCTCGTGAGCTGTAATTTATAAGGGCGCTCGGAGTGTAAATTTTTGATTTTTAATGAAATGGGGGGAAAGTGTAGTGGAAGGCTGCGGGCTTTAATGTTGGATCGTGTATAAAACGTGGATACTATTCTAAAATTTTGACTTGAGACAGAAACAAGAAAAGAGAGAACGAAAAAATGTGTATAATAATAAGAATATTAAGCTAACGGCAGTGTACAGATTTCATTTAGAAAGGCAGATAAAATTTCTTTTCAGTCTTTAATTTGTAATGCAAGATTTACAGTTTAAGAAATAAATTGATAAATTTTAACTCATTCAATTATTTGTTTTTATTATAAAATTTAAGTTCACTTTAAATACATCAATTTCTCACTTTTGCCCAAACAATTTGTTTTCTTTTAAAAATACATTTCTCGTCAATCAATGAATATTTTACATGCTCAATTTTTCATCAATCAATAAATATTTAACTTATTTAATCGATGGTACATTCAGCTATCACGGCAATAAGAGACAGTTTCCAAATTTCATTTTCTATCACCTCCTCAAAATCAACAAATCAAAATTTTTACCTCAACATTCAGCACCCCATCAATCACCGACCAATTTTTCTGTCAAACATTCACTTCCACCTCGACCACCGTTCGTGCTTCGCACGCCTCGGCGAGCGTCCGAAACGGCTTCATCAAATACAACAACAACAACAACAACAACAACAACAACAGCGCAAACTGCACAACAACGACGAGCGAGCGACCGAGAGACGAGAGGGTAATTGGTAATCGGGTCTGAGATTGTAGTATCCCCTGGCCGTGCGCGCTCGCACACGCACAGTGCCATTAATTCAGCCCGATGTTCGGCCGGTCTCCAGCTAGATTTGCATTTCTATTAGCGGGACGTGCGCGGCGAAAACTCGAAATCGAACGCTGCACTGCCGCACGTATGGGGGTTTCCATCGAACTACGCGGGATGTATGCGAATTTAGACGAGAGAACGAAGAAGGCGCGAAAGTGCGCAGTTTGCCGATTGGACGGTTAAAGTTGCGGGGAAAAAATTACCGGCTGTGGATTTTGTTTTCGAAGTGGTGCTGCGGTCGCTTGTGTGGTGAGAGGAAGTTTCGTGGTATGGCGAATTGCCGGCGGTTAGAGGGAGGTTATTACGATTGGCTGACCTCAGGTGGTTGTGAGTCATGGTTGCCAAGTCAGCTGGAGGCCCGATGAGTCACGGTATATATACGAGAGAATCTTTTGCGAAAGGGGGAAATAGCGATATAAGCGCGCGTTGTTTACTTCGAAATTCAAATGCCGTTCTGAAAATATAATTAGAGATGAAGCCCCAAGCAGCGACGAGTTAATTAGGAAGAAATATGTTTGATGGTTGGGATAACCGAGAGCTATTAATTTAACATTCTGAGAGGCGAACTTCATTGGAATTCAATTAAAAGTAGATAGAAGCTCAAGTTTTATTGCTCCTCGATCGGACTTCAGTCAATTAGAAAAATGCCAAGGTTCGAAGACTGAATTAAGAAAAGTTTGATATTACAGGAAAATTCATCTCTATCAGTTTGCATCGAATAAATTTCGCTAATTGACTTCTTAATCAATTCAGGACCTAGATATATCAAATATTTTACTTCGAAAGGCAATAAATTTTCTAGAATCTCGCGGATACATTCAATTTTGCACCATCGACCCAGTTTACTTTGAATTATTGCAGCCATTTCTTCTTATTTTTCTTAATCAATCGCGCGAACACTATTATTGCTTCCTCATAGAGGAAGCTTTGTAACGATGAAAAAAATTTTCGAGACTAAATATGTTCAAAATGATGATTTAAGGCGATATATTACGTTGAAATTTTTCGATTTTGATAACAATTTTTTTCGTGTCTGTGTAAACTCTCTATATCTCGAGAACCACTTGACCTATTTTCGTCGCATAAAGATTATTCTCTTCGTCTCGCAAAAAAAAGCTCGGCACACTGACTGATTTTATTAACTTAAGTTTTTATTTTTTTTTTCTATAAGCAAAAAACATCTTTGAATTTTGCGTTTTTTTTATCTTTTCATATATTACAGTCAATATTACTTAATATTATAAGCTTTTCTTGAAAGATCTTTAAATTACCAAAATTTCTTTTTTTTAATTTTGAAATTGTCTTTAGTATTTTATTTGTTATTAAGGAAAATGTTTTTGCAATTCCTAATTTAATTTCTCAAAAAATATTTGATTAATCGACATAAAATTTTAACTACTTATTATACTCATTGAAGACAAAATTAAATTTCAAGAAATTAAATTTCATTAAAATTTCAAGAGATTATCGTCATTTGGTTTTTAGAAAAAATTGTTTTCTAAAAAAAGCGTTTTTGTTGTCGCACGATAAGATAACAAGAGTAAAATCTACCAATCGTCCTGAAATGTGGTAGAGATATAGCTTTTTTATATCTTCAAACTGAATTCGTTGCCCAAAAAAATCAGACTATTACGACAGAAGATATTTGAAGTTAAAAATTTTTTAAAAAATTTTCCAAAAGCGTTCTCTCAAAGAAAACTGATTTATCGACTTGAAATTTTAACCTCGTTCTTTTTTTTTAAACTGTCTCGCGAAACAGACTGAATCTCCAGGGATGTATATCCTTCCTCCGTTCTCCAATCTCGATAACGCGTAAATTCATCAAAAAATATCCCCGAATAAAAAAAGCACGCGCATGCGCTCCAGCCCATCCCGACAAAAAGGCACCCGACAACGTCAACAGATAAAAAAAGGCCACGACATCATCCCAGTATAAAGTCAAATTGAAAAAAAAAACCATTCCTTTTCATTCTGTCCCTTTGACTCTGGCCATATTTCACAAAATTGGAGACGACGACGAGAGAGAGATAGAAAGAGAGAAAAGACGCGTGGTCACTTCATTACGAGGCTCTCCCAAGGGTGAATCGGAGAAACGAAAAACGAGTGGCGTCCGCCGCCTCCGCTTCTCGTCGATCAGATATCGCACTCTCGCGTGTGTAGGCGTCTCGTCTTACCAATGGACTCTCTCTCTCTCTGTCTTCGTATCTTAACAGCCAGCTGCCGAGGAAAAGAAAAAAAAATAGCTAGGGACTGTAAAGTGCACGGGGGCGAAATTTCGCACCGGGCGCAGTGGGCCGAGAGGCGGTAAAAATCGATCGTTTACCCCGCGCGTCGTCGTTTGAACGACGCGGGAACCGAGGGCAGCTTGCAGCAGAAGAGAAGCTGGACCGTGTTCGCAATTTTTCGAGGATTTCGAGGGGGATTTGCGCGACGCGATTATGATCGCGACGGTAGTGGAGGGGTTCAGTTTACTCGTTCGTAGGGAGAGAGATTTTTTCTTCTGGATATTTGCAGTGAGTTTTTATTTTACGGCAGTGAGAGCGTCTTTGTTTTCGAAATTCTTGGTGAATATGGGAAAGTGTCGTTGCTAAAGCTTGCTGAGTCAAGGAAGATAAAGATGTCTCAAGCAGATGCAAAACGTGTGTAATATTATTATATTTATTATAGAAGTATTATTATTTGTGCATTTCGCGACAGTAACAGCTTTACGGAATGTATCTCCCTACTCTATACTAATTAAATAATTGTCAAGAATATTAAATGAATTCAGGAGTATTCAGGAAACAAAAATACTCTGCAATTACTTCACTAAACCTTCCTCACATCTACATTACACGCGTCGAATTCAATCTCTCTTGCTAAACCACAAAAGGCAGAATATACATACCTACAAAGCTCGAGCATCTGCAAAAGCGGTAAATTTTCAAGCGCACGACGCGCCGAGCGAACTCTGATTTCTTAATCGCGAAATCCTTTTAAATCGCACTGAAACACATTTTGCAGGAAAAATAAAATGCGCAATAAACCGCGCGTATCGTTCGCTCCCTTTTCTCCGGTTTCCGCGCGCGTTTCCTCCCCCTTCTCTGGCAAAAAAAGAGAAACTCACGCGGGAGTAAGCGATACACCGGCACTCATCCGCGCGCGAGAGACAGCTTTCGCGAATCCTCGCCTCCGGGCGGCTTCGAACACACCCCCACACTACTGTAACACAGTTTCGTTCGCCCGCTGATTCTTTTTTTTTCCCCGACGCGCAAAATCCATTCAATCTCGCGAAAACGCGGAAACACAGCATTGTCACAACGCGCACAAAATTCAATTACACGCGCGCTCCATTACGGCAATTTCGTCCCGGGAAATTACCTCGTCGCTGTACACACGATGCAGTGAAAGAAGTCGGCGGTAGCGGCCGCAAGGTAGTATAAGCAACCAACGGGGGAAGAATCTATGGCTTCGCGTGACGCTTTGACGCGCGTGCGTGGGTGGAGGCAAAAATGGACCTTAACGAGATATGGGTTAATCTGTTTGAAGCCGCGCGCTGCCGGGCTTCGCGTAGGTGTGTGCGCGTGCCTTTCTTCGTACGCGCACGCGTTTATCGCAATGGACGAATGTGTGTGTGTTTTACGGCGCTGCGACCGTTGGAGTCTTTTTTTTTCACAGTTTGCGGCAACGGGTTGTTAACCCTTAATTAGACACGTCGATATTTTGTCGCACGGCTGTGCTGTACGTTTGCGTTTGCGGTGGCTTTTGAAATCGTTGCGCGACTGGTGCGAAATATGAGGTTTCTTTTACATTTTGAGTTGTACGCTGTTATATAGAAATTGCAGTAACGCTGTGTATCAAATGTTGGTTTTCAGAGCGGGAACGTGATATACTTTCTTTTGGGAAGCAGAGTTTCAAAATGAAATTGTAAATGTTATTTCAACATACCAGCGAAATTTAAACACGCTTCGCGCGTATTATTTTGTTTTTGAGGTTGTGAACACTATTTTTCATTGATTTAGTTTTTGTTTAAATACTTGAGTTTCAAAATTCAAATCTAGCACATTTTTAATCTAAAAAAATTTCAATATTTGCGCTTTTTTCAAATAACCAATCACATTGAGTCTTTAAATGAGCCACTACATCCGGCCATCATTTTTTTTAAGAGACGACAGTCTCGAAATATATTATCCTGAAAATTTATATTATTTAGACATGTAAAAGTCATTTAAATTTAAGTGCCACGTATATTTAAATACTATAAAAGTCAAATGGCATTACCGCATAGGCCGAGATAGTTTCGCAATAGGCACAGTAATTTAAAATGATTGATACATGAAAAAATGACATAAGCACGGCATTGTTCAAAACGCAACGATTTGTGAGGTTTCGCATAATATCGATTTCCCTCGGCGCGTTCCACGCCACCATGACGACGAGAATGTAAAAGCAATTGAGCATCAAATACATTATGTATGAAACTCCGCGCAGCCTATTGAAAGGTATCCCGTAAAAAGATTATATATATACGCGCGCGTAAATGTATTACCGTGAATTCGCTTGTTACAGAATTAACGTGGAAATTTTTCGCTTTGACTTTTTCGCAATGCAATTTTTTTCGCGAATTCCGCTGCAGAGATATAACTCGAATATTTTATAACACGAACCCACGGTAAAAAGTTCATGCTTTACTAATTAGTAATGTTTCTAATTAAAAAAGCCTTACAGCGCATCGTGAATCTTTTTAGTGAAAACATTTTTCCAGCGGTGCATAATATAACTGGATAATTTGAAGATCCAAAGGTAGCACAAAAATAACAGAACGCTGCAGATAAATTCTCCGTTTTATTTTAATGTTTTTAAAAAAAATTCGTTCCTTTTGTAGCTTTTTTCCTGTATATCGTAGCAGTTTTCTTTCTATATATTTTAAATCCTTTGCTTCCAATCGAAAACTCAATATCATACAAAACTGAGTTGTTAACAGGGAATTACAAATCAAAGCCGGTGCGCCTTTGAACGGCTATCGTTAAAACATGTCATTTTAAAATAATACCTCAGCCTATTGAAGTTTATATTTCACAAACGCACTGCAGAACAAACATATTCTATTTCAAAATTGAACATTCCCCTATATATATACATCCTCGCATAAAAACAATCAAATTAACCCGCATCCGTATCCCGAAATATTCTCTACCCAGAGAAACTTCCGCGGGCGTTTTATTTACGCCAGTTTACATGCAAAAACTTATTTTCATAGAACCGCTCAAACTCACCTCCAATTTGAAACTTCATTTTCATAATTTCCAAACTTCTTCCTTTCCATTTTCCAAAATTTCAATCTCTCCAACCGAAAACCATCTCCCCCTTCCCCTCTCCCATCCCATACCATCATAATACATCCAATACCTTTTCCCCAAATATTACAATATCCCCCAGCAGTCCATATACCACAAGGAAGTCAATACACACAGCCTCATGCGCGCGCAATTTGCATTTCCCCGTGTCACTCGGCGAGTATAATAGCAGATTGTTTAATCGAATCGAGAGAGAGAGAGAGAGAGAGAGAGAGAGAGAGAGAGAGAGAGAGAGAGAGAGAGAGAGAGAGAGAGAGAGAGAGAGAGAGAGAGAGAGAGAGAGAGAGAGAGAGAGAGAGAGAGAGAGAGAGAGAGAGAGAGAGAGAGAGAGAGAGAGAGAGAGAGAGAGAGAGAGAGAGAGAGAGAGAGAGAGAGAGAGAGAGAGAGAGAGAGAGAGAGAGAGAGAGTTATAGATAAACGCCGCGATAAACGAGGGACGGGCAAGTTTATTATTTACGACTGGGGTGTGTATCGAGGAAAGGAGTAGCCCGAGATAAAGGGAGATGGACGCGGCGCGAGCGAGGGTCAGTGTACCCTGCAGCTTCCGGTAGACGACGAGAGCGGGGGGCTTAGCTCGTTACTTTCGCGTTAGGTGCAGATATAGATGCGCTCGGATACGGGTGCATATATACGGCTGTCGAGAAGCGTAAAATTAGCTCCGGTGATTGATTCGTCATTGACGGCGCGTGGGTCGAAAGAGTTTGGCGCGGAGGAGCCCTGCGAGTGACTGTAGGGGATAGAAAGGTCGATGCCGAAGTGGGAGGGGTTAAATTCGAATGGCTGGTTTTGTCGGATAATGATGAAAATTAGAGGTTTTACATAACTGCTAGCTGTGCGCGCATTGGTTGTGTAACTTTAGATTACGTAATTATAAATTGATTTTACATCGGATATAATAATAGTTATTGTATTTTTGATTGTAATTAATATAATCAATTATGAATTCTCTCAGAAGTGGCTTTGTTTATACTGTACACAACAGTCTTTACAATTTCAGGACAGTTGCTTATAGCGCTGTAGTCATTTATGAAATTGAGCTAATATTGTAAAAAATTAATAAATCACCAGATTATTTGTGTTTTGAAAGCCCTGGTAGAAATTCATCTATATGAAATGGCAAAGAAGTTAGAAAATAGCTAGTAAAACTGGTTAATTAATCGCTGTGATGAAACGATTTTTCGACCATTATTTGCCTGTTTCTTAGATTGACGTAACAACAAAATATTCATATTTGATTTACTTACTTATTTTATCTTTGATGAAAGAGCATTAAAGTGCATTGGATTGCTCACTAAAATATAAATAAATAACATTAACTAATAAATCATTTGTTGTACTCATTCTATGAATAATTCAGCAAAACTTTTATTTCTCCTATTTCTCCATCTGATTCTGTCTCTCTCACTACTTGTCATAACAGCAAGCCTTCTGCTAGCCATTTTCAGACTAAAGAAACTGATCAGTTTTAATACCTTTAAAATACTCAAGAACAAGCTTGTGCTTGTCTTCAAAAAACTCATTCTATTTTTTAATCTATTAAATGGCCAAATAATAGGAGAAAAAGCGTTTCATCGAGAGCAATAAGAAACTGGACAAGAAAAATTCCCATTTTATAGCAAGTTTCTAATATAAATGGTCAGTTATTATTAGTTATAAAATGTTTTGGATTTCCACCAGGGAGAACACGGATTTTTTTTTAATTTGAAATTCCGAGTATAATGCGATGGGTTGAGCGTTGTTAAGCTGGTCGCTTGCGTACTTTTCAAATTTTGCGTACCTCTTTGAAAATTCAATTTGTGGGGCTTGAAAATCTCATTATGCGAAATTCCGCAATCACGTAAAAATTCTTTATTTTACCGGGCAACGTGCAATGTTGCGTGTCCTTTTTTCAATTTCCGAGATTGAATCTCTGAACAGACGAAAATTTTTAAATAATCTAACGATACATTTTAAATTGAATATTCTTTTTTAAATAGCTTATTTACATAATATATGTTTGCGAAATAGCTTCTGACTAAACGTTGGGTTAAATTTTAATAAATATCTAATATTTTCAGTTTATTGCTTCATTCAAATATAATTTCATCGCAAATAATAAATGATCATACATTCCATTACTTGCCCCGAGCACTTCCATACATGTATGGAGTAAGCAAGTAAGTCCGTACATCGAACAAGATCTAAAACTCATCTCGATCAACACTTCATGCTCTCGTTCGAGAAGTATTAAGATGGATCGCAAAGGAGAAAATAGCGAGCGACGGTAAGAAAAATGATAAGCGAAAGTGTGATAAAAAGCGAGAGTATAACATTGGGTGGGGGAAGGGGGCAAAAAGGGAAAAAAGTGATAAATAAAGCACAGTGAGCGAAAGTTCGATGCGGGTCACGACTTTCGCGCAACGACATACTCGCTTTGTTTCGGCGATTTATCGACTACTACCTCTCGGTACTTTATCCTCGATTATTATTTTTATCTGTCTATATAGCAGCTCTGTACACCTTAGCCGTAATCGCCAGCTTTGCGCGAATTCTCGGGCTTTATTTGTACCTTGTCTTTTTGAACTTTTCGTTACTTTGGGAGCTTTTTTTAGTTTGGAGACACTCAAAGGAGTATTTAAAAAAATTAAGAAACTTGTCATTTTTAATATTTCTGACATTTAATATTTAACTATTAAACAGAAAAAAAAATTAGATCGATATTATGATGTATCGTATAAAATACGACAAAGTCTGTATCTATCAAACTTTCTACGTTTATTTTAGTCATTTTTAATAACTCAATTAATTACTTTAGGACAACATTTTTTTTGTACAAAAACGCCTCTGCTATTTGTGCCACATATTTATATATACAAAGTATATACATATTTTTACGAGTGAGAATTCGCCAATACATAAATAAATAGAGGAAGACTTGATAAACAAAACGACACGGCGTGACTCGGCGAGGAATCGAACTCCGGACCTTCCGTTTTCGCTATAAGATGCAATCCGATCCGCCTCATCACGTTGTGCACACTATGCACACGTTACACTATATAATAGGATATAATTTCTCTAGTCAGATGTCGAAACAAAACAAACATCACAGCGAAGTGTTTTGGAACTTAAATACTCTTAATTAATGAACTATATTTCTGACGTACAAATAGTATCAGCCTATAAAAAACATCTACCGAGATATTTAGTGACCATATTATCCTACTATACCTCTTCCCGCTCCCCAAATCTATGAATTGCTTGACCAAGAATGCTCGATCAAAAACTTGCCATCGGCATGCCCGAGATGCACTCGCGCGACGTTATATATATTACGCGCGGCAATTAGGGTCGGGCAATCGATCAAAACGCTCTCGTGGAGAATATTCGCTTTCCCCTCGCTGCAGCTTCATCGCGTCTCCTTCGCTGCGTTGCTCGCAAAAAAGGGTATAAAAGAAGAATCAGAAGAAGCTGCAGCGCTCGCTCGCTCGCGTCTGTCAGAAATGGAAACGGAAATGTTTCATTAGAGCGTAATACAATCGAGTCAATTTCCTGCTCCCAGCCTGTGGAGCAGAGTCGGCGCGAGCGAGCGAGCGAGCCTAGACGCAAACGCAATTAAAAATAGTTACGACTTGCAAATTGAAGATTAATTCTTTCATCGCGCACTTTTGAAATTCTCCGGGAGAGAGGCGCGCAGATGAGGCGCAGAGGAAGCGGAAATGAACGGCGAAGGAACGGCGGCGGCGGAGGAGGAGGATGAAAAAAAGAGAAAATATATAGGGAGACGGGAAGCTCGACGTTTTCTCCCTCTCGTCGCCATCTCCGCTTTCTCTATCTCTCTATCTCTTTCCCATCTTCGCGCTAATTTGAATGCCGAAGACCTGAGCGCGCGCGCCTTCGGTTGACGTCTTTTTCTAGCTCACTTCCCTATCTCTCTCTCTCTTTCTTTCTTGCTTTTTCCTCGGCGCGCAGAGATTTTCCTTCGCGTCTTGGCCGTTTTGAGCGTAGTCGAACGTTTCGATTGTGCGCCGCTGTCCTTTCCCCCAGGATAATCGATGGGAGAGAGGAAGAGAGAGGAAGACAGTAGCGCGGCCGTGAGTTATCGCCGACAAGGCAAACAGCTCGCGCTCCCGGGGAATGGAAGCACTTAGGGAAATTGATTTTATAACGAGGGATGTATCTGTGTGCTGTGTGTTGCGGTCTGCTGTTTCGTCGTTCTCTCGGCTCACTTTCTTTCTTTCTTTTTTTGGCTGTCTTTCTTCTTTTTGTTACTAGTCAGGGTTGCTGCAGTATTCGCCTTTGTAAATCCGGCAGCTTTGACAAGCAAATCGTGTGGTTTTAGCGTCGGATTATTTATCGCTGCTTTCTTTGGTCTGGTGTAACAGGCAATTCGAGCCACCACGTTCCGAGAGATATATTTATTAGCTTTGTCGAGGTTCTTGGGTAATTTTGCTTATGAGAAATGAAACAAATTTTATTGACTTATTGAAATTTTATTGTAAGGGGAGAACTAGATTTGTTTATGAGGCTTTGAGGATGTATTTCAAAAGTATAGTTATTAAATGTATAATTGACTTTGTTGCTTATTTCTTTAATAACTAAAAAACGGTAATAGCTAGAAATATGGTTTATTTGGGAAAAATATGCGCTGCAACATTTTCTACAAGAATCCATCGGCAAAATCCGGATTTTTGATATATGAAAAAATAGCCCGATAAACAATGCGGCGAAATCCGGCGTAGCGGGAACAGCACCCGGCGGTTCAATTACAGAAAAATATTATGTATTATAATTTGAAATAAATTGACGACATTCTTTCCCAAAGAAAATAGAACGCTACAAGTGTGAAAAAAGTCATCCGTATTAAACACTGAAAAAACTGAAATCATTCGTCTGTGCCATAAAAACGTATATGTTCGTTTAGAAAAATCCTTTGAGTGCATTGTCAGTAAACGAGAGATAAAACTAGCCACTAAAATATATGCCTTTTGAAAGGAAAAATGAATTCCGCGTCGTTTCCTTTCTATAAGTAGTTTTTTTTTTTTTTTTTAAATTATAAAGCAACGTTTGTACGTATAAAGCCTATCGGATATTGAATGTCGTAAAAGTGCCATACGTGCTACCCATTCGAATTTGTTTTGTAAGAAAAATGTACTTCAATAGCCTTTATCGAAGATTACACAAAATACAAATTCACTTCGAATATCTGAATTTTTAGAATGTATTGTTACTTACAAATCCTTGTGACTTATTACTACACGGAGAAAAATGGTGTAACAAAAATTACTATATTTATAGTAATCGTGGGACAAACTTAAATTATCATAAAATTTACTACAATTTATAATAAAAATTCCTATGTTCTGAGTAATTTTTACTATGTACATAGCAATTTTTACTATAAATTGTAGTAAATTTTATGATAATTCGAACTGTCCCAACGTTCCTATCGAACATAGTAATTTTTCTTACATTTATAGTAAATTTTCTTAAACATTTCTCTCAGTGTAGTATATGAAGAAGAGGAGCTTCTATCGTATAAATGTTTTGCTCACCTGGAACAAAAATAAATTATATTACGTTAATACAGTTATAAATAATAAACGGTTATAATATTAATAATATTGTACATCGCAAGAAAATTACGTCTAGTAAGATGCTACCTAAATTTATAGTACGAGTTGTCTTCGGTAATTATTAAACGATTTAAATTAAAAATCAGATATAAAAGATTCATTTTGTCGATCAAGAAAATTGCATTATCAGAATCAATCAGCGATCTAAATTATCTGGAGCATGAACTCAAAATTAAATCTATTAAGCGTTAACAAGTTTCTGAAATATTTCACAATTAGACAACGATAGGATGATTAAAGTGCTTGTTGAATTTGAAAACTGATTTCCGAATTAAATTTTTGCAATAAACGGTGACCCAATCACATTATTTTAATAAACGGTATATGACTCAACTCAATAAGAATAACATGTAGAATTAGAAACTAATTCTTTTCTTTTTCCAAGATATTTCTACAATATGTTACACTATATATTACAATACACCACACTATACCTATACAATCAACTCTAGCAAAAAATATTCTCTTCGTTTTCTCATCGCCTCTCACCTCTCTAAATTTCAACACCACAGTCCACAGTCGACATCCCTTCACACTTCCAACTCGTTCGCTACCATTCACCCTCCCTTGCCGTCATCGCTACAACCAGTGCGCTCACGGGAAGTCGATTTCTCGAGAGCGCGTCGATTTTTTTTCACGTGTGTACGCGTTATCAGCCGTGAACGCTTCAACGATTGCAACGTGTTTTTCGGCGCGCGCGCTTGTTTATACCGTATATACCTATCGAGGCGACGAGCCGTTTCCATTTTTTCGAGTTTTAAACTTTTTGGAGCGAAAGGGGAACGCGTGTGCGCCCTCGCTTCCGATGATTGCGCCGCGGATGCTTCGTGATCGCGAGGTCGGTGCAGTGTAAACGCGCACTCGTTGTCTTATATTTTTCGGCGGCTGGGGCTGGTGTATCGTCTGTTAGGAATTTTTGAAGATATAGTTGGTGGGATTATTTTGTAGTGTGCACAAGTGGGGGCTGGATTAGTTTTCATGGAGGGTGGTTGAGAGAGAATAGGTACTGTGGCAGTATTCATTCTGGTCAATTTTAATCAACATTTTACGATGACGAAGGAAGTGATGTAATATTTACTTTAAGAAGTTGATTTTTAAATAACTTTTACAAGTGTAAATATTCTATTGTATTCATTTGTTCAGCGCGTTAGTAGAGTTTTATTCAGAGAAATATGTCATCTCGTGAAAAACTATGGAATATCTGTTAGATGGATAAGTGAATATTTGATTATATTGGAGTTAGCTTCGCACGTGTGTACACGGAATTGATGAAACAAAAACATTGTCTCTGTTTTAGCTCCCATAAAAGTGATTTGATCACTTTGAAGTGGAAGTGTTGAAAGGTAAATACAGAATTTCATGTACACAGCTAAATATAGATTGTTTGTAAGGTCTCTTTTGCATGCACCGATTCATATATAGGTGTATGCATAAAGCTCTTTATTATTTTTTTTTTTACCGTTTATCGTATTTAAAACTCTTTACGTATCAATGCAAATTGTAAAATCGATAGTAATTAACTTAGCTTTATAAAGCGAAATGTAATGAATTACATTATAGCTTTATAAAGCTAAATGTAATAAATTGCATTAGCTTTATATAGCTAAATGTAATAAATTACATTTTCAGAAATAGAAGTTAATAAAAGATCTTTTTTGAATCATCAATACAGTAAATATAGAACTTGACTATTCTTAGAAACTTACGTTACGTTTATTTTTGGTATAATTGCCGATTCTAATTAGGGTTATGATTATCAAAGTCAGCAATTAGTCATCAACTACTCGTATTTCCAAATTACACCGGGCTCGTTATTCGGAGAAACGACAATTTCAGTTAAGTATTCAGAGAGCGTTGCTTATATATGGCTAATGTTCAAGAATCTTTATATCTTTTCCGCAGCCGATAAGATGCAGTTTGCCGTTGAGTTATATTTTGTACGCATATTATCTTGGCACACTGCCAGACTCATCTTTATGCCTCCATCAATACAGAAATCCATATGTCCGCAAAAATTTTCGGGCTGTCCATAAGTTATGACCATTGATCTCATTGAAATCAGGCACTTACGTTAGTAAGCAAATCCATTAGCCTGCTTTATGTAATGCCTTCTTTTCCCACTTCTTACAAGCTAAGCTAATAAAAAAGCACTTTCAAGTTTACTACACTAGCAAAATCCAAACGCGCTGCGCGCGTACTATTTTGTTTTTTAGGTTATGAATATATAACTTTTCATTATGATTTCATCTTAATTGGTTTAAATGATAGGATAATCAGATCATTTTGCAAAGCATGATAAAATTAATCTTTTTATTCTAATTTGATTTACTTATTTAGTTTTAAATAGTTAAGAAAATAAAAATACAATTTCAAAAATTCAAATGTAGCGGAAGTAGAGAATTTTCGCGTCTATTCCTTACAGACCAATCAAAATCCCTCTTTAAGTACTTCACAACATTCGGCCATCGTTTTTTAAGAGAGGAATCTTAGGCAATTAAAAAGTGCCTCGGTTTCTATCAACAATTTTAACAACCAAAACTTAAGACACATAAAAAATGTTAAAAGATCGTATAAAAGAAAAAAAAATCTCATTACCACCGTCTATTCTTATACGCACAATCACACATTTCTCTCAATAAGCCATCCTCTCGTCCCAATATATCTCCACCTCGGCGGCACCTCTTTCTTTCTCTCTCCGTCCAACCTACCAGCCTGCACCATCGCCTAATTGAAGAATCGACTCTTCAACCCCTCCACACCTCTCTCGACTCCCGCCCACGCGCGTTAATCACACTTACTCAAAAACCAGGAGGAAATCCTTCAGGCCCATATTCGGCACAGCCGAGAGTTATGTATATCTCGCCGTGACGCATATATGAATCCTGCGGGGCCGCGCGCGCGTCCCCCATAAATCTCCGCGTAATATATACACTCTCACACGCGAGCGCGCGCACTTCTCTAATGGTCATAATAATTGCGCTCCTGCGTAATGCTCGCCGCGCGTATATTCCCTAATGACATTGATATTATTTATACGGAGAGGGGGAGGCGTTCCGACGAGCCGTATAAAGCAGCGTTTAATTGTCGCGAGCGAGCGAGGGGAGACTCTTAATTTCTTCAAGTGCCTCGTTAGCGGTCGCTCACTTTCGGCCGTGAGGCACAGCAGCAGAGGCTCGGAGCTGGAGGTACAATTAAAGGCGCGCGCGCGCGCGTGAGTCTGTGCGTTCGTTATAAGAGCGGCGGCGGGGGTAGGTGGGCGAGAAGGAACAGCGGGATTTCTGTCGAAAAAATGTTATGTCGGCGTGCGGGTAGAAAGTGTGCGACACGGAGGGTAAAGAGATTCGGGAGGTTTAGTGGAAGGGGTCGTGTTGATGGGGGAGAATTTTTTCGAGATTAATTATTTTTAATGCGCTGGGGGGAGTGTTTCTTTTTGGGTGCCATGGGTTTCAAGCGCGTAAGTCTTCAAAGTTTTTCAGGAAAGCATTAATTAAATAACAAATACTATGATGAATTTGTCTGTACCATTTAGTAGTAAAAATGATTCTTACATAAATTACTCAAAATCAGTAAGTATATTATCCCTGTTTTTAATAATATTTTCAAGTTGAGCATTGTTTTGTAGTGCTAATTTTAGTAACGATTTGTTTGAAAATTTTCAGCTCGTTAATGATTCAAAATTTATAAATGGATATTTATCAATAATTGAAAACATACAAGCTAACATTGTAATATTTATATATAGTGAACGATTTGATTGTAACAATACAAGCATTAGAGCCGACGGAACTACATATATACAAGATTCAACGAAAAGAACATTTCAAAATGCGTATATATACGAGCATCGTCACAGATCAAATATCCCCGCACGGAAAGCCTTCAGCGGTAGAACCCCTTTCAAAAAAGAAACACTCCACTCGGCGACCTCCTCTCGCCACCTCTCGATTCTTCCTTCGCCACAAACGAAAGTACAGAGAACCGCTACCGATAGTCGCCCACCTCTCCGCCCCGCTTCCCTCCCCCTCTCTCTCTCTCTTGCCATTTCCGAATGAAAGGAACCCAGCGCGAAATTCCCAACCAGCGCTTTAAACCTCGGCAGCGCGTACATATATATATACGCGCCTCGCGCACTATAGTCTTCCTCTCTCACGTGATTCGATCGTTAGAAGGCCGCGCGCGTGTACAGCGAGAAAGAGAGAAAGTCGGACGCTGCTGGCTCGGGGGGGGGGGGGGGCAAATTAGAAAGCCGGCTAGGATAATTGCGGGGCCGTTTTCACGCGAGCGTGTAACTAAACGAAATCAGGGCCGAGCCGGCGCGTTTATAACCCTATACCGCGCCCGGCGGAAAATGCTTACACTGCGCGCGTGTAATACAACCTTTAACGTGGCTGCAAGCGCGAGCTCGTGCGCGGCCGAGTTTTCGGGTAATGGCGTTTCCGACGATGTATGTGTGTTAGGGTGCGGGTGTGTGGAAAATTTGGTGTGTGTTGTTGTCGCCGCCGCTGTTGGTGCTGCTGCTGCTGTCTTGCGCGATGATTTATGGCCGTTTGCCGAAAAATCCGCGAGAGGTAGAGAGAGAGAGAGGACGGCTAGTTGGATTTGTTGCGGTGTAATTTGTCAGAGCGAGTAATTAGTTGCAGCCGCGGGGAAGAATGGAATTGTGTCGCGGGTTTTTTTTTTAAAGGGATGTTTTTTGGTGATTTTTGGGCTGTGGTGGTGCTTTGGATTTCTGCTGAATGAAATTCTTTCGACGATTAGTTATGAGCTTCTTTTGTAGGAGAAGATTAATTTTATTTGACGCATAATGTTTCACTTGATTATTGCTGGAAAATGAGAGTGTAACGATAAGGTTTGAATAACTGCATTTATGACAAGACAAAATATTTGTTATAAATGAAGTGTATTTTTTATATTATTGTATAGAGTTCAAAATTTACATACAATATTATATAAGAAGGTGTGGAATTCCTTTATACACATTTTTTTTTAATACACGATACACAATACTTCGGCGAAATTGCCTTACACGCCCAACAATCGCTTTCTAGGTAACCATTTCTTTGATCAATGGCTCTCGCGTCTATTTGGATAGACTTCAATGGTAAAGCAAGATTCATGCTGAGTCGAAAAAGGCATTACATCGGATTGTCGAGAGTTTTTTCTTTGGAAAGAGCAAAAAGTATACATCTATCTAGATATTGATTGTATACATAGTAGAAAAATACTCGTACCAATTTTCGTGATTGATAGATGCACCGGCACATGGAGGTGTTCAAAAACAAATAGCTTCTTTTTTCTGCGTCCGTAGGTATATATTCACTGATCGTTTCCGACAATCCATAAAAATGATTGATATTTTTCGTAGTACGCGAAAATCTACACGTTTCGACGAAATACAGTTAAAAAAGTAAAAAGCCCTTTACGGCTTACCTGTTAATAATTGAATTTTGACCTACATACGGAATCCACCTTTCGCACCCAGTCCACGTGTCTTCCAAACTCCATTCGCCATCGGCGACGGCGGCATCGAATTCGAAATGCAAAAGAGCGCTCGGGGGTACATGTGCCTTCTTCACCCTCAAGGAAGCCTCTCACGAAGGTAGAGAAAGAAACGAAGACCGCGATAACCGTAAACCACGGCAGCGAGGTCGGAAACGGCAAACTTATTCCCTCTCCCTTGCCACGTGCGACTCGATTTATATTTAAGGTGAAATTTATTCATAAGCGCCTCCCCGCGGACACTTTTTCCGGGCGATACGCATCGGTCGTTGTTCTTCGATTTGCCAGGCTTGGCGAGTGCTACGGCGCCGCGCCACTTGCGGCTTTCGAGATGGAGAGATTAACTGGTTGAATTATTGTGTGGAGTCGTGGCTTTGATATAGAAGAGAATGGTTATTGGATTAGGCAAATGTTGGCCTTGGGTGGCGGCCGATGAAGCGGATTAAGATGTTAAATTTTAGGAGGAAGTTGCACTGTTTACGGTATTGAGTTATCAAGAGTTTGTTATCTTTTCGACGAAAGTTTTGCGATTGAATGGATTCGCATTTCAGTGATTGGATGTAGTGCTGTAGCGAGAATATGTTTGAACAACTTGTACATAATTATTTGTGATAAATTTCAGATAACTGAATATTATATAACTATAGAACATATTTCTGTTTAGTAAGTTCAATTAGTAACTGTGTAAACCGCTATTTTACCAATAATCAAGTAATCTTTTTCCGTAATAAAAATGAAAGCTAAATTATATTAAATATCAAATATGCTTAGTTGAATGAAAATCTATACTGAGAGAAGAATATGTTTATATTTAACATGGTATTTTAACTATTAACATGGCATTGTAACTATTAACATATATATTTTAATAGTTACAATGCCATGTTAAATATAAACATTTTGAGAAAACATTTCTCTCAGTGTACCCAATTACAATTTCGATATGAATAATAACATTAATTTTGGCTTCTAAAGTCAGTTAATAAATAATACCTTATGGTATCAGAATAAAACGAACGGAAATAAAACAATTCCATATTAACAAGTTGAAAAGCACTTGACATGATACCAGAAAACACGGAATACATAAATAAATTAATTTCTAATGAGGAAAAGTCCATACTTGCGTCCGCGATAAATCACTAATAAGCTATTATCATTTTAATAGTTCATTTAGTTTAATTAATAGAATTTCAATTAATTGGAAATTCAATCGCTCCTCTAAATCATTAATATTCCTGACGCCATACTCATATAAATTTTGCAAGTTATGCAAAGCAATTCTATATAATTATAACTCATCTCTATATACATGTATATTCCATCAGCAAAACATTTATATAGGTACAAGGAAAAACTAATTTTATGTACATAAACTAATTTAAGCCATTCAAAACTTCTTCAAAACCACTCGAGCAAATCATCACAAAACGAGCAATATCATCATTTCCCTTACAACTCCGAATAGTCCCACAAGCCCATCGTCATTCCACTAAACCGCGCTTCCCACCTCGTCAAATTCCTTCCTCGCACCGCAAACATTACCGTCGCGCCCTATCGCCGCCCTTAAACCCTTCCTCCTCCTCCTCCTCTTCCAAAACAACCGCGAAGACAAGAACCTCCACACCGCCCCTAAACGAAAGGCAAAAAACTAGGGGGGGGGGGCAGCAGGGCGTCGGCACGGCTTATTTTATGCAAGGGCCACTTTGCCCCACTCGCGCGGCCGTTCGGCAATTAGTCGTAGATTTTAGCCGGTGGGACCGCGCAATTACTATAATGTACGTAGCGGACCGGACCTGAGCGAACTGGGTTGCATCTGACACAGCGAAACCGAGTGAATACTAATCACGTCCATTATAGCTGCAGAAGTGCCCTCGCTCTTCTCTCTCTCGAGCTGCAGCAGCGGCAGCAGCAGTAGAGGCGGCGTTGCTGCTCTTCGATGGAGGTCGATCGGAGGAAGGAACTTTGGCCCCGGCGCAATTTTTAGGCGGAAAGAGGGTGTGCAAGATGCGCGGCGCGTGAATGTCTGAGATGGAATTTGGCGAGACGCATGGGGGGAGGGATAGAGAATAATTAAGTACGTGTGTAGAGTGAAAATAGAGAGAGTTCTGAGGTTGGTTTGGCAGGTGTGCTTTGAGGGTGGTTGAGGTAGCTGTGAATTTGTTTAGTTTTATTAAAGGTGAAATGAACAGTTTTGTTAACGTTTCCGTGATAATGCCTCTATGATTTGTAGGATATAAAACTACGCTAAGAAAACAGTGACATTCTAGTTACCGTAAGAATATTATATGACTGAGAGTCTAACGCTAATCATACTAGTCTGATGGCTGTACTGTCTAGGCCGGAAGCGCAACGAGGTTATATGTATACTACTTATAATAAAAATCGATTTAAACAGCATGGTTTACATTATAATGTTTTCCAGTACTAGAAATTGCATCAGTTTTGACTATAATAGTTTTTTTATTGATTTGAATACCTATAAAACATTCATATTTAATGTATGTTTAATGACTTGGATTGCAATGTGTTGCGTGCAACAGGTGTATATATTTTTAGATTACTTTATTATTAAGATACCACATAAGTTAAAAAAAAAAAATTAATAAAATGAGTTTTTGAATATATATGATGACTATATCGTTAAGCTTTATCAGCTGCATTTCCTTGCACGGAACGAACAAATTATTACAGCACGCACGCGCTTCAAATGATTTACGACTCCCCCAATCAACGAAACGAAAGATTACAAAGCTCATATCCCACCGTATACGCGCAGGCCTTTTACGATCTCTCCCTCAAACTCGTCCTTTATAACCTGCTTCAATCGCCGAATCCCTGCGTTACCGAAAAATTTCTAAACACTCATAACCGCGGTCATAAACCGCGCGCCGATACACGCGGCTCAATAACCAGCGCGCTTGCCAATAAAAAATCCACTCTTGGCCCATAAAACGCACAATGAGACGTTTTTACGCATGAAGCCACCGCCCGCGTACAGACACACCAGGGTAGCGCGAAAATGCCGGAAGCAGCAAACAATCAAAGCGAGCCGACCCAACTCTCTCCCTCTGTTCTCGGCTCAAACATACGGAACGAACTGTAACAGCGCACTATAACTGCTGCTGCTACTACGGCGCCCATCCCAAGCGCAGTGAAAACTTTTCGTCCGTACGTTATAACAGCAGCGCTACACACTCGGGTGTAGCGCGCGCACAGTATATATATATGCACATATACATGTATATGTATGTATGTCTATATGTATATACGCAGCGTCACGCTACAGCAGATTAGAAACGGAAACGTTATTACGGTATACTGCCGCTGCCGCCGTCTCTGCTGCTCGCTTTCGCACTCCAAAATACATATGCGCCCTTACGTGTACAAGCGCATCGGCGGACGGGAATATCTATGCGTATGTATATATGTGCGCAGCGCACAGCTTCTACGTATATGGCGAAATATGTTGCGCGAAATTTTAAATTACCGAAGTTTCGGAGGGGGGGGGGGGCAAATGGCTGCGCGAACAGTGGGTTTGATAATGGAGGTGGGAATGATTTCGCGGGGAAGGGTGGTGGAGATTTTGTGGGAGATTGGGCGATGATTTCGGATTAAAAGCTGGCGTGGTTCATGTTGGTTATGTGTGTGTGTGTGTGTGTGTGTGTGTGTGTGTGTGTGTGTGTGTAAATGTCAAAATTGGGATGAGGATTGAGATTTTTTGGATATTAATGTAGGTAGAGCTATGTGGTGATGATAGTGAAATATTATTTTTTAAGAAATACTATAACGTACAAAATATAACAGAAGACTTTGTTACACAACAATTTGCTGATAACGCTGCAATAACGTAAGCTTAAGCTTACGTTTGTGTAAAAATAGTTGTACATATCGTGTTTCACAAAGTATTTATCGGTAATTTAAAATATTGTTCACTTAAATGAAAAAATAATTGACTTTGTGAAACAAAAGCTTATCTCAAGTTTTATGCTTCCATTAAGAGGAAAAAATGTTTTTCCTGTTGTAGATTACAAACATAGCCAGCTGTACAAAACTAAAGAACAATGTTTGTACGTGTCGTTATATAAAGGAAAGAGATTGCACGTTGGGTGTCAGTTGATTTACACGAGTGAGCGGTGCTTGTCGTAAGAATTCGCAAAGTATGTCTGTTTTATTGTTCTTACTTTCGAATCGTTTTAAAATTGTGTGAATACATAAAGATATTGTGTCCGGTATTGACTGATACTTTATAAATAAGTAAAAATTATTATACCTTATCAAACTTATTCTTTGGATAAAAGTTATCTAATTTACATTATTATAATTGTGCATGAAGAATAATTTTCATATATACCTATGCTGCACATAAATAAACTCTTCTTTTCAGAACTAAAATGAAGGCGAAAATTTTCTTGGTTTGCGTACTCCTGGTAGCTGTTTTGGCATCGGAAACCCTAGCGAAAACTGAGGTAATTAACAATGAAAATCTAATATCATCTATTTCATCTGTACTACGTATAGTAAATACTATAATATATCATAACACATTTTTTCTAACTTTTCATTCGCAGGCGAGAAAGTGCGTGTGTCAGTCAGATTGTCCTACATATTGCTGTATAAACAATAAGTGCGCCGACAGTAAGTACACTTGATTATACTTTGTTTACATTACGTTCATCATTCACTACATTTTCGTATTTTGTCCAGGCCCGAAATGGTGTCCTTGCTCACAGACGCAGTCGCCGTGCAAGGACGACCAAAAGTGCGTGCCCCAACAAGTTCAGTGCGTCAGAGCTCCTTGCTACCCGATAGCTAAATGCGTGCCCAAGTGAATAAAACTGTAAAAATATTTCTATTATTAGCTTCGCATATTTTTAGACTTTAATTGTCAAAGATACAAAAGGGGGCATTCAACTTAACGAACTAGCTTATTTATCGACAAGGAAAGTTCAAAATAAGCGCCTGACTATATTCGCCCTCCATCTACTTAAATTGATTATTCTATATACAGGGTGTCCCATTTTAATTTACCACCCCCTAAAACAGGTTAATAATTTGCTCTGAGAAAAAAATGTTTCAAATAAAATTTGTTGGGTTCGAAGGGAGGCATCTTTTGGCTATTTCAGCTGTGACCTTGAACATGACCTTCAAGGTCATTTGAAGGTCACGACCAAATTTTCATATGAAATGTGCATATTTTTATGGCGGATTCGGATTCTACTAAAAAAGAGAAACACTTTTTGTCTGAATCATTTTTTGAAAAAATCCCAAATTTTTGTTGTAAACGGCTTTAAAAAAGTTGAAAAAATCACTAGATATCTCTACCTTAAACTGAGGTTAGAATTTTTCCCACAGTTAAGAATGATTTTGATGAATGTTACTAGATTCAATGAGGGACATACTGGTGACCTTCAAATGACATTGATGGCTCTTAAGCAAGTTCGTGGTGAAGGTCACTCCAGTATGTCCCTCATTGAATCTAGTAACATTCATCAAAATCAATCTTAACTGTGGGAAAAATTCTAACCTCAGTTTAAGGTAGAGATATCTAGTGATTTTTTCAACTTTTTTAAAGCCGTTTACAACAAAAATTTGGGATTTTTTCAAAAAATGATTCAGACAAAAAGTGTTTCTCTTTTTTAGTAGAATCCGAATCCGCCATAAAAATATGCACATTTCATATGAAAATTTGGTCGTGACCTTCAAATGACCTTGAAGGTCATGTTCAAGGTCACAGCTGAAATAGCCAAAAGATGCCCCCCTTCGAACCCAACAAATTTTATTTGAAACATTTTTTTCTCAGAGCAAATTATTAACCTGTTTTAGGGGGTGGTAAATTAAAATGGGACACCCTGTATATGTATTATACCTTCACCATACACTGTATTTTTTTTTTTAAATAAACTCGCACATAAATATATATATAGATATATTCCAACCGAGCTTCAAAAGTTACAATTTACTCATTCGTTGATCCATCCCGTAACGCTCGCATCGAAAAACATGAACCCGCTGAATTTACATCAACAATTCGAATTTTAATCGCCCCACCGTGCACCTCACGCAAGCACGCAACAATCCATCTACACTCCCCCGTCCCATTCCCACCGACGCAACAACATGCACAGAGAGTACCAGCCAACTGCTCAATGTCGCGTTGGATGTACACAGCGCGCGCGCGCGTGGGGTAGGTGTAATGCGCCGTGTGCACATACTACCCTCACGCTCTCTCTCTCTCTCCGACGAACGTTATTAGTATTCAGTTTGTTTCGCGGCGGCAGATGCAGTTAACCTCGCGACGTCGCCTGCCCCCTCCCTCTCCCACAATGATATTTTGCAATTTCGTGCGGCAGAGGCGGAGAGAGAGTCGGGAGGATGAGAAAATTATCGATAAACTCGTTAGGGCGCGCGCGAGCTCAGGCTACGCCCACGCCGTTAGCGTCGCGACGGCGACGTCTTTTTTTGGGGGAAGGGTGGCTGCTGCTGCTGCTGCTGCTGCTTGTTTCCACGCTGTTTTACGAGATTTAGGTTTTTTTTCGGTTGCTTTGGAGCGAGAGGGGAGGAGAGAGGGAGGGGGGTGAAAGTGTCTGCGGTAAGGGTTCGTTGACGGCTGCCTCGCTGTTTCATATTCGATTAATTTTAGCAAACAGGCTGTGATAATTAGAATTTTTCAATATACATAAAACGTTTTGCGTGCGTTATTTATCCGAGTGATCGATAGTTTATTAATATTTAACGAACTTGGGCAAATACAATATTCATTACGTGAAAAGGATGTTTTAATATACCATCACGATTGATTATCATTTATATTATCCATTTTATGAATGAGTTCGTTATCAAATATTAATGTGGACGATGGTACCGCAAAAATCAATAAACCAATGATTTTGTAATTGGGTTAGATTATTATTTATTTTGTCGGGGATCATTATTCTTTTTTATAACCGGCGCGCCTCGCCAGTGCAGTGCCAGTATTTTGTAAAATATGCTTTTATTGCGTAATAAAGCTTTCTCGTAATAACACTCGCGCACTTTTTATGCTCATTATTAACCAGATTTATTGATTGGCTTTTGCATTAATTTCATTTGCGGCAGTATTTTTAAAATGACGCAACATTTGTTGAATAAAGGACCTATGCGGCCATCGTATTTATCATGTAGCATTGGGGATGAATGAAGCTGAGCTTTCGAAAAAGAACATAAGGCAAATCGATGTGAATTAAAAGGCTTTTGTTACTTCAATTAATTTTCACAAAGTTCCGTTTATTGAAATAAAAATTGTACGTTATTTTACATTTTATGAACGAAAAATAGATGTTCTCCGAGAGCTTTTCGTTGTAAAAATTTTCATTCAATTAGAAACAAAAAACAACTCACTACAAAATATTCAAGTGCATTTTCCCTGACTAATAAATCTCCTATATATTCAGAAACCTCATCGCCACCTAAATATTATCCATCATATCCACTCTCTACCTTAAATATTTGATCGACTAAACGATTGCTAATAGAAAAGCAAACAACAACAGCAAAACAGCAGCAACCACCTCACCGGTGCATTAGAAAACTCCATAATCCTCCTGGAAATCCTCTTAACTCCGCACATAAAACAGAGAGCACGCGCTACACTCTCACACGGAATCGAACTCATACTACCCACACACACACACACACACACACACACACATACACACACACACACACACACACACATACACACACACACACACACACACACACACACACATATACAAAAAAACCACCATCATCCCCTCTCTCTCTTCCTCTCTCTCTCTCCCTGACCGAACGTCAAGAGCCCCTGCGAGGGAGTGTAAAAACAGGAAGTGCGCGTTTGCAGTAGTCGAGAATGGATCGCCGGTGCTCGCGATCCATTAAAATGCACGTAATCAGCGATAGTACTGAAAGAGCGCTCAATAATTGATGGGCAGAACATGCGCGAGAGTTGCTCTCTCTTTCTCTCTCTCACTCACTTCCTCTCCCTGGTGCGTGTGAAAAATGCAAAATGGCTTTTATGCTTATCAGGTGAAATCCAGGAGCCGGAGGTGAACAGCGCGGCTGGTGAAAAATCGCGCGTGTATAATAATATCGGGACCCACCGTGCTGTAATCCGCGTGAGAGAGAGAGAGAGAGAGAGAGAGAGAGAGAGAGAGAGAGAGAGAGAGAGAGAGAGAGAGAGAGAGAGAGAGAGAGAACGAGTATTGTGCGCGCGGCGAGAGGAGGTTTTTGCGATGAAACAAAATCAGTATGTACATATACGGGAAATTAAACGATAATATTAATTTTGCGCGCGAGGAGGGAAAGAGAGAGAGAGAAAGAGCAAGAGAGAGAGAGAGAGCTCGTTATTTAGCAACGAAAATTGCAGCCTCGTCGCGCTGTGGTAAATAAAAGATTAAATTGATGGAGGGTAAATTCGGATTTAATGTTTGCGAAATGAACGAGGAAGGGCGAGGGAGAGGTGAAATGTCGGAGCGATGGCCTTTTTACCTGACCCACATTATGTGCTGTATGTTTAATTAAAATTGTTACTTTGCAAAGGGCTCGGGGAAATGCAAATTAAATGTATTTTTGGTTTTTGGTGCGTTCATTGTTGAGAAATGCGAGTGTGGGTGTGGCGATATGACGTACAATAGTAATTGCATTTTTTACTTTATCTTTAGGAATGAAATTGTATTGTTACAAACAGAATTTCTATTTAACATTTTTCTAAAAGGTTCTATACTCAACTCTAAATACTTTTCTGTAAGATGAGAGATACAATGTTCAAATTTCTATCTATAATAAGAATAAATTTAAAATAAAAAAGAAATTGAATGAATTGAAGGCAATTTTGAAAATAAAAGTTTGCAATCTCTAAATATTAAAGTTCAAAAACTGCCAATTAGGGGACGCCGACGTCAATGTATTTTAAATGGAGGGTGGCGCTGTATCCAGTATAACGCGGTTTTATTCAATAAATTAAAAATTTTTATCTTTTGGGATTCTGGAGACTTGTGCGCGCTTTGGATATTAATGTTTTGTTATTATTCAAAATCGCAACTCAAACAATCAATTAATTGCCGAGAAAACCTTGAAAAACTTACGCGGGTAACATAACCTATAAATTACGAAATTGAAAGATAATAATTTTTTGAAATTTCAAGAATTGAACGAGCTTTGCATATAAATTTTAAATATTCTTCCGAAATTTCAGTCCAATCGGTTAATTATTCGAAGAGAAAACTTTGAAAACCTAACTGGCGTGATTTCGACGTCTCCATAAGATAGTATTACTTACTGGCACAACCGAATGATAGCCTTAGACGTATAAATCAGAACGAAAATCGTTTCTTCCAAAAAGGAAATTACAAATCCAACTTTGAATTCTCTCAAAAATCTTATTAAATCAAACCGACATGCCCCCAACGAGCCATGCATCCAGCCGCAATAAAATCTCACCCCCCGACATCCCGAATTCCCCGTCGGAGAACGCGCTCGCAATCCAAAACCAGTCCAAAAGTCAACGACACCCCTAAAGCCCCAACCCTCTCTCTATCCTCCTCTCCCCGCAAATTTCCCTCCTCCAGCCCACAGCTCCGCCACCATTCGTTTCCACTCGAGCTGCTCGCACAGACCGTCCCCTTTCTCTCTCTCTCTCTCGACACTTACCGCGCGCCGTCCTCTACTCACCTGCTCTCCGATACACGTACACAAAGGCCATTGAAAGGGGGTAGAAGGGGGGCACTTTGTCGCCGCGGGCGAGCGCCTTCACGCGGTGCAGCGACCGATCTAAATATTCCGTGGGCGAAGGGGGGAGAGGGCATTTCCATAATCCGCCGCGGCTCGAAAGTCGATCGTTCGCTCGCCTGGCCGCTGAAATTGGCGGTTGAATTATACCGGCGCGCACGCTGCGCTGACGACGAGACTGCGCGTGTATGTACGTAGAAGGGGGGTTGTATCGGTTCGGGGATGGAAGATGACTGTCTTGAGCGTTACTTCGAATTTGAATGATTTGCTGTACGGGGAGTTGGATGGGGTGTAGTTGTAGCTGGGGTGGTATAGGTGAATGACCTGATGACTGCGGGAAGGTGTTGTGTAAAGTTGCTGGTGGTTGAAGGGAATGTCAGAGCGAGCGCAGGCTGCTGAACTGAATTTTCCGTTATTGATTGTTTTTTCTCAGTTCTTTTTTTTTTTTAATTATCGGGTCGGTGGGTAATGGGTAAAACAAATAGGTAGAACATGAAAATGATATATAAAAAAAAAATAAAGCAAGGGTATAATGGTGTAGGTCATTGGTTTCTGTGAAATAAATACTGGTATAATAAAAGAGGGTATAAAATACTATATATCTCCGAAAATATAAACCTGGTTTAATACATTTTCTTCATCTTTTTACGTGAGTTCATTGTTTATGTATAATTTATTATCGAATTCGAATAACAAATCAAGACGCTTCATTGCGATGAAAACTTTAACGCTATCCTTACATTTTAGACCCCTAAAATCTTGAATAAATAAACAATATTTATATCGATGTTATTTATCTCAAATATGCAAATTTAAATGATGTCGGGTATCAAGAGGACACTTATACGATGTTTTACATATAATACGCGCGGTGCATATTTAAACACACATCGAACTGGTGCATTCTATCAATTGAAACTGTTTGATATGTATATTTTTGTTATAAAACTTGTAATCTCAGTGTTCCGCACAAAACGGAAATACGGCAGGAGAAATAACAAAATTACGAAGCGTATTTTTTATAAATAATTTTATTCTATTCTGTCACGTGTTTTTCTCGTCAGCGCGAATAAGTAACTGCGCTCAATCATACAACAAAATCTGACTCTCTTAGCAACGCATTTCATTTATAACACTTGAACCGTATTATTCCATACTTCAGCATACACAAAGTTAATTAGATACCGAATAACGAAATCATCCTCAAACCTATTCGCAAAAAGCGGCGTATATTTACGTAAAAGACATTTAATTGGCCGGACTGTTAATACAGTCGCCGTTAAAAATATAACGTCAAGCGCAGCGCGCTCAACCCGACCGCTGCGAACAAGAGAAAGAAAAAAATGAAACTAAAAATCGATCCTCCCTCGGCTGGAGAAATTCTAATTTTCTAAAAATATTGGCAGAGGAAAAACCTGCAGCGAGCACGCGCGAGAGGAAAAAAGCCCGGGATAAAAAGCGGAGATGAAAGAGAGAGCGGGAGGCTCTGGCGCTATTAAAACCTGCGGCCATGTGTAGGAGAGAGAAAATTTCCGCAGTGACTCGGTAGTTATTTTTTCCCCGGTCCTCTCTTACGTAAGGCCTTGTCATTATTGCGCGCTCGACAAGAGAGCGCGACAGACGTGTGTTTTTCATGGGATCGGTTTCGTTCGCTCGGGTGTCGTCTCCCGAAGGGAAACGAGAGAAGGCGAATTTTTAAAGTTTGTTACGGGCCGCCGGTGCGGAAGGCGATACGGTTAATGTATTAAGTTGTGCAAAGACGTGCGGCGAATGTGTGTTTCTTTAGTTCCGAGGAGACGATTTTGCGCGCGGAGTTGGCGCCCGTTTGCGTTAATGGGGTTGAGGGTTTTTGTTACAGTGTGGTGTAGTTGAGGTCTTGGTTTAATTTTTATCACTGTCTTATCTTCTTACGTATGTAAATAAAAAAAAGTTTCAAAGTAATTCTTACAGTTCTCCGTGATTTTTCTTTAATTATATTTGAGGTGCACAAATATGGCGGTTTTTAAGAAGTTTTATAATTTTTGCTGAATATTCAACATTCTACGGTAGCGTTATTATATCAAGTTTAGAAATGATTACTCCTTCATACTCTTAAAAAATTAACGTAATTCTGTTGTCGTATGAAGAAAGGGCACATGTTCATTTTCTTTATACAAAATGAGTTAACACCATTAGGAACTGAGACACAAGTTTATATAAACATTTTCTTGAAAATTATTTTAGAAAGAAAAGTTAATTTGTAAAAGGGCACAAGTCCACATATTTCAAGAAAAAAAAATTTTTTTGTTAAAGCTGAACTTCACACACCTATAAAACTCATACTATAAAAAAAAATATTATTCGCTACACGGACGAAATTTTTACGACCTAGTGATCGCCTGACACTCAGTGTGTAAAGTTAAACTTTACACTCTAGTGGCAAAAAGTACTATTACATATTTTAATGTTGCATAACTTAACAGTTTTTCGCAAAGTAGTGAAAATATAATTGCTTAAATACAGAATGCAGCAGTAATCTCTTGAAGCGATGTTTCCACATTCAATTCTACCGAAAAATCATATTTCTGTAGAATTTTTCTTGAACTCCAAATGGGAAGTATACTTCCCACCTATTTACCATTCATTTTTTCTTCATTTCTTTAATGTTTCACAGTTTGAACCTGGACAAAGGAGTTTTTAGACTCTTAAATAACTAAGTTATACAACCTTGCAAAAAATTACCACAACTTGTTGTTTTTTTTGGTAGGTATAAACAATCAATTGAAAAAAAAAATCGATTTTTTCAGGAAAAAATGTGCCCCTCAAAGGGTTAAAGATTTCTAAATAACACAGCAACATAACATAATATCTATAAACATGATAAAACATGCTTTTGTAAAACGCCACCGCCTTCCAACCGATCCGACAAGATGACAAGTTCGCTAATTAATAACGCATAATTAACAATGCAACCAGCCATATACCCGGTTCGGCACCCAAAGTCAAGGCTTGAAATCCAGTCACGCATAAATTCCTTTGGTCAGGCCCTATACGCGCTGCCGCAGCAAACTTAATAAACAAACTCGCGCGAGTAAAACGAAGAGTACAACGTACGTACGTGTACCTATATACGCAAACGTAGCATCGAAGTAAGCAACAAAAGAGCCACACACACATACACACACACGTCAGGTACACGTTATTGCCCCGCGGGCCCAATTAGCGATTGTTCCTGGACACGAGTAGTCCCGCCTACTGAAAACAAAGGCGAAGCCAGGTCGCGTTCAGGATGCGTGTGCGGCGCGTGCATTATAGGCCTCCTCCTCTCTCCACCCACGCGAAATACGCAAACGCGTTTACCCGCACGAAAACACAGCGGGGAGAAACTCGAGAGCTCGTCTGTATATATAGCTGGAGCTCGCACATGCCTCTATCCATTGACTCATCCCAAAACTCTCTCTCTCTCTCTCTCTCTCTCTCTACACATACGACTATCTACCTCCTCTCTCCCTCCATTCATCGGCGGCGTAATAACGTAACGCCCGGGAATGCGAGGGTGACATCTCCTTTAAAGGACGAGAGGGCGCGAGCGCAGGGGACAGAGAACGCGAGATTGCTCTCACGCGAAGGCCGCCCTCTGCAGGATGCGTAATGTATATATCTATATAGAGCAACGCTGCTCTGCTGCAGTGGGACATACAGGCATATATATATACGCACGTGCGCGGCATGCGAGCGGCAGAGACTCGCGTGTAATCGCATTACTGCTAAGCCGTGTGAAATTCGATGGATTAATGCCGAGCGCGCAGGTGAAGGGGAAGAGAGAGAGGAGTGTGCTGCTGGTTGATTTGTATGGATAGCCGGCTGCCCGGGTCTTGAGGAGACGGACGAGTGGCTGCGTGTATGTAGGGGACGTTATTGGTATATATATATTATATCGGGGACGAGATGGTTATTGAATGATTTCGTTGTTTGGGGGAGGATTAAGTGAGCGTATGTATAAGGATTGACTTTTAGCTTTGAGGTGTGGATATTTGATATTTGGTCTTTATTTGACGCCATGGGGTTAGACCCCGTCTGGAAGAGACGGTAAGATGACGCTGGTCGCGGTAGGATGAGGTGGACGAAGTTTGATGTGAAAGCAGAGTAGGGTGGTATATAGTTCAGAGGAGACGGATCGAGGCCGGATTAAGAGTGTATGGCGATTGAGGTGGGAAGAGATAATTTTGGCTTCCTCTTCTTGGATAATCGCATCGTTATAAAACGCATCTACTTACTGCACAGCAGATATTCTCGCAGAACCAAAAGGTTTAATAACTGACTTGAATAAAATTAAGCGCATCTAAAACGCATCTTCCGCTCCTAAACTCAGTCGCAACTCCGTTCTCTTACATCACCACCCCTAACTAAACATCCGCGCTTAAGGAGGTTCGATAGTTACATCAAAATGCAGTCAACAATTTAGCATTTTTATATATGTTATTCCTTAATTTGAAAGAAGATTACATGAATTTTTTCAGTATTTTTGTGTAGCACATTTTTTCTCAAAAAAATTCTTGAAAATCGAGTTTTTAACAGAGGCTCTTGTGGGACAGTGAGGTCATGTGACCTTTGAACATAAAAATCTCTTTAAAAAAACGCAGAAATAAAGTTAAAATACCTTCATTTTAATAGAAAAATAATCAAAGATCTTAGTCGCTTACAAGGCATTTGGAAAAGAAGTATAGGTGAAAACATAAATAAAACGCCGAGTTCCGGAGGTGCACGGTGAGCGGGAAAAGAGGAGACGTCCCTAGCCTCACCCCACATCACGGCACTATCAAATCTCCTTAAAATGCACGCCGCCGTCTCATTTCGCGTAGAAAAATAGAGCCGCCCTTCCCTTTGCCAGCAACGCGTCGAAATGCAAACCGCCGCTTTTATGATAGTTTGCATTCCTCGTGGTTGAGAGCCGGGCGCAAACCTAATTCCGCGGAACTCCACGTGCCCCGGCCGCCTCTCACGTCCACTTCAGAGACATCTCTTCTCTCTGTCCTTTCTCTTTTGTCGCGCAAAAACGTCCGAAAACTCGGAGAAAGATACGACAAGAGAGAGAGGGAGAAAACGAGTTAGGGCTGGTGTGCACGCGCGGCACGTACAAAACGAGTACACGGTCGTATAGAGTTGTACACCGAGCGCGAAAGTACGTAATCCGATTAGAATATCGCCGTCTCCGTCGCGTCGTCGTCATCCCTCCTCTCACCCGCTGCCTCTCAGCTGTTCTCGCTCTTTGTGTCCGGCTGTACGTCCGGCCGCGTGCGGCAAAATCTAATTAATTTTCCGCATCAATTTTCCAAGCTGGATAAAACTCAAAGCTGTAACCCCCGCGCTCTCTGTATCTGTCTGTCTGTGAAACTGAAAAACTTTCCGCGTCGCTTTGCGCGCGCGCGCGCGAGAGAGGGAATCTAGTTTGCCGGGATTGTGAAGCAGCGAGAGAGAAAGTCGGGGGAAAAGTCTAATTATTGCGCTTGTTATAATAATGATGGGAAACCGGTCGGGCAATGAATTCAATAGGACGAACGCGTGAAATAAACCAGGCTTGGAGCGTTTTACTTTTACGAGTGAAGTGGCCTTCTCATTGGGTTCCACAATTAGTCGGAAAACGTAATATACATTTATTAGCTGGATATCTGATACATCTCGCTATATTATTCGACATTATTTGGGTCACGCGGTGCATACGTATAACCGCTTTGAGCGAATATATTTGATTTTTGGACTGGGAGTGTAATATATTTGTCGGACCAAATTAAGTCCGATTATAATTAAGTTGCGACATTGCCGGTGGTTATTATAATTATTGCAAATTTAACAGCAATTACGTGGCGTGATTAAAACGTAACTAATGAAAGATGGTTGTAAATAGTTGAGAGCGTTTGAACTGTGCATTTATTACCATCACGAATTGACGTGTAATCTATGTTCTGATGTACAGTTCATTTATTATTAGTTCATTAGTTAAATATTATTGGATATTAATAAATTATAACGATATTTATTCAGCTTTGATTCACTCGATCGTTGTGAAAATCCATCTAATTTGAATTAAAATATATCTGAACGTTATAATAATTTTTAATTTCATTTATTAATATAACAGTTCGTCGTGTTATGAAATTCCAATTTAAAAATCAATTTAATATCACTTCTTTCAATGAAATTTAGTTTGGAGCTTCAGCAACAGATTAATTATCTTGAGCGAGAATTCTAACAAATTTGATACTTCTCATTAAGATCCCTTTGTCGCAAGACGTCGATTAAACGTACGCTCGCAACATTCTAGGAACTTAACTAGTCTTTATTCATGCCTTGTGCACTGCTTTTAAAATTAGAAGGCAGAAATTCCAGTTTATTTTATTTTTTCTTTATTCTGACATTTAAAGTGTGAAAAGGTAACTTTAAAACATTCATTAGTGCTTCATTTCTTAGTTTAAGCGTTGAATTCTATCTAATTTATATAATTATTATTGAAGTAATAATGAAATAACAACTTTTTAGTACAAGGATGCACAGATTAATTCTGTAATGACGCATTATATGTGAAATTCTACAGTTCCATCTAATAAATCGCAAGTATTCATGTAACTTCCCGTGCAAAAAAAATTAAGACTGGCCAATATATTGCTCGGAATGTGGGCAAATTTCTCCAGATTGCTCTCCGTACCCTTTTCCTATATATATGGGGGAACTTTTGGGGACTTCTATATATATATGATGTAGTTTCGAAGCCGCCACTAGGCGGCGCACGCCTAATGGCGTAACACATGGATAAATAGGAACTGTGCGGGTAATAAGGAAGTATGAGACATTGGGGTAGGTGGATGGGACCAGTGCTTCGCTTATACACACACACACACACACACACACACACACACACACACACACACACACACACACACACACACACACACACACACACACACACACACACACAAATTTTTGTTAACGAGGAACTGAAAGCAACATTTGTCCAATACACGGGCCATAGGTTATCCCGACTATGAGAAAAAGGTACGGAGCGTAACATGGAGAAATTTTGGCCATGTATGGAAAGTGACATATCCCATATATTGCTCACATTGCCAGAAATATATTGGCCAGTCTTCATTTCTTTACGCGGGTTGTAAATGTTAATTAACTTAACATTGCATCTACTCCGATAATGATCCAATTCGAAATACCGAAACAATTTAATTAATTCTTCATCTCTTATATCCAGCCTTAATTAATCAACAAAGCACAGGACCCTGGCATCGTTCATATGCAAGAACTCAAAACAAATCGATAAATCCGGCACGCCTCGTAAAAGCCTCGAGAGCGCGGCCCATCGAATCTGCAAGTAGAAGCGGACGAAAAGAGCGCAACCAGCAGCGGCAGCAGCCTGAGTCGACGGAATCAATTACCGTTTTACAGTTCGCGCATCAGAGACTGAGTGAGATGCCCCACTCGGGTTTACGACTGCGCAGCAGCAGCAGCAGTACAACACCACCGCCAGTGAAATTCGTCGTCTGCGCGCGTTGCGCACGCTCAAAAGCGACGTAAAACCGGAGAAGCGCGATCGCATAATTAAACGAGCCAAAGAGGTTCGAGTGCGTAGTGGAAGGAGAGGAAAGAAAAACGTCGGTGTATAATGAAGTGGGTGGTAGAGGGATTGATTGGCGGAATGAATTATTGCGAGCGTGAGTGAGCAGACTCGAGGATGTACTGAAGAGGAGCAGCGTCGGTTGATGATGATGATTTATTAGTTTATTTTCAATGGAGTGAACGCTAGAATTCTTATAAACCTGATATCTATAGCCGATGAACATACGCGAGCGTTCCTTTTTTCTTTTTTTTTTTTTAATTTGCAAGGGATTTTTATTTTTTCCGAGCACACGAGCGCGCTTTTTAAGTGCTTTTCCATTTTGCGCGAGTTACACGAGCTCTGGTTTCTTCGCTGATTGGAAAACGTTTTAACTGTAAAAACGCGATGAAGAGCGGGGAGAAATTTTCAAGCGACTCACTAATCGGTTTTTCGAAAGAGCGTTAAATAGAGTCGGTTTTGGAGCGGGGGAGTGGAAAGTAAATACAGCCAATCGCATTGCGTATTTTTCATGGTTGCCTGAGCGGATGAAGCAGTATTAGAGTACGTGGCGGGAAAACAATTGCAAATGGGATTTTTGTAACGCGTGCTAATATTGGCAACGCGCTTTAATGTAAATAATTGAGCGTAAATCAAAAGCCAGGATTTAATCGTTCATTTATTGTTATAAACGGTGTGTATACAGTAGTCATGAAAGCTGTTTCAAATTCTTCAAAAAAAAAAAAAAAAAAAAAATGAAAATATCAAATTTAATTGATATTGTGCGGATAAAAATTTTGTTAATTTTAGATACCATTTAAATAATTTATTTGAAACTCTGTAGAATATAATAGAGTAAATATACACACATAGGTATTTATGTTCTGTTATCTATACCAAAATTCATGTTTCTGTTATTATCTAGAATTATACTTATAAAGTTTCTTTTTTTAAACCGTCCAGCACCAATTTCTGTAAAACACGAATAAAACCATACACATCTTCTCTAAAAAAAATTAACTAAACCGTTCCCATTCCCACAACCAAACCCACCCAACAACACAACTATTATTTACCCAACCATTCGAAAACCTCATTATGCGAAACGAGACTCCGCGAACCGGCCACGCACGCAGCCGGCTATTCATAATTCAATCCTTTCTCTTCGCCATAAAACCATTTTATTTCTTCCCTCGCCCACATCTCAGCCTCCCTCTTGTACGAGTCGAAGAGGGACGCGAAACAGGCGAAAAAACAATCCCAGCGCGGAAATTTAATGCAAAACGGCCGCGCGCACCGCCGGGAAATTGGGTCGCCTACCGCCCGCGGGGTTGTCGATGACTGACGCGCTGATGAGGTACTTAATGGCAGCCGCGCTCGGACGGCGAGAGGAAGCTACGCCCCGTGAATTATCCCCGGAGGCGGAGGATCTTTTACGGCCCGCGCCAGCAGCCCATGCAAATGAACTCGAGGCGAATAATTTCTCTCTTTCTCTTTCTGGCATGCGCGGTCCTTTTCTCCCCAAGTTTTGTACAGTTTGTGCCCGCCTTTTGGAATGCGCGCCGTGTATATATAAGGTTATACATCCCAGTGATTGCGTTTTAATAGTTATCGGCGCGTGCGATAAAATCCTTTCGCTTTTCTCTTTCGTTCGGAAAAGTAGGTAGTTAAAGTAGATTTAAGCGCTCGCAGGGCGGGGACGAGAATAATAATGACTTCACCCCCCGGCAAGGAAAGGGGGAGAAACTTATTTAGTTCGATGTAGATTTTACGTTTCCACTTATTCGAGATCGCTACGCCCCGAGAGGGCGTAAAACTTTTACATGCTTGTAATTAGCGTTGTAAATCGCCTTATCTCCCCGCCTCGCAGATGCATACAGTGCGATAAGGCGAATGAGAGAATCAGCTGCTTTCGCGCTTTTTTTCCCCGTCTTCGGCTACCTTTGCGTAATTGTAAACCTGCGCCGTTTGTTTCTTTGCCATTCGGGAAGCGAACGCACACGTGCGTGCACATGTATATACACACACATGTACGCATTCTTACTCCTTCCGCCATTTCTCTACCTCCAAAGCTTCAGCGTTTTCATCGCTCTTTTTTACTGCAAATGCCATATTCTTTTTTCCCTTCCCCCCACGCGGAAATCCGCGTATCCATCTGGGTTGCGGAAAATTCTGCTGTTTCCGACGAAACTTTTTTGCTTTGCGTATAAAAAAAAGGGGAAAAAATATACTATAAAGCCGTCGAAAAAAATGCGGAATGTTCCCGATTCCGCGCGCGCGGTAAATCAGATAACGCCGAAACAAAAACTGCCATTTTGAAAACAAAAACAGGAAAAATCTTGCCCGCTTATCTCAGAACCACTCGTATACCACACACACACACAAACACTTGTACACACGAACTCTCTGAAACTCTACGCGTATACAATCACACAGACAGAACCCTTTATCCGACCACACATCAATAATTAGACAAACGCGTATATGCACACACGTGTGCACTCCTTCTCGAAACTACACCTGTACCCAAAGTTTCAAAACGTGCGCTCTCTCTCTCTCTCTCTCTCTCTCTCTCTCTCTCTCTCTCTCTCTCTCTCTCTCTTCACAGCCGCATTGTGTCACACAAAGAAGACGCGCGCGTATATATATTTCGGTGCTTTCGTCTGCCTCTGAAGGGGGAGAAAAGAGTGAGGGAGACTCCATAATGATATTCGCCAAGGCCGCTCGCGTATTTTCCTCGGCTAAGCGAGTTAGCTCGGCCCGTGTTTTCCTTGCCTGCCTCATGCCTGCCCCGCGCAGGCATACGCGTAATTCGCGGGCAATTACGCGGTTGATGTATACGCACGAGTGGTGTATTCGCGCGCACGATGGTTCGGGGTCGGCCTCAATTTTCCATTGTAATGTTTGGTTCTTTTTTGGGTACCGAGACGGAGCGAAATAATTTCGGTGTTGCTAGGCGGAAGTGTACCGGGAAGATTGCCGGTGTGTGATGGTGCCGAATTACAGGATGAGGTGGAAGTATATCTTTTACTTGAATGGAATAATATAATATTGAAAAAATTGTGTTTCTACGATCGTATTTTGCGCCAATTGATTAATTAATATTAGATAACGTTTTAATGTAAACTGTTTTTGTTACACTCTTCAAG
The DNA here is from genome assembly GCA_036365515.1 of Torymus aiolomorphi. Lineage (NCBI taxonomy): Eukaryota > Metazoa > Arthropoda > Insecta > Hymenoptera > Torymidae > Torymus > Torymus aiolomorphi. The sequence goes on along the minus strand of CM070873.1, from coordinate 62,331,198 downwards.
TGTATCTGCAATGTTAATAGTTATCTCCAATATAACCCTGGTAGAAATTTGTCTATTACGAAATGGTCAGAAAATCAGTAAATAACTAGAATAAATGGCTAGTTAATGGCCGTGTTGAAACGCTTTTTTCCATATTATTCGCCCATTCAATAGATTGGAAATAGAATGGCATAACCTCAAAATATTCAATTTAAATTTACTCATAGACTTGATGTTACATTTAAGAGCATTCAATTGTAATAGATAGCTTACAAAAATGTAAACAATAAACACATACAAAAAATCATTCACAGCACTCCTTTCTTAGATATTAACTGAAACCCATATGTTTCTATTACATTATGTCTCTCTCACTCTTGGTTATAAGAACAAGCCTACTTCTACTAGCCATTTTCTAACTAAAAAAACTCACAGATTTTTTACTTCCAATTTTAATACCTTTGAAATAGTTAAGATCAAGCTTGTGTAAAAATCATTAAAAAAAGGTCTTTCTATTTTCAATCTATTAAATGGTCGAATAATGTTGGAAAAATCATTTCATCCGAAGATAGAAATATGCAAGAAAAGTGGCTAGTTTTTGGCTATACCCCACTAAAACTAGCTATTTATTAGACAAATAATGAAGTCAGTTTCCACCAGGGAAGAACCAACTTCACATCAAATTTGATGCTGATGTTCTTGTAAAAAAATTTTAATAGGAATAATTCGTCCAAATAATTATTAAAAAAGTCTTTATTTTCCTACCTTCAATGAAATAGATAAGACGATACATAAAAAAATTACAATTTTCTCCTATCAAACAGCCATTATTATTCTTAAAAATAGCTGCTACAGCAAAATTTAAAACTTCAAGATTTCCAGCACAATATCACCGCGACTTCGAACATTCCCCAGGCCCCCTAAAAAACTGTCCTCATTCTCCCTCAAAAATTCGACTCATTCTCAGCGCCGAATCAATAAGTTATAATCACGACTCGAGCTGCTGCTGCTCCTCGCATTTCGGCATATTTCGCGCAATTAACGATTTATGGGTCGAACGCCGCGCGTTCGACATGTTTTATTCATGTCCTCTCGCATCCTCTCTCTCTCTCCCGCGCTTGAGCCATAAAGGAATTCTTGACCCTCCGGCGGTTATATCGATCTACACCCTCTCTCTTCCTCTCCGCGCGCTAACACTTCTTCGACGATCCTCCGCGCCGGATTATTTTTAATACAATCTGTCAGAATATCCAGAGCCTCGCGGCATTATGCGTTTGGACCATAGGGCCAGATATCCGCACCGTCGCGGTTCACCAGACGTATAATACTTTTCGCTGAGCTGGCTTCATTATGTCTATTGCCTTGGCAGGAGTCCCAAACGCGCGCGCTCGAGCCGAGAGGGGACACGGCAGCTGCGCGTTCGATTTCGACGCGGAAATCTAATTTGTTTCGACGTTCCCGGAGCTATATATATATATATATATATAGTACGGTGGACGACGACACGGGGCGGAGTTTTAAATTCGAGGCGAATCGATTATTATCGGGAGCTATAATGTGATTCCGCGATGAGCTTGTTAATATGCGGTCGACGCTCGATCGCATCTGTTATTAGATCAGTTTCTAATGGGTTCGCTGCCGGTGAATTTGTTTAAACTATCGGTGATCGTCTTTGAATTTACAATTAATCGGATCTTGAACATCCGACAAATGGATCGTGTTTCTATTATTATTTGGGGAATTTCATGAACGTTTCAATTGATATTTAAATGGGAATTAATGATGATTGATTTTATGAATTTGATAATTGTTAGTACTGTTACAAAAGCATTGATTTCGTAATCATTATTATATGCTTTACCATTCGTTTTTGTGTAAGTTGATAACCATGCTTAAACCAATTAGATAACGGATTTTAATGAGGTTGTTAAAGATAATATGAAATCACGAAACCGATCCTCCGAAGTTTCATGTTGCAAGCTCCAAGTATACTAAAATATTGAATAGCCGCAGATAACATATTCACATATCAAATTATATTGTTTTGCGGGTGGTTCGAATAATTCTTTAACCTTCCCGGCATCAAATATTCATAACTTTTTATGACGCGTTTTAGTTTTCAGCGTTTAAAACCCTTGTAGAGCTTTCGACAGCCATATTTACGTAATTTATAATTTGAAGCTTCTCGCAGTAAGTAAATAATTATGCTTTACGAAAGAAATTTGATATTAATTAACGCGAGGCCGTCGAAATGGACACAATTACCTTAATTTATCAAAAATAATTTATATTAAATCTGAATACGATAGGAAGATAAATTTTTATTTACTTCACCCTCTACGGATGTTTACGCAGTTGCCAAAAATGGCAGTAGTCCACTGTGTACTCACCTGAAACAAAAATAACGTAATTTCATTAAAATCGTATATTTTACCTGATTAATAATTTCATGTATGCTTTCAAAACATTAACCTCCAGCATCGCCTCGAAAAACATTATACTCTCCACAAAAGCTACGAGGAACAATAGTCTATAAATATCAACATAAAACGTAGGAAAAAAATCGACGACCGTACTCTTCTCACGACGTTAACTCACCTCCCGCCGACATTAAAAAAAAGGTATACACGTACAACAAAACGACTCGACCTTTCAATCCTAAAAATACTCCTACGAAAGAACCTCTCGCAGACGGGCTCGCAGCATCGCACAATCCTCCTTCTCCTGCCACAACGCTGTTCTTTTTCTTTTTCATCAACAATACGGGACGATAACGAGCTTCTCTCGCGTCGAGAATAAAAGTCAATCTCCGCCGGGAGGCGTCGTCGACGTCGTCTAGCGGTCAGCGTCATAAGCCGGGGGCATTAAGGACGACGCCGACGGTCTTCGTCTTAACAAGGCTCTCCGATTCCCCATCACGTAGCAACTGCGACTCGAAGCGGCAATTCGCTCGCACACGTGTTATGACGCTCGCTTTGACGATTAAGCTATCATCGCGAAAACTGCCGCGGCGCTTTAAACTTTTTTCACAAAGCCGATGATGATGATGATGATGACGATTGCGGATATGATAACGTGGCGTTATCTAAAGGATGGTCGTTATTTTGGGGGGGGATTGTGGTGAGGATGATAGTGGTGAGTAAATTATGGGCGAGTGCAATGTTGCGTTATTACAAATTGATCGCTCGGCGAGGGACGATGCGCGTCGAGATAATAATAATATGGCTGGCTTTGGTTGACGGGCGAAGATTAATGATATCGCGAAAGTTTTATACGTAAGATTGTTATTAAGGTTTCTCATTTTACTCTTCACGGTATATACAAAAATGTACAGTTAATCTAAAAATCGTTCTTGAAAAGAACATTTTAAACTTTTTAAAGCATATCGTTAGATGGTTATCGCTATATTACTGCGACATTATCATAAAAGTCATTACCCAAATTTTTACCTCACACTTCTTTCCTCCTCTCTTATTATACTTTACAACAACGAATAGACTTAACCGATTTTCACCCCCATATCCACCCCCATGAACCCTGACAAAAAAAAAATAAACCACATCTCCGCGCGCGCGCCATAATTCCTCGGCGCACTCGCCATCCCTCATCCGCCGCGCCGCCGCCAATCAATGATTTGCCAAAAATTACCCGTAAAAAGATTTACAATAAAATGCTCCGTCGGAGAAAGCATCTCCTAGCGCACAAAGCACGGCGAAGCCGTCCATAAATCAGCCTCTCTCTCTCCCTCTCACTGTTTCTCCCCCTCGCCTATAATTCTTTCCTAGCGAGCGAACAGCGAAGAGAGAGAGAGAAAGGAGAGGCATTCGCTCGCGCATCGCATCGCACGCGAGAGCCCAGGCACAAAAGCCCGGCCAAGCGCCCAAAGAATCCCTCTTCTACCTCTCTCTCTCTCTCTCTCTCATGCTGGTAAGCAACTGCCGAACCCACGCAGAGTACGTCCCTCTGTGTGTGTGTGTCTGCGTGTGTGTAGTGTAGGGGTGGAGGGTATATATCAACACCTGGGAATGCAGTGCGGCAGTGATCGCGGCTAATACGTGTAAGAAGAAGGAGAGAAGGGGGGGAGAGAGGAGAGAGAGAGAAAGCGTAGGCGCAACAACTTTTTATTATAGCGCCTCGGCCAAATTGACGGCCGCCCGTCAGACCATCCACTCAGTTAAGGCGTCCACTTTCTATCTCTTTCTTTCTTCTCTCTCTCTCTCCCTCTCTCTCTCTCTCTCTCTCTCTCTCTCTCTCTCTCTCCCGCTTCTCGGGTTCGTTATCTCACGAAACACGTGTGCACGGTGGTGGTTTCGTGGAGAACGTGTGTGGGATATATATATTATATATACACAGAGGCGAGAACGCGATGTTATTTTGGGAGAGAGAAATTTGTATCAGGCTCATATCTTATGTCGGGTTAAATTAGAGCCTTGATTGCGTGTATACACGAATTAAATGATTTAGTTAAGAATTTTAGTTTATTTATTTACGGATATTAAAGTATATATAAAATTTCCCTGATTTATGAAAGTATAAGTGGAATTTTGTTTGGTGCGAGTGAAAGTAGAAAACCGTTGTTTTTTTCTTTTAGAAAATAAGTGAAAAATCACTGTATTAAAATGTTGAAAATGAAATTGAGTTGGTCCGTTACTCGATTTAAAAAACTAACGCCAAGATTTTCGCTCTCGATTTAATAATACGCCTTTCAATTTTGCAACTATCAATTACATTTCCCCATCCAGCGAACATAAAGAAACATGAGCGCAACACCGCATTATGGTATCGGTAAAACTATCAAAGTTATAACGAGCTTAAGATTGATTGCACCCGCGCGAGTTCTCTAATAACCGTTACAAGTATATATACATAGCCCCTCTACGCGGATATACAAGTGGCGAAAACTCCGAGCGCTGAAAGATAGCCACCTGTCGAAAGTAAAAAATATTTCGATACGATTGCAGTCGATTCAGAAGTAATTAAGAACCCACGAGGAAGTAACATTCATGCGGTGCGAGCACGATATATGCGGGGTGCGCCATATATGTGTTTTCTGACACTGATTTACCGACGTTCAAGGCCATCTATCTTAGAACTATGAAGTCAGAGGGCTGAAAATACTCGTGTGAAATATATATATGTATGTGTGTGCGTACGTGTGATAAAGGTCACTTGAGGTGTTGGGAGAAAGGTTTGATATATATGCAATAAGTTAGGATGAATTTCAGAAATTGTATTCAAGTATTGCCCGACACGTACGGGTAATAAAGCCGACCGAATGAGCCCGGCTGAAATATTGCCCGCCCAAAAAATTGAGCTCCACTGGCCTTCAGACCAGACAAGTATACACATTTTTATGGCGTCAATAAAACCGCGCGTTTCTACAGAACATTTAATTTAGAAAGTTTCAGACGACTCGTGAGTCAATAAAAGCAGAACTAAAATCTTCTTACACTCATTCAATTATGCAAATTGAGAAAAATAATAACCCAAATAATAGCGCTTTCTCCTTCAATTTCAATGCAATACATCGCGCTCAAACCACCCAAAATCCTTCACCATTTAATTACGCTCGGTAATAAATCATCCCCCAAATTTCAAAACTACTCGTACCCTCATACACACACACGCACATACCCCCGACCTCTCACGCCTACATTAACATAAACACCCCGCGCTGCCAGCCCTCCACCTCACCACGCAAGGGCGCTCCTCTCTCTCTCTCTTATACCCAGAAGAAGCCCGACGGGCGTCGGGCGTCGAGGAAACGAGGATTTATCGCGGCGTCTTGAATTAACGACGACCCATTATGCGCCGGCGTCCACGTGCTTTTTCGCGCGGGCACGTTCTTCCTCGAAATCGTAACGGCCAGGAGAGGCGCTTGCCTGCTTGCTTGCGCGTGATTCTCCGTTTTTATAACGACGACGGTGGTGGTGGTAGTAGTGGCGTTAAATCACCGGTGGGTTATATTGAAGGGCGGCGGCCGCGGCGGCGTGTCTTGTGATTACGAGGCTGAAGGCGCGAGAGGCGGTGTCTCGGAACGGGTGATTTAGAGGGAAGGGAGGAAAGAGCGGTGAGGTTAATTCCGGGTAATGGGATTGTTGTGCGCGAGCGAAGATGAGGTTTTTTAGAGGTTTTCTTTTGGGAGGGGTGGAAAAGTGTGAATTTTTGAGGAGTGGGTTGAAGGGTGCTCTGTAGCTCGATTAATTTTTGAGAGCGTGGGGCGAGTTGATGTTTTAAAGAATAGTATGTCTGTTTTTTCAACAAACAGAAACATTAAGAAATAGATAATGACCTTTATAGGTATATTAGAATTACTACCATTTAGTTTAATGTTTCCAGCATTTTGTTCAGTTAGTGCAGAATTCAAATATATTTAACTCAAGTTTTAAGACATTAATATTCTGTTATTGGAGGTTACAGAAACATTGTTACTTTGGCTTAATTTTATAGTATAATAATAATATTTATAAAATTTCTCTAATCCATCGTGGAATAAGAAATTTTTGAAACAAGTATAAGTTAAACAAAGTTTGATATTACACTGATTTTTTGGCAAATCTTATCAAAACAATGATTAACCTCATTGCGACCAAATATTTATCGTAAGTTTATATTAAAAAACTTAGATAAGACGCATTATCTTGAACGACCACACCAAATAACCGCCTGCACGAGAAATTAACCCCCTCCTCTCAACTGCCCTCGAAAACAAGCCTAATTCACCCTTCAACAACTCGCTTAACAACCGCATAGAATCGCCCTCTCTCTCTCTCTCTCCACCTCACTCCCCCAGTCTCGAGTGTTGGGTGCATCTCTCTCTCTCTCTCTCTCTCTCTCTCTCTCTCTCTCTCTCTCTCTCTCTCTCTCCGCGCTCTCATCAAAAACTCATCGAACGCGCGCCGAACGGCCGAGTCGTTCTTCGATACCGCGTATTTGCGCATTAGCGCCCGGCGCGAGTGTCTGTGTGGGTGTACAAGTCTATATGTATGTTATTACTCGCGTATTTGCAAGCGGCGGCTGTTTGTGTATTTTACCGAAAAGATCTTAATTTGAGAATTCATGGGGTCGGTTGTAAATACTGAGTTTCTAAACGGTGTAGTGTATTTTAAGGTTGGATTGAGAGTATACAGGGTCGAGGTTTATTTTCTATTGGGAGGTTTAAATGTTCATTAATGACACGTGTGCGAAGGTTAAATGCGTCGTTAAAGAGCGTACGTGTATCGGACAAAAACGGGACGCGGAATAAAAAGAGGTGTTTGGGGCAAAAACAGTAATGTAATAGAACACGCATTTTTTGCACGTTTATCGAGTGAAAAAGCAAAAGGCTCAATCTAGCTTGCAATCTGACGAAGATAGCGTGCGATATACAATAAATGAAAATAAATCGACAATTTCAAGTTCTTCTTCCCTTCATTAAATTATTACATTTTACATTTGTAAAGTAAGCTTACTTTACATTTGTAAAATAAGATTATTTTTTATGCTAAAAATAATGATCCGTTATTTAGTACATAATCATAACCCAAAATACACCCATTTATTATATAGAACAGCTTTAGGTATGTATAAACCTGAAATTTATAGACAATTTTCTGTATGGTATAGGCAATATTATATGTGTGAAATTTCATCCTGAAACTATGATTTGAAGTAAAGGTTATTTAGCAATGATTTTATTCATTTTCCATATATTAAATCATATCTATTATTTTATTCATATTTTATACGTCTAACTTAAAAATTAATACTTTTTAATCTTCATATTTTTTTCATTATATTCTTTCGCAAAATATACCAGGTAACATTAAATTCTATACCTTTTACTATCGAAAAGTACACAAAATTTCAAATATAAACCATTTTCTCCTACACTCCACTCACCCGCCACCCACACCAATACCCACGTGTTTACGAACGTTTTCACACTTCCATCTCTATACAACCTGGGCGTTTTGGAATTTCAATTCCCTCGCTCATCAGCGTAAACGCGCGCTATACACACGCGTCGATATTTACGCGCGGGCGTATCATTCTAGAATTTCGATATTCCCACGTCGCCGCGAACCGAAAAGCCCTCGCTTCATACAGAAAACGCAAGCGCAATCTCCTCGCCGCGGGCCCTTGACAGGCCGTAATAAAGGCAAGCGTTCGTATGAATAACGAATGGGCCGATTAGAGCGCGTGGCACGCGACCGAGCGAGTTTCTGCTTCCCTTGTTTTCTCCGTTTCCATTCGAAAGTCGCAGAAGAGTCGAGAGAGCGAGCGTCAATTTCAATTACGATTGTCCGCGGTTATATTCCTACGGGAGAGAAAGAGTTTGAATTATGAAGGGAATAGGTAGGAGTGGGGAAATTGGCCTACTTATGAGTACGCGCGCGCCCGCGTTATTTGTGCAGTAGGTCGGGGGTGGTGTATGTGCATTTTGCTGTGTCTGTACACACGAGCTGAGAAAGCTGGCGTTTAGACGAGGTGAAAAATCGGAGCGGTGGCCGAGTGAGTCGGCAGAGTTTTGTGCGCGCATGGTAAGAGGTCGGCATTATTTATTTACGGAAGGTAAAGTATCCGTTTGTTTGTAGGTGTATATACAGGGTTTAGTGGCTGATTGTTTTGATGATTGAACCAGTTTGGGGCTTGATGTATCTCAATCTAGCATAACGTGCTTCGTTCAGTTTTGATTTGGTGCTTCTATACATTGACGAGGGAAATGAATAATTGTTTTACCAAAGACTGCGAGCTTATTTTCAATTTGTTATTAACGTTGGTAACCACGACCTTCTTCAATATAAAAATACTACTTTAGAAAAAAGTATTTGTATCGCGAGATTCAATGCTTGGGCATTATATTTGAAAATGTGTGCTAGTGACCTGATCTAAAAATACAGCCTGCCAGGATTCCATCTGATGCGGGGATTCGTGTCAGGAACGAGGGGATGAAGGATGCAAGGTCGTTCGATTTTTTCTCCGATACATACGCAGCCTTGGAAAAAAAATGCCTAGGTATAAAAAGCGTGAGAAATCTTCCACGGCCAGTCGCTTGAACACAAACAACGCGCGACGTCGTTCGATGACAAAAAAATTCTCGATAACTCACGAACAACAAGAACGATTTGACAAATTCCCCCCGGAAAAAAAGAAAGGAAAATATTAGCACGAATTTTGAGCTTAAGGTTGTCTACTCGCACTCAATTTACTTGCCTCTCCCTATATTAACACAAGGTTTCTCCCCTTATCGTGGCTTGACAGGAGGGAAAACGAGAGAGAGAAGGAGAGGGATGCGACTGTTGTACAACTGACTAAACTATTTCTAATTTAGACCCCTGTTTACGCTACCCGTCGCGCTATTTCACGCTCGATTAAAAGCTCTTTCGCGCGAGCTATTTGCCTCCTTGCTCCCCTACTAGACAGTTACGTAAAGGCAGCCTCGCAGATAAATATTTAAAGCTAACTCCTAAGACAACTACAAATGGCGCTCGCATAAATAATGGAGTGGGAGCGCGCCAGCGCGTTTAGAGGACTATCGTGAAAAATGGTATTTAAAATGTAATCGCGTGGAAGTGTCATGGGATTCAGCCGGTGGTATATAAATCACATTCTCGGAAAAGCGATAACGTTCGTTTATCCTTTATAGTAAAAGAATTGAATCAAAATGTGTGTCAGATAAAATGCAATTCAGTTTTATCGCAGTACTGAACATTAATCATGGAACTTAGTTATTTACTCGCAATATAATTATCAAAAATGTGAAAATCTAATTTATACGAGGGTATAGTTTGAAATAGATCATATATTTATTTATCCATTTCTTTAAACAAAGTCAGCTTATCTACACCAAATGAACGATATTTCACGCGACGATAATTGCAACAACAACTTGCTCTTAATTACCGCATCGTGCCAACAGCTCATCGAAAGCGCCCACTCGTCTCCAACAAACACTCTGTGAATCCCAGACGCATTTTTCGCCGCGAAGTGTACGGAAGAAATCGTTAATTAGATCTGACGTGAGACAAAGACATTCCGGAAAATTTGGGCGGCAATCCCCAAACGAGATGGGCCACCGCCGGTGGCGATGCGGAGGAGAAGGAAACGGGCGCTAACGGCAAACAATTCCCTCGTGGAATGTTTGTCACCGAGTAGAATTTAGAGTTGGTTCGCCTCCTACCTCTACGGTCCTGCTGTGGTTTCTCGCCCGACTCTATACCTCTTCGAAATGACTCGCCTTGTTTGCGTACTCTTGATATTCGTTCGCCCCCACCCCCTGCCACCGCCGCCGTCGTCTTGTCAAATTGACGCTTATTGAGTAGCCGCAGGTGTGTGCTTTGAAAGTGTATTTTAACTGTGTTTCGAGAATATTCTCCCGCATGTAGCTAGTTAACGTTGTGTTTACACGAAAAAAAGAAAAAAAAATTGATATATATTCAAGTAAATCGAACTTGTGTTAAGTGAATTTTACTTGAAACAAGTCCGATTTACTTGAATACTATATAAAGTTTTTTGGTTCCTCGAAGAGGAAGCTTTGTAACGGTTAAGAAATTTTTGGAGACAAAAACATGTTTTAAGTCTTTTGGCACTAAAATCCGTCGTCTTTGAGCAAAAAAATGTTCGTGCGCGCGCCTGCGTGTGTGTGTGTGTGTGTGTGTGTGTGTGTGTGTGTGTGTGTGTGTGTGTGTGTGTGTGTGTGTACGGGTGATAACTTTTAAATCATTCCATCGATTTTCATCGGACAAAGCTTATTCTCTTTGTTTCGGAGAATATTTTGAAGGACATAACCAATTTTTCGATTTTATCGATTTCCTTTTGTTCTATAACCAAAAAACGATTTTGAATTTTTCGTTTTTTTTTTTTTATTTTTTAATATGTTACAGCTAGTATTAGTATAACAAATTTTTATTAAGAGGCCTTTAAATTACTTACATTTTCCTTTTTAATATTTAAATTGTCTTTAGTCTGTCATTTGTTATTAATGAAAATATGATTTATACTTCTTTAATTAATTTCTGCAGGGAGAGCTCCATTTAACTATGATAGTACGGGATCTCGCGCTATAGAAGCATCAATTTTTGTTATACTTGACTAGTATAGTAGAGCAGCGCTACCGTAGTAGGAGATGCGCCGAAAGCAGCAAGTTTATACCACGAGAGTATGGAATTCGTACAACTGTGCCAAACGCAACTCCTCGATTGCAAGAATCTCATGCTACCGTGGTATGAACCTCTTGCTATTGACGCTCGGCAGTTTTCAAGCTACACTGATATGGTAGCATTACTCTCCACGCACGCATTGTTTACTCCTGTGGCAGCGAACAGTATGATGTATTAGCACGCAGTAAATTTATGCTGCCGTAGCTAAAATGAGCGCTCAAAAAATATATTATTTATAAACTTAACATTTTAACCACTTATTACACTAATCTAGTGCAACATTTAGTTAAAATTTCAAGAGATTATCTTAATTTGTTTTAGAGAAACAAATTATTTTAGAAAAAAAGTGCGTTTTCGTTCTCGTACGATAACAGAAGTAAAAATCAACCAATCCCCTTGAAATTTGACACTGAGATAGCTTTATTATATCTTCAAACCGAGTTCGTTATTTAAAGAAATCCAATAGTCATGATGACCAAATATATTTGAGATTAAAATTTGTTTGCTTTTTTTTATAGTTTGGGATACTATTTTATGAGAGAGTACTTTTTTTATTTAGCAACCCAAAATTTTAACCATTCACTGATTATTTGGCAAATAATTCTTTTTAAATATTTCGTTTGGGATTGAGCATTAGAAAATTACAACAATATATATATAATGTTATGATAGTGGATATATTGAGTAAGTAATATTTATATACTCGTTATTTGCGTGAATATACAAAATTTATAAAATACCACTTTAGTAACTTAATATGAAGGGGAGTTTTAAACCCGAGTCGATAGTTTTCAGAAAGTAACCTTCATTCGTAAGTATATACTTATCTTTTTATTCAAATTTACGTACACAAGGTGGTGTGGAAACAACATCGATTACTTATTAATTGTATTTTTAGAGTATATAAATTATACTTTATATACTTAAAGAAATAACACACAGAAAAAGAAATTTTTAAAAAATAAAAAATTTTGTAACGTAAGTTTGAAAAAATAAAATATGTTAAACACATGCACCTTGATAAATGACAATTATTTACCTATATACTGATGTAAACAATCAATGTACTACAACAATAACTTTAGTTTAAGGAAGCTAATTGCCAATGAATCGGCAGCGGATTTTTCAGTGCAACGGTTACCCAAAAAATTAGAAATTTAAAGTTATGTATTTTGGAATATTAATACACGCTTTATAATATAAGAAGTCTTACTTCTTGTTATTTAATATAGTGAAAGTTATTCTCATATATTACGAATTACTCCTCAACATAAATTTATCAATTTACTTTCCTATAAATATGGTTCAACTCGCACCTACATGACGTAACCTGAAAACTCATAACATACTACTACAGCTAATTTAGCCACCGTACACAAACAAAAATTAAAGTTTACTTTTGAAACAAAAACATTGATACCATCAAACAAACTCCTTCCCAACCCTCCAATTTATCCACCCTCTTCGCTCGATCGATACGCAAACTAACTTAATTGAAAAATTGATACTTGGGAGCTTAATTTTTCCCTCGATCAAGAGACCGTATCGTCGGGCACACGCACGTTAAAGAGGAGAAAAAAGCCGCGGTGCGGCGGCGGGCGCCCCGCAGAGGTCTGTGTACCTATACACAAATAAAGCTGCGCGGGGCAGGGATACACGCTTGGCTAATGGACGCATTCACGAAGGATCAGCCCGAACAAAGAACAACCCGAAGAGGCCGCGGTGAGAGTACTGTAGTGCTCTGCTCGCTGCGCGGCGCGAAAGGTCGCTGCCATAACAAATAACGCGACGATGAATCAGCGGGAAACGAAGGCGCGAGCATTCGTGCGCCTTATCCGAGGCGAATTAAGGTCTCGAAAGACCCGCGCCGTCGCTGCTTCTTTCTCTCTCTCTCTCTCTCTCTCCCTCCCCTAGCTCTCTTTCTCTAGTGGAAAGGTAGAAAAAGGCAGTGGGCGGAGGGGGTGGAAAAAGCGAGGCTACTAAGTACATTCTTAAGCTCGAAATCTCCCCAAGGACGGGGCTAATCACACCGGGCGCGATATATATTTTTGTCCCCGTGTAAGTAACTCGTTTTATAACGGGAAGGAGAAGGGAAGAGAAAAGGAGAGAGAGAGAGAGAGAGAGAGAGAGAGAGAGAGAGAGAGAGAGAGACGGCTTGGGTGTAATAACAATTTCTCGTATTATGTACTTTACGTCGACTCCAGTTAATAAAACAACGAGTCTTTATAAATTTTTTTTCCCGAGATATATAAGACTTTTTTAATAACACGAGGGGTTTTGCTATTTCGAGTCAAATATTTTACTTTAATTTTAGGAGGAAAAAGTTTTTCATTTTTTACTTGTACTGTAGTGCATTCTTTACGGCTATTTCTTTATAGCGAATAATAAAACAAAATATATTTTTTCCATGAAAATAACATTCTTTTTTATGTACAATTTTGTTCAAATATTAACTTATTAGAATTGCATTTTTCACTCACTTTTATCGTCAGTAATACCTATATACATAGGTTATGAATGGGAAGACATAGTGGTGTGCTAGAAACTAACTAATGGAACTACCTTGAGGTCAGAGTAGAACTTTTTTCCGATAGTTACGAGTTTACTTAGTGTTGAGCAATTAGCACATTGACAGCCGATAGTTTCCGAATAAATATCGATTAGGTGTTTATTAATTATTCAACAGCCGATCGTCCACTTTATTATACGCCTTCGGTGATCAAAATAAACGCTACTCTCTTTGAGTGAATCATAGTTTTATTGAGCTTAGTTATCTTGGAAAATGTGAGTTCAAAATCATAATTACCAAGTACAGTTTCTTTTGCGTACATTTCATTTCAACAACAAATAATTTCGTGAATACTTTGTAACATTTAATAAAACAATTTACGCTAAAAGTATAAAAATTCTTTATTTCCATCTCCACTATAATGGCCACATTATATCGTGAAAAGCGGGCCAAAAGTGGCGTTTGATTCCCTCTTTTACTTTATTCCCGCATATACGTCTAGCATAGTCTAATTTTTTACTTTTATGGCGAATTGGATTAAAACTAACAAAATAACTTTTCAAGTCTATAAACTGGCCATAGTGGAGCTGGGAATAAAGTACTGTATATAACACAGGAGTAAAGTCGATCATTCCCTTGGGTGACCACTCGCCTGCGGGAATAATCTGCGACTTTACTCCATTGTTGCATAATGTACTATTATACTACCCAAAATCCCGCTTCCCCGACTCCCGTCTCAACCTTTACTCACGAACCCTCGCCACAGCCCGACACCCAATCGATTTCGCGGGTCGGCCGCACAACTTCGACAGAGCGATTAAAAAAGTCAATATAGAGAGCCGCCTGAACTCGAACTCGAACAATAAAGCCTCTCGCTCACACGAAAAGCGCATCCATTATACACGCGTACCCAAAGCAGCGGCAGCTTCTTCTGTATATATACCGCCTCGGGCGAATGGAAATTCAGCGCGACGACTCGGTGATGAATGAGCGAGGGGATAGAGGAAAGTTCGCCGCCTTTGAGCATTTTATATTTTCCTTTTTTAGGGGAGCGGTACTAATCCACCGAGCGTAGCTTGAAAGTGTTTAAATATCGGGGATTATGGTGATGATGAAGTGCGGCAATTTATAATTTTAGAACAGTATAAAAATGAGGGGAGAGAGAGAGAGAGAGGGAGAGAGCATGGATTAACAGGTTTAATAACGGGGAAGGGAGGTCTTTGAGTTTCACGGGAAATTAGAGTGGCGAGTCGTGGTATTGGAAAATTGCTCGGAAAGTTTTCGTCGAGGTTAATCTATTCGCGCGCGCAGTATGTCGGTGTACGTCACGGCTGACCGGATCCGACTATTTCTACTGCACCGTATACTCATACGTTTGTTTGATCATTTCGTTGTTCGATTATTCATGGCGTATGTTCGAGCTGTTCGTGTTGTTATTTTTGACGAGTGGGAGAGCGATGAAGTTGTGAAAAAGTATACAGTAAATATTTAGTACGATCAATGGTCGCATTGACGTAGATTCTGACAATGAGAGCCATGACCTTAATACTTTATTAGATTATTCATGCCTGCACGGGTTTTCCTTTTGCTGTTTATTAAAATAATATTTTTATATAATTTGTTCAATACAAATCAAATATAGATTGATTACCTGGCGATATCAGTAAGGGGCAAAAGAACTGAAAAATTGTCACGGTCACGGAAATAGTATCGAAAAATTAAATGGATGGAAAGCTTTATTTAAAATTATAACATTGTCTCTGTAATAAATCCTCATGCATGTGTACAAAACTAGTATTTTTTTAATAAAGAAAATTTATATCCTTGTTCTATGAGTTCTATCCATAAATTATATCTCTTACAAGCGTTAAACTGTACTGAGAAAAGAATTAAATTCATCTAAAATCTAATCTCATTATAATGAAAATGGATCGCATTTATCTTATCTCTCTTATTTCATTAAAACAAGTATATTATTAAGTTAATAAAATATAAATTCTGATATCATCATTAAACGCTCGATTAAATCTAGCCGTTTTTTTCTTTCACTGATATAAAAATACACTAAGTTCCCTCCAAAGCAATTAAAATTCTTGGAAATTAAAAACCAATTCCAAAGTCTTTTTCCGCTGTCTCGGGCGAATTAGCGATCGCGCGATGCTCAGAAGCGTGTAAATCTGAAACTTTTAATCGCAGAACTATCTCTCTACCTCCCTGCCCCTCCTCTCCCGGCAAACAAAAGTTCACACGCAATTATTCCCGGCACTCGTCACCCCCGTCCCCTCCCCCCTCAACGCTCATCGATCACTCACTCGCAGCCCGGAGAGAAGTTGGCTTTACGCTTGATTTGACTAAACGTGTATACACACAGTCGATCGTGCTCGCAAAAAAGCGTAGATACACCTTTCCGTTCGCGAACAAAAGACTCTTTCTTCTCTCTTCTCGAACTAAAACACGTCCTCGGGCGTTACCGAACTGTCTCTCTCTCCTTTTTTCTCTCTTCCCCCCTCCTCATCGCGGATATATCAACGGCGAAGCGGCGGCAGCAGCAGCCTTTTTTCTCTCTCTTTCTCTCGCTCTCTCAAAGCTGCTGCTGCTGCTACTGCAGCGCTGATCATCTCCTCGATTTTTCTCCCGAAGGCATTTTGACCTCGATATCGCCGGATGGAGGTGCGCGAAGTCGGTCAAAAACGACTGGGGGGGGGGGGGGGGGCAGCCACGGCAGTCGTTTTTCGGCAATCGACCTCCCTCCCCTCCTGCGCCGTCATCGACGAGCTGTGGTGCTGTACGAGGTGCCTGAGTGAAGTGAGATCAAAGACGAGGCGCGATGACGGGGCTTTGTTTCGGCGGGATTTGGCGCGCGCGCGCGCGTGGGCGTGCAATTAATTTTATTCACAGCTGGAGGGTGTCTTTGGGAAAGGAGAACGGAGGTGCTTTCGACGTAGTGTGTGGGATGTAGTGGAATAGTGGAGTAGAAATTTGTGATTTTAGTGGATAATGTTTTAGTTTAAAATGCGTCATTCTTTTATTATATTATTTAATAAAAGTAGAAAACTTATAGTAGCCACAACATAATTTTCTTCTTTTTCTTTGCATGAAATAAATAGTTATTTCATTATTTACTGTCATTATACATTCAAAAATAAAAGTTTTCAAAATTGAATGTTTAATTGAATAAACTTTCTCTCTCTCTCTCTCTCTCTCTCTCTCTCTCTCGTCGCTGAATAAAAAGTCAGTTGTTTATTTTAAAACTTAAGTGAAATAGAAGTAGTGCAACGTTTATTCTGGCAGAGAAGCGTTCGTAATGACTTTAAATTTTTTCTCATTCGCGTCTCATAAAAGGCGCGAAACTTTCCGGATTATCTCTTCCTTATAAAAACTGAAAATTATGTTTACCTTTGCGGACGGATTTATTGAAACTAATAAAAGTAAAAAAAATGGGTGAAGAGTTGTTTTATTTCAACTTTTAAAGTTTTACAAGTCCTAACAAGCCCCGGAAACTGTCTACGCAAGTTCAAAAGTAGATAGACTCGAAAATTGGTAAGACCTGTGGAGAAGTTTGAGGATTAACATTCTCACTTTCCTTATAGAGTGAAAAGATTTGAAATTACTTATCAGAACTTCTTTGTTTACAAGTCTTTACATTTCACGGGACTTTGAAATAAAAGTTCATCGCGCGCTGCCTATTATGGTGGATTAATGTTCCTTATGATTGCCGCAGTAATGTAAAACAATCTTGTAAGTATAAACTTTTAATTTCCTACATATATCATTTTGCTCGTTTCTCACATCATCGAAAAAAAAATCACCTCTCCTCTCCACAACTAATTGAATCATCCATCCTCCTTACACAACTGTTTTATCAGATTCCAACTATTTACGACCAAACACTCTTTCAACAATTTCACATCCCCACACACGAAAGCCACTTTCCCATCGATTCCAAAAACACATTAACAAAATTAGCCGCTAGCTCACGGGCAAATTCGTAAACCCGCGTAATCCAAGCTCACCAACTCGCCTCCCCCCACCGAATTATCTCAAAGTAATTAGACCACTCTCGGGTTCGGCGAAATTCCTCGGTGCCCGCCTCTCCCTTAGTACACCAACGGCGATCGGTCTTTCACCTCCGCGCGATCGTTCGGCTTTAATCCGCTCGCAAAGGAGCGCGCGAGGCGCAAAAAAAGCTCGCTCGTTTAGGACTTTCCCTTTTGATTACGTACACTCTGCCCGCTTCGCACGGCGGCGGCTCTAATTCCGGCCTGAAGTTTTAATGCCCGCGCATCGGCGCTAGTTTAACGGCCGTGGCAGCGACGTGCAGGAAGATGAGGGGAGAGGTCAGTGCAAGACGAGATGAAAAGAAGACGCAGGTATAGGTATGAATGCGCGCAATTTGAGCGGCACACGCGACGACCGAAGCGAACGTGCTCTGACGAATTCAAAGCGCACGTGTGTGTGTGTCTGGGTATGTTAGTGGATTAAAATGACTGAATGTGTACGTCTCATGCGAAACGAAGAATTGTACGATTCTGTATACGCGTACTCGCTACGTGTGAACCGGAGAACAACCGCATTTGCTTTGCATTCGAACGGAGAGAGAGGCTCTCAAAGCGCGATGCGTAGGGTGAGATAGATATCGTCGCGCGGTACGAAAAAAAGCCAACTTTGAAGTTACAGGCGAACACAGAGAAAAGAAAATCTTAACTGTTAACGAACGGATGTTTGGATATAGACAAATGGAATGTTCATTTATAGTTAGACAAATTCGTTAAAAATTAAGTTTGATTTATTGTTTACTCAACGATTCGTGACTTAGCTGTTAACGAATTTGTCTAACTATAAATGAACATTCCATTTGTCCATATTTAAATGTCCGTTCGTTAACAGTTAAGATTTTCTTTCCTCTGTGAAGAAAAGCCGAAAACGCGTCTAAGGCCAAGAAAAACCAACAAACGCTTTTTGCCGGCTTATCGGTAACTTATCGGTGTTGCCGCTTTAAAAAGCCAGTTTGCGCCCTCCCAGACGAAGAAAAGCCAGTTTGACTTTTCCCAGGCGAAGAAAAGCCAGTTTGCGCCGTCCCTGGTCGAAAAACCCCAAATGACGACCTTTCGCACGAGAAAAAAAAATCCAATTCTGTTAGCGAAAATACTTTTACGTACGCGTATTGATAAATAATGCTGTATATTATGCTTGTAACTTTTAATTATCATAATAAAATTAAAGAATCTCGAATCAATGTACTGACAGTTCCTGGTTTGTCAGTGGCTTTGAATATATGTCAAAAGCACTGCAATGCCGTTCATGAATTATAATGTATATTCAGTGTACTCGTAATAGCAGGTTTATTGCGTTTTCGGATATATCCGAAAAAAGAGCAACGACTCCGAGCTGCAGATGTACAGTGCAGCCTTCTATGTGTTTGATATAACAGTGCCACCGGCCGGAGCTACTGCGTTGTTAAGACTTTTTCTGTGTAAGTAGCACAATAATTGTACAATTGCGCGTACACTATCATTCGTGAACGACTTATTGCAGTGCTTTTGACAAATGTTCAAAGTCAATGATAAAAAAAATTGGAATCATCATTTACAAGCACAATATAGGCACCATTATTTATCAATACGCATACGTAAAAGTATTTTCGCTAACAGAATTGGATTTTTTTTTCTCGCGCAAAATGTCGCCAGTTGGCATTTTTCGTCCAGGGTGGCACAAAGTGGCTTTTCTTCACCTGGGAAAAGTCAAACTGTCTTTTCTTTGTCTGGGAGGGCGCAAACTGACTTTTTTTCATTGCAAAGCCGTTAGTTGACTTTTCTTTGCCTTAGACGCGCTTTTCTTCGCCTGTAACTTCAAAGTCGGCTTTTTTCGTACCGCGCGACGATATACGCGAGGTAGGTGGAAAGTTCGGCAGGTGGTACAGTGTGTAGGTATATCGCGGCGCGCCATCGGCCGTTTCGTCGCTACAACCCACTAGGCTGCTGGCTCGGCATATATAGCTCTATAATAGACCGGCTCTCCGCCACCTATGCCCATAGCCGGGGCTTTAAGAGTCAATGATTATGGGCGCCGAGCGCAAGATCATTATCGGGGGCCGGCGAACGGCCCAAGTTTGCGTATATCTCGCTCTCGGCAAAGCACACCACCGCTCTGTGTCTGTGTATCGCGCGCAGGCTCGGTCGGTCGTTCCGCATTGCGGCCGATCAAATCCGGCGAGGCCGGGAGGGAGGGAGGAACCGTTAGTCCTAGTTTTGCGCGAGAGGCCGCGTTTACGTTATGGATTCGCCGGTGCAGCAGCGGCGGCTGCTCTCCTTGGCGTGCAAGCCTGCGCTGTGTTTGCGTATTATATGCGAGTGGAAAGAGAGGATTTTGCTGGAAGACGGTGTCGGAGAGGGTTCTGGATGCTGGAGGGAAGTGTATCGCACTCTCTCACTTGTGTTTCTTTATTGACCGTTCTGTGGGGGACGGGGGCGAAGAGGGAGCGTGCAGTCGGGGTTGTGTGGTATCGATTTTAGCAGGTGTGTGGTTGGAGTTAGTAGGTGATGTTTTAAGTAGTCGGGGAGAGATTTGGGTATTCATAACTAGTTGCGACGAATGATGAATTGTGAGTTCTGTGAAGTAAATCTTTTTTTGATAGTATATTTTTACTAATTTTTTTTATGTATCTTCCAAGTCTGACTGATTTTATTACAACTATTTTTTAAATTTATGTAAATAATTCACATCAAAAGTATCCTCGAAATTCGGATAAATAAAATACTGTCGATATGCGAGATCGATAAGTGCAAAGCCATGGACTTCAAGTACACTTATTTAATGTACATACTCATTGATTTGACTAATTAACAGTTATTAAAATTTATAAGGACTAATAGCTAGATTGTTTTAACAATTAGGATGTTTTACTAATCATCGCACTAGACACCTGTTTGTATTTCATAATTATGTACCAATCCGAAATAAATTATGGTATTTACACTTCATAAAATATGTATTTAAGTATTGGTAGAACTTTTAGATGAATTATATTATTTTTGAATTATAATTTTTGCTAATTAATTAATACATTCCATTTAATTAATACATTAGCTATAAAATATGGTTAATTTTCTACCAGAGAATATATTATGATTTTTTTTTTAAGTGAGGGTACTTTATCGACGTTTGTAAATATATAAAGGCTATTGCCGGTTAAGATAGTTAAAAATGCCTTAGTTAGATTTTCGTTAGAGACCGGTACTGTAAAAATTGTTATAAAAAAAGAGAATTTTCTACTTTTTTTTTGACCCCCTATCCTCCAACCCCTGACACATAATCTCACAAAAGGATTTTATTTCACTAAATTTTCTTTATTTTATTTCTCGGGCTCGAAAAGAACTATCGTATCGATCAAAAATATGTTTTTGAAATATAAATGCGCTAATATCTCATGCCCATCTTCAACGAGTGTAATAAGTGGTTAAAATTTTAAATCGATAAATCAAATATTTTTTGAGAAATTAATTTAGGAATTATAAAAACATTTTCCTTAATAACAGATGGAATAACATATGAAAAAATAAAAAAAACGAAAACTTCAAAAACGTTTTTTGGTTATAAAAGAAAAGATAAAAACTTAAATCAGTGTGCCGAGTTTTTTTCGCGAGACGAAGAGAATAAGCTTTATCAGACGAAAACCGAGTGGTTCTCGGGATATAGAGAGTTTACATACACACATACGCAGACACACACATACATACAGACACAAAAATAAATTTTATCAAAATCGACAAATTTCAACATTATCGCCTTAAAACATAATTTGAACATTTTTTGTCTCGAAAATTTAGTTCACCGTTACAAAGCTTCCTCTATGAGGAAGAAAAATAAACCCGCAATTACGCGCCGCGCGCTCCATTTATTGCGCTTTATAATTGAATCAATTTCGAATCCCCCATTCCCTGCCCTGAGTAGAATCTTGATTCCCATCCGTAATCGTGTACAAATCTCGAGTACCGTTGAGACTCCTCGAACTAATGAAGCTCGGATAATGGCCGGGCGTGCGCACAGCACGATATGTAACTTCCTGCAACTTTGCTTCTCATTGATTTGCCCCACACATATGCACTCCGAGGATAGTGAAATTGATGCACGAGAAGGGTAGATTAATTAATTATCCGAGATGAAGCGTCTGTGCGTCGTTACTTTTTAATGACCCATTGTAATGATTCAGCCTCGTACTACCTACAATCCATATTACGAAATATATATTGTAAAACGTAAAATAAGCGGTTTTGCGAAAGTTCCGGCCCTCAAATAATTCTCGAAATTCGGAAAATATATTTTCCGTGAGAGCTCATACTATTCTCTCTTATCTCGCGCGCCCGAGAGAACTTACGTCGCGTTACTTTTAGTTCGCGAAAGTCGTCATTTTTCTCACGTGCTGCACTTTAAGACGCAACTTTTTCTTCGCCAAAAAAACAAATCTCCCACCACCCGAAGTTCAGCCGCACAGATAAACATTTCCCCGTGTAATCTTTTAACCATCTTCATTATCTCGCTGCTCACCTAACCGCTTCAAATTCTCGCAGTTATTAAGTAGAAAGGGTCGTTTGCAGTCGGCCCGCAAATTCGCAGCCCGGCTTATACTCGCAGAGCCATCACACGCCGCTCTGTTTACTCACCGTAAGTATTCTTTAAACTGTCCGTCGCATAATGTGCCCCTCTCTCTCCTACTTCTTCCAGCCTCGCATTAACCCAAAAACTTCAAAATTTCGAGAGCCCCGAATAACGTCGCCGTCCTAACGACGCTGCAGGCTCACTTCAAAAACTCATTAAAAACATTAAACAACGACGAGATACAGCCACTGTCATAGTAACCACCTCCGCAGAGAAGGCATGTGATGGCGCGCGTGTAAACAGAGCCGTGCGCGAGATGCGACGCTGTGTGTGGCTATATTTAGCGCGATCGATAATCGATTTATTTAAAAGAGAGTGGCGCGCGCGCGCGCACGCGCAACTAAGAGCGCACGCCAATTAGCCGCGCGCTAGCGAGCGCGTGTCGCCGTGTTAATTACACCAATGAGCGGGCGTGAGGGAGAGAAGAATATGGGGACGCTGCTGCTGCTGTGTAGATGCGAGAGTATGTTATACGTGTGTCGCGCCTAAATTTATACGCGTGTATCGGGCGTGTAACAGTGCGCGTATGTTATACGAGTATATAGGAATCTCATATGGAAATAATTTGGGAAAACGGAGAGAGATGATTGGCGGGTTCAAGTGAAGTTGTTGCCAAAGGTGAGAAAGAGTTTGGAATGTTCACGGAGAGAATTTTAGGAGAGGAGACATCTTAGTGGTAGTGTAGTAGCTACCCTATAATGTTGAAGTTGCAGCTATGTTAAAATAGGACCGCTGCCACACTAAGTTTTGGGGGAGCGGCTGCTCTACGCGTGTAGTGCGAATGTTATACTAAAATGGGGTTATGTTATACTAAACTCGGTCTACCGTTGCACCGAAAAGCAGGAAAGCCATTGCACTATTTCTTTCGGACTGCGGTAGCGCCACTTTAGCTTCGCGCGAACGCTACACTAGTGCAGCTGAGATCCTAACCTATAGTGCAAATCAAATGGTGCGTTTCGTATAGCACGGACGAACTATCTAGGAGTTCTTCTTTCCTAAAATTCTCTCCGAGTTGGCGATAATGTATCAGAGTGACATTCATTTTTAACTGCTATATAATAATTGATATGCTATATTGCTATATAATAATAAATGTATGTTTGAAAAATATAGTACCCAAATTATAAACCATTAGCATCTCATAAGGATCAGAAAGCTTTCAACATGGAAAACTTCATTATACCATCTTTCAAAACATATATTTTATGCATAAAAGATGCAAAGCGAATTACATACGTTACTTTTTTGGCATACAAAAAATATGCCACGAACGAAGTATATTAGTTTTAATTATACCCTTTCACGACAAATGCTCAAAAAGGGAAAATATAAATCTTTTACCTCTCACGCATACGAACTTAGCTCGTACAAAAAGTGAAAAACTTGCTCCCTCCGTAATCGCATAAAGGATGAACGGAAAATTTTTAGAAATCCAGCCACGTACTGGAATACCTAAGTTGCGCTACTCTGTCTCTCTATTTTAGCTCTCCCCTCTATTTCGAAAAATACAAAGTCTCGAGATAAATCCGAAAACTTTAGACCGACGGTATTGAGCCGTTTCAAGCGCGTGCGCGTATTTTTTATAGACAATTAATATACATAAATTTATACGTGGTACACGTAAGTGACCGAAAAATTCGGAGAACAGACACGCGAAGGGGTGAATGAATTATTCGAGAATAGGGGGAATGGTGACGGCGTCGACGTCGTACTCTCTTTTTAATTTTAGCCCCTGCCGGAAGGGAGCTTAAAAATGCGAATATTAATTCCTTTTCTCCGCTCACGCGTCAGTGACAGGTTTGCTTCTATACTCTCGCGCTTTAGTTATCGTCGTTGTTATTATGATTATTGTCGAAGCGCTTTGGCGACGCTAAATTCGGCGCTCGCTTGCATAATTTACGGCGAGAAAATCGTCGTGTATTAATAACCGATGCGCGCGTGGGCGGCGAGATCGATTATTATTATTGAATCCTTGCGCGCTTTATTATTATTGCAAATTTGTATTGGCGATGTAATTGGGTCGTAAATCATGCCTGAAATGTGTCGCGAAATTACTTTCGCGCGCGCGCGCGTGTGCGAGCAGTGATTTGTTATTTACGCGAACAAAATAACATTACATTAATGTAAACGTATTGAGTTCCGACGAGTTTTAATTAACGCCAGATTCAAATTAGCTGCCGTGGAAATGAGTAATACTTAAATATTCCTCTCTCAAGCTGCACCCATACACGGGGAAATGTTCTTTTGGTGAAATACAAGACTTGGGAATGACGCTTTTCAGATTGAAAATTTTCTCTTTATAGACAAACTGAATTCCTTGCTGTATAATAATATAAGTAGCTATATATTTTCTAAAAATTATTAAATTTCGAAAACGAAAAAAAGTGAAATGAAATGGATACATATAACTGCGCAAATACGGATGACTCATTGAAATACAATAACCGACATACTTCCGGCAAGAACAAAATTAATGTCCCAAATCACAATAATGAATCATATTATAGCGCGCTCGTGACGTCACACCGGAATTCATTATTCTGGCAACTTTTCCGCTGTCGATTTATCCTCGCGCTGAAAGAAAGTCAAGTCCCAATTAAATACCAAATGTGCGCTCTCGACTTTTGCGAAAAAAATGTTCACGGTGACTACGGCTCCTAATTAAAGTACAAGAATAAAAATTTCATTTGGCTGCGTCGCCGTAATTTTCGTGTGTATAGCCGAAATAATATCGTTGCGCAATTGCGTTTTAAATTATGTTTCGCGTTTGTTTTTCTTTTTGCCGTGTGTAACGAATTGTTCTTGAAAATGTTTCTTAATTAGAGTGTGCAGCTACTCCATAAAGTACGCTGAATTTCAAAAGTAAATTAGGTTTGGGCTGTTTTCGTGTTTGTTAAATAATGAAAATTACGTTGTGTACTTCCGTATAATTTGTTGGAATTTACAGCTTACCAGCTCGTGAATATAAAAGAATAAGCAATTAAACATTCTTTTTGAAAAAAGATTTTTTACAGCAAACGTAAAAAAACTTAAAAGTTTCTATAAAAATATCCATATTAAAGATTGCTCAATCGAAACATTTAATTTTCAAACATATAGAAAAACATCATTTGTAAATCTGTGGCTTCTCGGAAAAACCACGTAAGTGACATGTTTTTCAAAATAGGTTTTATGCCTTATTTCTTATCTTTGAACAGTCCTCTATCATGTAATTATGATAGAAATTACTAAAGTGCACTCGTTTCTTGAATAAACATAAGGAAAAACGCTATAACTCAAATTTTTTCAACATGTTCCTGAAATAACCACGTATCTTCATTTTTTTATGAATAACTCCTAGAAAAACCACATAGCTCCATTTTTTTTTAGAATAGTTCCCGAAAAAATCATATAACTCCACTTTTTTCATTTAATATCCTGGAAAAATTATACAACTCTATTTTTCCAATAAGAGAGATAGACAATTGTTTATTCTTATAAGTATACCCATAGCCAGGTAGCTATATTAGAAAGAGTACACACATTTGCCCCTACAAGCTCCCGTGAGCGAAAGTTCATGTTTATCATGTATAGTTAGCGGAAAAATAATTAATTACCATTGAGACTGAAAAACCCACGTCAATCCACTGAAATTTTCGTTTATTCCCGTAATAACCGCATAAGTGAAAGTCGTTTTCTAAGACATGAATGCTATTTGGTCTAGTTACCATGGTAATAAATATGTTATTTAGATTAGTATTCATTAGTATTCATAGATGCAGCGTTGCATTTAATCT
The DNA here is from genome assembly GCA_036365515.1 of Torymus aiolomorphi. Lineage (NCBI taxonomy): Eukaryota > Metazoa > Arthropoda > Insecta > Hymenoptera > Torymidae > Torymus > Torymus aiolomorphi. The sequence continues at coordinate 62,305,138 of CM070873.1, read as the reverse complement.
CATTTGTCTTGATTTAAAACACCGACGCAAACTAAAAACTCGATTTACTCGAAATCATGATAAGTGGAGAGATACGTGGTTATTCCTATGGAAGCCACAAATATATTTTAAAACTTTACCTCTCAACCTACATAAAATACCTACCCTATCTATACTGCAAACATCTCAAAACATTGTCTACCACAATGTAGTCGTCCCCATCCGCCTACAATCTCATTAATCAATACCGTCATCACACTCCACTCGCAAACAAAAAAATATTCCCCTATCAGATCCCCTCAAAAAAGTCAAACACCAAAAAACAAAAACACACCGAGACACATACACATACACACACGTGTACGCGGGTCGCATCAAAATGAATAAACCACGTCCGCGCAGATTCTCCTCTTCATCCCGTCCAACCGGAATAAAGCGACTGCGCGCACGCGCTTGATTTAATATACATATCGAAACGCACGCGCGCTTTCAAAGAGGAAGCAGAGGCACACAACTTGGCCGAATATCGCCTCGCGTAATCTGATTTCCAAAGCTTGCCCGGAGAATATCGAGTCGAGTTGCTCGCTCGTCCGCACACACACACATCCAAAGTGTTTCAAACATTTTGCCCAAACGTTCGCTCGCCGCAAACAGCCGCACCCCTCTCTAGTACGCGGCGCGCACACCTTTATGATGAAAATTCGCCTCGTCTGTGTGGGAGTGGGGGATTACGCGTTTTTTATATTGAATTCCGGGGAGGGTCGAGTCGACGGCGATGACCCTGGGGTCAATAAGTGGGAAGAAATTTGGCGCTCGCGAGGGGCGCGAGAGTGTGCGGAAGTGGCTGCGGTGGTGGTATATACATAGCGAGGCGTCTAAAAGCCGTGTAATAAAGTGTTATCGCTGTTACGAGTGTATACAAGCGAGGGGATGTCTTTATTATTGCGCGATGGAAATGTTGGAGATGCATGTAACGGTGTGTTAACATTATAAATATGTCTACGTAATGTAGTGCGAGAAATGAATTTTTAACGAATTCAGACGCACGCTCAGGCACGTCGTCAAGTGAATATATTCAATTTGCAAGAAGCATTAATAGATAAGTTAAAATTCAAGTTTAAATTCGAATAAGTATACAGCGTCGCATTTATTCTCTCGACTTCTCGCGCGCCACCCCGGAATTGGAGTTCTTTTTTCCTCCCATGGGAACTGTTCGCATTTCGGTTAACACACTGTTTCCCAGGGTCCATGCCGAATGATTTTAATGGACTTTAATGTCATTTTCACAAATGAAATAGGATATTACTTTCAATATTTAATGCGCGCGCGGCATTTAAATATTTCATTTCGGTCGAGCGCGTGCGCTTTCGACGATACGTAAAATATTGATAAACCTTTGACGCGGCGCGGTAATATTAGAAAGTAATTCAGTATATTGATTCGTCCTACAATATAAAATGCACGACACAGACGGTCCTTGCGTCAATTTTTAATTCCGATTAAAAGTGCGTACTATAATATGCCGTAAAATAAATGTGCATTATAAACGTTTATTTATTTTAATATATTTAAAATTTCAGGTACGCGTTGTGTTGAATTCAATATTCCATGAAGCTAGTGGCATTGATTATCACTAATGTATGTTCATGTTCTATTACGAATACATATTCAATTACATATTATAATTAAAAGGATTGGTACGAATTACTTATACGATCTCAAATCCATTACATTATAATAAAATTTTAAACTATAAGTTTGGTTCGACTAAACTCGGCATGCATCTACTTATTCTCACAGATCAGATATCACTACCACTTATAGAATATAATAGAATAGTCATTTATTGTAAATAAATTGCATTATAAACGGTATTATTAAAAGCATTCGTGAATAAATCGCGTATAAATATAAATACAAATAAATCGTGCATATAATACAATAAAATAAAATCTATAAAATACAAGTCTAAGTTGTAAGTCTATTTTAAAATAGAAATATGATATCACAGACTAATTCTTAAAAGCTAAGCATACTGAATAGTAAGGTAAAAATTAGAATTAGTGATATCACAGATGACTACAAAATTCAGTTGACTAGAAAATAAAAATAGACGAGAGTGACTATTGAGACTGGCTCTATTTCTGTGAAAAACTTAAAAAATCGCTAACATAGCCAGGTCGTACAAAATAGAACTTACAACTAAAAATTAAAAATCAACTAAAATACTCCCTGATGGAAATCTATTCCATTATTTACCTAATAAATAGCTAGTTTCCCCAATAATCGTTAAAAACTAGACACTTTTCTTGGTCATTTCTATTCATTGATGAGACGATTGTTCCGATCATATTCGCCATTTAATAGACAGAATAGTAGAATAAGTTTTATCACAAATTTACATTAGCTTATTTATGAGTATTTAAAAGATATTAAAGTAGGGCAGCTTTTTAGTCAGGAAATGGCTAATAAGAGGCTTGCTATAATGGCAAGGAGTGAGAGAGACATAATCAAACAGAAAAATCATTGTTTTCATTTGTATCGCCCGAAACAGTACTATAAACGAATTAAATACCAATAATTCGTGTTTACTTCGTTAGCTATCTTTTTTTAATATTTGTTTTTAAATACATGATCAAATTACAGAGAAAATTTAGTAAAAACATTTTAAGGTTGTGTTTATCTCCATTAAATAGAAAATATGACCGAAAAAATCGTTTCATCAATAGCCAGAAATTAGTTATTTTTACTAGCTTATATTTATTATTTTCCTGGCCATTTCCGGTAGAGACAATTTCTACCAGAGCTATAATCTCACACTTATTAATCTCACACGAGCTTATACTGTGATATATGATGTATAGACTGTTTAATGTCATGATACTCAATACAAAATAGATTAATAAATAATACTGGTAACTTCTGTAATAACATATAATATAATATACTGCGAATTAGATGTGTTAAAACTGTATATATTTTGTAAACTCTAACAAATAAATAATATTTTATCTATCAATCTACTTATACCAATCTCCATAACACTTTTTCTTCAAAACTACAACCCAAAAAAGCGAAGGAAACATTGGCGAAATATTCCAAACGCACCAAAAAAAAGAAACACCTCCCCTACCTACAAAAGAACGACGCGCGAGATAAAAATGGCCGTACGACAGTGCACGATTCCCGGCGCTACTCCCCTCTCACCGCAAGACCGCCAGCAACGTAAATCACGCGACCCACCGCGCATATTTCCCCACCCCCATCCCCACCTCATATCGCGAACAATTGCCGCACGCTTGCGCGCAATTAAGCCGCCGGGATTCGCGCCGGTATAATAACGCTCGCAAAAACACGGCCACCGAAGGAATTCGCACGTCACGAGAGGACGAAAGATTCGATAACGCACGTACGTACGTACATTTCCCGGGGGACGGCGGCGGTGAACAACAGCGGGTCGGGGGGTGAATTCTTTCGCGCGAGGCGCGGGATTAATCGATGACGAAGCGAATTTTTTCGTAAGGTGGTGGGAGTGGGGGGCGAGGTTTGTATGTGGGGAGGGAGTTCTATATGATTCGAAAGTGAATGTAGTTTAATAGAGAGTTCAGAAGGGAGCAATGATAGTTACGTGGAATTTGTCTAATAGGATTTATTAGAGCCAGAGCGGCATTCGATGCATTCAAGTTGTAATAGAATCGAGTGTCCGTATACTTTTTTTTAATCGGAAAATGTAGGATTATGGAAATTCGAAACAAATGGGATGTAATGTTATACCGTTGGAAATATTGAAGCAAGCAAGGAAATCGTGAATCAATAACTGTAATGTAAATATAATGTAATGCCAATGCTTACAGCTTATCAAAGTATGAAATTCGTTAAAAAATTCAATCTGCGAAAGTAAACTTGATCAAGCTAGTGAAAAAATCACGATTTCATCCACCATTCATCCATAAAAAAAAATCGCTTTTTAAATATTTCCTTCCACAAGCCATACCGCTACGTCAAACCAACGATAACTTAAGATAATTCCTTACCATTATACGAATACTAAATCCATTACGAATTTTACATACGCTTTTTCATTAAAATCTCGCGCACGATATGCACTTTATACCTCGCCCCTCTCCACTTATTCGCGCACTCGTGCGTGCGCCTATACTATTTCAGATATGCAACGCTCACACACACACGCAGCATCAAAAATGCGCGTGCGCGCAGCTGCCTGCCGCGTACACACGTTCATTTACATACTACGGCGGGGCCGTCTGCCTCATCCGTCTGCGACGGAAGTCCGCCTCAACGCTCGTCCACTCGCGTGCTCGCATATATTTATAATGCTAATGCGCGCGTGCGTGCGTGAGGTAAGAATTTCCGCGGTTCTCTACAGTGCGATCTGTGAGCTGTGACTCACTGCCTGTGGTTTACATTGTTGCAGAGTCCGGCTCGCAACTGGAACCACGCGTGGGCGCAGAGTTGTATGTATAACGTAACCGGGCACACGTGTAAAGGCGCGCGTGGGCTGTCGAGAACCTCGATTCAGTGACCCGAGCGACATCGGCAGTCATTTAAATGCGAAATTAGAAAAAAAATTGCCAACTTCTCTTTTTATTCACGAAATAGTCGAAACTCAACGAGTGGCTGTACACAAATGTAACGTGGGAGGTGCAATTTAATTTCGCCGATTCGTTATCCTCGTCCTTACGTAATGCAGTGCACAGCAACCGCTGCCTACGCACACACGCGCGCGTGCGCGCTCTAAACAACGCAAACGAACGCTCGATGACGCAAGTTAATCTCCTCTAACACCCTTCCGCCTCCTACCCCTGACTCGCTCGTTCCTTTGATCTCGAAACCACTCGCCCACTCCCACGCCCTATTCAAAACCACACGCGCGCCTACGCACATTTTTCTCTCCCTGTGCCGCACCTGCTACCTCCTCTCCTGCAGAAGAAACACACGTGGAGTGGATGAGATATATATACGTTATACAGCAAACTCCGGCCTAATCCGGGGGAGAGAAGCCCTTAATCTCCCGGCAAACAATTTCCAAACAGCGAATAAACACAATTCGCGAGGGACGCGCGTATAGGAAATATATATCCGCACGCGCGTCAGTTTGCACGGTGTAGTTCTGCCGCATTGCTGCGGTTTCTCATACTCGACGGATCTATGTGTGTGTGAGAGCGCGAGTATTGAATTATATAACGCGAGCGCGGGGTGGAAATGCCGACGAGGTTGCGCGCCTCGACGAGTTTTATGCAAATGCGCGGCGGTATGGCGTCAAAGGGATGTTAATGCGTTTGTTTTCGGCATGGTGGTGTTCTTTTTTTGCCGAGTGGTAGGTTTTTACGGGAAGGGGGTTTAGGAAGTGGTATATGGAAATGCGGAGGAGGGGCTAGGTGTGAAAGCTCGTGTCGCGGGTTGTGAAAGAGAGATTTTAATTAGTTGGGAGGGGTTTTTAAGAGATGCGGTGCGGTGATATTTTTAATAAATAAACTGACGGAGAGTGTTGTATGATGTTAGTTTAGTTCGGATGAAAATTGCCAGTGTGCTCACATTTTGTTTCGTAAAGTTTCAATATTGATATACGCGCGCGCTCGCAGTTGTAATTTAAACAGCGAGTTCAAAAGAGAAATATTTCAATTCGGCGAACTGAGAATTTGATAAATTTATGTTTAATTTCGAGGGGAAATAAAATGTGTGTACAGAGCAAAAGATTTCCCTGTAAAGAGGAATCTGTAAAAAAAAAACCCTTTCAGAAAGTTGAGGGAAAAAAAGCGATGAATTTCGATTGATTAATCATTTTCAATAAATTGTTCAAATAAAAGTCTTTTTAATCTTTACCATGAGCCAAAAATGAAAAAGTTTTTGAGAAATTAATAAATCAGATATTACATTAATTATCACTCTCCTACTCTTATACCTAAAATATATAGAACACTCTTGTATCGCAAACTAATCCTACAAACTGTAACAAAATAAAGCTGCTACTGCTGCACCTACTTTCTCACCCCCTCCACGTACACCTCCCAAAACAATCGGCCAACAACAATTCTTATCGCGAAAAAGCGAGGGGCGAGGTAAGCGACGAAAATTTCAATTTCCTTGAGGAGTCCGCGCCAACTGGCCACCACTGTAACACCCGCGACAAACAAAGCAATTTCGAAAATCCAAAAAGCCAAAACGACGAGCTTTCTCTCTCCTTCTCTCCACTCAACAACCTCCCTCTCCCTCTCTCTTAAAAAGCAGGGCAAAAAAGAATCCCGGAGAGGAAATTTCTGCGCGCGGGCGCTCGCGTGAAAATGAAAAGAGCCCCCGAGACTTCGAGGCGGAAAAGACGTGGAGAGGCGCTTGCTCGCGAGATAATAGACTTACAGCGAGGGCGTGCGGCGCATGGGAACTATCGCGATCTCTCCTTCCCCACTGCAGCAGCAGCACCGCGGGAATAAGAGGCGAGGGGCGTATCAGCTCCGCGGCGGCGGTGCATTCGAAATCTCTCTCTCTCTCTATCCGGCGACAATAGCCCTGGCGTCTGCGCTCTCTCTTCCACGGATATTTTCCTCCCGCTACAGGCTTTTTCCGGGCCACCCCTGGCCTTTCTTATGCCTCGGGCACAATGGAGGCTTTTGTCTCGGCGCGATATAAATTAGCGTTTTTACGCAACGACGGAGAGAGAGAGAGAGTGAGTAAAAAAAGGAGGGCAGAGGGTAGTAGTGGCACGTGTGCGCATGCGTAAATGCGCTTAGACCTCGTGGAAAAACGATTAGACCATGCGCTCGCGATTTAGTGGAGCGAGGTGGCTGGCTATGTATGCTGCTGGGAAGAGGATAAAAGAAACAGCCGGCGAGGGAGAGGGAAAGTGAGATACGGGCTATCCGGAAGGGAAAAAACGTCTTTGCTGCGTGCAGGAAGAGGGAGAGGAAATTTTCGCTGATACCTACGGAATTGTTGGGGCGGAGAGAGAGGCGATGTTTATTAGATGGGGAATTTATGAATTCAGAAAGGGGGAAAGCGTGGCGCTGAAAGGATGGGACTTTATATGTGAATTTCTATGGGGTTGAAGGGGAGTCGAAGCGTTATACATACGGCTGCGTTTAAGGGCTCGCGTGTAGGAAGGATGTGACAGTTTTTCCCAGATATTGTCGCGCCTTGTTGCTGATACTTTGTACGACTTTATTCAAAGTTATCTTTGGATGTAGGAAATTTTCTTATAGATCGTTATTTCGTCTTTAGAAATTGGAGCTATAGTAAATTGTTAGTGTGGTGAACATTGATGTGAATAGTTAACGAATGACCTATTATTATGAATTCAAGTGATTCTATATTAATAATCGCCCTTCATAGATCTATACCCTAAATTAAAGATACCTTCAAGTTTTAAAATACAATAATAATAAGCGTACACGGAGAGAAATTTTTATGCACAAATTACTATACTCTCTACGAATGCGGAGGTACACTCGTATTATATAGAGATTATTTAGTATATTTTTAGCAATTATTGGTATAATAAGTGTATTTAAAATTTGATAATCGTATATTACTCATCAATTCGTCTGTACGTAGAATAAAAATATTTGGCAAATTTTCTTTTTTTCAGATATCCAGTTCAAGAGTTTTGGAAGTCGCTTGAGTAGAGGCAATGAGCTCAAGAGAATCAACGAAGAGTAGTCGTAAAAAATGCAGTCAGAAAATTATGTACACGAAAATAAATTTTTTTTTTTAATTTTTTTTATCAGTTTTATACGGATTTTATATAGACTGTATGTAGGCTGTATAGAATCAGTTCTTGATTCAGTCTGTATAAAGTTTTTGTAAAGTCTAGTATATACAATATGTATATAAATTATATAAAACTTTTTCACTTGGGTCGGTAATGTAGGTTACGCAAAAATATTTTTCATCGTGAATTTCTCTGTACTATCCAGTATAGTAAAAATTGGGGAAAGTTATACTATAAAAATTAAGTAGAATGCAAGTTTGTCTCCCGATTGAGCAACAGTATAGTATAATTTTTCGTGAAAAATATATGCAATGTTTATATAAACATTTCTCTCCGTGTAAATATTCATCGAGTCCTCAAAGTTTCATTATATTAGGCCAATAGATATTCACAACTGTATACACACAGACACATACACCTATCTATAGACAGAACCCAATCAGCAGCAAATTGTAAATGCTCTCGACAAAGTCGAGAATCGCCTCGAATGACCGCTGTCGTCGTCGAATTTCGCGCGGAGCGCAACTGGCGGAGCAATCGATCCGTGCACTTCCGTCCAGACGAGTGTGATACAATCTAAACGTGTCGAGCGTATGTATATGTACATATATGTATGTGCGTTGCACGTCCGCGCGCGCATGTATACATAAGATAGCCGGGTCGGCCAGCCTCGGAACTCATTAGCGGCCATCCGATTGTACTCGGATTCATGTTCGCTAGTTTAGATACGAAATCGACTTTGTTTTATCGGGCGAATGCTATAAAGCACGTGTATACGTATTATAACATACGCGCGTACACACACACAGTCTCGGCGCTGGCGAGGAGTAAAATTTTAAAGTATAATGCGCGAGGTTATGAATGAACGAATCGCGGTTGAATGGAGCCGCGCGGTTGCTAGTTATGCATTGTGTTTCGAGTGCGCCGAGGTGTTAAGAAAATAAAAGTGAGGTTAAAGAATGCCGCCACCGCCGCCGGCAGCTACATTTTTCAATGAGCTCGAGGTATGAGGGAGGGGGAAAGGGGAGAACTCGAGACGCGCGGGGTTTTCACTGTCTTAACATTCCGCGGATTTTTTCCCTCGTGCCGTGGAAATGTAAAAAGATACGACGGGAAGAGTTGTTTTATTACGCTGCGCTTTGGATTTTAAGACTGTCGCGTTGAGTAGTAATGTCATAATAAGTGTGCGGTTTATTATCCTCGAGCGGTGCATTCGTAGCGCGCGGAGGGGGGAGGGGGAGAAGTTTCGAGAGTGGTGGGGAAGGTTTGCTAAGTTGGAATTTAGGATGGGTGGGTGTATTGTTTTGCGTAGGAGGGGAAATTGATATTTTGATAGGTATAAGGCTTATATGGATTACGTTACAGTGAAGTTGGGAGATATATAATCAAATTCCATATTAGTCGGGATAGAATATATACAGGTTCATATTTTCTCATTCTTTTCTCCAAAACTTATATATTCTTATTTGCCGGATTTAAATAATTTGACTATTTTGTGTTAAATATATTTGCGGTTGTAGTAATTTACATAAAAATCAAAAAGATCGGTGAAATAAAGAAAATTTCCTTGGGCACCTGAGATTTACCCTGCCCGATCTAATCTACAATTTTACCAACTCCGACAAAGGAGAAAAAAGAAATTGAAAAAATCATCCCTATAATATCCTCGGAAAAATAAAAGAAACCGCGAATACACGATTCTGTCGCAGCGCAATTTCACATAATATTCCCTTTAAACCAGAATTTTATCAAATTACAAATCGCTCCAATACAACCCTATCATTTTCCCGACTGTTCGTTATTTCACGCGAAAAAAAATGCTCAGCAGCTCCAGCGCCCCGATATGTATACTAAATGATTTAAAACGCAAATGGTTTAATCTGTCTCGCGGCCGTTAATTCGCTTGGAATCCTGCCGATGTCAATTATGGCAAAAACAAAAACAGATATGACAAGCGCACTAGGCGTCCGAATTAACAAACGTGAAAATGCTCGACGCGCGTTCTACACGCTCGTCGGAATTTCAAACTTGTTTTACAGTTGTAAACTCGCGAGCAGCAGCAGATAATTTTACCGTGGAATGATTGAAATTCGCGCGTACATGTGGAAACGCGGCGAATGAAAAAACTGCGCGAGGCTGAGTGAAATAGAGAAATACGCTGGGTGGAAAAAAGGAGGTTAAGAATAAATGAGAGATAAAACGTTGTTTCGCGCCGTTGGAACATTTCAAAATTACGCTGTCGAGAAAAATCAATTTTTTAAGGACGGATGTTTGGGTACAAAAGTTTTAACAAAGTTAATTCGTGCTTATGATTTTTCCTTTGAGGAGGAAATATTATTAGCCGTTCTTAGTTGACAGAATTGAATATTGCGGAAAGGACCTTTTCCAATGCTTGCGCAGCATAAGCATGTATAATATGGCTGTTTCGTTATGCGCGAGAAGGAGAATAAATATTCAAATAAACAGTCCTTAAATTAATAATAGCTTTATTTATGGGAGAGCAAAGACACGATGTTATCCGTTTTGCTGTTCAAAGAAGAATGAGAAAAAAAGAGAAGGCTCTCGTCTCCCTGACTGGCGTGAGATGCTCGTTTTTTATCAACAGTCGCGTTACTCAGCAACGAAGAGCTTGCAAGCTCGCTTACTTCGGATGCCCCTCATGTAGGCCTGCACCCGCGAGACAACCTCGCCACGCACTCTTCCTCGGTTTCCGGTAATAGATTTATCGGCAGAGGAGGAACTGTGCCCACGCGCGATCACAATGACCGGCGCGACACGGCCAAAAACAGAACGGCACTCAGTATACATACTTAATCATTTAATACACCTGCTCTCACGCCAATCACAGAAACGATTACAAACATTTTATAGATATTTTACAATCGGGAACAATGGCTAAGTTTTAAGCTAATAATAAGGATCTGTGCAACAAACTTTAGGGGTCATTTGAATGAAACATTATACTATTTAACTATAATACAAAATGTACTGACTTCCGTTCAAAGTACGTTAATCGTATTTCACCTGAAGCCCTTAAATTACGTGAAATAGCATTCGTGTAATACTACTTAAAATTCACCCGAGTCCATTACAGAGTTTCAAGAATAAAAAAAAAAATAAAAAATTTGAACGAGGATGGCAATTTGATTGTCTACTCCGGAAAATTCATCCGAGTGCAAGTGCGCGGTGCATTTTCCATATGAGCGCACGCACAGTGGAGTTTGAAAGCCTTTTATTCAGTCAGATTACTTAATTTTAACTTTAAAATCTTCATTACGATTCGAAATTCAATTACGTTACAATTTCCTCTGTTCTTTTTACTTAAATTATAACCTAATTTCCCTGCCGTTTCGCGTCAGTCAAAAACGCAGGAAAATGATTATTTTAATTGGCAATTATAGTGATTTAATTAATAGAATAATTTTAAATGAAATAGAAACTGATATTCTAATTTATCAGAAAAAAAGTTATGAAAAGTTCATTTAATTTCTGTCTGTGTATAATATGTTTTTTAATTATACAAAAAAATATATGCTATAAAAGTTTATTCAGTTATTAAACAAATATATTATTACCAAGTGTACTATCAATTATAAAAGATAAAATAAAGTATTGTTGAATTAAATCCTGGAGGACTATTACTAGAAATAGAGTCTTTTGAATTCTAAAAATTTCCATCGACCTTTCCTTATAAAATAAAAAAAAAAACCTTCCAATGACCACTGCATTACCCAAACCAATATCAGAAGAAAAAAAATCACCCTTACATCTGTAAAAACCCAAACCTTCATACACCCACCTCTATACACTTCCACTCCTCTGAACATTTCTCGAAAAAAGCCCCCCCACTCCCTCCGGACATAAATTCGTTAACGCAACAATACACCCACACATCTTCCGCGCCAACGAATTCCAGCCACCGCCGTGAAATTCTCCACCCCCATACACCCACACACACATCCGCACACGCATCGTTCGTTATCACGTGCACACGCGCTCGGAATATTTTGCAAACCGGCGCGCATTTTCTTTTGACTCTCCGATCACGAATCGCGCGCACGATATTTTCGCATTCCTCGGGAGTTTGCCTCCTACATACATGTATATATATATAAAGCGCGAGCGCGCACGCGATGAATATGCGAGCGAACGAATGCACGCAGCTATTTATGCGCGCGTGCGCGTGTGTCTTTTTGCACGCGCGCGCGCGCGATAAATATTAAGCGCGACGGAGGAGTTTATTGTATTACGGCGCGGGGATGTGCGTGATTTTTGGCGGGGGTGAGAATTGAAATGCTGATTTTTTGCAGCATATATAGGTTGTTGTAGGGAATGCGGCTGGTGATGCAGTTTTTGGGGGAGAGGGCAGGAGCTTGAATTGGCAGTGATTGGTTTTGTTTGTCGATGGAGTGAGGATAAAAGGGTTTGAAGTGCGATTTAAATTGATGGGGTGTGGGGGGAGGTCGGTCTGCGTTAAAATGAACTGTGGGAGTGTAAGTGGTGATGTTGTCGAAATAACATCGGGTGGAATCTTGTTGGTGATTACGTTTGAATTCATCTCCAAATGTTAATGTATCTTATATGTATAGTTGCGTATATAACGCCTGAGAGTTATTTTCGAGTTTATTTTACAATATCTCTGAGTGATTGCGCGTGCAGTAAAGTAACGGTTATTTATATAAATAAATATTACGCATCGGCTGGCACTTCTATTGATATACGTTATTTACAGAGAGAAAATTTTTCATCGTCCCGTAAGGAATCATGTAACGTTCAATCCCCACCTATAGCATACATTTCCATCAAAATATCGAAAGCAACTCAAATACATTCGCAGCGAATAAATCCATCAACTGGCAATCCAAATGCGCGTAAAACGGCAGTTTTCATTGAGGGCGCACAAGCGACGCGCGGCGATATAATGATTCGGACAATCTGGACCTGTTGATAAATCTTTTTTCGCCCGCCTCTAAACGTTCATCACGCGCGCAGCAAAGTATATTTCAAGTCAATCGCGCTAATTGCTTTTCGAGCATTTCGAAGCTCGACGGCTATAAATCGCTTTAATCAAAATGAAGTGCGCGCGAGCCAATCTATTATAAATTTTAATTTTCGCCGTCCTGTTTTGACGCGTAGTCTCTCGTACACACGCACACATGTATATATAACAGTTTGTACACGTTCGCTGCGCGCGAGTGCACCGCGAATATTAATTTTAAAAACGAACTTGATGAATTCTATTCATTAGTTGATTCGAGCTTTAATCTATCCCCGTGGAATATGCGGGCGCACATTCTTCGGAGCCGAGCGGCGCTCGCGCACGGATTTAATTACTCTGATTAAGCTAAGTGCAACATGCAATTATGCATCGCGCGAGCGCGCGGATTTTGAAAATTCCGCGCGCATCGATTCGTTACCGCCCGATACATATGGCGTTATTTAGAATGACGAAAATACGCCCCGCGCGCGGAATTAGCGGTGAAATATTTACCCAGCGCGAAATTCAGGTTGAATGGCGCGCTGCTATCGATTGAAATTTTCGGCCCCCCGCGTGTACGTGTCGACGAACTTTTGATGTCGCGATTTTAGCGCGCGATTATTATAATCAAAATAAGTGCGCGAGATTTTCGCGAAAACCGTGCAATCAAGCGGCGCTTCACGCGCACTCGCTGCGCGCAAAACAATTTCTGCGCGTGTGTATAAGTCGCATGTACGTCGTTTTAATAGAGTTTAGAAAAGTTTCGGCGGATTCATATAGATATAACTCCGGATTACGTGCACTTGGGCGAATTAGGGAAAACGATGGCGATGATGATCGCGGGCCGCGCGCTCCATGGAAATTTACGGGTCTATTCAATATCTCGCTAGCGCGAGCGCACGTTCCATAACTAGTGATATTCGCATTCATCTCGGAAGAGAGAGCGAGAGAGATGCGCGCAGAGCCAAAGTTTTCCGAAATATATAGAGAGGTGCAGGATGAGCATGTACTACATGGAGATCGAAGGGTCAGACGAGGAGCTGGAGCGCCGACGTCGTCGTCGTCAGCACTTTTGCTTAGCCGACAATTTCTGCTGAATGTCTTGATTTTGTTAATACTTTATTTAAGTAAATTTTCGGCTAAAGTTGGTCTGTAGTAATATGGTATAGGGGTATGTGTAGATAGTTATGCATGAATATTTGTGTTAAGTTGGAATAATTATTGAGTTTAATAATTTAACTTTAAATGGGGTTGTTGAAACTGTAGTTAGGCTTGTATTAACCTTAAAAATTTTTTTATACATATTTTATGGCTTCTTTTTATTGAAGTGACCTATGTCATTATTATCTAAACATTCTTTATCAAGAAACATTATTTATATAGAGCCACTAATGACGATTGTTATTAAAAATGCAACCTATAAAATCTATCTGACCATTTAAAAAGTATACTAAATATATGAAAGTAGTGTAACCCGAATCTGGGCAGCCGTTGAATTTCGATCAGCTTTTTTCGTAAATTTTTCGTTATAGTAACGTGATTAAAGTTTCCTTTAATTTTATATTTGTTATTTTTTTTTTTTATTAATAAGAGCGATGTTAAAGGTTGCATTTTAGATTTAGATTTTAGATTTTAGATTTAATAACTTTATTTTTGTCTGGCTCCAAAAAAACAATAAATTACATGGTATTATAATAATCTCATTTAAGGTAGTTGTGTCAAAAAACGAGATTCTTAGGAACCTTTTGAAACTTCGAGCACACGTTCGTCTTGCCGATGCCCATGCGTGTGCGAAATTTCCAAGAGATGATACGTGCCGATTTTGAGATATTCAATATCAAAGTTGGGCATTTTAACATGGGAAGCATAGGAACAATCACCGGAAAAAAGCATTTAAATTCATTGTTGGAAAACGTTTCTTAAGATTATAACAAAAAACTAACTTATTATTTATTATTATGGTTAAAAGCTTGTCACCAAAATTCAGAGATGTGACACGTATAATTTTCAAGAAAAGCTATTCCAAAGGTCGTATAAGTATGGAATATTTGAGCTAAGGCAGATTCGAGAGAGGAAAACATACAAAAAAACTGCGTTTTTCAAGTAACTGTATGTTTGCGTACTATCTATAGGCATACTGTAAACTCACATTCTTCTATACACACATGTGCTACTCCGATTTCTTTAGACTATATGATACATTAACTATTGTAGTGAACACCCTGCGTCACTATAGACTGTACCCTAAAGACACAACTACCTTAAACTACATATTATATTGCATACAAAATGAAAAGTACATAAGTATCACAGATTCGCAAACATTAGCATACAAACATGGATCAATAACGCTCAGTTAAACTACCCTACATCTAATAATCACAGTCAAGTACATTACAGGTGTATCACAGTTTGTCAAATTACATGGTTTATAATACATCAGTCTAGTTCGAGCAAGTGATTTTTTTAGAGCGCTTTTAAAGCGTTTTAACCTTTTCCCGTACGATTTATTTTAATAAAATTGCAAATTTGGTTTCTTTTCAAGTATATCATAATTGAATTATGCATTCTTAATACAGAAAACCACCTGGTATTTGCAGTATTTCACCTGATGAATTTGATAAATAATATACGATATTTTTCACTTATCAGATAAGTTAGCAATACAATAAAAATTTAAGTTTTCTCCACATACGTGGACATATACAGAAAGAGGTTTAAAAATAACACTCAGCTGGTTTTTTTATTTCTTAGTATAAAGAATAAATTGTGCAAATAATGTAAACTAAGCACTACTAAAGTGAAGAAAGACTAACAACCGCAACTTCTCAAGCTACCTTAAACATAGATATTCACGTCTCGCAAAAAATAAAACAAATTACACCTCCCACACATAAACACTCTCTCCCTCCCCAAAAAAAACTCCAAAAATAACTCTCATCAAAATTGAATACATCAACTCCTCCTTCTCCTTCTCCCCGAGAACCATAAAAACGGCGCCGCCCCATACCCCGCAGATTAAGAAATTAATTTCTCCAACTCTCCACGGGAGCGCAATTAACCGCTCTGGGTCGCGCAAAACTAGCGCAAGCGCGCGCCCACACGCAATCCCCGAAATATCGTATTACCCCTTATATAGCTATTACCTCTCCTCCCCCGGCAACCTCGACCTGCGCGGAATTCCTCAGCCGTGCAGTTTGTCCATCCGCGTGTGTGGATTATATATACCTATAGCCAGGCACCTGCGCGCGCGAACAAAACTAGTTCGAAATTTCGAGTCTAGAACCCGCGCGCTCTCACACGCACGCCTCACTAGCTCGCGTTCGCGCTATTCTTCCGGCCGCGAAAGTTCGGCCGGCGTGATTCATGCAAGGCGATAACTAATACGTGTTCTCCCACTCCCAGCCACGACTTCTCTTTAAAGTTTGCGCGGTGCTTTCTTCCCGAGCGGTTCGCCGAAATAGTGTGAGTACACGTGTATAGAGCTGCGCGGAGGATATTGAAAGGAGGAAGGTGGAGAGAGAGAGAGAAGCTTCCTCTACTCCCCGGAAAATTACTGGAGCGACGTCGAAACTAAAGGCTTATAAACACACGTGATGTATATACACGGGCCGTGAGAGCGCGCGGGTTTCTAATTTGCCGAGCAGATGACTTGCCGTTATTTGTGCAGCAAGGAGCTCGAGAGAGTTTCGATTGATGCGACAACTTATATCACACGTGTGTATAACGCCCCGGATATTCGCTTCCTCCTCTCTCCAAGTACCCACATCTGTGCGCGAAATACCTGCGTTCGTATACGCCCGGGAGTCTATATATATATACACAACGTGTACGTTCATGTGTGTGTGTACTCGCGAGCGCGCGAACGTGTAAATTGTATACATGGAGATAAGAGCGAGAGGTATGGGGGAGGAGAGGGGAGTGGGTTATATAAACGCGTGGAAAGGCTGATCTTGGCAGTGGTTCGATTTACGTAAGCCTCGTGAGCCTCGATTACGAGCTTAGTTCGCGAGTTATTACGCTGTTTGATCAAAAGCCCCGATACACCTATACCTACCTGCATGCCTATGCCTTATACCTCCGGCTCGCTGCGCGCTCGGCCTTTTACTCACGCGCGGGAGCGCGTTTATACGCTCGTGTGTGTGTGTGTGTGTATGAGGCGTTTCACGTCAACTGTCCCAGCGCGCGGCGCGCGAGCCCCAAATCGTGCTATTTCTAACTCACGTTTATGATACTAAAATGTACTTAATTATTTTTTCCTCAGGTTTCCAATGACGTAAACAGTTTTTCCGAAATTTTCCATTTTCACCTTCAAAAAGTACAAAACATGTTATATCTCAAAAAGTGTATTTTTAATATTTTTTTTTACCCTCTAGATCGAAAGCTGAGCATTTTTTACGTAGGAAAGGATATTTTCCAAAGAGTGGCCGAGATGTTTTGTGCGAGAAATAGAATGCGATAGAGTTTTTCAAGATGAAAATGGAAAATTTTGAAAAAACTACCTACATCATTGGAAAGCTGAGGAAAAAATACGTAGAAAACGCTTGTCAAACAATTTTTTTAAGTACTTTTTAGTATCATAAACATGAGTTAGAAATAGCAGGATTTGGAGCTCGCGCGCCGCGCGCTGGGACAGTTGACGTGAAACGCCTCATATACCTGTGTAGTACACGTATATTATACGCGCCTGCGCGCTGTAATATTAATTCCTCGTCAGCCAGCCGTCGACGCGAGCTTCGCATTGTTACTTCTTTTCTCTTCTCTAAGAGAATTACTTAATTTTCTTTTTTTTTTTTTGAAAGGTTTGCGCGACATCAGTGTGAGGTAGAGGACTGTTTATGGGGATCGCGTGTGAGGTGACGCAGGATTAGGAATTTATGAGTATTGCTGTAATGGATGAGCAGTTGTTTTCTGTTTGTAGTCTGGCTGATGATGAGGACGATAAGCGGTGGGTATATATAACGGTACTATTTTCATGCGGAATGTGCGGTATCGGGGATCTAAAATGGGAAATTTAAAGAGTGGAGGGAGACAGTTTTTTAAAACTAATGAAGTCGAGGATTTTTAAGCGTCGTTGTTGGACATTCAGGATCTAAATATATATTTCCACCTTTTTGAACCTTTTTTTTTATAAAGAATGTGGTAGAGTTTCAAATGCTATTCTACGAAAGTAAGCTCAAAGAAATTTTCCAAGTTTCAATCAGCAGGAAAAGTATTGATGAACATATCTTTTTTATTGTCGGATATTTGTAAAACGAAGACATTATTACTGTTTTATATATAGTTTCATCTCGCCAGAGAAAACACTAGGGAAAATTGTATTTTTGCATTGTACGTTTTTCAACAGTTGGTCGGCCAATTTAACACTTACAAAAATTTTACCGGTTTAGTTGTTTCGCGCAGTATAGTTTCTACATTTTCGTTAACCTAGTTGGAAGCTCAACTCCCGTAGCTTTCACAATATTTATTCTACTCGCTTGGAAATGCAGCTCTGTATCTAAAGAATACCAAGAAATATTTTTAATTTTATTAATATAAAGCTTATTTTATATTATATTATATCGTTCAAATTATGCGTAAACTGTAGTATTCATAATTCGAACTAACTTACATAAGACTATCATTTTACACTTTATTTCACTGAACTTACTGGCCTAAAAAATATTAATAATAATCTGTAAAATCAATCCGAGAATAAAAAATTCTATTCATTTGAACAACACAGTATGTGCGACCGAACACAATACTGTTAAAATTGCTTCCAAACTCGTACAGCGCATAAATCGCGGGTGTAACCCTATCACGCGGAGAAAAATTTGTCCGCAAATTCGTTCGCCCTCCATCTACGTGTAATTAAAAACCGGTGGGTTACAGCCAAGAATCCCCATCGAAAATCTGCTCGGCCAACAAGTTTCTCAACCTCCGCCGACGCGCTAATTAAACGTCCAACGCGTTCACCCGCAGCAGTTTCCAATTAAGAAAAAAATCCCGAATGAAAATCTGTTTACAAACTCGTCCCGAATGACGAAAAAAAATCCCGAAAATTCCGGCGAAGCTGGCGCGTGATGAACGAAAAAAAAAAAAGAAATAATAAAAGAAAGAGCGTAAAAAACGTCTGCAAATTGCGACGTAACTCCGTCGGCGACGATAATTATAACGCGCCCGCGCTGCGGCTGTTTGATTTACGCACGCGCGTGTAGCTTCGGTTTATAGTTTTTTTTCCCCCAGAGCGCACGCGCGTCAGGCTATTACCCCAGGGACGACTCTATGTGTGCGCGTGGACGATAATTTCTGTTTGCCTTTGCTTTTTGACGCTTTCGGAAAGCGCTCGGTTTGATTTTTCTTTTTGCGCGTTGCGAGGGTATAATACGGTAGCATCGCGTGAGTAATTTTTTCGTTTTATGGTTTTAACCGGTGCACGGTTGTGGCTAAGTGGGGTTACAATCAGTTTAAAAGCATGGGACGAGGTGGTGCCTTTTTTTTCTACCGTCGTGCGTAATTAGCGCGAAACGTTTTGGGTTAGTTAGTGAAAAAATTTATTTTTTTCTTAAATGTTTGTTTAACATACTTTTCACAAAGGTTAATGAGTTTTCCGAATATATATACATTGTCAAACAATACGTTTTTAATTTATTCATGAAAATTTAATACTGAGCAGAGTAAAACGAACAATTTGTCAAAGTTATTTTCGAATAGAAAAAAAAGATCTATCCATTATATTGAAATTATTGAATATTTTATACCTGGCTTGATCCCGGTAAAAGGTTATTTCAGCTGAGCAATTCATTTTATTTTAACTGATCAAACAATTTTTTCCATTACTTACGTTTGTGGACATAGTGATATTTTCGACGAGCCGGAAGTTCAAATAAAATGTACTCACCTGAAACGAAAATACATAACGTTTGATTAATGTTTTGCAAAGTTATACATAATAAAAAATATGTACACATCCTGGTAGAAATTGTAACCAACCGTACGCCATCCGTTCGCCAAATCGCAAGGATTTGGCCAACCGTTTAACCAATAGTTAACGATAAATACCGCTTATTGCGTCACGGAATCACCCTTGCCCTTGGTCAATGAATGCTTAATATTAAAAATCTTAAATAAAAATCATTTACACAACTTATTATTTAAATAAAACTCTCAAAATTTGTATTATTCATAGAATAATCAAAACCCATATATTAATAGTATTTTTCTTCAGATAAATATGATTAAATCGGTAATGGGTATAGTTTTGTTTGTTCAAGTTGAGGTTAGGGCGTGTTAATGTGTAGTGTGCGTGACTTTTTGACGTAAGTCAGGACATGTACAGGTGGATACTTACATTTTTTTAAACTTAAAAGTATCCTATATTTAAAATTTGAAAGAATCCTACATAAAAGGTATTCTACATTTAAAATTTGAAAGTATCCTGCATAAATTCTTCGTACTCGTATTGCTCCGTTTTCTACACGGTGCTCCGTTACCATCTGACCTTTACACTGCCGCCGTAAGCAGGAAGGTCTGTAACTTCAAAAATATTTACTCTCATAAAAATCGTTCATTTAACAGAAAACGACATACTTTCAGGCGTCATATCGAAATTGCGGTGAAAGTGAAATTTTGAAGTTACAGACCTTCTTGCTTACGGCGGCAGTACAGTGAAGCAAAACCACGCGATCCCGGCAATCCCGTCACGTGACTCGTATGAGTCTGCGCAGTTAAATACTTTTACCTATACATAACATATGAATCTGCGATCGCACTCGTGTGTATGTAATATGTGTGTATGTGCATGTGTGCTTGTCTTGCGGAAAGCGGTTTGCGGACAGTAATTTCGGAGCATAGCCCACGTGCTACGCTGTCTACTTAACCTTCAAATAAATTTACTCCCAACTTCATTCAAATATTTTTTTAATGCATTACAATAATTTTTATTATTGTTTATGTATTAAAATCTTTTTACATATCTAAATTTCTTATTAATTTCTATTATTGTTTTATGAGTTACTCAATGTTTTATTATTGATTGATAGTCCACCAACCGTTGGTTAACCGTTGGTCAATATTTTTCTTATTCGTTGGCCTAAATTATTGGCCAACAGTTAGTAGATAAGCCATCCGAGTTGGTTTATTTTCTACCAGGACAGAATACCGTTCAACAAAGCCAAAAGAAAATACGCAAGTTCGTCATTACAAACAAAAGAACCCATTGTCAAAAGTTAATACTTCAATTACCTACTCCACGTCTCCACCAGACAACGCATAATCCCTACACCCAGCCCATCAGCCAATTAAAAACTCATATCCCTCATCAAAACCGAGCATACACACCAACCTCCGGCAATTACACAACGACATCCGGCAACGCAACATCCCGGATTGCCATTCTCGAATTCCCCTTCCCACCCGGAAAATCTCCCGCACATCTTTGATTTACGAGCTTCTGCCGCTCGCGTGGCCTCCCTAAGTGGCCCTCCCTCGTCAAGCGCCGTGTTTTATCTCGCGCAATAAAAAGTACAAACGATTGCGTATTTCTCGCGCGGCATTGTACGCCTCCCAAGGAACTAGAGGGGAGGGGCGTACTCTTATCAGAGCCCACTTCATCACGGCCGCGCGGGGGGTAATCGCCGCGAGATCCCGTCTTCGCGGTTTTCGCGCATTGTTCCCGCGAAATTCCTCACAATGCGAGAAATGAGCGGGGGAGAAAAAATGAAGGGAGAATGAGAGAGAGACGTCATTGTGCAGGGTGCGCACGCGGATGCAGCGCGAAAAGAGGGTGGAAGCCACTCACTTCCGCTCCGTAAAGTCTCGGGTTCCCTGTGTGTGCGTCGCATTGTGTTATGAGCTTTTGTGGCGTTTGTGCGGGAAATCAGTTTCTTGTAGGAAATAAATATTCATTGGGAGAACAAGATGGTATTTCTAGAATATCCAGAGTTCTCCGGGAATATTTTATTACAATTGAAAGTGTCGATTAAATATTCAAGTTTATTGATCGGCATGGATCAATATTGAATGAGATGTAATTTTGTCGAGAATTTTCAATATAAATTTTATATGAAGCAAAATTCAAAGTAAATGTAACTCATGAAATTAATTATAAGTCGGAGATAAAATATAGTATAACTTCAAAAGGGTCAAGTATTATTAATATAAAAAGATTTAATAAACGCTGTTGAAGAACAATTTTGACTTGAAATAAAAGTTTAAATATAACGATGATTCTCTTCAATAAAGAAAGATAATTCCATGCAATTATTATTATTATAGGGCAGTCGTGCAAAAAAGTCAACTTAATCGAACAATTTAAGTAGAAAAAGAACTCATTATCGTGACCATCGGTAAAACTTTATTTAATCTAGTTGGCGAGTTTGCAGTGCGATCGATTTTCGAAATAGAATCAACTGGACTATTCCGGTTCTTTTTTTTGCACGCGCGCGCGAACTTTATTAAGGTCCACTTCGTGTTTTGCGAATTAAAGAAAGGAGAAAGTTTTTAAAGTCTTAACGATTTTAACTAATCAGGAAAATATCTTCGAACTTTTTTAACGGGCCTTCCAACTTCATCGTAAAATTATTATAAACTTTTATTAACCTGGAAATATCATTAGCGTGGACATGTAAAGGGTACTTAGTAATTACTCCATTATACGCTGATAAAATGTTTAATATAACTTTCTTATCGCCGATATAAACGCGTAACGCTAGCTTTTTTTTTTAAGAATTTTTCTCATTTTCAGCGCCGACGGTAATTTTAAATATACCCCTTTTCCGCTGAAATAGTTTACAAACAATTTCGCGCGTTTCGGTCGTTTAATTTTAATATCACAAAGCGTTGACACCTTCGCCAAAAGTTGCGCCGGAATAGCAGCGCTCAAAGTCGCGAAAGAACTCGTCACTTTTCCCATTTTCCAAACGGAAAACTCCATTGTCGAGAGTCGTACAACTGCTCTTTCAACTTCTCTCTCTCCCTCTCTCTTGCTCCGCGCACGCGCGCTCAGTAGAAAATACAGCTACGCTTTTTCGGAAAAAGATCGGCACTGTCCGAGAATCATCGGAAAGTATAGCGTTTACACAAGGACTTCTGCGCGCGGCAGAGAGGAGAGAGGCCGGGGGGGAGGAGAGAGAATAATGCTCTAGGGGAAGGAGAAACGTCACAGCAAAAGTGCGCGCCAGCACCAGCGAAAAATCAAAGTTCGCTTTTTTGTAGCCGGGGCTCGACACGCGGCAGCATAATGAAATTGAATATACTTCTTAAGAACTTTAAGTAGGCGAAAGCGTATTAAAGAAGTTGACCTCCTCTCGCGTGCGCGCGCAAAGTTGCGGGTAGTTTGAGACTCTGCGGGTGCTGAATAAAAGATTCGATTTTTGCATTAGAAAATGGAAAAATGGGGACGAGCGAGCGGTGGAGAATCGGACTGAACGAGATTTCGAGTTTGAACGTCGTTTGGAAAATTTTCATGATTCGAAAACAGCGGTTATTACACGCGACACTTGCTGATTCATTGTCCGCTCTTGCGATTTTACTTTTAAAATGAAGGATTCGAATTCTGCTCAGTTCCGAGAACTCGTTTCATTTTCGTTTGTTTGGTTGTTGATTTTGAACCGGGTTTATTATTTTTCATTTTTGAAATCGCCTCGATAATTTAATATTTGTTGATAAATAAATAAATACCTGTTTTTTAACTGTACTGAGAGAAGAATACTGTTACTGTTAACATATTTATCTATTTGAAATACAACTATTTGACATATTTAAGGATAAAATGTGATATTGTAATAGTTACAATATCTATATTAACTAATAGATGTATTCAGATTTGAAAGTATAGCTGATGGTAGAAGTTCTTGTAAATTGTAGTTTTTGAATCTAATAGTCAATTTTCTACTAGGATGATGCTGTTATATAACAAAAAGGTTTGTTTATGTCTCTCATCAGGATAAAAATAGATTCAAAAACTACTATAATAAGCATTAGTTACAAAATAACTATTACAATATCAATGTTCTCAGGTAACATATTGAAATTGTTTATGAGAATATGGTAACTGTTAACATGACATTATAACTGTTACAATACCTATATTTAGTCATATTTAAACATACGCATGTTAACAGTAAACAAATCCTTTTCTCAGTGTGCTAAAGATGGAAAGATTTTTCGAAACATGTTAAAATATTTTTATATACAATTATATAGTTTCTTCGTCATATTATCATTTATTTCGACTCGACTTTTCAGTGTACAGTTATTTAATTCATTAGAAGAATAAAATTTTGTAAAAATTCGTCTCAACCTTCTTTTAAGACCGTTGATTCTACAATAAAATTCATCGAGTCAATATCCATTGAAAATCCCAACCCCCCATAAATTGATAAAGCCGTCGCCTTTCTCCAAAACAAAAACACACAGCACCTCCCCCCAAAAAAAATCTCCAACCACGACCACACGATGAATATATCTCACCCCCCGAAAAGCCGCAGCGCGCGTTGCAAGCGAGCACCGACGCTAGCCTTGGCCCGGGCTCTACATCAAACCGACTGCGAAATCTCTCCTACGCAGTCCACGAAATTAATCCGACTCCGATCCCCTCTCTCCCTCCCCACAGACATACATAACCCGAGAGATAGAGCTGCAAAAGAGCGAAACCGCGGGACAAAGCGCCGCTGCACTCGCAGCAGCAGCAGAGAAAGTCAAATCGCTCTCTCACTCACTCTCTCGTGTACCCGGAAATTGGATAGTCGCCGCGGGGCGATAAGTGACGAGCGTTCCTCTGCGCGCATAGAAAGAGCGACATAGACACGCGAGAGGCTCGCACGCTCGCGGCGTAACACACATACACAGATGTGCGCGCGGGCGCCAGAGGAATGGGACTACTTCCGGCGATTCGCTGGGCGCGCGTATTTCTGCTGACGACGACGACTACTAAGACGACGACGGCGCGAGGGATTTCGGCGGCGGCAGTGCTGGTGTGTGCAGTGCAGCGCAAGCGCTCACCGCAGTAAACGCGCGGTGTGCAATCGCTGCGTTCCTGTTTGCGCGAGGGAGAGAGAGAGAGAGCGGGTTTGAGGCTGGGGAGCGAGAGGGGGAAGTAGGGTGGAAGATTGTAGCTTTCGGACTGAGGCGAGCAAATTTACCAGAGAGAGAGAGAGGGATGCACGCTCGCTGGCTGAGAGTAATTGGAAAGAATAATTAGAGGTGGGCGGGAAAAAGATGGCATGTTTTCCTGGTAACAAGATTAGATCGAGTGCAGCGGAGGTTTTGAGGGTTATGGGTTTTAGAGTGGGGCACACGTAGGAGAGTTTTATGATATTTTTAGGGGTGGAAGTGTTTGTTGAGGGATGGAAATGTTGCTTGGATAACGATAGTGTATTTGTTGAGGGATGCGGTTAATGTAATAACGCAAATAGTGGTAAAAATGATTTGGATGTAGTAGATAGCAGTTGAGAGTATTTACGAGGAAATAAATTGAATTTTTCAGTTTTAAATGAGTACAATTTTTTGAAATATAAGTTCAACTGTATGCTCTTACCAAATGTAATACAATATGAAACATACAAATAGAACAATAACTTAGTGAGTGAATGCGAGATATTTGTACAAATATATTGTTTATCTATGATGTTAGTACATGGCTTTAATAACTGACAACTTCAACGATAGATAATGTAATTAATAAGTATAATTATACACATATTCTAGTTAATCTAATTTCTAGTCATTTAAAATTATTCTACTCTATTTTTCATCTGTAATATCACTATTTTTAATTTTGACTTACTAACGATTATTACATTGCCTTAAGTTTAGACTGTGATATATTTCACAATCAGTATTAATTTAAAAGACTGAAATTAGTCGTTGACTTTCATAGAATTTTGAAATAAAACCGATTTATATTAAGATTTTGTAACGATGTATTTCAAAATATATTATAAGCTTATTAAATTATAAATGTTTTATATCTGCTGTTATGCCGTTTAAGTTAAAACTACTTTTTACAATAAATGAAATACTAATACTAATGCCATCACCCATTGTGAAAACTTTGAAATATAAATCGGGGTTTCGGTTTTCTTCAATACTACTCGAAAAACAATAACAGAACATATTGAAAGCACTAATGTCGCACGATAACCAAGTAAAGTATCCTTACCCACAATAAACCTCCAACGGCAACTCTTTATTACAAGAAATAATCGGAGAAACGCTCGCCCCAACCCACGCAGCAACCCTACACCTTCCTAACTCACTCTACATCTGACGCACGTCCCCCACTCCAGTATACACACAGGCGTAACCCAGCCTCAACTCGTGCCCACAACTTTAACTCCTACCGGCCTCAACAATTCTGCCGGAACGGTCAACACGCGTAATCGCAAGAAATACAGGCAGAGAGCAGCCGCCAACGCCACTACGACGCGACCACACCCTAAATACGCGCGCACGCACGCGAGCGTTTCAATTTACGCGGGCGCCGGTGCGCGTAAGTACTTCTTCGTGACGGAAGCGCGAATTTATGGCTGATTGATGACGAGCGCGTTAAAATCGGGCGGGGGGCAGCGTGCCCAAAAACCGCGAAACCGCGACGCGACGCCGGCGAAGTGCGCTTGTACGCGCGATTAACGGGACGCGATTTCGAGGGAAACGAGTTTTTCTGTAGCGGAGGGTTCGACGGGGGTTGATTGGAAGGGATAAATGCAGCTTTCAAGGGAATTGCGGGCAGGTTTTATGAGCGATGTGAGAATGTAGTTATAATGAAAGGATGTAGAAGTGTACGTGGAAATGAGTAAACGTATACGGAGCATAAGCTTTTAATTAGGTTGCATTGTGCGGATTTAATAGCAAATACGCAGAACGTATCCGACATGAAAATTCTTCTGAGAAAGGATTAATTAAGTATATATAAAATACATGTTCCTCGTAATACTGAACAACAACTCTCAGAATTCATTGTCATACCGTGAATGTGTTTGCATCGCAATTGTTATTGCTTTGAAAAACAGGCACTATGCACTAAATAGCTTAATAATTGGTAAAATAATACCCGAGAGCAGGGCGGAACGCGCGAGCGCGCGGCAGCGAAGCCCGCCGGGTGGAAGCAGATTACAAGCGTAAGTTTACACAGATTATTATTCAGTCGGGGGACTGCCGGTGCGTATAAGGTACTGCCGCGCGCGTTACGCGGCGCGTTTGAATTCGTGATTTTGGACGTAAAAACGGCTCTTTGATGTTATTGAAAAATGTGATTCAAAGATTGAAATTATAAACCGAATTAAATATATATATGTATAGGACTTTTCGAATAATTCGAAATCTGATAATAAATTTGAGGATTAAAAGTGTAAAATGTAAATTGCAATGAAGTAATAATAATATTGATAACGAAATGCAATTAGTAATGATGAAAAATATCAAAGCTTAATGCGATTTTCTTCGGCAGACCTGAAGTGGAATAATTTTAATACATATTATTGGATTATATGCTAATGAATATTGAAAAAGACCAGAATTCCGAGTGTGCTAAAATTTTCACGTGACACATATATTCGTTAATATTTGAAAAATATTTTTGAAAATGAATTACGATGAATTTTGAAACGAATATCATATATAATTCCATCTGTTGAAATAATATTGATAAATAAATTGAATATTAAAAATGATATATTCTCGCAAAATAATTATCACGGAGAAAAATATGTTTCAAAAATTACCATTAATCTTATCAAAGCAAAGACATACTCTAATTCTGACGCTTATTATTATACTATTTTAGAATTTTCTACCACTGTAACTTATTCCTTTTACATCAACTTCCATCTTAAGTATTACAAGTATCGGGATAACTTTCTACTATATTTATATAGCAAAAAATATACATATATAAATATACTATTAAACGTATCCTTTTTTTTAACTAAAAAAATATGAAACATTACTATATTTTATGGCAAAAACAGAGAATACGTGGTATTCGAATGCAGGATTTGCAAAAGTTTTGATATTTAATTATAAGTTTTACAATGATTTATGGGTAAAAATTGTTATGTTTGGAATTGGCATGCACGCCGGTGGGCGGCGAGCACGTGGAGCAGGAATGGGTAAGAAATTATTTCAACATGGCCAGCAGTGGCACCTTAGGCGTGAAGGCTGCCGCTCGCGACTGGGCGGCACCGCGACGGCGCATTTCAGACTGACGATGCCAGTTCGAAAAAAAGCGGCTCGGACGATTTCGTGCATCTGAACCATAAATGATTCAGAATTGCGTAGAAAATATCCGGAAAGTAAAATCCATCAGATTCGATGTATAATACTATAACTAATACTATATAAAATATACTATGCGTGAGCGACGGGCACACGCTCAAGCGTCAACGGTCACGTGGTTGTTTCTGCCCGACTCTCAAAAAGAATCTGCTTGACTCTCCAGCAGTTTTAGCTTAACGTACTTCAGCTATGCCCCCATGTCTGACTTAATCTATGCTGCCAGCGCGCGAAAGCTTTGCCTCCAATAGGAAAACGCGCCAAATAGAGGCCAGCGCGGGAAGTGTGGGCCAATAAGGTGATCACTCGCGCATTCTTAATCGGAAGAGCGGGCTCCTCACAACCATAAACACGCGTCCTGAGCCATGTCTCATCTTTGTCTCTATAGCCGGAACGCATTTGCGTTCTGAACTCCCGCGCTCACCGGTGGCATATGGCCGTTACTGCCTTGCCTTAAGGGGATGTGAGTACCGACGTTATTTTTTAAACGAGTACATCTCACGAAAATACCAATAGAATCATCCAAAAAAATTGTGGGTATAGTATTTACATATACGGAGCGCTTGACAAACGTGTTTTTCCAAATAAACGTTTGAATGTTGATTTAAAAAATATTGAAATTAGGGTTTCACATCACCTTAATAGCCCTTGTGGTGCTATCTTTATACGTTTTTATATTTCTTTAGAGTAAGGAGAACAGCAAGGAGGAATACATAATTGAACCAGCTAATAACTCTGAGAAACAGTGAGAATGTATAAAGCAAATTGTTATTTAAATAAATAAAATTTTTCATGTAAAAAATTTCTTTATTTTAATTCTTTTAAATGTACCTCTTTTCTGTATAATTTTTATTACTTCATTTTTTAGCTTGTACGATATTAATTTATTTTACCGATGTTTTTGAAATGCTTAGCATGAGAAAATTTTTTCATATTTTAATATATTTTGATGTTTTTTTTATTATTCATATTATAATATATAATTTTTCTTTTTTATTTTTATTACTTCCACGATATCGACACATTTTATTTATATGTATAGACATAGTTCTGCAATATAAGGATGTTTTTCTCACATTTTGGCAATTTTTTATAAAAATGTGGATAGATTTGGCCTAAATATTGCTTCTTTTACTGCTACACACACCGAAAAATTTCGTTTATTGGCAATGTTAATCGAAACATTGAATTTGTATGAACAATACATGGGCAATAGTTGCCTAAGATATATTTAAAGATTGGCCGTGTGTGGCTCCGGCGCAGTGGCATTGTAAAGCCAATATTTCTCCATATATTGTTTTTTATAGGCCACATCTTGCCTATACTTGGCTAATACTATGTACAATATTTGGGCCATAGTAACTTTTTTACGCGGGTATTATTAGTATTGAGTATGCAAAGAAATTACAAGTAAAACCATTTCTTATCTATTTTATTGTGTAACTTAATAATGTAAGCAATGTCAAATATAATAAAATTAAGTTGCATAATTTCAAATTAACTGACTAAATTTTTTTTATCAACAAAGATTTTTCTTATATGTGCACTGAAAATATCAACAACGATTTTCCCTATATGTGCACTGAAGAAAATTTGCTAAAGCCATAGATAACTAGAACTTTGTAAGAGTAACTACGTTATATTAAAAAATTAATAATATTTCAGTATTTTAATAGTACATTACGATACGAGTGCGCAAAGTACTCGCTTCGCTCGGGCGACAAACTCCGCTCGTGCGGGAATCACCTTTGCATCGCATGAGTATCGTATACTATTTTTACCACATCGAGTTGTACAATGTCCGAGCCTACACACACACCTGCGCGCGCAAACCACCACTCTTCCACATGCTGAGACGTGCGTGTAGAAAAGAAGCTGAGCGTGCGGGAATGATTCATTCCCGCACGTTCAGTTACTTTTCACACGCTCCTTTCAGCGTGTGGAAAAATGGCAGTTTGCGCACGCAAATGCGTGTGCAAACTCGAACTTTGCACATGATGATAGGAAAAATATATTTTTATAGAATAAATAACTATTAATAATTTTAAAACCTTAATGGTATAATTAGTTAATAATAATATAGTTAATTTGAATAAAATTAAATAGTTTCTTTACGGAATAAAACTAGAAACCGGTAATAAATTATAATTTTGTTTTATTTTAATAAGAAATTTCGAATTTGCTAAATATTTATGGCAAATCTTGATGAGTTTTCTAAGTAATGCGTTAATCCTAATGCAATTTCTGAATATATGCAACCTTGAAATTAATTTGTATTTACTATAAGCTACTAAATACTATTTTTCTTTAGTATATTTGGTCAGTAACTAAAGTTAACTATGTGATTTCTTTTTCTGAAATATAGCTAAAAAATAATTACATGGAACTGTATTACATCGTAGGAAAATACTAATTATAACGTTGATTACATTACCCTTCACTGCATGTACTTAACTATAAAAAATAGCAAACTTTGCTTTTATTTTCTCTATTCTTTAAAGTTGAATTAGTGAAAATTGCTTCACTCACAAAATTAGTGGAAAAAACTACTAATTTATTAGTGCATAAATAGTGAATATGCACTAATAAATTAGTAGTTTTTTCAACTAGTTTCTTGAGTAGAGCAATTGTCACTAATAATTAGTAGTTTTTTACTAATTCAATTTTAGAACGTAATATAGTTAATGCTACTGAAATTTTTAGACATAAAAACTATTTTCGTTTAGTTAAAATAACCCAAAAGTTTCTGCAGTGACAAAATCATTCAATATTTTTTGGTAGCGATAATAATTACACGGGAGAGAGAGTCGTTTGTAAATTACATAAAGGCCTTCAGGGAGAAAAAAATTGTGTCAAGGGACTACCAATCAAAGAAAATTCACAGCGGGACTAGAATTCAAGGAGGGGGGGGGGGGGGGTGTTTCTACGATTCATTATAAAATCTTTAGTTATTGCTAAAAACGTGATTTTTCAAACAAAAAAGTTATGTCACAAAAACCATTAATTATTTCTAAAAAATTAGTTTGGAACTTGTATTCTGAAAACTATCAAACTGCAACAGAAGAGTAGATGTAAAGCTTACATGTCTTTATTCGTTTAGAATAGACCCCTCTTTATATTTCATATTTCTGAATATATTTAACACTTGAATAAATCTTTATTAACCATATTCATTGATAAGAGCCGCTAGATAATATACTAAGTTATAAAAGTGCAGGTTCCAAAGATTATTCACACAGAATCTATTTCGAAAATGGACCAACTCTAAAATTATGAGTTAGTAAGTATTTATTTATAAAAGGTATATGGAATAAGACGAAGATATATTAATTTTTACAATGTTTATTGTCAAAAAAATTACATCAGTGCAAATAAATCGTATCTGCCTAACTAAGTATATACAACTGCACGTGCTTGGCAGCTTAATAAACGATAGTTGTAATCGATCGAAACGCTGCGCTGTAAGATGCGTTTGTTTGTCCATCGTTTATTTACTTCGCTCCTCTTCGTTTTTCTCCATCCAGAACTACAGTTCAAAACCGCAAGTGAGTTTTATTCTTAATCAAGTGTCTGAAATTAAACAATATTTTTATTAGTTATGAATTATTTAAAAAATATAAACATATTTAAAGCAAAAATACTTATCCAAGACTTCCCAAAATTTCATTATCGATGCTCTGTCTAAATATTTCTTTGTTCTACTCAGCTCGATTACAGTGACATTCCATCGAGAGATATTTGTGTCCAATTTTATCTCATCATATTTGATGTGAAATGCGCATACTGTAAATAAAAACAATTTTGTCAGTAAATCGAACAATGTCTTTAGAATTGAAAAGCACACCATCAGAAAACTTCCATATATTCGTAGATATATTGTTTTTACATTTTGCCTTTCTCAATGTATACGTTGTATACCCGTATATATGTTTGAAAGCTTTCTGGCAGTGTATATACTCGAAATAAAATATAGTAGTTATTTAATTTTATAGAGGGGAAATGCATACCTGATGTGAGTTGGTGTATTTTGAAAAACATATTCTTTTATGTAAGATAAAAGTACCGCTTAATATTAAGAATAAAAGCAATATAACCTCACACGTAAAATATAGAGTAAATAAAAATGAAACCTATGCCCTAACCAAATTTCTAAAAATATAAATATCCAAATAATCCTCAAATTATGAAGTACACAAAAACTGTATTTATGTACCTATAAATTAAGCGTTTTCCTACAGTGCAAACGTAAATAATTAATTTCAAATTTGCATTTTACTTAACTTAAGTTATAACACCAATAACTAAAACTTAAACTAAAGATAATATAAAAAAGTTCTTCTTTTTTTCAATTTTCATAGTCGCGTGTTCAAATTCCGTCCCAAAAAAAAATTTTTCCTAGTAAACTTGTTCGGGATTGTAGTATCCGAGCGAGCCGCCAGATGGCAAGCACCAACGAGCAACCTTCAATGAAAAATACTCCTATGAGTGTACATATAGAGGCCTGCGGCGCCCACTAGCCAGGCGCTTTATGCACATGCCTTATTACTTTGCCCTTATCGATTTTACCTATACTTTGCCTTATTGCCGACACTTTGCCTACATTTATTGCCTACAGTTACATTGCCTATACTTTGTTGTCTTATTTGCGAATAAGACACTTTATACTTTGCCTATTTTATTTGAACGCATTTTGCGTTCACACCTTTTTCGGTAATCAACTTTTACTTGCGAGTAGAGTTGATTGCATAGACTCTCGAAGTCTTAATTTTCCCTTTTATTTCTTCTCACTGACAAATCCTAATAATATAAATTTTCGTATACGTTCAATCGTAAACAAAACTAAATTAATAAAAATTTATAACTATAAATTATATGTAATTTTAAACGTTGTTTGCTTAAAAATACCATTTCGAAAATAAACGTAGTTTCAGATATTTTCTACGTATAATTATGCACATCTTCCATGAATATGAGTGTAGTGGATGCAGAATCTATTGCTTCGACTTTCTCACACTGGTTAACCGGGCGGCAACCAATAAGCAAGAAGCAAATACTTTACCAAAGCTTACAAATTGTTGAGGCCCTCCCTGAACTCTAGCTAAATAGCGATACACAACAATCGGACTCTACAGAAGTACGTATGCCGTCAAACGAGTCGAACATCCTAGTGAGCGTGAAGATGTCGGACCCACTGACTTTATTGCGCCAGTACAATGTTAACAAAAAGGAAATTATCGAGTATTAGGAACAAATTATATTTGGCCAGATGTATTGGTTAAAAAACGCCAAGACCAACTATCTCATCTGTGGGTAAGTTTTACGAAAATGATATTCTCAACGGTTTTTAATGCACTTCTTCGAGACCCGTAAAATCGGCCTGTTCTTACAAGCTGTTCTTAATGGAAGTTTTGCGTCGTTCGTGTTTGTGAACAACTATCGTTTGGTTTTTGGACTTCTAATGAAATAATTTTTTTTACAGGTCAGGAAAATCTGGTGTACCAAATGAATATTATACACTTGAGTGTTTACTATATCTTCTCAAACATAAGCGACTTGCACATACAGCGTATGTACGGCAAGCTACTGCAGAAAGAATCCCAGTGGTACGACGACCCGGCAGAAAAGATGTCTTGGCCTACCTGAATGGATAAAAAGATACATCAGTGGCTATAGTTAAGTATGCACCGTTGGAAATGCCAACTCGAGTTAAACGAGTAGCGGAAAAATCTTTAGAACATAGGACTTTGAAAAAACCACGTCTTGAGGAGAGTCATGTGCAAAAAGTTAAAGAACAACTGGCAGCCAGATTAGACACCCCTAAAGAAACTGCTGTATCAGTAAAAAATATTAATTCCCTCTTGGAAGCTATCAGTGTCGAAGAAGTCACTGTGATCAAAGCGAAACGTCTTGCAAAAAAACGTACCACTATTAAGAATCATGATGATGTTGAGATAGATTCTGATTTACGGGTTATAACAGCTATGGAAATGCCAACTCGAGTTAAACGAGTAGCGGAAAAATCTTTAGAACACAGGACTTTGAAAAAACCACGTCTTGAGGAGAGTCATGTGCAAAAAGTTAAAGAACAACTGGCAGCCAGATTAGACGCCCCTAAAGAAACTGCTGTATCAGTAAAAAATATTAATTCCCTCTTGGAAGCTATGAGTGTCGAAGAAGTCACTGCCATCAAAGCGAAACGTCTTGCAAAAAAACGTAGCACTATTAAGAATCATGATGATGTTGAGATAGATTCTGTATAACCCGTAAATCAGAATCTATCTCAATATCATCATAATTCTTAATAATGGTACGTTTTTTTGTAAGACGTTTCGCTTTGATCGCAGTGACTTCTTCGACACTCATAGCTTCCAAGAGGGAATTAATATTTTTTACTGATACAGCAGTTTCTTTAGGGGTGTCTAATCTGGCTGCCAGTTGTTCTTTAACTTTTTGCACATGACTCTCCTCAAGACGTGGTTTTTTCAAAGTCCTGTGTTCTAAAGATTTTTCCGCTACTCGTTTAACTCGAGTTAGCATTTCCAACGGTGCATACTTAACTATAGCCACTGATGTATCTTTTTATACATTCAGATAGCCCAAGACATCTTTTCTGCCGGGCCGTCGTACCACTGGGATTCTTTCTGCAGTAGCTTGCCGCACATACGCTGTATTTGCAAGTCGCTTATGTTTAAGAAGATATAGTAAACACTCAAGTGTATAATATTCATTTGGTACACCAGATTTTCCTGACCTGTAAAAAAAATTATTTCATTAAAAGTCCAAAAACCAAACGAAAATTGTTCACAAACACGAACGACGCAAAACTTCCATTAAGAACTGATTGTAAGAACAGGCCGATGTACGGGTCTCGAAGAAGTGCATTAAATACACTTGAGTATTTACGATATCTTCTCAAACATAAGCGACTTGCACATACATCGTATGTGCGGAAAGCTACTGCAGAAAGAATCCCAGTGGTACGATGACCCGGCAGAAAAGATGTCTTGGCCTACCTGAATGGATAAAAAGATACATCAGTGGCTATAGTTAAGTATGCACCGTTGGAAATGCCAACTCGAGTTAAACGAGTAGCGGAAAAATCTTTAGAACATAGGACTTTGAAAAAACCACGTCTTGAGGAGAGTCATGTGCAAAAAGTTAAAGAACAACTGGCAGCCAGATTAGACACCCCTAAAGAAACTGCTGTATCAGTAAAAAATATTAATTCCCTCTTGGAAGCTATGAGTGTCGAAGAAGTCACTGTGATCAAAGCGAAACGTCTTGCAAAAAAACGTACCACTATTAAGAATCATGATGATGTTGAGATAGATTCTGATTTACGGGTTATAACAGCTATGGAAATGCCAACTCGAGTTAAACGAGTAGCGGAAAAATCTTTAGAACACAGGACTTTGAAAAAACCACGTCTTGAGAAGAGTCATGTGCAAAAAGTTAAAGAACAACTGGCAGCCAGATTAGACGCCCCTAAAGAAACTGCTGTATCAGTAAAAAATATTAATTCCCTCTTGGAAGCTATGAGTGTCGAAGAAGTCACTGCCATCAAAGCGAAACGTCTTGCAAAAAAACGTAGCACTATTAAGAATCATGATGATGTTGAGATAGATTCTGTATATCCCGTAAATCAGAATCTATCTCAATATCATCATAATTCTTAATAATGGTACGTTTTTTTGTAAGACGTTTCGCTTTGATCGCAGTGACTTCTTCGACACTCATAGCTTCCAAGAGGGAATTAATATTTTTTACTGATACAGCAGTTTCTTTAGGGGTGTCTAATCTGGCTGCCAGTTGTTCTTTAACTTTTTGCACATGACTCTCCTCAAGACGTGGTTTTTTCAAAGTTCTGTGTTCTAAAGATTTTTCCGCTACTCGTTTAACTCGAGTTAGCATTTCCAACGGTGCATACTTAACTATAGCCACTGATGTATCTTTTTATACATTCAGATAGGCCAAGACATCTTTTCTGCCGGGCCGTCGTACCACTGGGATTCTTTCTGCAGTAGCTTGCCGCACATACGTTGTATTTGCAAGTCGCTTATGTTTAAGAAGATATAGTAAACACTCAAGTGTATAATATTCATTTGGTACACCAGATTTTCCTGACCTGTAAAAAAAATTATTTCTTTAAAAGTCCAAAAACCAAACTAAAATTGTTCACAAACACGAACGACGCAAAACTTCCATTAAGAACTGATTGTAAGAACAGGCCGATGTACGGGTCTCGAAGAAGTGCATTAAATACACTTGAGTATTTACGATATCTTCTCAAACATAAGCGACTTGCACATACATCGTATGTGCGGAAAGCTACTGCAGAAAGAATTCCAGTGCTACGTCGACCCGACAGAAAAGATGTCTTGGCCTACCTGAATGGAGAAAAAGATACATCAGTGGCTATAGTTAAGTATGCACCGTTGGAAATGCCAACTCGAGTTAAACGAGTAGCAGAAAAATCTTTAGAACACAGGACTTTGAAAAAACCACGTCTTGAGGAGAGTCATGTGCAAAAAGTTAAAGAACAACTGGCAGCCAGATTAGACACCCCTAAAGAAACTGCTGTATCAGTAAAAAATATTAATTCTCTCTTGGAAGCTATGAGTGCCGAAGAAGTCACTGCGATCAAAGCGAAACGTCTTGCAAAAAAACGTACCACTATTAAGAATCATGATGATGTTGAGATAGATTCTGATTTACGGGTTATAACAGCTATGGAAGTTGATGATGCAGAAAATATTGCTTCAAGAGAAAGACAATGGAGGACAAGGACTACTATATTGCAAAGCACTGAAAAGGTATTTAATTTTTAAAGCATACTCTTTATAAAATGCTCAAATCGATTTATAAAATAATAATCACGTTGTAATTGTTTATAAATTTTAGATTTTTGCAGATAATATTTTTAATATTTTAAAAAATATTGAAGCAAGAGAACATAGTCAGAAAGGATCTATGGTTCAAACACTAACAGTGACACCACAAAACATACCAATGAAACCTTTACGACAGCCTGTCATTTACAATCGTTACAATCAAGAAAAAGAAACAGGAGGTTTTAAAATTAATACTACGGGTACGTACCATGGTGTACCATGGGCATCGATTACAGAGAGTGTAAATCCAGCAATAAGAAAATCTGAACAAGTACCCAGTAAGTATTTAATTCTACAACAAATTATATCTATTGCTAATACAACTATCGAATTTTAAATTTTTATTACAAAAAATTACATATCTGAATTATATCTTCGAAATTTTCATAATATAATTAGATGTCTTCTTGTATTAAATTATATATATATATATATATAATATTTACTTAAAATTTTGGAAGATAATTCTAACTTTTATAATGTTATTTGTGAATCAACAAGATCTAGTACTTCTAACATTTTTATTTAAATTTAATAATTTTCTTCTTAATTTTTAGAAAACAACAATGCTACTTTTGGCGCATTACCCACATCTGCAGCTAAACTTACTCTTCAAGAACCAGCTCAAAGTAAGCGCCCAAGCAGGACACCAATTATTATTATTCCTAGCACTAACACATCACTTATAACGATGTACAATGCTCAGGACATTTTACAAGATTTGATATTCAGATCTAATGAAGAAAAGAGAGCATTGGGCTCAAAACGCGAAAGGGATATATTGTTGCAAAGACCCAAAATTGGCGACCTTACTGTGCCCTACAGAGTTATTGATAACCCTCAAAAATTAACAAAAGCTGATTGGGATAGAGTTGTAGCAGTATTTGTATTGGGTCCTACTTGGCAATTCAAGGGATGGTCTTTTGATGGTAATCCTGTCGAAATTTTCTCTAAAGGTAAGAACCTATCATAAAATATTATTTAATATCTTGAAATAAAACATAGAAAATGAATTTTTTCTTTCTTAAATATATTTTGATTATTTTAAATTAATATTCCAACTATAAAATTAAATAATTACTATATTTTATTTCGAGTATATACACTACCAGAAAACTTTCAAATATATATACGGGTATACAATGCATACATTGAAAAAGACAAAATGTAAAAACAATATATCTACGAATATATGGAAGTTTTCTGATAGTGTACTTTTCAATTCTAAAGACATTGTTCGATTTACTGACAAAATTGTTTTTATTTACAGTATGCGCATTTCACATCAAATATGATGAGATGAAATTGGACACAAATATTTCTCGATGGGATGTCACTGTATAATCGAGCTGAGTAGAACAAAGAAACATTTAGACAGAGCATCTATAATGAGATTTTGGGAAGTCTTGGATAAGTAAGTATTTTTGCTTTAAATATGTTTATATTTTTTAAATAATTCATAGCTAATAAAAATATTGTTTAATTTCAGACACTTGATTAAGAATAAAACTCACTTGCGGTTTTGAACTGTAGTTCTGGATGGAGAAAAACGAAGAGGAGCGAAGTAAATAAACGATGGACAAACAAACGCATCTTACAGCGCAGCGTTTCGATCGATTACAACTATCGTTTATTAAGCTGCCAAGCACGTGCAGTTGTATATACTTAGTTAGGCAGATACGATTTATTTGCACTGATGTAATTTTTTTGACAATAAACATTGTAAAAATTAATATATCTTCGTCTTATTCCATATACCTTTTATAAATAAATACTTACTAACTCATAATTTTAGAGTTAGTCCATTTTCGAAATAGATTCTGTGTGAATAATCTTTGGAACCTGCACTTTTATAACTTAGTATATTATCTAGCGGCTCTTATCAATGAATATGGTTAATAAAGATTTATTCA
The DNA here is from genome assembly GCA_036365515.1 of Torymus aiolomorphi. Classification (NCBI taxonomy): domain Eukaryota; kingdom Metazoa; phylum Arthropoda; class Insecta; order Hymenoptera; family Torymidae; genus Torymus; species Torymus aiolomorphi. The sequence continues at coordinate 62,266,399 of CM070873.1, read as the reverse complement.
AGTGTTAAATATATTCAGAAATATGAAATATAAAGAGGGGTCTATTCTAAACGAATAAAGACATGTAAGCTTTACATCTACTCTTCTGTTGCAGTTTGATAGTTTTCAGAATACAAGTTCCAAACTAATTTTTTAGAAATAATTAATGGTTTTTGTGACATAACTTTTTTGTTTGAAAAATCACGTTTTTAGCAATAACTAAAGATTTTATAATGAATCGTAGAACCCCCCCCCCCCCCCCCCTCCTTGAATTCTAGTCCCGCTGTGAATTTTCTTTGATTGGTAGTCCCTTGACACAATTTTTTTCTCCCTGAAGGCCTTTATGTAATTTACAAACGACTCTCTCTCCCGTGTAATTATCATAGCTACCAAAAAATATTGAATGATTTTGTCACTGCAGAAACTTTTGGGTTATTTTAACTAAACAAAAATAGTTTTTATGTCTAAAAATTTCAGTAGCATTAACTATATTACGTTCTAAAATTGAATTAGTAAAAAACTACTAATTATTAGTGACAATTGCTCTACTCAAGAAACTAGTTGAAAAAACTACTAATTTATTAGTGCATATTCACTATTTATGCACTAATAAATTAGTAGTTTTTTCCACTAATTTTGTGAGTGAAGCCATTTTCACTAATTCAACTTTAAAGAATAGAGAAAATAAAAGCAAAGTTTGCTATTTTTTATAGTTAAGTACATGCAGTGAAGGGTAATGTAATTAACGTTATAATTAGTATTTTCCTACGATGTAATACAGTTCCATGTAATTATTTTTTAGCTCTATTTCAGAAAAAGAAATCACATAGTTCACTTTAGTTAATGGCTAAATTTACTAAAGAAAAATAGTACTTTGCGCACTCGTATCGTAATGTACTATTAAAATACTGAAATATTATTAATTTTATTTTTAAGTTAGTATGAAAATTAGTAGGAAATTAGGACCATTAGTAGAAAAATTGTCTGTCGGTCTCTGTTTTACCATAAAAAATTGCAATTTCTTCTATAGAAATTTTTACATTTTCCTACATGATCTCTCTCCGTGTAATCTTCCAACAGCATAACACTACGCACACTAAGCCTTAGAGTATATACACTGTTAAAAATTTTCTGAAATTTAAGATAATTTTTATAATAGAACTTCAAATTTTTTATTAAATTCCAGTTAAATTTAATGAAAATTTAATAAAAATTTTGAAGTTTTATTACAGAATTTATTTTAAATTTCAGAAAATTTTCAACATTGTACACAAAAACTTAACAAAATTTTACAACACTATTCTCGTCGCATCGAACCAATTCAGAATGCTAACTCCAATCCACACGGCCCCCCGAAACCCCAGGATAACATTCGCTCGCCGATCGTCTGAAAAACCTGAGCGCGCTTCCCTCCCGCCGCTCCCCAATAAGCTAGCAAAGAACTATGTACACGGAAACGAAAGACCCGCACGTGGACGAACGGACAACCTTCTTCCTTCCTTCTTCCTCCTCGCCCCTCCTTGACAAATCGAGGAGATAGCAGTAGTAGGTCGCTTTTCGCAGATGCCGCGCAGCGATATTCCTCTCCTATCTCTACAGGCATCTACCTGTATATAGATAAGAGCCATAGGTCGCGAGCGTTTTATGTCCGGCGGATCTGTCAGCGCGGCGCAGTAAACCTATTGATTTTGCGATAAAAAAATATAGGGTGGGAGTAGAATCTCGGGCGCGCGGGATTTTAATGGAGGTGGGGGAGAAGCGCGGGTGTTTGAGTTTGCGCTACCGGGTTCTTCTTGAAAAAGCATGAATTTGCGCGCTGCTTTTCTCTCATGTAGATGCGATTTTCGGTGTCCTCGATCCGAGAGCGCGTAAATGAATGGCGGGGGTGTTTGTCCTGCAAAGTGCTGGTTTAAATATCAACTTTTTGAAAATCGGGAAAAGTGAACTGAAAAAAGTTTGCGTTGTTCGAACGTCCTGAACACTCTTTTTTATTAAATTATTTTATTCACATTTTTAAAGTTCCATCATGCATCCGCCATAAAAATTCCACACGAGTAATTTCACTCCACAAACGGTACACGAACATAGCAATTACTTTTTATGAAAAAACTTCCGACTGAACGGCCACAAGACTCCATCGTCATACAAACGCGTTACAAAATCCCCGACAATCCGCAAAAAGCAATCACAATAACATTACATCATACTTTCTCTCTCTTTCTCTTACCACAAAGCTCGGGCTTCCAAACACGATTCCCCCCCCCCCCCCCCGAGTCGGTGAAAACAAAAAAAGGCGCGTTAAACGCGTGTTTACTCTCTCGGAATTCCCAGAACCTGATATCGGCCTGAGGGTCTGGATACACGCACACACATATTGATTATGCGCATTGAATTTCAGATTTTCGACAGGCTGGGCGGAACGGAAAGACGAGAGAAGAAGAAGGCAGGAGGTATTTATCTTCAATCAATAATCTTGTTTGCACAATAAACTTCGCGGCAGACGGTGAGAATATATATAAAATTCCCCGCGGCGCGTGTATTCCTTTTGTAAACACATCGCGGAGGCGAGGGGGACGCGCGCGTGGTGGGGAAATGAAATTTCCACGGTCTCATTTCCACTATTTCCTCGAGGACTTTCGAAAGTTCGCGCTCGATACAAGACTACCACTACTCGAGTGTGTGAGAGACAGAGAGGGAGGGGGAAAAAAGCGAGGAGAACTTTTCAATTCGATTCGCGCGCGCGGTTCTTCAGCCGAGGACGAAATTGGCATTACAGCGCGCGGCAGTTGATGGCTTTCCCGCAAGAGAGGCAGCTAGAAAAAATATTCGTATGTATTTACGCGGTCGCCTCTTGATTCTTTCGATCTCCCCGCTGTTTCTCCCCGAATTCTCGTGTCGCTATTTTTTTCCCGCGCGTGTGTGTGAGAGAGAGAGGGAATTTCGGGGAATTCGAAAGCTCGACGAACTTAATTGTCGCGAGCACACGCTGCTACGGGGGGAATTCGATTCGCGAAATCTGGCTTCTCTGTTGTGTGCGAACTTTTTTCGCTCGAAGTGCGCGCCTCTATGGTAAACTTTTCCGGGTTTTGTCGGTTGCATAGAGGGGAGAAGAGGGAAGGAGAGAAAGCCACTGGAATTAAAAGAGATCTCTCTCTCTCTCTCTCTCTCTCTCTCTCTCTCTCTCTCTCTCTCTCTCTCTCTCTCTCTCTCTGGCGGATGAGCAGTTGGTTCGGTATTGTGTGGATACCTGTATGTATGTTTTCCATTCGGAAATAATACGTCATTAAAAGTTGCGGTGTAAAAAGTTGCATCGCTCGGCTTGAGTCGTTGTTTATGCGTTTATATACCCAAAGCCAGATAATCAGCTATTTTACATTTATATGAGAAAACCATTGATGGAACGGTAATTAGAGAGAACACGCAATTAAATTGAAACTGTAATTTATTTGAAAATGATTTATGATTTTTTTAATGAAATCTTTTTATCGTAAATTAAAACGGTATCCGCGAGGGTAAAAAAAGAACGAAGTTTTGTTGTTTAGCGAAGAAAAAACATACCGGTTTGCGGGCACAAACGATGTTTATAAAAATACCTTATAATATTAATTTATATGAAACCATCCAATTAAGACTGTAGAATTCGAAGAAAAAAAAGTGATATTCAATAATGATTTCCAATGCCTAACAAACTTTAATTAAAAATCCAGTTTCAAACCAAACAGCTTCCCTCGTGGCGCAATAATGCTCTCGCACTCCGAACAACACACACACACACACACCACACACACACACACACACACACACACACACACACACACACACACACACACACACACACACACACACACACACACACACACACACACTATAAACATTTACAACGTATTCCATTATCTTCAAACGCACTTACGTAATTCTTTTCCCAAGAATCAATATACAGAACGAGAAATTCCAACGCCGCTGCTCTCCCCCTTTCCTCCTCCAATTCATTTCTCACCGCCGCACACACAGACCTCGAAAGGCACAAACATCTCACTCTCGCGCAACCATCACCCTCTCCAAAAAGTAAAAAAAACAAACCACCCGCAAGTCACACCAAAGGCTCTGAAGCTCACTCGTCGCGCGTCTGCGTAATTTTTCATCATCCATCAATCCTCTTTCTCCCGAAGGACGTAGTTTTCAGCGGCGCGGGTTTATATCGATTGCACTAGCGCGCGTACGAGCGCGAGATTTCGCGCAGGAGACGCGCGGGGATTCACTCGCGCTGTGGAGAAGGAGGAGGAAAGTTCGCGAGGCTCGATAACGCGATGAAACGCGAGCGAGCTGAATGTAGACACGTATATGGGGGAGGAGAAGGTGGTGCTGGTGGAGAAGTTCTCGCGACGGGGAGCCAGCTGCGCGCCGCCAGAATCGTTCCGGATTATTGCGTGCGGAATGGGGTAAGAGTGACGTGAGGGAGAGAGAGAGAGAGAGAGAGAGAGAGAGAGAGAGAGAGAGAGAGAGAGAGAGAGAGAGAGAGAGAGAGAGAGAGAGAGAGAGAGAGAGAGAGAGAGAGAGAGAGAGAGAGAGAGAGAGAGAGAGAGAGAGAGCTGCTGATCAGATCTATGTTACGAGGTTTGTATCGTGGAGGGTGTAGAATTTTTTGCTTATGCGACGGTGTTTTATATTTGTACTGAAGTCATATGTTTTATATATGATGGGGAGCGTTTGCAAGAGAAATGACTGTACTTGATTAGACAAGAGTAGGCAAGAAATAATTCATGTAACATACAGCTAAATTCGAAAGTAGTGTGATCAAAACGCCAATGAATTCTTCTCTGAAGTTAACTATATTATATGGGCCTGAAGTTTGCATTGTTGGAATGTATATGTGCAAATCCGCGGACTACAGACAACAACTGGGGTACAAAAACGGAAAAAATTTTTTTTGAGGGCACACCTACCACATAAGGTTTTTTCGGTTCTTTGGGGGTCCCCCAACATGAAAATACTCGTGAACACTCATTATCCGTTGCCAAACTTTTTTGCCGACGAAATCAATTTTTCTTATGGAAATTTAATATGGAAAAAATGGACGAAAAGTAGTCATTGATGATTAACCAATAGCAAACTATTAGAGAGGCCAAACCAAATTCCACAAAAAAGCGATTAAAGTTGAAGAATAGAGCTTTAATTTGAGATTAGAATCGTTAAAATTAGTAACCCAGTTGTTGTCTGTAGTCCGCGGATTTGCACATATACTTATAAAACACTAAATCTACACCAAAAATTAATATTCATTAATTTGTATAAACTTGAAGTAAAGTCAATTACTGTTTTTATTTCATTGCACTCCAACGCTGCACACTTCAGACCCATCTATATATCGACGCCCCTTACGAAAACTAGCACGCTTTATGGCGCTCCGATGAAGACTAGCACGTTTCACACACTGAGAAAAATGCTGTAGTAAATTTTATTATAACTGTAATAAAAATTACTATAAAGTATAGGAAGGGTGAGACAAATACACTTTATGCTGTATTTTTATTATAATTGTATGAATAATTACAAAATTTCTTGTAATTTTTATGACAGTTGTTGATTAGAAAGTATTACGAAATAAAAGAAAAATTGCTATACACATAGCAAAAACTGTGATATAATAAAATTTAAAATATATGCTTTTAATTTTTATTAGAATAGAATATAAATTTTATTTTGTAGCGTTTAAATTTTATTTTGTAGCGTATAAATTTTATTTTGTAGCGTATTAAAAATTACTATAAACATAGTAAAAAGTGCCACATTCAAAAATTGCTACAGGCCATAAGAAAGTTTGCTATTCAACATAGTAAAAATTGCTACAACATTAGTACTTTCTGCGCAGATCAAGGCGCCCACGTGTCTGATTGAGGTTATGTTTCTACGGGAATTTCACTTTGTCTTGCTTTTAAGTTTACAAAACATTCAAAACCTTACTTCAATTATTTTATTTTTATATTATGCACATTAATGATAAGTTTCTTTGTGTTATCAAAGTTATTTATTGTCATCATTTAACATTATCTGAAATTTTCTTGAAATCGATGGTTTGGCATGTACAAGTTCCAAAATTTTACACTCAAGAATCCTATTTGGGTAAGTGGTTAGCGCGTCCGATTGCCGCGGTGAAGGTTGCAGGTTCGATCCCAACGCTCGTAAAAAAAATATTTTTATTTCTCATTTTAATTTATTTTCACATTAAATATTGTATGATTAGAGTCTGAAAATAGTTCTGAAAACAGGAAGAACGAGAAAAAATTTAATTTTTTGAAATTTAAGGTCATTCATAAAAATTACTATGTTGCATAGCAAAAATTGTTATAATTTCGATTTGTCCCTCCGTTCCTACAAAATATAGTAATTTTTCTTATGTTTATAATAAATTTTACTACAACATTTCTCTCAGTGCAGAACTGCGTCGGAAAACCCAAAACTAGCATAAGTTTCGACTTTGAAATGTGCTAGTGTTCGCCGCAAATGCGTGAAATGGGCTAGTCTTCGTGGGAAACTGAATCATGCTAGTCTTCGTAAGGGGCGTCGATATGATGTTTTCACATTTTTTTAAAATTTATTTTAATGAAATGCTATATGACTTTCTATAAGCAAGCAATATAAAAAGTTTTATTAATCAATAAACTATATGTAAAAAAAATTGTCAGTTTTCTATTTTCTATTTTTTTTTTCACATATATTACAAAATCTGAAAATCACTTATCAACCTCTTTCAGTTTATTCCGCAGGTATGTGAATTAGCCAGTCTCTAAAGGAGGCAATAGTTCAACGAGGGATTTGATGATAGAGACCTAATAGTTTGAGCGATAGAAATTAAGCAATTTTGGTCGTGCGCATAGCCATAGAACCCGAGGCCACTGCTACACCGCGTTGTGGCCATAATGTGTGTAATTACTGGAGGGAGGGCATAACAGAGAGCAAATGATTGCTTGTTTAATATCTGCATAAAGCGGTTGTGGCAATGCCTGCTGAGAAAATCGAGTGCTTCTGCTGTTTCCGTGATGCGCGTTAGATTGTCGTTTGATTTGGAATCTTCGAGTATTTATATAACTGTAATGTTTTCAGTAAAATACGTGGATGGTTGTGTATTAAGATCGTTAAGATTCTGAATCAAAATTACTCATATAATGTATTTACCGAATTGAAAGCAAGAAAATAATTTGAACCCCATCGTATAATACATGAGAAAAAAAGTATTATTCTAATATACTTCAAATTACGTTAAAGAACGCAATATTGTTGCTGTTCTCGCGGATTACCATGAACTGAAGGAAAGTTTTATTCATACCATTGTCAAGTATAAAGTAAAATTTTTGCATTTAACAAGAGAATTTTTGAACGAGGTTTGCTTTGAAATAGTTTTACCATAATGAATTGGCTGAATTTCATGAATTTTTCAGCAACATTATTGCAAAAGTTTCCGCAAGTTTTGCGCGAAATTACAAGAGTTACATAAGTCGCCCCCCCCCCCCCCCGCTCCTCCGAGATTAAAATGTAAATGACTTGTGGCATCTGTGCTTAAAGCACGTCCATTGTCAACCCGAAGATCCAAAGATCCACAATGCTAATACAATATACATAATAAAACTACTTAAAAACACTCTCCTCCTTAAAAAAAATGACCTCAAACCTGTCCTCTACAACAACGTTCTACATTTGACATTCCACCAAACAATCCACAAACTAACACAGCCCCACACATCAGCTACTATATATATATATAAACGCTCACCGCACCAACCGCGCACAACTTCCGCTTCAGTCGCGAGCGCACACCTCGAAATCTCAAATCACGTCTGACGCATGGGGCTCGAAAATCGCCGCCCACATATTCGATTTTCGAAAAGCCCCCGTTATCGAAAAATCGTTCCCGCGCGCTAACCTGGCGAACGACGTTGGGCCGCGGAGCGGACGCAGGGAGCGTATATAACCCGTCCTTCTCGATAAACAAGCGCGCGAGAAGACGCGTAGAGTCTATCCCAGTGAGTAGGTATATAGAGAAGAGGCTATATGAAGAGAGAGAGAGAATGTATTCAGCATCTGCCGCGCGTGTGCCGGCGCTCGAAGCAAAGTTTTCTCCTCTCTTATACTCTGTCTCTCCGACTATTTCCTTTCCTGCGTCGCGTCCTATCTGTCTCCTCTATCTTTACCGTCTATTCCGACTCTCTTACTTTTTCCATCTTTATGCTTTTGTCGTCTGTGCCGAGACGGAGGAGAGCTCGACGAATTTTTCCGTGGATTCGAGCAGTTCATTTCGCTGGCGTTTAGTGTATGGATATGGAGTTTTAGTAAAATCAGCCAGTACGATAGACTGATTACACGTGGTTAAGCTTTATTTGACAATTTTAAGTCGAGCTTTATATCGCGGCTTTATATAATATATAGTATACTTTTGCAAAATGGTGATTCACGGTTAAAGAATTGCACGTGACTGTATAGGAAGTGAAAGAAAGAATAAAGTCACATATGACAATTCATAGCACGCCGTGATAGCGTTTTATATATCTGCTGAAAGTTTCTGTATATCTATTACTATTACAACTATTTTTCAACTTCTAATAAACAGATCCTTTACCGTGAACATCACCTACGTAATATCATCTTTAATCCTACAATAACACACGCGTCATCACTCGTGAAAAAAATATCCCGCAGAATCACAGGCACGCTACTGTAGAGTCTCGCACACCGCACTTATTCCCTTTACAACTCGACGTACAATTTTTCCCCATCCCATGCGCACTCCCCCGCAGCGAAACTTTTCTCCTCACGACAGGGAACGAGAGCGATGCCATCAGATCTCTCTCCTCGCCATACTTTATCGCCAATGGCGCTACTGCTCCCATCCCCCAGTACCATATATATATATATATATATATATATATATACGTATACACATATTTCCCGCGAGCGCGCACGCGTATCGGCGAGCGGCTTTATTTCATAAGTATTCAGCGGCGCCTTTACAGTCGCGCGCGCGACTTTGTTGCTCTATATATATATATACAACTCGTGGCAGCGCGGAACGTGGGACTCTTTTATGGCGCGCTAAGTGACACCTCGTCACGTTATACCCGCGTGTACGAGTGTATGTAGATGTGCGGGATGCGTTTCCGCCTCGTGAATGCGCGCAGTCCATTCTTTCTCCCGAATGGCACGAGCGAACGACGCGGTGTTGTATTGGTATTAAGCGATTGCCCAGAGTGGAAGTTTATTCTTTATTGGAGTTTGAGAGTTCTTGATGGCGAGGGTGGTTTGTATTTTAAATGTAATTTAATTAATTAATTATAGACGTTAATTAGTCGATCGAATTTTGGACCGTTTTTTTTAAGCGTTTAATAAAGGATCTGTGTTTAGGATTTTTTAGTTAAGGTACACGGAGAAAAATAACATAGGAAAAATTGCCATATTTGATTGTAAGTCGAGGACAGACTGAAATCCTCCACAAAATTGTCATAATTTATGGTAAAAATTGCCATAAATTTATAGTAATTTTTACAATGTAGGAAAAATTGCCATAAATTTATGGCAATTTTTACCATAAATTATGGCAATTTTGTGGAGGATTTCAGTCTGTCCTCGACTTACAATCAAATATGGTAATTTTTCCTATGTTATTTTTCTCCGTGTAGTATTATCAGAAGTATCCGTACTCGAGAAATAAATTTTTATTCCGGTAGTTATCTTTTACGTTAGGTACTAATGCAAAGATATCGCAGTGCATTATCACAACAAAACCGCGTCCACTTTCGCAAACGGCATTAAATAGCGATATTAAAAGCTCTCTGTGTATACACTGTGTGTATCTGTATCGACTGACCCTAGAATCAGAGAAAATATAATCGTTCAAGAGATAATTTTCCGATTCATAAAATTTTAATCCTCACAAATGCCGAATCGATAGACAGAATAAAACAGGTCACGCGAATGCAATTTAAAGCCGGAGGGGCTGATTCTTAGGTAAATTTTCACTGTCCCGACGACTTCCGGGACAACAATTATAATTGTCCGCGTGTGTGTGTGTTCATTTACCTTTCTTTCGTTGACGTACGTTTTGATTGTTATATACGCGTCAAAGTGACATGCGCATAGATATATTTAATATCTAATACGATCGTGACGACTGTGAAATCGTCTCGCTTTGAAAAATTTAATCCCGAGTAATTTGATTGTAAAATTCTGTATGATTGTTCTTACGCAAGCCAGATAAACGATGGAACCAAGCTAATTTGGCCGACCGACAAATTTACGTCTACATTATACAAATCCCTCAATTTTATTCACATCCCATCCCCGCGCTCTTCTTAATTTTCCTCTCACCAATAACCCAGTTCTCTGCCCCATCCATAATCCAGCCCCTTCTTCATCTCCCGGCCAATAAACCAAACTTCGCAAGAAAACCTCAATACCCATACTACCTCCCAGGCCCAACGCGTAAAATTCCACTCCCCTAGCCACGAAAAATCCCCACCCAACATCGTAAACGTGTGATTCGCAGTCTTCTGCAATCACACACGAGAGCGCGCGCGTATATATTTATAGTCCCGCCCTCGAGACACTTTAACAGAAACCTTTTTACTCGCTCACTCCGAACAATAACGGAAACAACACAGAGCGGCAGCGGCAACAACGGCGGCCTGGAGAATTAGGAACAGCGAGGCTAATAAGCGCCGAGCCGAGACAGCGAGGCCCAGGGGAGAAATCGCCACCAGTGTGCGCATATACGTGCGCCAGTCGTCTCGGCGGGTCTCTCTATACGTGTGTTATGCGCACGTACGTATGTAGGGCGGCAACGGGATGGGAGAATGTGTTGCGACTGTTTTTGAAATTGAGGTCTCCTGGATTTTGATGAAGGTGGATGTGGTCATTCGATGTGGTGGGGTGTGAAAAGGTTGGCTGTTTATGGGATTTAATGAGGGAAGTGGTAGGTGATAGGTCGAGGTAATGTAGGATAGAAAGCATAAGTATTCACAACATTGTTGGCTTGCTTTGATTGAGTGATTATACATGAGCGATTCGAAGATTTAATAAGGGACTTGAGTTTTGTAGCTTGTAGAAAATATAACTTCGGTCAGATCTGCTAATAGATCCATTAAAACTTACATAACAGTTATTTGGTAAAAAGTAATTCAACGATATTTATAATTTAACGAATTTTTAGTTGAAATTTCAAAAACCATCCTTCGGTTTATTAATTAATAAATGAATCATAATGACCCGCACAGACAATAATTACGTGATATATTCTTTTGGCTCACTAAAGCTCAGTCTTATTACGTAATAAGCGCATATACATAAAACGGAAAAATTATTAAACTCGATAATAACAGGTCGAGACCGCGCGCGCGCGCGCGCACGCATATACACTTTTGACTCGCGAGAAATTAAGCCCACGCAGCCTGCGGCGATCGATAGTTAATACGCGAACTATGTTAACCTCCGCAAAACAACGTGACTGGAAATCTCTCTCTCTCTTTCTCTTTCTCTCTCACTCCTCTATACCTACACGCCGAGTCGAAATTATTCTCTCACGGTTATTAACAAACAATGCCTCTATATAACCGCGTTATTTTCATCCGGGCTGGGGTGAGTATATACCTTTTCTCCCTCGGAAGATGCGATTACAATTTTTTGCGGGATAATCGAATACAGTAGCCGATAGCTGAAAGGAAAGACTTCCGGGCGAGCGCTGCAGTGTGTGAAAGAGAGCGGATTTAAAAATCACTGACAATTAAGCGGCGGCGAGCATAAAAGCCTTCATAAAGGGGGTCGAGCTGATAAAAACGTCAACTTTTTAAAAAGAAGTATAAAACTTCCTCCCCCGCGAGCGCGCACGCTGATGTCTTTGCATTAAAAATAATCGTTCATAAAAAGGGGGAGTGAGGGCGCGAAGCGGTTTGATATTTACCGTATATATGTATAAACGTAAAAAAGAGGGGGGGAGGGGGAGCGAGCGAACTTTTACGTCACTCTAAGTACACATTGTAATTAGCGAAGTTCGCGCTTATCTTCGTGTAATTAAAGTTAAAGGAGTTATTAGGGTCGAGTATGTTTAATTAAACCGATTATATGATTTAACGGCCCGCGCCTCCATCCCACGGCGAGGCCGCTATTTTCGCATGTATCCCGGGCTATAAATGCACCGTTTCATTGCCTGTAACAACCGAGTAAAATGAAGTCGGATTTCGCGAAACTGACAATATTAGCAGAAGCTAGATTGAGGAAATTCCGTAGTAAATAATAAAGTTGAGCTTTGTATAGATCTGATCTCTCGTGTCGTAAAACGGACCGGTAAATAATGCAAACGAGTTCCTCAACTAAAATAATTATAGGTCAGAGTATAATAATTTCATCGAGCAAGTGACATTTTTCGAATGTATTGTTAATTATTTATGTATGGATCAGTAATATTAGCTGAAGAAGAGTTGATATCAATTTGAAACGGAAACCCTACGTCAGCGGATATAGATTTTTGTTATTCGGGGATAATTGAAACGTCGATACCAACGAATTAAAATTACACTTTTGTGTACTCACCAAATGTACGAAAATCAATATTGAACATTGAACTGTACAAAAACTTCAAAATACTCACCTGAAACAAATAAAGTAATTCTATATTATTAGTGAAATTGGAATACTAGGAAACAAGTAATTAATGCAAACATGAATTTTTCTAATTTCTTACGAGAATCTTATAAATAATATACCACTAAGTAGGGTGACTTCACCAGTGAATAAACGAAGAAGGAAATTTTAATTTTTGTTATTTAGTTAAGAGAATTAAAAATGGATTAAAAGCAAAAATCTTTTTTAATTACTATTTTAAAATCTTCACACTTTACGTCAGTGACAAAATTTTAGATAAAGAATAAAAGTAGAAATTTTGTTTAAAAGAAATCTGTAAATATCTCCTAAAAAAACAGTAAATGAATACGCGATCTTAGTATCTAAATACGTTTCGCTAGTGAATGAATACTTCGCCAGTGAATAAACACTCAATAGAGGTGATTTTATGATTTTATTCTTAACAAGATAATTTCTTTTATGAAGAATTTTTATGTAAAATGAAATAAAAATTTTCAAAGATTCGAAAATTATCGTCATGTTAGATAAACAATACATAGAGAGCTCGATATTTTCATACATTTAAAGTAAATGTTCGTTAACTGTTGAATGTTCAGATATTGGTGAAGTCATCCTATATCGTCTTTTAAAAAAAAAACACCCTCATTATTTCTATTTTTATTTACCACACCTTCCCACCTACACACCCATCCTATTCGCCTCCCCGCCTCCTCTCAGTCAGCCGTAATCATCGTCCTTAATCGTCACCACCTGCACCTCTTCGGAAAATTCATAACTAAAATAGGACACCCCCGTCCCACCTTCCACAGATCGGTTGCCAGCTACACCGTCGTACGCTTGCGTCAGAGGCGACGATCAACGCCGGAATTCCGACGATAACGACCGTGGAACTTATCAACTCCCCATCGAGGCCTTCATCTCTCCCCTCTCTGTCTCTCTCTCTCTCTCTCTCACGCGCAAGCATCTTTCAGTTATGGGGCCACTGGCGACGAAAATGACACGAGCGAGCGCATCGAGGCCAATGCGCGCGTTAAATTTGAGGATGCTGCTGCGTTGTTACCCGAGCGCGCAAGCAAGCAAGTGTTATAGAGGGGAGAGAGTAAAGCGGAAAGGGGTAGAGGCGTGTGTGTGTGTGTGTTTATATATATAGTGAAATATACGGGAAGAAATATGGGGAGAAAACGCTGTCAATTTCCGGTAGGACGGTGTTGGGCGAGATGCCGCGAGAGGGTTATTGAGACAAATGTATTTGGGAAATTTGTGATTCGGTGTAGAGCGTGAGCGTCTGTGTCTATGGGGGGTGTACGTGATTTGTTGGGGTTTCTTTGGATTGGAGAGAGTAGGTTTTAGTGTTTGGGAGATATATTGGGATTGAAGTTGTTGTGCAGGAATACGTGATTAGGTTACACTTAAAATTTTGTTCTTAATGGTCGCACAAGATGGGGTAATTGTACTTCCTCTTTTATCGTTTAAAATCTTTTAAAGCGAAAAATTTGTAAACTACACTGTTAGAAACTTTAAACTTTAAACACAAACTTGAAACCACGGCAAGCAAAGTTACGTGTAAAATAAAAAAAAATCCAAAGTTAAAATTCCCACAAACTCCTTTTTCCCGCGGTATCGTATATAAATTACAGTCCCCACCCGTTGATCATTAAAAACTGGAACCCAGTAGTTTTTCATCCTAGTCGGATTACAAACTCCCTTTCTCTCCCTTTCTCTCTCTCTTTGCCTCTCCTACTCGGCAACCTTAAAATTGCCCTACTTCATCTTTCATCACGCGAATTTCTCACAATCACGCGAAATGCTCAATTCCCGAAGAAAATAACGATCGCGACGGAATGGAGAGAAAGAATGATTCGCCGGCAGCGCCACTACTACCTGCGTATAACCGTAATAAATAGGAAAGGAGATCCGCGCGCGGCAAGTTGCTTTTTGCTTTTTCGCTCTAGAGAGCGAGAGAGAGAAGATGAAATTGCTGCGGGCGGCTCGGTTTCTCGGGCAAAGCCAAGCCAACGCAACGCGAGATACACAAGGGCAGAGCGCAACAATGGACTTCTGTGTAGTGGTTGGAGCAGTCGTTTTGAAAAAATAATGTGCAAGTGGGATGGGTGGATGCGATAATGTTCTATGGGAATGTTCGTGCATTCGTTGCAATGGTTCTGGGGTTGAGTATCGTGAGAATTTTTCATTTTATCTAAGTATGCATGTTATATACAAAGAATTTTTTTATTGGCCTGTGTATTCTCATTGTATTACAGTATTACATTTTTTTTCGGGGGTATTTGTACATTGGCCAGATATTTCAACGAAAATTTCAATTCAACGCGGATAATTAATTCATTTTAATTAAAATGTATATGGTTTGATTATATGATTTTAATTTAAAATAAAATTTTAATTCAATTTAATAAACATGAATTTTTCGTTTTCTCATAATAAAAGTATCGTATATCCCGTATAAAACTCAAAAATTTATTACCTCAAAATATAATTCCCAAAATAAATTAAAAACTCCCCCATCAAAAATATTGACGCTGATACGAAGTAATAATTTAGCTCGCGCAATAAGCGACGGGCATAATAACTCGAAAAATTCATAAACCCATCGGAGCCTTACTACGTCGAGTCGCGGAAAAACAGCGTGCAGAGGCAAATTTCGCGTAGTTCACCCTTGGCGCGTAATTTCGAAACGACCCGGCGGACGCGAAAATTTCATAGCCCACCGTCGACTTTCCTTTACGACGCTCCCGGCGGCGGCGAACAATATTTTAACATAAATGCGATAATTTACAATACGTAATAAAAGAGAAGGCGCGCGCGAGGCCCACGAACTTTACACACCGTATTAACTCTGGCGCGCTCGCGCGCGCGGCCGCTTTATCGCGCCGCGAAAATTATACGCGCTGGCGGCGGCGGCGGCGCGCCGTTAACGGCGAAATGAAGAACTCGCTCGCGCGTTCGCAAACATTTTTTAAGGGCGCCGTAAAAGAAACAGCGCGCCTATGTATCTGAAATCGCGAAAAATATATACACGCGCGACAAAGATGTACAATGAGCGAGGAGGTTGCTGTGCAGCAGCGCGTCGCGTTCAAGAAAGCTTTAGCGGCGCAGGCGGCGGCAGTCTTATCAGGGTCCGAGTTTTTACGCGAGACTGTTAAAAAAAAGGGAGGGGGAGGACGCCGACGATCTGCTTTGCGTATTACGCACGCGCACGTATGTGCGAGGAGAGAGGCGAACGATTGCTGCCCGACGACAGCTGTTATCGTCGCGACGATCCGCGAGAGAGCAGTAAAGACGCGAATGGATATAGGTATTGCAGTGAGATAGAGAGAGAGTCGACGATTTTTTTGCGTTGAAAGGGAGGAAAGGCTTTAATATTTGCTAGATCTTCGGCGCTTTTTATTGCTCGCGAGAGCGTAATGGTTTTATGGGATTTTCGGAACCGTTATGCGATAGATGTATGTATAGGTAGATGTATTGGTATTGCGTGGAGTGTGTAAAACGTGGGAACTGTAGAATTCATTGAATAGTAGATGAAGGTTGGGAAAATAGTTTTAAAAATGATATCTGCGTATATATTTTATTACTGCAATTATTACAGTAGAGATCTGTAAAATAACAAAGATTTTTCATACTTTTAAGTATACATTCAAGTAGAAACAGGCCTTGGTATGGTCAGACACCAGAACATTGTTAATTCCATCTTCCCAACTACTTTAAAATCATAAAAACTTACGCATCACCACAATTAACGACCGTGCCAATCTCCATAACTCAAGAACAACAACTAAATGAAGCAGAATTTTATTCACTTTTGAAGCACTCACAAATAATATACTTTCACACTCAATTATCCTTTTTATTATCGCCCCGCAGAAAATTACCTCTCTCGCCAACAAACGAACGAACCCAAGAAGCACCGCCGCGCGACAGAAAAGTTATTTACGACCAAGCTCCCCCTTAAAAAAAGAAAAGCTTATAATTCCCATCAGCTTCTCTGGCACAAAGAACAGAGCGATTACACGCTCGACGAAATAAAAACGGAATTATACGAATCAAAGCGTACGTGGCGCGTGCGCGCTGAAACGACCTAATATAACACGGCGACCCCGTAAGAAACGCTCTAATAACACCAGAAATTTCAGCGAGGTAGAAAATAAAGTACGCGCGTGCGATATTACAAAGTGCCCCACGCGTCTCTCTCTCTCTCTCTGCATAAATCTTCACTCACTCTCGGCGGTCCAGCGTATAGAGGTAAGGGAACGAAACCGTCCGAAAGAAGGGCCGAGAGCGCGGGTAGATTAATTAAAAGCCCGAGTGCAAGAGAGCGCGCGCGCAGCCGGTAGTTACTTTCATTTATATTCCCGATACGTAGCATCAGCATACGTAAAGCCCTATCCGACCCCTCCCAGGTTGGAACACGAAAACGCCGGGCCTCCATAACTAACGAGATAGTTTGCGCGGCCGCCGGGCTTGAATAAATTTACCCGAGCGGCGGCAGCAGCGTGTGTCTGCAGCCGGCCTCTCTCTCCCCTTCCTCTTCCTCCGCGCTTTCCTTCCTCTCTCGCTTTTGCTCTGTCCGTCTTGCACGAGTGGGAGGGAGGAAGGGAACAAGAATGCTCTCTTAAATTAGCGGAGGTGGGCGAGAATTCTGGCGCGAGTCTCCAACGCGGGCGCCATACGCACAATGGGGATAGGTGAGCTGGGTTCAATAGATCGTATAAAGAGTGCAAGGACGGCTTTGCCGAGGAATTTTCGGGGGAAAAATTTATTGGGGTAGTGCTGGTGGTGGTATGTGTGATGTGGGGGGTATTTTTGAATGGAAAGGCATGTTCGATACTCTTTTTGGTAAGCTTTAAGGGATTTAGTGAAACGTATTTTTTGATAGGAGACGGGATGGAATTTCAACGTGAGGTTTCGGGGATGTTAAAATGTACATAAAAATGTAGCTTGGGGTGCGTTATTAAAATTTTATCATATTATTGGGTCGTGCCTTTTTGTCGAACCGTGTTATAGATTTTTTTTTAATTTGTTATGCATGCTGACATGATACATTTATGGATTGAAGAACCGTTATATAATTTTAAAATTGTGTGTGTATATATATATATATATATATATATATATATATATATATATATATATATATATATATATAAAAACTATAGGCTGTAGCATGGTTTAAACTATTAATAATTTTGAACCACTGTTAATTACACTTAGCAAGTATTATTCAATAACTTTTTAGAAGAAGCAAGATATGATCACTTTAATATAAACACTATAACAACACACCACTGAAAAAATAGAGAATCTGAATTCCTTTTCTCCAACTCCAACCCAATTTTTATTTCGTTATCCATTAGGCAACAATACTCCCAAGAATTTACTTAAAAAGAATACCTCTCCATTTGGCCCTCTTTCCAGAATAGACAGCCATCGGTCAACTGACTAAACTACCTGGCATTGCACGCTGCACTGCACTGCCCCCCTCTCTTGCTCGCACGGAATTCCGGAAGAAAGCGCTGAACTAAGCCAGATTAATATCGCATTCGTGCAAGATTCAAGAGATGAATCCACTGCAATTTTGCCCTGCGCGCGCTCTCGCGCCTCGGATTACCCCCGTTCCAAAAGGAAAACGTTAGCTCCCGGCTGCTGCAGACAAATTTGCGTGCACGTGTATGTGTGGGAACGCGTTTTATACGAGTTAGCACGAGCGAGAGGGAAAATTTTTATCAAAGGCAAAAGTTTTTACGAGCGTATTACCGTTTTCTTGAGAACGCATAATAATAATAATAATAATAATAATAATAATAATACTCGCTCGCACGCGAGTGGACCCGTTAGTCGCGTTAGTATTTGAAAAAAGCTTAGTACGCTGCTGTCTTTGCCGTGGCACACGCGACACACACACACGCACACACACACGCACACACGTTGTTTGCCAAAGTGGGTGAAAGAGAGAGCGAGAGTCCGAAAATAAAGCGATATTTTACGCAGTATTATCTTATACGGCGTAGTCGTAACAGTAAGGAGCGTCTGTATATGTCTCGGATGTTTTTCTCCAAAAGTGAGTTTGGCGTGATGGTAAAAACAATAATATAGTGTGTGGTATAATATAACAAGATTATTATTTTGCAACATCTTGGGTTAAAAAAAAATGGAAGTTATTGATAGTTGAGAAAGTGCGAGAAACTACGATCAAAGTTCGCCGAGTTGGACCACCTAGATTTATCGAGTCTTACTAAACTCGGGACTTATCTACTTACAAGTAGATATGAAGAGAGTTCGCTAAGACACATTAGATAAGAGTGGAATGGACAAGTTAAGCATAATGTCTGTTTTAGTTTGATGAATTTTTAATACCCCCTCCCCCTCCGACTAAAACACTTTTTCTCCCCAACGATGATGAACGCGCTTTGAAACATTTTCTTACACTTCTCAGGTGTCATTTTCAGCGCAACGCGCACCAGTCACAACCAAAATTCCACTGCCACTACCACCACACTTTAGATTAAAAAAAATCAATCCTCAGAACTCGTATTACTCCTGTGGAAACTTTCCCTCGCTTCCGAAAACACCGGAATTCATCAAAATGCACGTCGCTCTCTCTCCCCCACACTACTACCAAGAAAGCAATACTTCAGCCGCGAATCTACGGCACGACTCTTCGAAACCCACTTGACCGATCTTTCTCTATGACCCGGTTCCCTCCCGAGTATACACACACACACACACGCGCGAGAGCTAGGCGTCGGCAAACAAAAACTGCGCCGCTTCGTAATCAGAATTGCCGAGATCCATCAATGACTGGGACAGCGACGCTACCTCTCTCGCTCCCTCTGGTACAAACTTTTCTTCTCCCCGCGAGCCATAAATACAGCCCTCCTTCCGCCTTCCCACTTTCCGTCGCGCAAAACAAGGCTATCCTTTTTCGCCGGGAATATCCTCTCTCCCCCTTATACACTTGTAAGCACGGAGCCCCTTTTATGTAACGACGCCCTTGGATCTGAGGAAGAGAGAGAATCGACTAGATATAAATCGCGGCAGTTCTCCCCCCCTCCTCGGGCTGGCAATCGCTCGCCATCGTTCAATTCTCGTATTCTTTGGGGCTCGTTGCACAATGGACGTACTTTCTTCGATTGTACGCGGCTCGCGCGCTAGTGCGTGTATGTGGATGTGGACGTCCGTATTATATGCTCGGCGAAATGGGTTTGACCAGCTGGGAAATGGCGAGCGCGCGCGAGAGCAAGAGAGAGAGAGGGAGGGCGGACGGCTGTAATGTCGCGTGCTCGTACGTATTAAGCTCTTTTTTTCCCGTCCGTTTTGTTTTCGTGACGTGGCCGCGTGTGCGCTTGCGCGCCGACGGCTTGATTGGATTTTGATAGGATGAGGGATACGTTTTATAAACGACTTTATTTATTATTCTTTTTTTGGAAGAGGTTTGCCACTGCGGTAGTATAGCGGCAGCACGGAAGGTAAGCGTAGTTTGGGCGAATTTACGATTAGGATAAATATTAGAGTCACGTTTGCGAGGTGGTTGAACTTTCAGGGTTAGAGAAGTGTGGGAGTATACGCGCCGGAGTTACCAGCGTAAAATAACAACGCAAAGTTTTGCGATAATGTTGGCGTTACATAATAATAACCCCCTTTTTTTCTTGTTCTTCATAGCTTCAATGAGAATACTTGTTGTTTTGTTAAAGTAAATTTTCAGTGTAAAGCCTGCGGCATCATCGTTTTTATACCCACATTAATCTGCAATAATTACTTCAACAAAATTTTCAGATACACTTTCGCGCAAGTTTGCGTTTACTGTATCCAGCCGCCCATTATGCCCATAAAAAATAATGACGTCGTGTAACTCCGCACCTGACCATCGAAACTTCAGCAAACGGCTTTGAGCATGTTTCCCTCTCCCTCTCTCCTGTCAACGCAGCGAAACAACGACGTCAGCGTCGAAACAGCTCGATACTTCATATCCCAGCTCTCTCTCTCTCTCTCTCTCTCTCTCTCTCTCTCTCTCTCTCTCTGGACGGGTAAGTGTCAACATCTTTGAATTTTGCTCCCGACTTTTTCGTGCATTTCTGAAATATTCTTTCACTCCTTGGAGTGCTTTGTTCACAGAAAAGTGGCTCCACCGGCTCTCAAGCTCCTCGCCTAAGGGCCCATGTTTTACACGGTGTCCTATGAGCCAGGAGTTACTTTTCTATTGAAGACACTTGCCCTAACCTCCAAGGCTGGCAATCATAGCTACCATCAACGAGCAAATCCCGGCCTTCACCATCGGTGAGTGTTAACTCCATCACCAGCACCAACACCACGTATCAGCATTTGCTGGCCACCACTCCTCCACTGCACTGCACCACACTGCAAGTCGGCGCACGGTTCCTACTGCGGCAGCTTTCTAATTATCCCAACGGCGAATTTTGAATTCAGCGGGCCAACCGACAGCAGACGGAAAGCTGTCAACAATCACAGAGGCGATTGTGTGTTATTGTAGTGGAACATGGAGAAGAGGTGTGCTGTATGCGGTGAGTCATCGATGAGAGTGCTGGGATTATGCCCGATATGTGGCCAGCCGTGTCATGCCAAATGCTCCGGCAAGAAAAAGAGTGCCCCGTGTGACCTATGCCGCATTGCGGAGCAGAGACCAACGTCAGCAGAGGCGTCATCCTTCATCAAGCCGAAGAGTGCGCAGGTGAGCAAGCGTGCATCGTTGTCGCAACGACGCACGCCCAATACATCTAATATTGCCGCCTCCCACCATCATACGCCTCTCGGCTCATCGACGCCGGCTGCCAAGCTCTCCGCGCGTAATAGTAGCGCGCATGGGTCGTGCGCGCTACTCGCTACCAGTGTGGCTAAGTCTGCCGGGCAGGTAGCTGGAGCGCAGGGGCCAGGAGCGCCAGAGAGAGGTGCCGAGCGGGCCAACTGCCCACAGGCGCAGTCTGCTCTGAGTGAGAGTACCGGACGGGTCACCGACACTCAGGCGCCAAAAGACGCATCACAAATCTGCGAAGTTACGGGAGATATTTCATCGGCAGTGGCGAGCTCAAGTATTGCGCAATCTTCCGCCACCAACCAGATACTACCCCGCCGCTGGGGGATGTAAACCTGGTTGGTGTGACAAATGTTTTAATTCCTGTAAGCACGCTGGAGCTCTTTTTCAGCGTTTCGACATGCTCGAGAGGCAGTTGGACGAACTCAAGCTCCTTGGCAGCCGGAGCCCCGCGTCGTGCAGCGCCGACACCACTCACTGCGATGAGGGTCAAATCAATAATGCGGAGCTGCCCACGCGGGTCTCTGTTGTCGAGGAGCAGGTGAGCAACCAAAATTGCTTACTTGAGTCCCTTGATTCCAAGTGCCAGCTGCTTCTCGAGGCCAACTCTTCACTAAAAGATAAATTAGACAAAGCGTTTAGCAGCTTCGAAAAGCTCCAGCGTGCTCACATGGAGCCAGCGAATTTAAATAGCTTAATTTTTAATAGACGTGAAGTAGGTGACATTGGCAGCTCTACTTCCGCTGCCAGCACAAATTCAGTGCTATTATGCCCGTCCTCTCAGCCGGGCCCTGGGGCCTCTTCCGCGTGTTCTGGGATTGATGGATCTGAGTCATGCGAGGTGGTACTTAATGGTATTTTAAAGAAGGATTTTGTATACACGGAGGTATTAACCAACCAAATCGCCTTCGCGGTACTCGGAACCATTTATCCCCCATTAAACAGCGATAATATTCTTGGGACGCGTGTCTTGGTGGTCCGGAACCCGTCTGAGAGAAATGGAGGTGAGGCGGCGGGAGGCTTGGGGTCGCGAGCAGGCGCATTGCCCTCCTGCATAGTAAGGCTCAGCAGCCCGAGCCTGGTCAGGGATGTGATGCGAGCTAAGCGCTCGCTCGCCAATTCTTACTTTACCACAAGTAACATCGATCCCGAAATGCTTGGCCCGGTTTTAGCTGCTTGTGTGCCACACCATAAAATATTCATAAATGAGATGTTGCCCCATGATAAGTTCCAGGAATTTAAGAGCCTGAGGTCCATCGCCCAGGGGCTGGGCTTTAAATATGTGTGGCACTCGGGTGGTAGATTCCTGGCTAGGCATAAGGGGGCGAGCGTGCGCATATCTTCGCCACAGCATCCGACCTACAAGTCATTCAAACGACGTGCCAGTCTGCTAAAAAAACATCTGCCCAAAAGCAATCCGTCAAATGCTGCAGCCACTAACAACGACATAGTTGTTGCGAGGCAGGGAGCAGAAGAGGTTGTTGGGTCGGCGCCTACATCATGACTGGGATCGACTGCTTGCAAGGGGACGGGGGGTGGATGTCCTCTCAAGGCTGGGTTTCTTAATATTAACTCAATCAGACCTCGTATAAATAAGCTCCGTCTGTACCTGGTTGAAGATCCCTCCTACCACCTCTTTGGCATAGCTGAATCTTGGCTTGGACCTGACGTTGATGACAGTCTCATTCAGATTGATGGCTACTCAGTGCTTAGGCAGGATCGTAATATAAATGGGGGCGGAGTTGCTCTGTATGCACGAAACGACTTCACCATCACGAAACTGGCGTCATCTATGACTCAGGGACTGGGAAAACCCTCAATCCCTGAGTACTTATTCTGTCGTGTGCAGCAGGGTTCCTTTCCTCCCATTTTGGTCGGTGTCATTTATAGACCTCCACACATTGCCATGCAAAAGGACACCGGCCTTTTCGATGTTTGGCGCGACCTGAGTAGTGAGTATAGTCACAAGTTTATCATGGGGGATCTGAATGGTGACTTGTCATCGGCGTCCGATGCTGATGCATATTCCATCAGAAACCTTGCCACAGAGTTGTCATTACATATTGTGCAGCATGGCCCAACACATCACACGCCCACGTCTCACAAATGGATTGACTTAATCCTCACGGACGAAAACGACGAGGTACTTGACTATGCGAATGAACACCTGCCCAGTTTCGGTAAGCATGCTATCATTGATGTTACCATCAACTATTTTGTGCCAGCGCGAGTAGGGAAGTCCTTCTCCTACAGAGATTATAAAAACGTATGCCCTTCATCTCTCAATGAATTGCTTGCGCGCTGCGATTGGGTAGGCATGAATTCGATTGAATCCGATTTGGAGGGAGCACTAGATTCCTTAAACGCAAACCTTAACTCTGTCATAAATGATTTAGCGCCTTTAAAAACTGTGAAACCCAGTCGAAATAATGCTCCTTGGATTGGTCCTGAGCTGAGGGAACTAATCAACAAACGTAATGCGGCCCATAGGCGTTACAAACGCACTGGGCGAGCGGCAGTGTTCGATGAGTTTCTTCGGCTCAGCAATGAGGTCGACTCACGCTTTGCTCAAGAGCGTAACTCCTTCCTTCACAAGCATCTCTCAGACGCTCTTGATGCTAACAAGGATATATGGAAGGAAATGCGTAAACTCGGCCTTATTCCAAAGCGAAAAGAGGAGGACCTTTGCGGCTTCACGCCGGGAGAGTTAAACGCTCACTTCGCTGGAATCTCCGTGTCCCCCATTGAAAACATAGAAGAAGCTATGGACACTATTTTACTAACAAGTGAGGAGGGCTTTTCCTTTAAACAGGTTACACTGAGTGATGTAATTCTTGCAATTTCTCACTTCTCCTCACAGGCAAAAGGGGTGGACGGAATTCCTCGGGAGGTGGTCGTGAAGGCTCTCCCTGTCATTGGTGACTACTTGGTCAGAATTTTCAACTCCTCCTTCGCTCAGGGAATTTTTCCGGGCTCCTGGAAGCAGGCACAGGTAATTGCACTCAAGAAAATTGCATCGCCGTCTACAGTCTCGGACTTTCGTCCTATAGCACTACTCTGCTTTCTTTCTAAGGTGCTTGAAAAAATTGCCCACAACCAAATCACGGAGTATCTTAATAGCAATAACTTACTTGACCCCCTCCAGGCCGGATTTCGCAAGCACCACAGCACGCAGACGGCACTTCTCAAGCTAACCGACGATATACGTATAGGCATCGACAATAGACAACTGACGTTACTGCTACTGTTCGACTTCAGCAAAGCCTTCGACACCATCTCACCAACAGCGCTTCTGCGTAAGCTCTGTCGGCTGGGGTTCTCCAGGGCAGCTCTCCTGTGGATTCAATCATATCTGAAAGGACGTACCCAGATAGTCACCTCAAATAGCAAAGGTAACTCTGACTGGTTAGAAACCAATCTGGGAGTTCCACAGGGATCTGTCCTGGGTCCACTGCTTTTTTGTCTCTACGTTAACGACTTACGTGACGTACTTGACGGTAATACTATCAGACATATATTTTACGCAGATGACCTTCAAATCTACTTACACACGACAAAAGACGAAATTCTGGAGGGTATTGATCGGCTGTCCCATGCGGCGCAAATGGTGGCTGAATGGGCGGCGAACTCGGGCCTGCACCTCAATGCTGGTAAGACCAAAGCCATTGTATTCGGCTCCAGGGTAGGAGTTAATCATATAAACTCATTAGATCTGCCAGGTATTGGTGTGCGGCCTGGAGAACGCATCCCCTTCAGTAGCGAAGTTGCGAGTCTCGGTGTTACACTGGATAGTAAATTAACATGGAAACCGCACATTGACCAACTCACAAAGAAAGTCAATAAAGCCCTATACAGTTTGCGGTTTATTAGGGCGTGTACCACCGAGATTCTCCGCAAAAGATTAGTCGAGTCCCTAGTTCAACCCCACCTTGACTACTGTACGGTGGTCTACTTGGACGCGTCTGACGAACAGCGAGCGAGAGTGCAAAGATTGAGCAATTCATGTGTGAGGTACGTTACTGGGGCTAGGAGGGATGAGCATATCACCCCCTACTTGAGACGTCTGGGCTGGCTCCGTATGGACTCACGCAGATTCTACTTCGCAGCCCTGCTACTATATAAAATAATTCGGATGCGTGAGCCCAGTTACTTGGCTGCCTTTTTACGGTGCACAAGCCTAGGCCAACAAGCAGGGGAGTGCAGCCGGAGCTTGCTTTCCTGCCTTGAACTATAAGACGGGTGATAGAGCGTTTCTGGCTCAGGGTGCCCGCTTTTGGAACTCCCTCCCCCCTGCCTGCGATACCTTCCATCACTTTCATCATTCAAGAGGGCTGTGCGCCAACACCTGCTTGATCTCGACGCCTAGCCTCTCTATAAGGATGCTTAGAGCTGCCAGTGCGGGGACCTTTATATAGTTTAGTATTAGACTGCGGATTAACTTTGATCTGTGATTTTTTGACTAAGCGGCTGTGATACCTTACTGTGATATTTTATGAAATGGTTAATGTATAACTGTAATTATTTTCCTTTTAGCGTATAGTACCAGCTGTGATATTTTCTCTAGTTTTATTTATTTATTTTGTCTTAATGAAGGGTCCTCGTGATTTTTAATGATTTTTATGTATTTTATTTTTATTTTATCATATGGTTCTTTTTTATTATTTTTTTATTATTTTTTATCGTAATTGAAGGTCCTCGTAGACAAACATATTTTTATGTATAATTTATATATTTGTATCAGGTTGTATTACTTTTATTTTTATATATTTTTATTATATCTTATTTTACTGTATTTTATTTTAAGTTATACACTGTATAAATTCTGTATTAATTATTTTGCCGCGAAGGCAAATAAATCGTATCTATCTATCTATCTATCTCTCTCTCTCTCTCTCTCTCTCTCTCTCTCCACCACACGCACGCATAAATCCCTGGCTCGCGTACATATATATATATACATGCTGCATGCACGTGCTTTACTCGGATATCCACACGTGCACGAGCCGATACATAACAAATCGCGCGTTCTCGCCACGTTCCGAAAGAGAGAGAGAGAGAAAGCTGATGTATCGCCGCTGTTTTTCATTTTCCTCGCCGGCCGCGTGAGATACTCTTCTCGCTCCCCCTCGTCCCTATACAAAAAACCTCTCTCTCTCTCTCTCTCCATGTATATACCCCACAGATATACGTGCCAGCGCGCGACCGGTGGGAGAAAAAAGAAACGCCATATAGCATCCGGCTAACCTAAAAAGAAGCCCAGGAAAGAAGAAGAACCCTCTCTTCTCACCGGATAGAACTCGTCAGCAGCTGGGCGCGCGAAAATCATTCTTACTTGTCAGGGCCGCCACCGTGCGCTCTCATTGACCCCCCCGCTGATGGTAATACATGCCATTTGTCACCGTTCTTCTCTTTCTCTGCGATTTTCCGTCTCGCCGAGCGCTAAAGGCAGAGAGCCAGTCAAAGAGGAAGCAGCCGGACGCGAAAATCGCGAGTGCGGTGCAGCGAGTCGCCGTCGCCCTTCACTTTTCACGCGAGCGAGAGAATTTTGCACCGGCACTTTGAATGTAAAGACCGGAGGTTTTATCGGCTGGTAGATTGACTGGAAAATGTCCAGTGCAGTGTAGCCCGCTGCCGAGGGTATAAGAGGTGCGGTCGTTGGAAGAAGGAGTAGGTTGTGAAGTGGTAGGGATTTTTGGGTTTTGGAGATGAATGCGTAATGATAAAAACGTGGCGGTGGATGTGGAAATGTGGGAGAACGGTTGCAATGAATACTGAGGGATGTGTGAAAAAGGTATGTGATTTTTTGCTATTGTTATTCTAGTAACCTGAGTGCAACTTGTGCAGGAAACTTATTAGCTGAAAAAATGCACCTTTTCATTTTTAATGCAAAAGCTGACAAAGATGACGTCAACCTGCTACCCAAATCTCCTGCGTTTAAACATGCGACCCGTACCACTATATACGTAACGATCCACCTGGGCTCATAAATCCCCCGAACGCTTTCATCCGCGGCCTTCCGTCTCGCCTACACCGTCAAAGTGTTAATAAAGTTTACCCATACACCATCCATCCATCTTCCCTCTTCCCTCCTCCTCATCCACCTTCAAATGCCAGATTGAGTGGAAAATATCTGCCCGACCCGCCCTCGCTCCTGTCTGCGCGGCGCTATCGCAACTTATCGACTTTTCTTTATCTTCCGCTCCTTCGTTCCCGGCAGCCCTACGATCGCGGCTAATTAAGAAGAGAGGAGTATAAGAAAAAGACGAAGGAGCAGGAAGCCTTAACGGCCCGTTCGCTGCTTCCTTCTCCTCCACCCCTTAATTAGACGTAAACAGAGAACGCGCGCACGCACGCGGATCAATTTTTCCGGCCCTCGTCGTTTTTTCTCCGGCTGGCTTTCGCTGTCTTCCTCTTTTTTGTTTCCTCCCGGAGTTATGACGTCGACGGCTGCGTGTGGAGGTCGACTGAGCCGCTTTGACGTATCTTGTCAATCAGCCTTTTTTGCCCCGTGTATATATGGGAGGCGGAAGTGAGCCCCGCTTTCGGCATGCCAACGGAGTTTTGACAAATGTTTGGACGATGGGCTTGTATACGTAGCGACCATTTGTTAAGCTTTTAATTAGGAAGTGTGTGTTATAAAGTGATATATCTGTTTTTATGTAATTCTTCGATAGTATTTTTACTCCGCAGTAGTTTGAAGAATATGTATAATAACATTATTACCCTGGTAGAAATTGTCTCTATCGGAAATGGCCAGGAAAATAATAGCTAGTAAAATAGCTAATTTCTGGGTAGTGACGAAACGATTTTTCCGGTTATAGTCTCTATTTAATGGAGATAACACAACCTTAAAATGTTTTTACTAAATTTTCTATGTAATTCAATCATGAATCTAAAGCCAAATATCGAAAAAAAGTAGGTAACCAAAACGTAAACACGAATTATTGGTATTTAATTCGGTTATAGTATAGTACTGTTTCAGGAGATACAAACGAAAACAATGATTTTTCCGTTTGATTATATCTGTCTCACTCCTCGCCATAATAGCAAGTCTCCTATTAGCCATTTCCTAACTAAAAAAACTGGCCAACCTTAATATCTTCTAAATACTCATAAATAAGCTAATATAAATTTGTAAAAAACCTTATTCTATTATTCTGTCTATTAAATGGCGAATATAATCGGAAAAATCGTTTCATGGATGGATAGAAATGACCAAGAAAAGTGTCTAGTTTTTGACGATTATTGGGGAAACTAGCTATTTATTAGGTAAATAATGGAATCGATTTTCATCAGGGTATATCTAATAGAATAAAATTGATGAATTTATACTTAAAATCCATGTATTATTATGTCTATGAAATAACTAGAGGTGATAGAGTAATTTTTCACCAGCACGCTCACTAATATTGGACCTCTTACTTTATTATATTTGTAAACTAGGTTATTGCGATTCTCATTAACTTATGATACTAATTAACCACAAGTAGAAATCTTTCATCTTTCAGACTCTGAATCCCATCCACATGGCTATTTCCATCCGACAATACTAACCCATTATATCCGACCTACACACCAACCTTTCCCACCCAAATCCCATCCAACTCGCCAAATCTCTACGAACGAAACTACACCAGAGATTCGCGGCAGATTCCTATACGCGCACCTGTATACGTACACGCTCAGCTGCTCGCGCAAACGACGTTAGCTGCGCGCGAACCCCGCTATTTTAATTGTCTCAAAATATATAAGCTCCGCTTGCCGACAACTTTTCTCGTATATATTCCGTATGATTCCCCGACGCGGCCGCGCGCGAAGCCTCGCTCTGCTGTCTCCCCGAAGTTAGGCTTATTATCAACTTTGTTAACCTGTCCAGGAATTAGCGACGCCGCCGCTACGCGCGGACTTTCCACTTATCTGTATACGCGGAACTTTGTCGCGTGGCTGAGCGGTTGGCGAATCCGTAATTTTCCGTTCCATTAACGGCGCCGCGGAAACGCGGATGAATATTCAATTTTTTTTGTCTTTGTTTCGTGGTGGGAGGTATGATGGTAGTGGTGCTGTCTTGATGGGTGACGGCCAATGGAAATGTGGTTCCGAGTTTCAGTTTGTGCGGCTGGGTTTGGAGGGGTTGATATTATACTTTTTAAAGTTTGCTTAAATGTTGATGATGTATATAGTACAATGTTAATATCAACCTCAGTTTTATTTCATTTTCGCCAAAACTACAACACACCCACAAATTGTCACGGGTAAAGTCAATGAAGACTTGAAATGAATATTTAAAATTTTAATCCCCGAAGTTTAGAACAAATTCTACGGACAAAAAATGTTACCAACTGTTTCCGTTTATCTAAACTGAACTACAACGCGCGACCTTAAATACACACCTCCAGCAGCTCACCGACCAAATGAAAAATTCAAGAATTAATATCCCAGTAAGTTTGGGCGTAAACCAAGGCCCACCTTAAATCCCGGTATGTTTTAAATCATCGAGATAATTAAAGCCTGAGCGTTCGCTTTCTCTCTCTCTCTATCGTGCACACGCGAGTAAGAAAAGAATAAGTAAGTCGTTCCACTTATTCCGCGGCGCGCGTTCAATGGTCATTGGCTCGGACTGCGCGAGAGTGTACTTTATGCAAGCATCTTACGAGAGACGCCGACAGGAATCGCGCGTTGATCTTATTAAGAAAGTTTCCGGAATCTTCGCCTCCCTCCACCGTGTACCTCGGCGATATTACCTCGTCGAGCTTCGTGTAATAAACTTTTTCTATCCTCTCTCACCTCTCTGGGTATAATAATCTCCCTCGGCGGGCGAGTTCGGTAAATAAAGTTCAATTTGAAAGGGTCAATCGACTTTCGGCTGAGCACACACACATACACTCTCCTGCGTCTACGGCGGGTAAAGTTCGCTGCTCGCTGTATTTTTAATGGGGGAAATTTTTCATGCGCGCCGCCGTGGTGGTGGTTTACGGAGCTGGGAGAGTTGTCTAGTACTATTTTATGGCTTGAAATTAGCCATTTCTAATTTTTCATAACAGAGTGGAGTGATTAATAATAGTAGTAGTAGTAGTAGTAGTTGAATCCTACATGGGTGTAAAACAGTACGTGTGGAAAATTAAGGAAAAAGTAGTGGCAGCTTAACCAGGTCAGACGCGCACGCGTTACGAGAGCGTATTTATTTTTTTGCATAGCTATACAATTACGAAAAGCCATTTAAAATGTCAGATCCCATCAAAGTGCCCATTTCGAAAATCAATTGACTGAGAAAAATATGGCTCGGAGTTAACAGGCTTTCAGCTGTGGCTGTTTATTTGCCCCGGTGATGGCTGCCAGTCGTTAAATTCGCATAAAAATTCGCGTCCAAGTAGTTTCAGTAACGCCACGAGAGTGCGGTATAAAGATTCTTGTCGCTGATTATGAGTGACTCAAGCTTGCCGTATATGCGCACAAACAATGGCTATAGTAGTTGTTTATGAAAGTTGTTTTTAAAAATTATTATACGCGTATCGAAAATAGCTGAGTTCTCTAATTGTGTGCAATAAGGTTAAATATGTTACAACAAGATAATATTACTCGATGTACAAAATCATGCTTTGACAACAAATTTATACAAGCGTAAAAATGTATATACAATGCGAGATTTCTTTTTGAACGCTCAGCACGATTACTCAGAACAAAAAAAAAACTCAATGTTCCAACGTTTCCGAGCAAAACTTTAAAGACACACACACACACAGCCCGACCTTATCTCACACGCCTTCCTCGCCATTCTCTTTGTTTATCGACATTCCTCAAAATAACAATGGTCCATCGCATTTGCATTCACCTCGCTTTCTCTCTCCTTTTCTTCTTCCCTCCCTCAGCGGCGCCTAATTCCGATGCCAGGAGGCGGCGGCGGCAGCCTACATTCGGCAGCGCGCAAAGGGGAAAAAGGGGAAAAAGAGAGAATTCCAATATCTCTCCGAGGAGGAGGACGAAAAATAGTCCAAGAAAAACACAAGGCTCGAGAGAAAGAGAGAAACTGCGAAAAGATAAGAAGGCCGCACGAGTGTCGACCAATTGACTACGCATATTTAAACTTCTCTTTCTTGCTTCTAGCCGCCGCCGCCGCCGCCGCCCTCTTTTTCCCCTTTATTTTCCCCGGCCGTTAGATCTTCGACCGTAGATCTCGAAGCTCAGTATGGCTTTTTTTGCGCGTGCGCGTGTGTACGATGACGTTTCGCAGTTGGAGCGAAGGATATAATAAACTAATAATCTCTCTCTCTCTCTCGCAAGAGTACATCGCCGAGCGCGTTTTTGTACTTTCTAATTTGCGAGGAAGTAATTACGGGGACGGTGTTATTATGATTCTTTGAATAAGGAGTGGGTTTCTCTCTTCTTTATGTGCCTTTCTCTCTGTCTCGCTCCCTCTCATTTGAATTAAGTGAATGAAAAGTGAATGAAAATGGAATAATAACCATTGTTTCTGGTATCATAAAAAGAAACTCCTTTTGTGGCGAGGCGCGCTTACAATATATATGTATATACACATATTTTCACCGTTTTTGTTCGGGCTTGGGAAAAGAACCAATTGATTTCTTCAGCCCGAGATTATGAAAATATGGGAAAAATAGCGAGAGAAATACCAAACGGAGTATGCGTTATTTATACTCATTTTAATTGCAGCTCGGTCATAAAGCCACGGTGACGGTAAAAAGATTCTTTCCTATATCATTCATTTTCACTTCGCAATAACAATCCCCTACTTTTGCACACCGTCACCCGTAACTTTAAAACATCGATGACCCCACCTCATCTCCGCATTATCTCGCGTTGGGTGCATCGACGCGACGTACTTAGTTTAATCGTGGAAGCCGGCCCCACATAGCTTCGTGCGGCCATTGTATCCACTCGACCGGGTGTGCACTTGACATGCACGCCGGGCCAAGAAAATTTTTATATATATGTATGTACGTATATGTACGTAGATTTACAGCTATACGTATAATACGCGAGGGAAGAAGAGGAAAAGGTCAAGCGCGCGAGCGAGCGAGCGAGCGAGGGAGAGAGGATAAACATGACCTATATAAAGAGAGAAGGGCCTCTTTAGCTCTCGGAGCGTTTCTCTCTTCCTCTCTGCACGGTATGTGTGTATGTGTGTTTTTTTATCTTTTATTTTGGTTTTTGCCGTATAGAGAAGGAGATAGAGAGAGAGGTATTTCTCTTTCTCTGGACGAGGAGGAGGAGGATTCAGGATTAATCGATATTCGATGGCGGCGAGCGCCGGCGCTGTACTACTGCTGCTGCTGCCTCGGACGGCTCGCGCGCTCTCTCGTCGAGATTAAATATGTTGGCCTCTGTGTTGTTGTCGACTTTTTGTTTTTAATTAACGCGCGTGATCTGCTCGAGTTGGTGATAAATGTGCGCGCGGTTGCTGATGATTTTTTGAATTTGTAGGTTGATCGAGTGGCGACGCGAGTGCGCTGAAGAAAAAGTTGGGTATATTTTGCTTTGGATTTTTAAAAGGATTTAGTTCGCATAATGCATTTTACATTGTCCGAAATGAATGGATATTTTATCCATGATCGAAGTGAATACTTATGCTCGACAAATTATATTTTCAGATCGAGTTAATAATAAATACGATGCAATTTTGCGCGTGTTTTAAACGCTGCTGCCTTTAATATTCAAAAGCTAAATTAATTATAATCTTAATATAAGCCTGTGTTTTATCATCATTTCAACTGTAACGCGCATTAATTGAGAATATCGATGTATTCTCGCACCCGTGTGTGTGTGTGTCGCGTTTAATGAAAAATTAACGATTTTTAAATGGATCGCGCGAAATGCGTTTCATTAACCTTATGATTCGCCCGAGGTCCCCACCGCGTTGCCCGCGTATCTAGGTCAAAAGTTTAAATAAATATAAATACAAACATAAAGGCTGAATACACAAGCCCGAGAAGAAAGAACCAATTTCAAAACGTTCCCGCCGCCAAGTTTCTATACCTACAATTCGCAGCGTATATATACCGCACTGTGAAAATAACAAATTTATTTTTAATACATCATCCTATACGAACCCGACGACTTTCCAGAAAAAAAAAAAAAATATCTTCCCAATTCAAAATCGCTGCTTATAACGCATATACGCGCGCGTTTTTTTTTTCTTTTGCTTTGCTCTATGCTATTCTCCGTGTTCCTCGTTACGAAAATTCGAAACATTACCGTTCTCCGTTTCCGACCATGCGATTATGTAGATTTTAGAGAAAATATATACGCGGCCACCATCAGCCGGAACTTATAATCTCTAGCTCGTGGATGTGTATGTGTGTCGGGGGCGGAAACAAAGTTGGACGCGATGTCATTTGGAAATTCGCTCGCGTGTACCTAATAAGCCAGGGAAAAGAAATTCCGTCATAAGCTCGAAAATTCCGTGGAATCGCGTGAGTCGCTGATTTGACGGTGCGCGCGAACGGCCAGATATTTTGGAATAAAAATCGCGCAAGCCCGAGCGCGACTCTACATAATACATGCCGCGCTGCCGTATCGTCCAATATAAAACCGTTTTGTTTTCCTCAATCTGAAATCGTTTTAGATATGTAAAATGTCGTATTGAGAGATATTTCGTATGTTATTACGATTTTAGTTTTTGTTTTTGTATAGAGAATTATCGTACAGGCTGATATGATAATTATTCATTATAAATGAAATGTTTAATTTATTTTATTATAGAAATGGGATTCCATTAATTATCTTAGTATTAAAATGAAGTGCATATTTAAAAGGCACTTTAGTACTTTTTTATAATTTATGTATGGAGCTTAAACGTAAATACTATACTGCTTAATTAAATCATATTTAACATTTATAAATAATAATTGTAAATTGTGTAAGTTAATTTTAAAATAATTAACGTTTATTCAAATGCAATTTCACATTAGTTTTGTTAGCATACAAAACTTTATAATTACAGTCTCCTTACTAATTAATCCCTTTTTAAACATTTTTCCGTAAATAATACTTTATTATCTGAATGTGAAATTATAAAGAGATTTAAATATCTCAATTGTTGAACAATGTATTCTGGCTTTCATAATTAAATAGTTTTCATTTTCTAGAATTAAATTTTAAGATGAAAGTGGGATCTTTACCCCCTTTACCCTATGATAAGCTCAAAGCGCTAATAAGGCAGTTTAATTAAAAACGGAATCATGCGCCTTATTCTGTCTCTAAGATATGTACCTGGCTCCTGTAGAAAAGATTGCGAAAAAGAATAGGAAAGATAAACAAAAAAGATTTCTTTCAGTCCCGTAAAAACTGTCTCCAGAAAAAATGTAAATCATCCCTTAAAAGTATAAAATTATTTTCTTCCATTAAAACCGTCTCAAACTATTAGAATCTTGATTAGACCAAATATAATTTCTGTTCAACTATAACGATTACCGAAGAAATTATTTCACAAAATATCAATATTCTACATAACAAACTCCCCTCAAAGATTCTAATTAACCAACCGCCCGCACGCCCACGTAAATCTCTGCGCTCGCCCACGCCTGCACATCAACACACAAGGTCCGCCTTACTCGTCGACGGGTGGGTATATAACGTCTGTGCTCTCCTCCAGTTTTCCGCCTTGACGAAGTTTCAAACGATATATATTATGCGAATTAAACGCGGGGGTGTGTGTCCGCAACTCGCGCGCGCCCGAGTTTTCCGGACGCTAATTAATTAATTCACAATCTCTCTCTCTTCCTACCTCTCTCTCGGCCTACGCGCGAAAATCGGCTAATTAGCGTCGCGCTGTGGAGCGCGAAATACGCGACTGCGAGAGGTACACGCGTCGAAAAACGTCGCACGGGCACGTATATATATGTGAGTGTCTTTTACGAGGAATTTCGGTGCTGAGAGTCCGGCGGTTGTGTTTGTTTAAACGCTTGGTATGAAGGACGACGACAGTCTGTGTGGCTATGTTTGAGCAGGAAGGATTTAATTTATGCGAGAGTGTGACTGGGGGGAAAAGTTTTTCCGGGCGCGGATTAAGTTTTTGAATGGGGATGGCCGGGACGTAATGGTTATATTTTTGTTGTCTTTGAACGAAAATATTATAATTTATTTGGAAATTTTGGAGAGCGTATAATCTTGAGTGTTTAAATATACAGTTTTGCTTTTAAGTAGTACGAGAAAACCCGTTTTTTGTGTAGTCTGGAAGTGAAATGTTTTTATCGTTAAAAGCTTTTTTTCTTCGAAGAGATAAAAAAGGGGGTTACTGGTACGGTTCTTATAAAGTCAATAGAGAGAGTTAATTTTACCCGAACAAACACAGCCGTGGTATTTATTACATAATTAAAATTTCATAAAATGTACGAGATTACTTTCCCTTTTTCGGGTATTGCACGCGTCTGAAGAATTCATTTTTCATCCACAACCGCTAAATCCAAGATAATTGAATAAAAGTATTTACATTAAAATTTCATTCCAGAATATGAATACATGATTTTTCGTACACGTTACACAAGAATTCTTCATCACATTTTACTTTTTACTTTATAATTCGAATTCCATTATCAAAATCCGCGATTAAATTCAAATGTTCATAAACAATATTATCCAATCCCCCACCATTCAACCTCCCCAACCCTGAAAACATCAATTCACACGTCCTCTAATTTTCAAACCCCGCGCTCGCGCGCATCTCAATCCGGCGGCGATAAAATTTACAATCCCCCGCGCGCGCCGGAAAATTGATGGGGGAAGAGAAAGAGAGAGAGTCCTGTTCGCCACAAAATGCACGAGAAGAGAGAAGAATCGCTGGCACTTGGCCCGACGCGATTACGCTCGCATATGCAGCGCGAGCGCCTTGCCGGAAAATGCTTGGGGTGCAATAAGTTGGGCGGCGGTAATTACAGGCGACCGCGCGGAATCGGTTTTCTTTATTTTTTTGAAGAATAGAATAAGGAGGGTTAAGGTTAGAAAGGAGCGGGTTATAAAGTGTGGGGGAAAGGAGGAATCCGTGGGCAAAAGAAAGTTTTTTAAGGTATGTGAGAAAATGAATGGCCAATGGTATATATGCTTAAGTTTCTCATCTTTAAAAATGACTTTTTAGGCAGATTTTATTATAATAAATGGATTGTGAACGACTTGGTTGCGATTTTTATACAATTACTGCACCCAGACTAAATACTTTGCTGCATAAGACAATTTCTTCATCAAAGAGAACAATTATTCTCGATATTCATAGGATATAATAGTCGAACTTTTTTTACTAATGAAATATTAACCGAAAGAAAAGACCGAGACTAATCGTACCGCCGAACCGCCCCGTTAATTTAATAAATGTCTCTTCATTAAATCAAAGCGTTCTCTTTGCAAACGCAAAAATTAAATTCCTTTGTACAAAAATCCTCTTATCGTCCAGTCTTCTCCACGCAGTTAAGCAGGTGTCGCACACTTTATTAAATTTCTACTCTAATCCTATATACTATCGTAAAAAATGCCCTCATTAAATCTTCTTCTTTCCCCTGCGAAAGCGAAACAAAAGTTCCCAGTATATACATTTCCAATAAAATCCCTAAAAAACACGTCAAATCTCTCGAAAAAAAAAAAACAACTCGCGAATAAAGGCTCGCATCGTCCCGAATTACATAATCCCATCGAATAATCCGTGCCTCAATTAAGCCGTGAGCGACAGAGAGAGAGAGAGAGAGAGAGAGAGAGAGAGAGAGAGAGAGAGAGAGAGAGAGAGAGAGAGAGAGAGAGAGAGAGAGAGAGAGAGAGAGAGAGAGAGAGAGAGAGAGAGAGAGAGAGAGAGAGAGAGAGAGAGAGAGAGAGAGAGAGAGAGAGAGAGAGAGAGAGAGAGAGACAGAGAGAGAGAGAGAGAGAGAGAGAGGAGGAGATACTGATGCGCGTTCTCGCTCGCGTACAGAAATATTTCAAAGGCGACAGAAGAAAGCCAAGGGAAAGAGATGGAGAGGCAGTGCATCGTTAACGCCTAATGACAAAGCAGCACCTGATAAATCCGGGGCCGCGACGATGCCCGCGGGGCATCGTTCAATTTGCGATCTCTCTCTCTCTCTCTCTCTCTCTCTCTCCTCGCTCACCCGTTATTCCTTTGTTTCTTTTCTCATCTTCCCGTCTTTTCTCTCTCTTTCTCGCTAGCTCTGCCTCTCGCTCGCTCTCTTTTCTTTTATATTCGGCCCGGCCCCCGTTACATCCTCGTTTCCCGCTTCTTTAACAACGTCGGAATTACTTTTCGTTGCGAGAGAGAGACAGAGAGAGAGAGAGAGGCCCCTTGTACGCGTGCGCGCAAGGATCTTGAAATCTTCTCTTTCTCTCGCACACGGCAGATCTTGAAATTCGCGTAATTTGACTTTGATAGCGTGGGGGGAACGAGAGAATGAAAAAGCGAAGAACATCGGGACGGTTGCATTTCAAATTACAATTTTGAAAGTTGCGATAGAGGTATAGTGTTTTAATTAGATAGAATTGAGGTTTCGTATTTCAATCTTAGGGATGTATTTGAGCATTATGTATGGAATACATGTATAGCGATTTAATAAGACAGATATTTTGAAAGTTTTACTTAACATTTTAAAGTCATTATTTTGATCAAGCCTATAGTAATAATATGGTACAAGAAATATTGTAATAATTATTGGTGTATTTCGGATGTTACGGAATTTTCTAAATATTTTATAGAATGCATTCCAATTATAATGAACATCTTACAATTAAAAATACTTCATTAGTTATTCATTGCATTATGGGTTTATTAAACAACTGAGTATAAAGCAATACATTAATAAAGTATGAATGTATACACTGAGAAAAGGATTTGTTTACTTTTAACATGGCATTGTAACTGTTACATGCGTATGTTTAAAAATGACCAAATATAGGCATTGTAACAGTTATAATGCCATGTTAACAATTAAGTTATCATGTTCTCATAAACAATTTCAATATGTTACCTGAGAACAATGATATTGTAATAGTTAGAATATGCTTATTATAGTAGTTTTTTAATCTAATGGCCAATTTTTTACCATGATGATGTTGTTTTATAACAAAAACGTTTGAAATAAAAAAATCATTTATTTACTTACTCCAACATTTCGGACATTTTTATTGTTTATCCGGATGAGGGACATAAACAATAAAAATGTCCGAAACGTTGGAGTAAAAAACTAAACGGAGTTTCATTTCAAACCTTTTTGTTATATAACAACATCCTGGTAGAAATTTGACTATTAGATTAAAAAACTACAATTTACAAGAACTTCTACCATCAGCTACTTTCAAATCTGAATATGTTATTAGTTAATATAGATATTGTAACTATTATAATATCACATTTTATCTTTAAAAGTTGTATTTCAAATAGATAAATATGTTAACAGTAACAATATTCTTCTCTCAGTGTACAAAGGCCATGAACAAAGATTTTCGTCCAACTGACACACTCCAACAGCCAACCACGTACCCAGCGACACCGAAACATTCATCAAAAACAAAAACCACACTTAGCCCCGACGCAGCCGCATCCCAATCCCATTCCTTGCACACGCATCAACTATATAGCGCCGAGCACTTACCCTCGACTCCGTGCACAGCATTGTCTACCAAGCGCGTAATAGAGACGCACCAATTATTCTATTCCATAAACCCGCATCCATCCGCCAAACGACTCCCTCCCTCTCTCAGCGCACTTCCAGAAGCGGGACGGCGTGCGCACATACAACTACACCGACATCCGCAACCCCGTGCGCATAGAGCGGCACCGCAACGTCCAAAGTCATCTCGTAAAATTCCTCGCTCCCACGCGACTGATTGATTAAACCGTGCGCGCGCGTGCGTGCGTGCGTGCGTAATTTCATTCCCCTGTGTGACAGCACACTACTGCTGCTGGTACTTGGCCACGTCGATCGTTGTCGAGTTTACGCGCCCCGGATAATTGGTTGTAAATGCGGCGTAAGTCACGTCGGGCGGCGGCAGCAGCGAAGTACTACATACGCGTATCTCTCTAGTACGCCGCGGGGGAAAATCGATTAGTCAACGATTAAGGGAGAGGGATGGGATTAGCTCGCGCTGCGAGATGTATGACGATTAAATGTTCGATGATGCGCGGGGGGAAGGAGGTGGAGGAGAAGCGCCTGTGACAAGTGGCAGCGATGCGAGCGACCGCGCGCATTACGCGATTAGCCGGTGCGTCGCGGTTCCTTCAATTCTGGGTGATCTGATGGGTATGGAAATGTTTGTTTGTTTATGTGTTGCGTATGCTAAGGTCACATGTTTTTCAAGAGTGAGTATAAGGATTAGCGTGATGGAAATAACTCATAATTTGAAAGGGAAAAGTCAAATTAAGTGTGTTTTTTTATCGTTTTTCGATTTTTCTTGACGATTTTGATTGCATTTTGATCGAAATAGGTTAGAGAACAATGGATGGTAATAATAAAATACTAAAATATCGGTATATAGTTGCAATTAAATAAAACTTCAATATATAACGTTGAAAGGTGGAACAGGAAAATTTGAGCGGTTTGAAAATTAATTTTAGAAGAACAATATTAATTTAATAAAACTATGATTTAATATTTGATAAAACTTAATTTAACAAATAATCTACTATTTACTAAAATTTAATAAAACTATAATGAATTATTACATTATGTTTGGACTTGGAAATTGAGTAACGATAAAAATGAAAAATAATTCATATTTTTAAAAATTGCACAATAACCCAGTTGGAAACAAGCTTCAATTAAATCTTCTATTTTAAATTTAACTATTACACGAATTTTGCTAAATTCCTGACATTACTCAAACGCACACCCACCGAGAGCCGGCGATCATTAACTAATACCGCGAAGAACTCTCTCTCCCTCCGTCTACCCACTTGCCGCCCCTTCTCTCTCTCTCTATCCGCTCATTCTCCGAAAAGCCTAGCGTCGAACACCGCCGCCATTAATTGGCCCGTCTTCCTCTCAGCCCCGAAACCTTCCCCGACATCAAAGACCTCGCAACTCCCGTCAATTAACCTGTCGCCCACGTTTCTCCTCTAAAACTCCCTCCCACTCTCTCCCTATCCTCGTACGCGCATCTCGCGCAAAAATTCTCGTCGAACGCACGGGCATATAAATAGGCAACTTATCGCGCGTTGTGAAGCCTCG
The DNA here is from genome assembly GCA_036365515.1 of Torymus aiolomorphi. Lineage (NCBI taxonomy): Eukaryota > Metazoa > Arthropoda > Insecta > Hymenoptera > Torymidae > Torymus > Torymus aiolomorphi. Next base: position 62,225,863 of record CM070873.1, on the reverse strand, counting down.
TTAGCATAATACCATCCGCCGACGGCGACGACGACGGGGCCGGATCCGAGGGAAATGAGAGCTTTCGACGACGAAACAAGCAAGCAAGTCTTTTTTTTTCTTTAGTGCCGGCGTGTAGGTACGTGTATGCATGTATGAAGGAAGTTTTTGCGTCGCGACGCGCGGCGGCAGCGTTTTTCCAATAGGGACAGGGAGGGAGGTTCGATTGGAGGTGGGGAGGATGACGAGAGAATGTATAGAGGGAGTCGCGAGAAAAATGATTTCCTGGAACTGCTGGGATGTTGTGGGGAAGAGAGTTTTGGGGCCATTGTTTGGACGATGAAGGAACGAGGGTGTTGGAAGATCAGTGTCACATTTGCAAAGTGCTCTTGAATTTCTAATCATGAAGTATAATCCTCTCTTAAAAAAGGATGACCGGAAGTAGTGGCACATTTAGCGGTAAAATTTAAAACAAGCAAATTTTTTAATCTTTGTAATAAAGAAGGTTTGGAGAATTGGAATGGAAAGTAAAAGAGATTCTTTAGAATAAATTATGTCAATATTATGTTCAGATTTTATTTTTTATTTAATTATTTGATACTTTATGAAAAAAAAAATAATTCGAATAAGCTTATAGTTTCTAACCTCAAAATTTAGTATTAATTAAGGGTAAATGTATACTACAGGCTACTTTCTGGCTCACAACAAATAAATTATTCTTAGCTTGTTTAATAAAAAAAAAAGAGCATAAAACGAGCGTAGCGCGCATGGATATATAGCTAGTGTAGATAAAGTCATGAACGCGTTTCAGCTACAGAATTAAAAGAAATAGTACGATGCGAGCATTCCAAATGGATATGTCCCGTAGTGTAACATAAAGCTTGAGGCAGAATGTAATATCCGTAAATAATAAATCTAGCGAATAAAATTGAAATATGTCACAGCAGCTGTAAATAAACTCTCGTGAATGTTCATACATCGCCACGCGTAAAACACAAACATTCTGCCACATTTTTCCTATTATACCTACAACTACACTTTGCACGCAGTTCAACGGCACTTAACCATACTTTATTAAAAGCGACGGAATTTTCGCCGCGAAAAATAAACAAACCAGCGACACGATAAGGGAACATCGTTGCATTGCACTACGGGGACCGATAGGCCGTACATGCGCGCGCAAATAACACACACACACACACACAAGCGCGCGACCTCGCGTGGGTAGGTATTTTCGTTTACACAGTTTCGCGTGTCGAGCGCGCGGCTGCTGGGCGGATATCGCGTTAATTTTGATGGGTTTTAATTAAGCGATTACGCCTAGCGCAGCGTAAATAAAGCCGGCGCGCACCCAATGCCAACGCCAGCGAGCCAAAGAAGGCTTTCGCCTTACTTACGGTATTAGCTTTCTCTCTCTGTCGTGAGAAGGGAGAGGAGAAGCAAGAACCGGGTAAATGGAATTTTAAGGGCGCAGATACGTGCCGTACTCACCTGAAGCAGAAAAATTAAAGAGATTGTTAGTAATGTAATTGAGGATGCACATGCGCAAGAGTGTATGTAGTGAAAGTGTGCTTTATTCATGATAAACAAATATATAACAAAAATCCTTACATCTATATAATTAAGTTAAAAAAGGGTAGTTTTTTCATTGAAGGTATATATAATTTGTTGTCATTTATTGATATACTTTTTCTGGTGATTTATCATGTGTTATTGGAAGTTTCTTACTTTCCGCGTGAATTTTATAATATATGTAGAGTCTATTTTTTCCAACTGCACGAAATGTAGTCGAAAATCGACATCTTAACCACGCTTCTATTTACAAACCACGTTTTTAAAACACATAACTCTGCATACGCTTTACCCTATAAAATTTCCAGACAAAGATTAAAGCTCCTGAAAAAGCACTATACTTCCTTTCACTTTTTATAGGAACCCATCCATCACCCCTTACCATCAAACCGCATGACCCCAAGACCTTTTCCGGCAGCACAGCAACCCAGAAGAGGCGAACTCTCACCCTCGCTAAGCGGAGAGACATGTCCGAGGAAAGCGACGACGACGACGCCACCGTCGTGTAAAATTGATGCACGGCGGATAGCGCGCGTCGCATGCAAATGCACATTCTACTATACCTCTCCGCCTGCCCGAAACGTGTGCGGAGGGGTCGCGAGGTTTTTCGAAATACGACGCGGACGTGATATCGCGCGCTCGTTTTCGTGCGGACACCGCCAGCCGCCGCTCCTGCGATGTATCGACACAGCGTCTGTTGTGGAGTTTCGTGTAGGTCTTTTTTCGTTTTGTCGCTGGGTGCTGCAGAACGGTAGGGGGAGAGTTCGGAAAGCTGCATGTTTTGGTGAAAGTTTTGTTATGGTGGATTTTATGTGTGTAGTGGGACGGGGCGGACGCGGAAAATAAATTTTATAAATGCGGGATGAGGTCAGGGATCATACCCGGCTAAAGACGCGGCTTAATCTCGGAGCTATACCGATTGCAACTGCTTCCTGGTTTTTGTAAGTATTGTCAAAAGCTTTATAGCATTATTATAAGTAGGGGAGACCGGGACTAGTTGGCCGATTTTTCACATTTTATTTTTTTCTGCAAAACAGTATTAGTTAATTAACAAAACTATTTTAGTACATGAAAGTACTTTATATAGAGCATCTCCATGATTTTGTTCAAATTTGTAAATTGATCACAAACAAAGGTAGAAACAAGTTTCTAATTGCACGATTTTTGGTCAACCTACCCCATAGGCGGGGTAAGTTGGCCACGTGCCTAGAGTAAGTTCACTGATAATAAATCATTGAGTAAATAACAATATTATTATATTATGTAAAAGAATCGCATATGAGTATGTGATATTGAACAGAAAATAAGCTATGATCAACTAAAAACTATAAATTACCGAAAATGTATAAATGGAGATTTTATTAGACTTTCTTAGATTTTCTGTATCAACATTCAAAAACTTTTATATATAAAAATAATGTTGTTAATTAGGTATTAAAATAGTAAAATGATTAGTTAAACAATCTGCCTCTTCTCAATAGGTCAGCCAACATGCGCCAAGCGAACACTAATTTAAAGATTCTCCTAATAATATTAAAAATTGAAAGATAAAAAAAATACAAAGTGATAAAATTGTAAAAAAGCAATAATTTTGCCCTACGTTAAGAAAAAATAGATTAACAAAATGTTTCAAAGAAGTACACGACATTTTTCAAAATGTAAAATTTTCACCAACATCTCAAAAAGTTTTAAAACTTGCGTATTTCCAAAACACATGATGCTTTCTGACTAAAAATAAAAACCAAATATTCCTGATTCCATTTTACATTACTGACATCAATAGCCTTGACCTCTGTTATTTCAATCACAAGTTGTTAGCATTTTTCCAACCTGTCCTGTATGCCATCTAGCCCCAGTCTCCTCTAGTTCTATACAAATTATCAAAGTTTTGAAATACCGAGGTCGTTTTTTCCCTCAACTAAAACCTACGCATTTCAATGGAAAATATTTTATGAAGTGGTGAACATTTATGAATTATAAAAATTGTTTCTTTGATATTTCAAGTCTTTCACGAGTTCTACTTTACAATTTAATACGCATATTACTAAAAATCTAAAAAAGACATGACCTACATTTACTTTAAGTATCATCCAACCAAATTTCAAGTTAAATTCAGACTTTATTTCTTTAAAACGAAAGTTCCTGAATAAAAATAGCTCCTATTCAATATCGCGATATTGCGGTATCATATTCTTTTCCAAAACATCACGCCACGTCACGCTCGAGTGTCAAATTTTTAGAATAAAACACAAAAAAAAAATCGTCCAAAACTCTCATCTCCTATCAAAAATAAAGACACGACAGAACGCCCGAATCACTCGTGCTTCATTTGCAATCTAAATCGCGCACGCGCATAGACTCGCACGCACAGTGATTGCCGTCACCGTGCAAATTTCATACGCGCGAACTGTGTGTAATAAAATCATCGGTCTCCCGTGGCGCTTAAAGTGGCGCAACAAATCGTTCGATATTTCGTAGCCCCGTGTTTGCACATACTATGTATGTGTATGTGTCCGTATATGTGTGGCAAAGTAACAACGTACCTACGAGCGAGCGAGTAAAGTATATGCGTCAGACAAAATGCGAGTATCGATTAGCCGCGCGCGGAACTGTGTCATACAACGCGGGCGTGTGCGCGCAGGTGAAACGGCTAATTAACCATATTGAGTGTGTGTGCGCTTGCCGTGAAAAATGAAAATGCTTTAATCCATTCGCAAAGGGAAGAATTACCCTTTCTGTGTGTTTTTTTTCCTCTATACTCTGGCGCGCGTTAGCCAAATGACAGTTTGAAATTGCAGCGTGGGAGATTTCGAGGAACGATATTGGACTGTTTCGAAAATTAGTTTTGTGTATTATCAGGTCGAATGAATTAGCGGATATTGTCTGGTAATGGGATATCGGTCGGGATGGATTATAGTTTGAGCTATTTACGAAAATTGTCGCGATTATAATGGTAAGTGAGTATATAATTAATATTTTAAAAAGTATATCGTATAATGAGAATATTATCATTGTATTCAAAAGTATATTATAAAAATTCACCTAAACAATTTTCCAGAATTACAATCGAATGACGAAAAACAAAATCAGCATAATACGTAATAAACTATTCCAATTGAGCGAATTTCGCTTATTCCTTTTTTCATAACTTGAAAATTCAATTACCCGGAAAATTGAGAAGATTGCCGTCGAATTCCCCTCCTCATAAATAATTTAAAACCCCGCCCAATTAAAGAAACGCGAAATCTAATTTCCCCGTTTCGCCCTCGAGCCAACCGCACACCCCCATCCGAGTATCATAAATAAACGCATCACCCGACCTTGGCATATCGGATTATTACCTCCTGCTCTTCCACGGCGGCACCTCGCACAAAAAAAAGAAAATTCGCGGCATACGCTGATCCTTAATCGAATCAGCGCGCTCGCTGGCGTTCAAATCAGTCTCTCAAATATACGAGGCGAAAAAATAAAACGACAACGCACGAAAGAAATCGAATAAGCAGGAAATATCAGAACCGCGGCGACGGCGGCAGGAGGAGTCGGCCTGGGGACTGAATAATTCATAAGTGGAATTTAACTCGATGCAAATGTGTACGTCGCACGTCGATAACGCGCAATATAAAATCGAGCATGTATATATTTAAAGAGAGCGAGAGGTTGCAGGACAAGTTCGTTGGCACGACTATATGCTTTGACGTGTACGCGCATGCATTATTCACGTCGCGAGTGAGAGAGATAAGATGCGCCGAATGCTTACGAATATCAATATGCGCCGCGCTTCGAGGGTAAGATTAATAACGCGAAAGCAGAGCGGGGAACTTAATATCGACGTTTTCTTTTTCGGCGGAAGGGTTAGCTCAGTGAGAGAGAGAGAGAGAGAGAGAGAAAGAGAGATGAATCGCGAGAACGAGACCGCTGCCGCATAATAATGGCCGATGCTCTGACGTTTTGACGTGTCGCGATAAGAAGGGAGAATACGGACTGGCCGGGGGATAATTTTTTTTTCGGTGAAGGTCGACGGTTGATTTATGGGGTTGGGAGTTGTAAAACGGCGAGTCGGGAAGATGGGGTAGAGATTTTATTTCGAGAATTTTTTTTCGGGGTGGGCTTTAAAATTGATGATTATTTCGTAGTCGGAGGTTAAAGATGAAATTTATGGTTTTTAAAAGTCATTTGTAATAGTATTATTAGGATGATGTTTGTTGTTACGTGAGGATATGAGTGGTGCTAAATATTTAGCTATTACTACTATTGATGGTGAAATTATTTGAAGTTTGATAGATTTTAATTTAACGTTGCAGATTTAATTTACGTACACATCTCGCCGCGTCAAGTATTTAAATCAGGTCAGCGATTATTTGAAGGTTGATGACTTGCCCAGCCGTGATATTATAAATACCACAGCAAGCAAGTTATTTTTTTATATTCTTTTTTAATTAAAAAAATTTTCATAAACAAACCCGAGGGAATTTAATAACACAGTCAGTTATGTGTAAAAGATAGCTTGGTAACATTTTTTTTTATATTAAAATGGAAAATTCCGAAAAAAAGCGGGCGTCATTTGTTGCAGATGAATAAATATTAAAAATTTTTGTCGAGTAAAGGAGAGGCGACAAAGACTGACACGAGTTAAGTATGAACACATGAAACTTTTACGTCATAGTTTCATGAACAAAATTTTAAAACCCAACTTTTATTTGGGTACAAAGATCATTCCTAACTATATATGACCATTTTTTCCTCTTAGACACCCAATGAATAAACATATCAGTACAGTACATTTAACACGCATAAACGCCCTCTTTATATATCACCCCACCGGCGAACCAGAGGAAGAGGAAAAAAAACGCGCAAATTCGCATCAGACTGCAACATTTTAAACCGACCTCCTTTAATCAATCAAACGTAGACAAGCGCGTGCACACGAATGGACATCGTTAAAACCTCGTTATACCGTGAAATTCTTTTGTGCGTGCATACGCCTATCCCCCTGAAAATTTGATGCGAGGCGTTTCGAGGCCAGCAGCAGCAGCGGTAGTTATACATTTAATTAATTTAATTAGTGTGCTCCGTTGTAATTAGCGCGCTTTATTTAATTGGCTCGCTCTCTCTGTCTCTCCCCACCTCCTCGGCTTTCTTAAGGCAAATTTACTTACGTGTATGCGAGCACGTGCGTATACACACTGCGCGCAAAACTAATTAATTTTCGAACACCGCTCGAAAATCACGACGCTAGTGATCTAAGAATAATATAAGAGCGCATACGTATGATATATACACACGCACACACACACACACACACACACACACGCACACACACACATACACACACACACACGTAACATCATCAATCTCACTCTGTCCTTCGTCCGCAACGACACATTCGTTTAATTAATTTCCAAAAACCTGCGAGAGAGAGGAAGAACCTACCGTCGTTCTAATGAATTATACCCCGCGCGTTCTGATTCCCATTCTCTCCTTTTTAAACGAGCGAAAAATAATAAACCGACGGAAAGACGGAGCGAAGAGCTGTTATGCGGCTTTATTTCTCCCCCGAATCGAGCGCGCGCGAGAGAGAAAAATCAGTGACCGACTTAAAACGCTCCCTCCCCAAAGTTTCAGCAGCAAAGCGCGCGCAAAAACGAATCTTTATACGATCAAAGATTCGCTTTGAGGGAATATATATGTGTGCGTGCCGTGCAGCGCGCGACGCCCACGGGGACGGAAGAGAGATGTTCTCCCGTAGCAGAAAAAGAGAGCGTGATCTTTCCAATTAAACGGGAAAATTCAGCGGAATATTAAAGAAACGGCGAAAGAGGGGTACGAGTGTGTTTATTTTTAGAGGACGACGCTGTTTCATACGCGAATCGAATTACCTCAGTGGCGGAGACTGGGAGGCGAAAACTGTGCGCCCCCTTATGTGTGTGACAAAGAGACAAAGTCGGGGAGAGGAAAAACGATAGCGAATTTTTTTTCGAACTTCCCCCTATATTCGTTGGCCTCTAGCGCGGCTAAATTAACGGGCACGCGCACCGTTCAAAAGGCACTTTTCGCGAGGCGAAAGTTGGGAAACTTTGAATGCCGGCCGACCTGATTTTCTGATTATTTTTCGGAAAATTCCCCCGCGAAGTCGAACTTTTCGGAGAAGGGAGAACTCGAGTTAAAACATATTTCGAAGTTTTGAGGTTTAAAGCCGACGGGGCGCTTTGCGGCTGCTACTGTATGTGTATATATATATACGCTCACTGCGATAAGCAGTTTTCCCATCCTCTCTCTCTCTCCCCGGGGATCTTTGTTTGGGTTGTTTAATTTTTCGGTCACAGTGTATTATCGGAGAAAGCTTTCGGCGGATGCTTTTCGAATGACGGGGGGAAATTTAACTGTTAAATTGGGAGGAGAAGTTGCCGGAAGAAAGATTGTCGGTTATATTTTTGTTAACTTTTTTTATAGCTTTACGTGAAATGGGTTGTAAACCGCGTTGTTTTTCTGTTTGGCAAACGTAAAGTTTGTATATTACTTGGGGGGGAGGAAGAAAGTATAACGAATAGAGTGCGGCGAATTTTATTCTACTATAGGTCTGAAGTTTGCAACGTTAGAGTGCAACGAAATAAAAAAAAATAATTCATTTTACTTCAAGTTTATATTAGTTAATATTAATTTTGCGTGTAGATTTAGTGTTTTATAGTATAAAATAACTTTATAACAAAGATTTAGATAAAATTTCCATTATTCAATAACTTTAATCAATCGTAAAAAATTATTTCGTTGCGCTCCAATGATGCGAACTTCAGACCCATATTCTACTACTATTGCAGACAAGGGCACTAAATTCCAAAACGATCACCGCGTGCTTTAGAACTTTTTTGATTGCACGCCGCAACTGCGGCCGCTGTATTGATATCGAATAGCGGTGAAATACGACGTGTGTTTTGGACACTGCGACCGCAGCGCGGACAATATGTTTGAAATTCATCTCAATCTTGCGGTTCGGCCAGCTAATAAATAAAAAATAATTTAATGAGAGTCAGACTCACGTCAATGTGTTACGCGTGACATTTAAACGTCTATTTTGATAATTATAATTAAACGGTGAAAATATAGTACACAACAATATATATTTGTTTGTTGATTTTTTAAATAATTCATACCATTACTTTGAAATATTCAGTACGCGCGGCAATTTCTCTTCTGCTATATTTAAAATTTTATTATAAATACGTAATTTCCAGCCCTTTGCGAAAAACCATTTCTAGAGTAGTTATACAAATATTTATAGAAATGACGTTTTCACAGAAACTCCGAGAGCTTTCGAATTTTATATTCAAATATTATTTACATATCACATCAGGAATCAAACTTTTATCCAGAGTAAACCACTATACCAACGCCACCACTAAAAGTCCTGGAAACCGAATAAAATTTAAATCGTACGTCGAGCGTGTACAAAAATAAACAACAAGATACCAGAAAACTTAAAAAAAAAAAAATCCCCGGCATATTTATATAAATATACACGCGCGCGTGCGCAGTGGGAGCAATAAGTTCTGCACCGTTCGGCCCATAAACTCGTGCTAAAAGTATAAATCCCATCCGCGGCCCAATAAACTTTATTAAAACATAAATATCCGAGATTCCATTTTGGTCACTGCGCGCCGCTCACACACACGCGCGCGTTTCTATTACTGTTATTGCAATATTTGTCAGTCTGCAAGCCCGCGGGGAGCGATAAAAAAAGATTGTGCCCGCGCGTACGCACACACATGACGAAAAAAAAAGCGCTGCGCACATGCGTACACTCCCATCAGAGAAAAACAAAACCTCGCGGTTTAAACGGGACAGCGGAAGAATTTGGCTTCACCGCGTTATGCGCACACACGCTTTATTTTTTTTTGTTCACTCGATGCGCGCGCCAAGTGTCCCGCGATAACAGCCGAATTCTTTGCGGGCAGTCGGCCGCGAGCCGTGTACACGGCGTTTTATATTGCCAAGTGCGCTTAAGATTTCCTGCCGCGGCCGTCGGCGCGTAAAGCGGATTTATGAACACGCTTTGCTTAGACCTTTTTTGTCGAGGGAGCGAGGACGAGGGGAGGAGATGGGGGTGGTAAAAAAAGGAAAGAGAACGTGATAAATTGCGCAAGCGCTACTGCGGTTCACTTTGCCGCTCGACGGGGTCGCCGCGGTATATAATGGAGCTGATGTTTGAATGACCTTTCGGGCCGCCAGGCTCCGGGGGTGTGGGCGAATGAGAATAGCTGGCTGCACAGGATTTTAATTCGCGTGTTTTTCGCCAGTAATTTTACTCGAAAATTGTAATTAACCTCTTTTCATTGTTGGCACTTCGCTGCTGTTTCGCTGGATTGTCGCGTTTTTTTTATTGATTGAAGAACATTTCTAAAGCTTCGTTGTGTTACGAATTTTTACGGTTAAATGGAAATTGTGAAAAAGCGAGTTGACGATGCTTTAGAAACATTGTTAAAGCAATTGCCATATTGTTATGAAAAACGTATTCATTTTTAAGATTCTAAGCTGTTTTTTGGGTTAAATGTTTTACAATTACATTGAACGATGCAAAGTGGTAGTATAGGACCTTTTGTTGTTTCACAGATTTTTCCAATTAGTTGCATGAAATTCAAAAAAAGGCCAAAAGGTTTAACAAAACTAGCTGAATATCTAATTTTAATAAAATAACAATTATGAATGAAATATTAAAAGTATTTTTTCGTTATCGTCAAATAGTAAACATCTTGGCGAACAATGCCATATGCTTATCATTGATAAAAATATTCATGATTTTGATTATTTTATACATCACAGAATGTTAAGCATTTATCCTCAGATATCAGATTAATTTAGGTTGAGATTGAATTTACATATATATTTCCAGCTAAAACTAATCTCGCCGACCTAAATTACGCTGATAACGTCAGACAGCATTAGACTAATCGTGACAAATTATTTTAAACTCGCTTACGCGCATATGAGGCAAACCAGCGTGTACCTATTCGCAAACCCATATCACATCTTCCTCTCTCTCTCTCTCTCTCTCTCTCTCATACATGCTCAAGTAAGAAAATAATATGTTTCATACGCGCATCGAAAAAAAAAACGAAATGGACACTTTACGGGTACTAACCGTATCACTTCAGTCCGCCATTCCGCCCGCATTTCTCACATCCAGTCGTGCAAATTGCGCAGCGCGCGAGCGACGACTGTCTCTGCCATTCGTTTCGCATACTTTCTTTCTCGACCCTGGGCCTCTGCTATCGCCGTGGATTATAAATGACGAATACGCCCGCCGACGTATATATTCGCAGACGTAAGTAACGTTGACCGATGACTTTATTAACCTTATCTGGGCGCGAGCATATTCCTCTCACTCCCCCGCTCGAAAGAGAAATGGGAGACGAGCACCAGTCGAGCTAACTAATTGCTCGCACCGAATTAATTAATAGGCATTTTTAGGTTTTTCCGTCCCTTCCTCCGTGTCCATTGTACAAGGCGGGGAGACGAATTTTCCCGGCCGATGCGCAGAGAAAGAGAGAGAGAATGTGAGATATACGTCAGGGATGGGCCAAATTAAGTTGTAGATATTATGCGAAAATTTATCAAGTTTCATTTGCGTTGGGGGAAATTTATTTATCTCTGCTGGCTAGTAATATTGGGGAAAGGATAAAAAGTGAAAGTTAATAGATGTCCCGTATAATTCTTTTCTTCGGCCGTCTGACTATAGTCTGACTTGATCTACTTAGAACAAATGTACACTTGGACATTTGGAAAAATGGACAAAAAGTAGTCTGTGATGATGAGCCAATAATAAGCTTTTAAATGTGCCAACAAATATTTCACAAAAATGCAATTAAAAGTAGATGAAAAGAGCTTTAATTTAAGCTAAAAATCGATCGGTTCTGCGCAAAGTTACGTGCATTTGAAAATCGCGAAAAATTACCAAAAATGATTGAATTACGTGGATTCGGGAAAAATCGCTCATTTTTGGTAATTTTTCGCGATTTTCAAATGCACGTAACTTTGGGCAGAACGGACCGATTTTAACGATCTTTAGCTTAAATTAAAGCTCTTTTCTTCTACTTTAATCGCTTTTTTGTGGAATATTTGTTGGCACATTTAAAAGCTTACTATTGGCTCATCATCGGTAACTACTTTTCGTCCATTTTTCCCATGTTAAATTTCCATAAGAAAAATGGATTTTTTTCTAAAACGGTGTCACAAGACAATTTTCGACTGTTCGAAAATTTTTTTGTATACTATACACGACCTACAGAACGAGAAAAAACTTATAACAGAAGTGTGCCTCAAAATTTTTTTAATTTTTTTCTTTTTTTTTGGACCTCCTTTTTTGTAGAAAATCCCGAGAATTGCTCATATATGTGTGCGTATGCTATAAAGTGGGAACGCACACTTATAATCGAGGTCACGTATTGTTCCTCTTTTCAAGACGAACAATTCACATCCCCGAAAATTACAAAAACCAAAAAGTTTTTTTTATAACAGACTAATAGTATTTAATTTTAATTTTTATCAAAATGCAGCGTCGCGAAGATAATGCTCTACATACTTTTATTAATAGTGGGCACATCGCATCGGACCACATTTTCCAAAAATTTAACAAGGGGGATGATAGCCTAAAAAAATGATATAGCGTTTAGCAACGAGTTTTTTTTTTTAACAACGTTTAAAAGTTTACAATTGTCTCCAGTACGGGGAGGAAATGTCTAAATGTATCCTTGTTTAAAAGTGAGTTCTATGTAGTGGAACATATTACTGGAAATGGGTTTTATAAATATTTGCTTGACTTAGACAGCCAAACATCCGAGAACCATGAGTACCGTAAAAGTTGAAAGTTTTATAAAATTGCTCATATACAAATTGAAAATTTTCTATCTTCATCACAACGACCGTCGTGTACAAAACCGTAAACATGCCCCCCTCTTTCAAGCATATCGTAATCCAAGCCACTTCACTTCCCGTTTTATTCAAACGACAACCTCCCTGCTATTCCACATTTCTACTTAAGCCCTTTACAACCCATCGAGCGTCGCTGCCTTTCATCCACTCCTCGTTCCCCTTTAAAAAAACACCAACAACACCAAAACCACCAGCATCACTTCATCAAAGCCCTGAAAAGAGACATCCACACTACCAGCAGCAGCTCACCTCGACGAAATATTTCTCCAATTAAGCGGCTCCAAAAGCGCGCGCGCGCGCCCTTTGTTTGCTGCGCCATTAAAATTCATGCGCCCGGGGCTCGTTTACACCCCATCCCAGAAGAAGCAGAAGAAGAAGATGGATCCTCGTCGCGAGGTGGCGGCTGTCTTCCTTAGCCGAAGTCTCGGCTCTATCCATTATACCGACGGTTGACAGCACAAACAGTAGCGCGTGTACTCGCCAAGACGACGACGACGACGGCCAATGCATTTCAAATAGAGACGCCTTTAGCCCGACACAACAGCACCGAGTGTACTTCCCAGATCTATCTCGGTCGCGCGCCTTTGCCGCTATCCTTCGCGCCCGGTAGGTGTACCCAGCCGCTGCTGCTGCTGCTATTTTCCCAGGATAAATGCCGCTGGGAACCGCGGGTGTAGTGCAGCGTCTTGCGATGGCGCGCCGTATTTATTTATCGGATGCGACGATGAGCTAGGGGGAAGAGGAATTTAGGGAGGATAATTTTTCTTCCCCGGCAAGGTCTTGAATAAATAGTCATTGTAATTGTAATTGTATAGTAATTGTAATCCCCAAAATTCGAATTATACTCGTTAGCATAAATGTGTGTAAAGATTGAAGAACTGAGTTCTCCGTGGGACGAAATTTTGATGAATATTTAATAAGACGGCATCGATCGGTACTTTGATTGAATTTATTTATCATCAACGAGCAAAATCTCATACAGTTAGTCGTATTGCCTTTCCTTTATCGAAATAGTGTGCTACATTATAGTTAGCCTACACTATTTGATAGAAAATTTTGGCAACCGGCGGCACTCGTAAGAGATGTATAGGAAAGAGTTTAATAAAATACAAATTTAGAATATAGTGGAAACTGGAAGGTGTTTCGTTCTTAGTCGTACCCGGTGGACTCGTCAGGAAGATCCGGGTAGACATATCTTCGACACCAAAAAATCGAAAAAAAAAATTTCTATCAAATAGTGTATGCTAACTATAATGTAGCACACTATTTCGATAAAGGAAAAGCAATACGACTAACTGTAAGAAATTTTGCTCGTTGATGATTAATAAAGTCAATCTACAAAACTAATACTACGAGCACACACAATCTTATTCATATTTAGATATAGCTGGAATTATGCAGAAAGAAGATACAAAATTTTGACATTTTACTTTTTTGAAGTAATTAACCCATCAATCGTACGTAACGCTACTTGACACACGAACAAACCAGGTGTAGAGAAAAAGGAGTGTTCTTTCTGAATCGCCCTTGACACGTAAAAAAGAAAACTATCGTGCACGTAATAATTGGTAGGTACATCAATAATGCATGTGATTATCATTTATGGACATTTGATACGAGGTGCCCTGGTTGTGTCACGTGCGGCTGCCTCGTAAGACGGATGATGTTACATATGGATGCGCGTGTCGGTACATCTGTCAATGTAATATGACCCGAGAGTTCTGCATGTACACACAATCTTGAACCTGTCGAAGACAGAAATGCAAACGATTCTCTAGTCAATGATAATATGTAGCGATGGTTTCGCTTATGCGACGTAAGAAGCAAAAAAACAGTTGCATGTATGAATATTTTAAAGATATAATAGATGAGCTATTACCAAAAGTTATTTTTACAGAAAATCATACTTTTCATTTAATTTACTATGAAAATAAAAATGATTCTGGTTCAAACAGGCATTATTCTACTTGAATTATTCTGTTATCTGTATTCGCAGTTGTATGTTAAATTATTATTTATATTATTATTATTATACTGCAATAATGTATCGTTTACTTAAATACATTTGATACTAATGCAATTGTAGAGTTCATATTGAGACCGTCACTCGCAATCCAATTATTTTAATTTTGCAATCCAAAGCGAATATTCGATATTGACTTATCAAGATGCAAATAAAGTACGCTAATAATCAATGAGCGTAATGAAATAATACTGAAATAATTCAGCAATAAAATAAAGAGGAGAATCCGTTATATAAAATTAATAGAAATTCGAGTTACCAAAGTTAATAAAATTTTCTAAAATATACTTTATTTGCCAGACTATTAAAATATAAATAATAAATCATGGTAGGGGAGAGCGGAGCAAGTAGCGCAGTGAAGTAAGTTGACAATACTATAAAAAACTTATTGTAAACACGGTATTGCGCCGTGGCTCAGTCGTCATAAATACTGTATAAAGTGACGAACATCAATGTACACTATAGTAACAATATTTATGGCGACTGACCGCGCTATAATACCGTGTTTACAATAAGTTTTTTACAGAATTGTTAACTTACCTCCCTGCGCTACTTGCTCCGCTCTCCCCTACTTATAAGAATCCATTAAAACTAAATTATTATGACAAAATTGACCAAGTATTAACCATTTCACGTCAAAAACGAATAGAAATTCGCAGCGTAAATCAGGACCTTCTATTCCTCGAGAATCGCAACTCGACTAGTACATCGCCGACCGTGGGCGGCCTGAAAGAGCCCTAATTCCGAGGATGCCTTCCTTAACCTACAAAAATTTTCTCCGCGACAGCAATTTCGCCGCTACTCCTCTCAATCTCCTCTCCGTCGTCGTCGTCGTCTCCTGACTTTGCGCCGCGCAGTGTTTGCTCTCGCTTCGACTTTGCAGAATCCGGGGCCTCTCCGCGTGTACCTACCCCGTAAACACTCGCTCCCTATCTCATATACGTATGTGCCTGTGTCTGTGTGTGTGTGGGTGTAAGTCACTACAGCGACGATAGCGTCAGCGTCGTCGGGTCGAAATACTGATAGCCTCCTCCCGCTGGCGGAGATGAATGAAGAGAGAAGGGCGGAGCGAAGAGACAGAGAGGAATTCATTAGCGAACTTTCCGAGTGAATACCGGGAGGGCTGGTCCGTTTAAAGAAATTACTCCGACAGGATCTTTCGCTCCTTCCTTCCTCTCTTTTCCTCTTATTCGAAGGATGAGCGGAAGAGTGAGAGGGAGAGAGAGAGTTACACTTTGCGGAATCGATAGAATTCTGCAGCGCGGCAGCACCGCTCGCGCTTTTAATTTTCGTCTTATTGAGGTGGCTGCTGCGTGCTCCAGGTGGCGAGGGGAATAAAAAGAGAAAGGTCGCGCCTCCGTCCCTTCTCACAGCAGTCATTGATCGCGCTGATCCACTTGTTACCCGGAATGATTATTTCATTCGGGTCGAGGAGCGAGGGAAGGAATTCCGGCCGCGAGGGTTGAAATAAGTTTACGCGCGATAAAATTTTTAATCTTCCCGTTCATTGAGCGATGGCGCGTTGATGGGAATTGAAGAGTCGTCGAAATAATGGAAATAATGAGTAGTCCGAAATAATTTAGGGTGATTGAGAAGAGAGAGGGGGAGAGGGGGAGAGGGGAAAGAGTTAACTTGATCGGGTGAACTGAAGGCTGTTAATAGGTTTAATCTACATTGCATGGAAGGAGCAATGACAAAAGTCTGTTAAGTAGATTGAATCGAGGATTCGTCAGGCGCCATGAATTTTGTAACGATTTTATTTTCCTTCTTTAGAATCGTCAATGTATATGTAATATTAAATTAATTTTTATTTATAATTTTTTATTTATTTATTTTATGTAATTAGTTTTAACCCTTTCAGGCACGCTATTCAATCCAGAAAACACGTTTTTTTCGCATATATTTGTTTATAACCATTATAAACAATTATGGATTGACAACAAATCCTATTCGATGTAAAGTTTAAGTTTTTTACTACCTGAAAATGTAAAAAAGTCAGGATTTTGCATAGAATATAAAAAAAATTATAAATAAAAAAAAAACAGGGTGTCGCGATATATCGGCTCCTGTGACTGAGGAGTTATAATATTCACAAATAAATTACGTGAATCGTTACAATTCTAGCTTTATAGACATCGTTTTGTCTAAAATTCTTATTTTTCGTAGTAAGTCAGAAGGAAACAAATTCACAAAACTCGTTAATAAAAAAAAAAACTAAAATTCATCGATAATCACTGAAACCCCACCGAAGGACACTAAAAAATACGATTCTATAAAGTCTATGAATAAATTCCCCCTCCTCTCCTTCCGCAAAATTAATCAATCCCTCTTCACTCCTCTCTCCTCTCATCCCATCCTCTTCCCCTTCACCTTCTTTCTCTCTCTCTCTCTCTCTTTGCGCCCGAACCGTCGATCCGTAAGAGACGTTGACGCGGTAGCGTTCGCTCGCTCGTGCACGCGCCATAAACGTTCGGCAGCAGCTCCAGCGAAGCGCGGCAGAATCGAAGTGACGAGCGAGAGCGCGCGAAAGAAGTCGCGATAACAATTTATTAATAAAGTTAAAAGCGAGGCGATCGTCCGACGTCGCCCAGGGAGGTTATGTACAGAGAGAGAGAGGCGAAAGAGTTGAGGATAAAGTTTGTTTCGTAAAAATTTCAAGACGAGCCGGAAAGTCTCTTTCTCTTGATAGAGAAGAGAGAGGTTCATTTTCTATTACGAAATTTATAGCGCATTATTGAGAGTCTCGTGTATTGCGAAGAAGAGAAGGGGGAGGGGGATAGAGTGGGATGGCCAAGTTGGAAATCGGTAAATAGGAGAATAAGTTTTTAAAAAGTTTCGCTGTTTCTTAAATTGCGATGAGAAGTTTTAGTTTGAATTCCCGGGATGTGTATCCATTTCATTTATTTCATATATATATATATATATATGCATATAGTGCTCCGTATGTTTACGGTACGTGCGTTTGCATTAGGAATATGAAACATATGATAGAGTATTTATGAAACGAATAGTTAAATTAATATTGCCAAAGTGAATATTTAAAAAGCCGATTCGTTTTCAGTATAAATTTTCATAAATTAAAATACTTAGAATAACAAATGAGAAAGGCTTCTTCCATATATAATTCTAACAATGAATTTCAACATTACCGAAAAATCACACAACCAATATTATTTCCACGCTACCGCTCCGATCCATCAATAAACAATGTTCTATCTATACACAGCCGGGGCGAAAAACGTCGGCTCTTTTGAACGCGGAAGCGAGAAATAATTATCGACAAGCCCCGCGCTCTCACGACAAAGCATCGGCCGCGCGACACCATCGCCCTCTTCCAGCCCATCCCAGCGGAAAAGCAGATAATTTCGAAATGAGATACTCTGTGCTCTCGCAAAAAGGCGCGTCAAAGAACCGAACGTCACGCAGGATTTCATCAATACACGCGCTGCGCACAAAGGCAGTATTATAGGTGAAAGTTTCTCGAACCGGCCACGGGAATGGCATAAAAACGCATACAAAGTCCTACGTTAAGAAAGCAAAACAAGCGGTCCCAGAGAGAAGAAGGGTATAGGAGATTTTGCCGAACGAGAGAGAGAGAGAGAGAGGGAGCTGACGGAAGGTCACCGGGGGGATTAGCCTGCGGCGAGGCTGCCAACTTCGCCGGTTGTTTCACCCGATGTTAAACCTTTGGCGATCTCTCTCACCCTCTCTCCCCGTAGTTCGTGATCCGAATGCCGGCGCGCCTTTGTGCGGACCTCCTCCGGACGCACTTTGTGCCCCCCACTCGCCGCAACGGATTGAAGCCGTATACCCTTAAGACGACCCCGCGCGTTCTCGCCTTTTTCTTTCCTTCCTTTTCCTTCTATACACCTCAAGCTCGCTCGCTTTCAGCGCGAACTTTACGTACGCGAGAGCGAAATCTTCGCGAGTCGCTAAGGGACTCGGGCGACGGGATTTCGTTCCGGGGAGAGGTAACGTATACACAGAGAGAGCGAGTGGTGACTTTGATTTATGTCGGATTATTGATTGAACGTTTATTGAGTGTAGGCGCGCAGGCACGCACTACTTATCGGGGTGATTTCGGGGATTTTTTTCCTGCCGCTTTCGGGCGTGATTGATCGTGGCGGTAATGAATCCGGCGGTCTCGAGGCGGTTCTTTCGGCCGGTGCGAGCTTTTTGAGATGGTGAAAGGAAGAAAGAGAGCCGTGGTCCAAGCGCGCGATCACCCGCAACTTTTCCGCGAATTGTTTGGGAGAGTGTAAGTGATTATTCCACGAGCATGGTGTAGGTGTCATTGATTTACATGGTTTGAGGGCGATTTGTCACTAGGGCAATAATCACTTTTACGCGGTAGATTGATGAGCGGAGGCGAATGGTGAATGGTGGTTTTTATGGTTGCTAAAAAAACCAAATTGGATGGTTGTAATTGTGGTGGGTTTCGGTGGTTGGATGATTTCGAGGAAATAAGGGCAGTGTGATGTATTTTTACCGTTATCGATAAATGTCCGATTGGTGTTGGTTTGTAGATAATTTGATTGTAAGTTTATACCAATCAAAATAAATAACGCTGGAAAATAGAATATAATAATTGCCGCAATACAATCGTTGCAATTATTATTGCTTTGATTTTAAAACAATGAATGTTCATTTTCACCTCCAAACCAAATTAATACACACACACACACACACACATACACACATACACACACACACACACACACACACACACACACACACACATACACACACCCACACACACACACACACACACACACACACACACACACACACACACACACACACACACGCGCGCGCGCGCGCGCGGTTTCACATAAACAGAACTTCATCATAAATCCCTTAAAATTCCTTCAAGCAACAAACCATCATTCCAAATAATTCCAACCGCATACCCCCTCAATATTTACACGACTTTTGTCCCCCTCCTCGCAAACGCTCTCCAAACTCTCAGACAATTCACTTCGCACCTCTACCCCAATCGCTTCCCTACACCCGCCAGAAACTCCTGGACCCTCCGCACTAAACGCCACCTCTCTAAACCCACGCATCATCACCGCCCCCCATCCCAAGATTAGCAGTCACGTATACATTCGCGTCACCCCCCCCCCCCCCGGTGGGAATCAATCAAACCCGGCGTTACGCAATTACCCTCAAAATCCCCTCCTCTCGACATAAGTAAAACACATCGCAACAATGTGTATAACGGGGTATACGAGAGGGGCGAGCGGCAGCGGCCATACGAGGCAGTCAATTAACGCGCCGCAAACTGCGCTACAGCAGGGGGGTAATCGCGCCCACAGCAGCGCAGCCGCACGCCATTAGCGGGCCGATTAGTCGCGGCTGCAGGAGCGGCGGTGGCGGCATATTGCCGCGACTCAAAGTCAAACAGTGCACTATGTGCAGGTGCCGCGTGCTGTGTATATATAACGCATAGGCCAAGAGAGAGCGAGCGAGTGACCCGAGAGCTCTGTATCTTACGTTTGATAATAATTCGCCGGAATCGCGCCACCCCCATCCTTAGGCTCTATCTCTCCGAGCGAGGGTAGTTGTGAAATGCAGAAACTTTCGGAACGAGGGGAGGCAGAGAGATACGGCGCTTCAGATACAGCTCGAGAGACAGAGCAGAACTCGATGCAATTAGGTTACGCGAACGTGTGTTTGTGTCTCTCTCTCTCTCTCTCTCTCTTGGGTTATTACGCGCGCGGTCCGAGAGAGCGGAAGACAAGTGCCGTCCAGGTAGTTGACGACGACGACGACGACGACTGCACACAGGCACACTCCTTCTCTCTCTCTCGTCATCTCTCCAACAACAACTCGCCAGTACTGAAACACGTCGGGTAATCTCGAGGTGTGCCGAGTGGCCCGCGCACGCCGCGGAGAGTTCATGCCTCGGCTAAGTGCATTATGGGAAGCCGCCGCTGCCGACGATCCTTGTATTACGTATATGTATATATAGTTACCTCCTATCTTTGTGCGAGTAGTGTTGAAAGTTCAAGGAAGCGGCGTGAGAGAGAGAGAGAGAGAGGGGCATTGATAACTGATGGGAGTTTTGCAGTTCTCGCGCTTTGTGTGTGTGTGTGTCTGTATATGTATATGTACTGTGAGCGCTGGGAAATTGAAACTAAAATCTCGAATTTCTTCCTCTCGCGAGAGTGTCGCTTTCCCGGTAAAAAATATGGGCGTTTTATAGGTTTTACGGGTGCGGTTGGTAGATGTCAGCGGTTCGAAGTTTGGAAACGTCGGCTCGTGTGTCGTGCGCGTCTTTTTCTCCTATTATTCACGCGCGGTGTACAGGATTCGTCGCGCGATGTCGGGCACTCGCGACGCCTTTGATTTACAGGGGGTATTGTGCGCTATGGCGACCGTTAAATATTGTTCGATTCGGCGTGCGTGGTTGCTTATTATATTATCAAGCGATGGAAATGGAGAGCGAAGATTTAACGATGGTTTTTATAGACGTCAAAAATGAGTATATACATTATTATTATGCGCGCGGGCGTGCGCGTTGCTATATATGTACGAGAACCAGGGGATTAATTGGCAATAAACCCCCCAATGATCTTTATTATCTTGCAGTCATTTCCTCCTTATTTTAATGCTGATTGACTGCAAAGCCCATATTTCATTAACATATTCAATTATCGATTCCGATTGGAGAGGTGCACGTTATTTAGAGTGGGTGTGTATGCGTCGCGCGGGTAATGCTGTTTGGCACCGATAATAACCCGGCGGGCATTACCATTCTTGGTAGCGACAATTTATCAGGTATCAAAATAATTTCGCCTGTTCGTAACATTTATCGATGAATCCTCACCTTTGCTAGTTCAATGGATTGCGCGCATCTTCATTACAACGCGATCGACCGTATAATATACATCCCAATCGAAAGCGCGCGCTAATTAATTTCCATATCATCCGACCTCCTTACCCGCAAGCAAAAAGAAAAAACTAGCTAGTCACCACCGCGATCTTTATTAAAGAATCTAATTGTCCCGACGTCCAAATTAATCTTCATTCCTACTCCCGCCGAATGATTCGTCTCCTTCGCTCTCGTCGCGCAAAAAAATTCCCCGATATCTCACAAAAAAACGAATAAGACCGTCTAGCGTTCCAGAGCCTCTCTCTCTCGCACATAGATAGGTATCAGTTAGTGGCATGGTGTGAGTGAAAGAGAGAGAGAGAGAGAGAGAGAGAGCGACCGTCGTCGATTTCAGCGACATGCGGTCATGACAGCCGCAGTTCGAGGGGCCGCTGGATTACGGACATCAGAGCGGATTGCGCGCGGGTCCGAGTGTCTTATCGCGCTAACGCAGTTTGAAGGGCCGTGAAAGATTAGCATGTCAGTGAATATAGCTGCGGCCTCGGGCGATTTTTGACGTCGCGTGGGAGACGAGTCAATTTGTCATGGGAAATTGGAAATGAGCTTTATTGACGATGTGGTTTGGAGAAAATTTTGTCTTGTGAGAGGAAGATTATGGGTTTGAGTAGATTGATTCGTTGTTAATGATGATAAAGATGCTGTATATAGAAAAAATTAATTGTTGTTTAGCGTATTATTATTTTGATCTGTAATAAATGATGATGTTTAGCAAAATGATGAATAACCTAAACTTTGAAAAGGTCGTCTAAAGTGAATTAATCACATAAACACTAAGTGAAAAACTTAATTTAATTCATTAAAATTTAATTATGAAAAATGCAGCCATGCTTGATATATGTTTAGAAGGCATTTTCACATCAGCTCGCGTTGAGAAAAACAGGGTTGAGAAACACGGAAAGTGAAACATAGCACTTGAACAGAATGATTAATGAATCATATTTACTAAAGCATTACGCATATTGAATAATGATGGATTGAATTTTATCGAATTCATACATAGGCCTTCATTTAAAGCTGTTTGTTAAATCATTACGAGCAACATTATCGATTTTTTCGTTTGAATATAAATTTTCCATTTAATTTCTCTTGATATTCAGGTCACATAATGGCGTCATGTTTAATAGTTCATCAAAAAATTAATTCGATAAAGTTTATAATGACATTTTATTTATTTTAAAACAGGGATGATTTAATAATATTTCTATATTTCTATATTTCCAATATTTCTATATTTTATAAAATTTAATTTAAATTGACAATAAAAATTTACGTGTACACAAAATTCTCTAGAAAAATCCTTAACTAAACCTGATTTACATTATATAATCCGTCATGCAACAAATACTAAAAAATGTATTCAAATTTTACATAGAAATTTATTTAAATAAAGTATTAAAAAAAGTTAAATACTGGCACGTAACTAACGGAAAAAGTTTTATATTTTAATTCTGTTCCAAAAACACACTTGACTGGAAATTAAACGTATTTCATAATTTTCATGTCCATTCTATGCTCAAAGGAAGATTAACTTTATATATAAATCTCAAAAATGATTAAATGTACTAATTTGAAATGAAAATCTGCCACTCAACTCGACGCCCTACTCCCTCTGCAATTCGTTTATAAAAGTTCTTACCCGCTCTCTACAACCAAAAGAAAAAAAACAGAAGGCTAAAAACGAAAAAAGCCCTCAAACACGCATAATCTCTGCGAGTAAAAATAGAAACTCCCCCCTCCCTTGACGAAAGCTTTATCCGGACGAAAAAAAAAGCGGCACTCAAAGTTCGCGTTCGCAAAATACCGTGGCCCTAAACGGTCTTTACAGCGTCGCGAGTTTCATTATCCGCGATAAAAAGGGAAGAAAGCAGCGCGCAAGAGCGACGAGTCTTTCGGAGTCAGAGAGAACGCCAATATCTGCAAGCGGATCAAGGAACTCGGACAAACTCGGAATTGCTGGCCCCGGGTCGCCGGGGCATTTAACGGATCGCCTGCAGCAAACGCGGCTTATCCGACGCATTAAAACTTGAAGTTTCTGTATATCGGCGGCGCAATGGCCATTCGGACGACGTAGAGGTCTTCTCTTTTTTCGCTTCTTAGTTTTCTATAAATAATTTTTATGACGACGAGGCGATTTTTCCCTCGGATCGAACTCTCGACGAATTAAAGGACCGTTCCCGTTAATTTAGCGGCAGTTGGCGCGGGTACAGCGGAAGTTTTTTTTGTTTCGGAAAGCAAAAATAGAAAATACCAGACGAAAAAGGGACGATGAAAAAGCCGAAGTGTGCGCGAGCGAGCGATGCTTTTTACGTTCGGCGCGGGGATTACCGGACGCGGAATATAAGTAACCTCGCCGCTGCTGCCGAATTATAATTTTATGCGGTGAGCGTGTCGCCGCCGCGGACTTTTGAATTCGGAAAGGGAGTGAAAAACATGGAAATTTCGCGTGAATAGAATTAAAGATTACGGGGATTACAAGACCGGATTAAAAGTTTTGCGCAAGGAACGGACGCCGAGTGTTTGAGAGGGTCCACGCGCGAGGGGAGAAGGAAATTAGAATTATTTATTTTATTAGTCCATGACAGGTATGTGTATATGTCTGTGTATATGTAGGGAGAGGGATCAAGGATTGATGCGGGAAACGCGCACAAACATTTTCCGACATGTTTTATGCATTTGCTCGATAAATCAGTATAGCTGCGGAACGTCAATTGAAAACTTTCCATATGAATAATCCGTACTTGGCAACACATTAGTTATTCAACAACATGATTATTTAAGGACTCTCCGTCATGTCATGCGGTGGGACGAGGCTAGGGGGGCTCCTCTCTTCCTGGGGCGTCTCCCCGATTACCGCGCACCTCCTCGTGCAACCAACGAACTCGGTGTTTTGGTTACGTTTTCGCTTACTTCTTTGCCAAATGCCTAACAAGCAACCAAGATCCGTCTGCGTTTTTATTCTTTGATTATTTTTCTATTCAAATAAAGGCTTTTTAACTTTATTTCTGCCTTTTTTGTAAGAGATTTTTATGTTTAAAGACCAGATAATCTCAATCTTCCGTAAGAGCCTATGTTGAAAACTCGTTTTTCAAGAATTATTTTCTCCAAAAAATGAGCGATGAAAAATACTGAAAAAATTCATGTAATTTTATTTTACGTTAAGGAATAACATATAAAAATTTTAAATTGTTCGCTGCATTTATGCTAAAGGCAGGAGAGTCCTTAATTGATACATATATGCAACGTATAATCGAAATAAAGTACAAAGTCCTCCTAAAAATAATTATAAACTAGCACGTTTAGGCGCGCTGCGCGCGCTCTTCCTTTCCCTTGATTTCTACACATACAATATTAATATTGAGATATTATGAATTTAAAATTTCTTTTACTTTTTAGCATCCGCAAATTTATCCAATATTTTTTCTTGAAACTTGAATTGTATTTATTTCCGTTTATTCCTACAGTACAAAAATTTGGAGGTTAGAAATTTAACTGTAATCAGAATAGTATTTATAGCCCTTCATTGTTAACTACAGACAAAATCTTAATACTTTTTTGTTATAAAAAACCAAATTTTAAGTTATTAATACTATTTATGACTTATATTTTGAGTTTAAATATTTGATAATTCCAAACTTTGTGGGTTTTATTTGGATCAATCACGGACTCCTTTTAAAAGGATTTGACCAATCGCAAAGGTTTTATTTCGGCTTCACATTTCCGTCACCATTCTTTTAAGAGAGAAAAAATATGCACTTATTATTAATTTACAAGTTTTAATCTCCAATTTTGTAACGCCAAAAGGAAAAATTTCACAGCATTAATACAACACACACAAGCATTTAATCGCGAATTACCACCCTAAAACCAACCGACCCAATAAACCCGCATCATTAGATTCATTAACGCCCGATTCCTCTTCCCTCTGCCGTAGACCCGAAATCCCATGAGGCGGAAAGACAGCGCGGAAAAATGCCGGTCGGCGGGGGGAGAAATCGACGAAGCAAAAGAGCCCATCCGCGATTGGCCGCGCGCATTCCGCTCCTCGCGCTAACATTGTTTTCCGCTCCACGTGACTTCGATCTATACTGCATTTCGCTGCGGCAAAGTCCCGCGGAAACGTTGCCCCTCCTCGCGTTACTTTATAGTTTTTTTGGAGAGAGGTATTTGGGAATTTACAGTTCTGCGGAGTCAAACTTGCGCATCGTATTTTTGCCCGCTCGGAAGTGCATCCGAACGAGAATCTATTTTGAGGGTAGGGCGGTGGAGGGAATTACGAGGGCGAAGGTGGATGTTTAAACAACTGTCGGGGTGGTGTTGGTAGTGTAATTTTGGTTTATATTCTGGGTAAATTTTTGGGTTATGGCCGGTATGGCTGATGTGTGCTCGCGATTGGGTTCAGCCTGACTTGCAGGTTCGACTTTTTCTTATCATCGTGTTATTAGCATTCTTATATGATTCTCTGGTTCATCTTCAAATTGCGTAAATAATGCAATAGCATCCTCCACGATTTTGCAAGTTCATTTTTAAAAAGTAAAAAAAAAAACGGTTCATGTCACATAAATTATTAAAAAAGAATTACCACTTCAAATCCAAATTATTTTTATACAGATGCTTTCATCGAATCAGTCCCATTCACTCACGAGTACACCATAAAAAATAATAATTCGCAAAAAAAGAGATCCCCTCGAATCCCAGCACTCTCTCTCTCTCTCCCTCGTCCTCTCTATATTCGTATTCATTGAATCCGACTACAGAAAAAAAAATAATAACCTCCATCTCTTCCTCGTAACCCTTTTCATTTAAATACCCACCGCTCCCCTCTTTCCCTCATAAACTTGTAAAAACCCTCGCGCCGCGGGCGCTGCTTTTCCCTCTCCCTTCGTCATCCTTTCGAACGTCGTTCGCGAAACGTCCCCGCGCGCTGCTGTCACACCGGCTCCGGTGCGCTCGTTTCGCGTGATCGATCATTATTGAACTCTTTCAGCTGCGCACAGCCCGCTCGCTCGCTTCCGTCTCTTCAACTCTTCTATTTCCTCTTCACGTACATCCTCATCCGATGGACTCGACCCTGCAATCATGGCGCTCGCGCGGCGGCACGTTATATATATATATAGATGGGTATACACGCACGCGCGAGCGGGTGAGTAGGATGCCTTTTTATTCCTTGCTGATGACATACTTGGGGGCAGGGGGACAGCGCTTCTTGAGAGCCGGGGGTCTTAATTAACGATTATTGCGTTTTAGAGAAGGGAGGAGATGCGCCTGACCTAGTTGGGGACCTGATGGGTATTTATGTATGATTTGATTGAGTTTTAGAGGGAAATGATGGGATATTGATTGGTGGAGATTATTTGGTCGATTAATTTGGTTTTTCAGGTGGGGCACGGGTGTAGTAGAGAGTGATTTACACTGGAGAGCTTCGTGTGTGGATACTTCGGTATATTACAAATACGTACTTGACGAGGTAACAGTTCGGGCAATTGACTTTGATTGAATAAAAACAATTTGATTTCAAAATTAATTCTGTCAAATGCCGCGGTGCATCAATTTGAATGATAAAATTGTGGAATATATTTGGAATTCAGATAATTTCGGTTGATCGACAGAAAGTTACACTATTAAGTGGCGTGGAATTAGATTAAAAACAAAGTATTTCAAAATACTTTGTAAGCTAGGTCAAATCTTTAGATTTAACTTAATGACGATTGACTATGATGAAATAAAATCAACTTTACTTAAAAATTAAGATTGCCAAATGCGGCGGTGCATCAATTTTAATGCTAAAATTGTAGAATATATTTGGAATTCAGATGATTTCGGTTAATTGGCAGAAAGTTATACTGTTAAGTGGCGTGGAATTAGATTAAGCACAAAATATTTAAAAATACTTTGTAAGCTACGGCAAGTCTTTAGATTTAATTTAATTTCTTTAATGCATTGAATTCAGGTCACGTGGGCTAATTGGCAGGTTGTTACATTACTAAGTGGCGTGGAATTACATTATGAAGCAGTATTTATAAATACAAAGATAGCCCTTTGAATTTATCTTGATTTATTTAATTCATTTATTGTCAATCACATCAAGACGAGTATACAATTATACACGAGGATAAAAGATAAAATAGACTTAAAATAAATCGTTGATTACAATTTAAGTGTATTAGAAATTGTCTGTCCTACTCTTCGTTGTAACACAAACTAACTACAACGACAAATTTAACTTCCATGTATAATAATATAATCCTTCAATTGTACGCTGAAAAGAAGTCGACATATCCAAATAAATCCACACCTTTTCAGGACAATCACAGCTATACAACTCTCACACCAACACATTTACATCAAACCCATCAGTTCGCGCGCCATTTCCACTCATCCATCTCAAAAGCAGCCTCTCCACCTCATCCCTTTCTTCTCCGGCATCTCCACGCGATTCATCTCGCGGTTTTGCCGCTTGTCTCCTTCTTGTGCTCTATAGCCTTCATTTCACGCGGCCGCGCGCTCGCCAGCGCTCGGAAAAAGTATCGATCATCATCATCGTCCAAGTATTTTTGCGCGAGCTGTAACAGCTTGTTTTATCGAGTCCACTGTGCGCTTTTATCCCGTTTCGCGACTGCTAAATCGAATCGGCGAATGAATTTAAACTTTTTCCACTTCCATTTCGGCTGCCGAAGGCGCTTTAATCGGAATCGGCAGGGGACAATGAAATTCTTTATGGACCGGCGATCGTAACTGCATTAATAAAGCAAAAAGAAAAAAGGAAAAAAAATTAAACCGATTATATAGTGGGGAAGGCTGATGGGCTCCGTAAAACAATATTCCATTTAGAGGGGGGGACTTTCAATCATCGGATTTTCATCAGGCCGAAGCCAAGTCTGATAATTAATCACACCGATGGGGGAGAGGGGGAGTGGCGAATTTATTCAGCGCCGATTTTGCGCGCGATGGCGGTTGGCTTGCGCGGAACACACACAATGCGAAAAAGAGAGAGATGAAGGGAGAGAGATCGATGCGTGTAGGTTGAACAGAGGCATTGACGCGATTTCGCTGAAATATTTCGAAAATGTTATTGTGGGAGATCGAGTGGGAATTTTTTGTGAAATTAGCGGCACGACGAAGCGGAAAATACCGACTTTTTAGTGAGTTTGGTACGAGGGAACGTTGCGGGGTTATTGCTTCGTTATTAAGTTTATTTTTAAATTATTACTGCTGTTTGCGTTATGCATTAGTAGCCGTAAAATATTTTGCGTTTCCAGCTGAAATTACAAATTCAAAATATTCAGCATTGTAAATTACCAGTCCAGATTGCGCGGAGCAATTTACTGTTACATTTGAAAAATAAAAATGTTCCTGCAAACGCATGAGGCAATTCGGAAAAACAGGGATCCCGTTTGAAGTTGAAATATTGAACTTTTTTTCATTTACCGGTATGAATTCACGTTTACATTATTTCTATTTTTAAAATTTTTCACTTATTTAACCTTTATTTACGAATAAATCGGATCTCGCCGACCGCAAAAGGCCGAAACCCCGTTTCACCTCAAAACGGATTCCCAGAATAAAAAAAAAAATTACGCAACCACGCGCACCGCTATTTCATCAAATTCTGGAAAGCCGTATTCGCTTTGTTAAACTCAATGAATTTCCACGCAATATAATACCCTGAGCTCAATTCCCTATCATCAAGTAAATAACCCACGACTTTATCAGAAAAACCACTCGTATACACACGCAAGACACTAAAAATCCTCCTCGTCCCCGACGACAAAGCTAATCCACAGGCAACGCACTTAAACCTCAACGAAAAACTCCGCCACCACTCGTTACTCCCACCCCTCGCGCGAAATTCCTTTTGTATACCGTAACCCCCGCCTCGCTCCGAAATCGCATTTATTTGCGCGAAACCGCGTTAGTTCCGCGCGCGCTCAAATTGAAGTGTGTGTGTGTGTGTGTGTGTGTGTGTGTGTGTATATATATATGCACACTATAGCGTATACCAGCACCAGCACCATCGTGTGCTCTCTTGTTTTGACGCGGGCGCGCTGACTCGTGGCCTAATTACATTTGGGCCGATCCTTCGCTCGCTCGCTCGCTCGCCCAGATTTCGGCTATTTTCACGCCTCGCCGGGGGACCTCGCACGCACACACACACACACACGTAGTCGCTCTCTTGTTCGGTCTCTCATGCATATATGCATGAGAGGCCGAGCAAGCGAGAGAGAGAGAGAGAACCGCACATCCGTTGCCTATCGGGGATTTCGGCGCGAGGGTCTGTAATTCGGCCGCAGTAGCTCGGCGTTACCGCCGTTGCTGCCTCGGCCCTTTTTTAAGCGTAACTTAACCACAATGCGTCGCCTTTTTCCGCGGCGCGACGATTCGTTCTTTTTGCGACGATGGGTTATTTAATTAGCTCGAATACAAGTGGATGAAATTAAAGGGATGGAATCAGAGACCTGTGTGTATGATATCGGGTAGACGAGAGAATTCCTGCGGAGTGGGGATATGCTTTGATGCCGAATTAAAATTTCAATTTTTGAATTAATAAAATAGGGAGTAACACGAAATATAGATTTATAATAAATTAATTATCAATTTCGGGTGGATGCGTTCTCGTTTGATCGAATTATGGGTGTATGTTTCTCGGCCTGGAGTTAATGTAGTTTTGATGGATTTTTAAAAGATTTTTCCCTGAAAATTCAGTCGGCGGAGGGTATTGCGATTTGATATTATTGGTTTGTATTTTTAATCAGAAACACGGGGTAGATTTTATTCATTTTCGCGTACATGGAAATTCAATATGAATGTACTTCTGCGAACGGTTGTAGCTTTTTTACGATACGCTAGCGAAAATAAATGAAAATATTTTACACGTCCCTCCGTTAATTAAAAGCTAAGTTCGTTATCGAGATACGAGTATTACCAAGAGCAAAAAAAAAGTTCGAAAATACATACAGTTATCTCAAGCGGCACAAACTACACCGAAAGATCATTTAATCCGCACCGATAGGTTTACCTTTCGCTATAACTCCATAACTTTCTTTATTAGCCCGGAGCAAACATTCACAATAACGTCTTAATTTTCCGCGCGAGTATGGCAAAAGGACAACCGACGAGAGGGCGAGCGGCTGAGATAAAGGGATTAAAAGGTAGGAAAAAGGCAGGTGCGAGAAAGAGGGCGAGAGAGAAGTGGGGGGAGGGCAAAGAAAACAGACGAACGTGCGCGAAAATAAAAGGAAAACAAGTATGCTGTGCGCGCGAGAGAGAGAGAGAGAACGTGAAAAAGTGAAAAAGAAAGAGACGGGAAAGAGTTGGCTATTCGAGTGTCGGCCGAGGAATTTATCGGATTACCCGGCCGACGCTTCTCTCGCTTGCGCCCGAATCTCTCTCTTTCCCTCACCCCGCCCCAGCACAGAGTCACACCGGAATGGCCTTGTTTTGGGCGAAATTTCGTCGCGATGCCGGGGTAATGCACACTCGCGCTGAATTCACAGAGAGACGGAGAGAAAGAGAGGGATAGAGAGAAAGAAGTGACTCTTTGAACTTTTGACCCGCTGTTAAGAAAGCGGCACATGAGAGAGAGACGCAATAATATGCGCGACACGCGTCGTTTCTCTCCTTTTTTTTCACGCGCGAGGTGTCCCCCTTTTTCGCGGATGTCCCCCGCGCGCGTCTTATGTGCCGGGCTAGGGGCATGTTTTATTTATACGAGAGTGAGAAAGAGAGAGAGAAGAGGAAAAGCTAAACAAATGTCTCTTTGCACGTGGACGGCGAGGAATGCAAATGCAGTCGAGATCTGTGTGACGGAATATTTGACGAAAAATTTTGACAGGAAATGGCATGGAGGTTATGAGGTTCCGTGTATTATATGTATACACGGTTGCTGAAATCATTGTTAATTTGCTGCGAGTTGTCCGAATGAGTTTTTATGAGCATTCATCAAGAATTTGTGTAAAACATGCGAGAATGTCTGACTATGTTTGACATGCGTCTACTGTGACCTGTGTCTCGCAAAAGATGACGTAAAATAACTGTATTTACATTATTGTTTTGATTTGTATGTTTTAGATTTTACTCTAAATAACGAATTTATTTTGAATTCGAACTAGAATGACTATCTCCGTATAGAGAATAGTTTTTCACTTTTAGTGTGAAATGGAATACCAGCCGCTAAATGAATACCACAAAGGCCATACTTTCAAGCAGTTTATATACGTCGCACATAATGCTAAAACTCAATTTAATCCACTGCCTTCGTTCAAAGTCCATTGAAGATCCTCCAATTTCTTTCCTCTCTCTCTCTCTCTTTCTTCCTCGCCCCCGTTTCCTTCTTTCATGCATCCCGAGGATATAACCGTATGGATCGCCTTAATCCTCCCCATCCTCTGCTTTCCTCACCGGCCGGGGAATCTCCAATTCCCTAAATTCCAGGTTAAGCGGAAAAATTTTCATTCGCATTTTGAGAGGGGGGAGGGCCGAGATTAAGAAACTCTAAATCGACCCTCAAAACATTCCGCAATCAAACTTTCTCGCGGAAAAGAAGCCAGCGGAGGAGAAAAAGAAGAGCCGACAGCAGCAGCAGCAGCAGCAACAACAAAGCCCATCAAACGCTTAAATACGCACGCGCCTGAGAGCGAGAGAGAGAGAACGTGAATGCGCCGAATCAGCCACTTCCCGGGCGCGCACGCGCGTGCAGCAACGTCTGCCCTAATCGCCGACTCTTCTACTCGCGCTGCGATGCCGAGTCTATGCTTTTCGCGTAAAAAAAGTTGTGGCGCGGGGGAAAGAAACAAGGTTAGTTCGCCGGCAGGATGAGTTAATTAGTTTTGTTTTTAATTGCATTGTTATGGGGTTACAGGGACGAGGTACGCTGTTGATTAGTGGATTTTGCGCTTGGAAATTTGTAATTAGCTGCTTTTTGATTTACGAGAATTGCAGAAATTTTTAATTTTATTTTTCTCGAAATATTTTCCAGAAAATATTCGTATTTTCACGACGCTCGCTTTTCTGGGAAGCAAATTATGGTTCAAGCTTTTTTTTCATACAAAATTACGTTTTCATTAAATCATAATTGCGAACATTTTTCATTTATCTGAATTTTACGACTGTTTTCGTCATTTTCGCAGTAGCAAACGTTAATTAAAAACGTTGCAAACAAATATTTTTGAGAGGAAACAATTTGTTCAAATTAAAATTCATATTTCATTATTCGAATAACAATGCACTTTAAATTTCAACTTAATTACGCAGAATTTTACAATTAAATTTTAAATTCAACAATTTAATTACCTTCAAAGGTAATAGTGAAAAAAAGTATAATTAATTTGATTACACACATTATCATACAACATTTGCTGTTTTCAACATGACCTCGTACCTCACTCAATGATCGCAGCAACAAACTCAGCAACTGCTTACGCCACTCCTTAAAAATCCCAAAACCCCCCTAAAAGGAAACCACCAACTTCCACGCACCTCTCGCTCCGGTCACCGAGCAACCGCCGCAACAACAATGCACTCCCCTACACGTATGCCCCAAGAGAGATCCACGGGAAAATCAGAATCGAGATGTCTATCTCGCTCCCTCTCTCAAGAGAGAGAAAGAGAAAGACAGACTCGCGTCCGGGCGACGTGCCGTGGCTAACTTTATCTGAAGTTTCGGGACGGGGAGGAAATCAGAGAGCTCGCGTGGTGGTGCGCACCCGCGGCGCACCGGCACAGTCGTCCCCTTATCAAGATAACCGATTTCGAGGCTCGCGAGGTCTCGTATAAATACTAATTCGTTGTAAATCGTACGTTCGAGGGCGCCGGGAATGTTATATATGCGCTATCGGCGATCTGGAAAAATGTTGACCCAGTTAATTTCGGGGGTAATATCGACGTGTTTTTCCGGCGTGGCGGCCCGATGTCGTGGCGGTGATTAGCGTTAATTTATGCCTTCGTCCTGCTGGTGGTAGCTAGCTGGCTATGGAGTGGGGGTTGTTTAAGTGCCTTTAATGAGCGAAATTAATTTCGAACAGGCCGACGGTGACATTATGTTCTTTCTCGCTTATCTTAACAATTTCGGTGTTGTGGAGAGAGTGACGTTGATATAATCGACACAGAAATTTCGAGTTATCGATGCTATTTTGACGAAAAATATATATTGGTGTTAGATTAAAAAAAAAAAATAATAATAATAATGCAATCGATTCGTTTTTTCGGCGCTAATCGACTTCATTTACGTGCGCAGCAATTCCCTGGATGAGGAAAAAGAAGATCCCGAGGTAGAACGAATGCCTCTGTGCGCGGATAAAAGAGGGGGGCGACTGATTAGAGCGGAGGCGTGAGTTTTTGTAGATTAAAGTTAATGGAGCAAATAATTATATCGCGCGGATGGAACGGCGGAGAAAGAGGAGGTAGAGAAGCGAGCATTCGACGCCTGAACATCGCGCGAGATAAGAGCGCGAGGTACGCAAAGTCTTCGTGAATGGCAGGGGGATGTGAGAGATGTCAATACGGTGCTGATGTGGCAAGTGTTGAATTAAAGATATTGTTTCGTGGGTGTGTTCTTCTAGAGGTGGGTTGAATATCTTTTGTTCGTTGGAGTATTGTTATAAGTAGACGTAAAAATAAGAATTACCGCATAAAAACTATTTGATTAAGGCTTACGTGTTTTGTGGAAGTTTTTGGAATGTAAGAGGTTGCGCAACTCACCTGTAACATAAAAAGAAAATCATGAATGGATATATATTACAAAGAAAGGATGAATTATCTTTTACAGTAATTTCATTTTGAACAAGTCACACTTTATTTTTCAATAGAAATTAAATATCAAATGAAAAGAAAATGTTAACTATTAAGGATTTATAAACTGACGTTTTTATTAAAGTAAATGAAAATTTATAGTTGAGGTTTGTACTTAAAATTTTACCGGGAAGTTAATTTTTGTTCTCTCTGCCGCGCCTGAGAGCTCATAAAAGTCACTTTGAAATACTATATCTTGACTATATTATGCGATAGACATTAATATTTCAAGTACGAGATTCCTCGACCATAAAGAACTACACTATTAAATTGAAAAGTAAATTTTGTTGCGTATAAAATGTGAACTACTAATGATCTGTCGCATGGTTTCTTACTTGTTTTAATACGTCCGTGACGTATTATTAAAATTAAATTCGATATTTATATTCTCATCAGTAATTTTTTGACCCACAAAACGATGCGATTGCGAATTTCTACGACACAATATTTCGACCACGCGACATCACGACGAAGCGAGCCACCGAAATTACGAAAGCATACGCGCGTCGAAACTTTGTCGACACTCAGCACTTTTCAATTTGAAATCGAACGGCTTACGTTTAAATGTGTACTTAATTTGCTTAAAAAGATGAGCTCAACTCATTGTCAAAATCATAATTTATCTGTATTAATTGATGCGTAATCAACGCATATATTGTACAATTCAATCGATAAAGTCGAATATTGCTTCCTCATAGAGGAAGCTTTGTGATAGTAAAAAAAAAAGTTTATGAGATAATGTGTTAGAAATGTTATTTAGCAAATTTGGAATCGAAATACACTATTTTTAGAAAATGTCCGTATGGATGTGTGTGTGTGTGTGTGTGTGTGTGTGTGTGTGTGTGTGTGTGTGTGTGTGTGTGTGTGTGTGTGTGTGTGTGTGTGTGTGTGTGTCTGTGTGTGTGTGTGTGTGTGTGTGTGTGTGTGTGTGTGTGTCCGTATACGCTGATATCTCATGATCTACTCGACCGATTTTAACGGGAGAGTGATCATTTTTTTAGATTTTGCTTTCACAATTGGGGTCAATATTCTATTTTTGTAAAATTTAATTTTTTTTTATCGCCATTTTTTAATTTTCAAAATTTTTTTTTTCGATTTTTTTAATATTTAGAACAAATATTGTTTATATATCATGAATTCTCTGTATGTAGGATAAAATTATCTAAAATTAAAAAAAAAAAAAAGTCGGTAGCTATATTTCGTCATAAGTTATTGATGAAAACGTAATTTTTTGTAAATAGGTTATATTTCGAAATTAAAAAAAGATATTAACATGAATATTTTTTTGGTTATAAAGGATATTAAGTACTATAACTTACTAAATTTTTAGGTTTTTTTATTCATTATTTTTTGAGAAAAAAAATAATTTATAAAAAAAAAGTGATTTTTTTTGTCGTTCAATAACTATAGTAAAATTGGCTTAATCACTTTGAAATTCTTTGTAGGGGTAGATTTTGTATACCAATCGAGTGAGTTCTTTGGGCAAAAGGATTGATCCATAAATTTCGAAGATATTTGAGGCTAAAATTTTTTTCAATTTTTTTTTAAATCGTAATTTCTCGAGAACAGCTCTATGTATCTAAATGGGGTGGGTGGTATTCGAAGGAGAATTAAAGTACCTATATTTTCTAAAAAAAATTAATTCTCTAGCTATTTTTTACTTGTAAAGGCAATTACCAGCCTAGATCATTCGATTGTAAAGATTCCAATTCAATAAACAGTGCAATTATTTAAACATCAGATTATTCATTTGCAAGACCTATACACCAAAGGGAAGAGGTAATATAAATAAAAATATAAATAATCATCAAATATAAGAGTACATTCCGTAACTTTCGAGACTTAAGGATGTTCAATGGTGTCATGCTGCGGGGCGAGGCGAGGGACGCCCCTCTCTCCCCGCGGGCGCTCCCCGCTCACCGCGCACCTCCTCTCGCAGCCAACGAACTCGGTGTTTTGTTTACGTTTTCACCTACTTCTTTCCCAAATGCCCTGTAAGCGGTCAAGATCCCTCTACGTTTTTATTTTTTGATTATTTTTCTATTCAAATAAAGGTCTTTTAACCTAATCTCTTAACTTTTTATATGAGATTTTTATGTCCAAAGGTCACATAACCTCACTCTCCCATAAGAGCCTATGTTAAAAACTCAATTTTCATGAATTTTTTTCTCGAAAAAATGCTCAGTATAAAATATTGAAAAAATTCAATTCTGCTTTTATTTTATCTAAGTAATAATATATTAAAATTTCAAAGACTTCTGTTAACTTTGCTGTAACCATTGAACATCCTTAACAGTTTAAAAGTAAAATTCACGGAAAACTTTTTAAATATAACGGTAAGTAGAACGTTTATTAAAATTTTATTTAACACCCCGCACATAAAAGTTACAACGATGGTGTGTACTACTACTATATTAAGTATATTACTTAATTTTTTATGCTCAAAAACTCATTAAATAGTTTTGAAAAATCTAACCAAAATGAAAAAATATTCTATGCAATAAACTGTTAATGAAGTACAAAAAATTGTTAATTTTTTTTTAAAAGAACAATCCTGATGGTTAGAAAAATTGTGACACGTCAATTGTCGGTCATTGTTATACTTAGAATTTAAAAATATTTTAGACTAAAAAATAAAACAATATAAGTGATAATAAATCTAGAAAACTGCTTCAAAAAAATATATATTTAACTTCCATTAACCCAAAAACATTTACACAAAACCACCTCAGATCGCAGACAACCAACCTATTTCCTCATAGACGACAGCATTGTTGCAGACGCTCGTGCCCTCCTAGACATCCGAGTAAATCGAGATCAACGCCTGAAGAACAGTGAAAGAAGGAACGCTCGTCGCCTACTTCCCAGATCGTCGAGTCGGACGTCATATACACGTCGTGAAATTTTTTTCCCCCGACGCACATACACGCGGCCAATAGTAAAGCAATATAGGCGGATGCCGAGACGTACTTATACCGAATTCCAGGCCAGACCCTATTCCTGTTATTGGCAAATACCGCGAAGCTTAAGCACGGCGATAGACGTCCCCCTCTCCGCCCCTTTACTACTCCCCTGCCCCCGTCGACATTCTCTCACTCGCCTCGATATCTCCATCCCCCCGCCTGCCGCTTTTTTCGCGAGGATCGCTCTCGTCGTTAGACGCGCGATTTTCCGGATTTTCGGTATTCCTTTGTCTTTCGCTCGATATTTCTCGCTCTGCCTCACTCCATTCACTTTCGCTTTCCTCCCCCCGCTCGTTCCTTTTTTCCTATTTGGAAAAGGAATTTCATTTGTTGGCACGTTTATTGAATTAATGGAGAGAGAGGGAGAAGCGGCGGTGGATCACAAAGAGGGAAATAATTGAATTTCGTCACGTGCGGATGAATTTACATTATTGACGTTTAATTTTCGATATTGTCTGTAAAGTGGCGTTCCGGATGATTGATTCCTTTTATTTCGTGCCGGCTATGCGGGAAAAGCGTTATAGTGCGCGCGCGGGCGGTAGACTGGCGCGCGCAGTCTGTTTGGGGATGGGAGATGGCTTGCTGATAATGGGAATAATTTACATACCTCATTGCGTTTATTGTGCCCCGGCGCAGGCCGTGCGAGCTAATGCGCACGCGCGCCTTTTTTGGTATGCGTGTTTCGCGTTGTTTTAACGCGTGGTTGGGCACATTTCTGTGATCCTTTGCCGCGCGTTCGTTTTATTTCGAGACGTTCTAAAGGCTTTGCAAGGGGTGTAATGGTGTAAAGGTGATTGGCAGTTTAGAACGACGTATTGTGATGGATTTTGTTTTTAATTTTGATGACGAATAAGATAATATAAAAAGTAGAGAGTAGATAAGTCAGTCTTTAAAAAAAAGAAATATAGCCCCTTTTGATTTGTTTCATAAAATACAAAAATAGGAAATCTATTGTAACAAAAAATGAAAATACTTTTGACAATCAACTCATTCAGACACACATACGCACGCACACACGCGCACACTCAGAGACCACAACAATTTTCTCATGAATGGCCAATTTTTATGCCATTTTTCACCGTTCCAAAACGTTCTTTTCGAGGAAACAGTACTTCAAAGTTCAATATAAACCCGTTAAGCCCTAAATGGACGATTTCTTTTACTTTTTTCAACAGCATATTTAACTATGATATCGCTTGTGAAAAAAATTAAGATATATCATTTCCGATGTAAAATTGTCTGCAGTTTCGATTGACGGTGTCAGAATTAAAAAAAATAATTTTTGAAAGGTTATGATTGTTTATTTAACAAAAAACGTGAATTTTCGGATGAAAACATTTTTTCATTTCATATCTTCGCATCGAAACCATAGGCCGATTTTTCAGATTCGCATATTTTTTACGTCCATGGACCCTAGCCTTCAAAGTGTAGGGATAGGTTTTTTTCAAGATGGCAGACCCAAAATGGCGGCCAGAAGCCAAAACTTTTTGTTTATTTTGATGTTTTGCATAGATCTATTCGTAATCGATAAAAATTTACCAAAATTGGTAAATGATGGTTTTTTGGGTCGCTAATCATGAATCTGATGTCAGATTCTATAAATTCAAGCTGGCGGATCCAATATGGCGCCCAAAATTTTTCAAAACCATTCAAAATTTATGAAAATTGGTATATAGGAGTTTTTTGGTTTGCTGATCATAAATCTGCTATCAAAATTCACAAATTCAATATGGTGGATCGAGTAAGATGTTCAAACAATTTCAAAATTATTCAAAATTCATAAAAATTGCTATATAATATACATAAGTATGTAACTTAGCTCAACCAAGTTGAGATTCAAAAACCTAATACTAGTTTCACGGTCAACAACCTAAAAAAGGCTCATATAGCAATTTTTATGAATTTTGAATAATTTTGAAATTGTTTGGATATCTTATTCGATACACCATATTGAATTTGTTAATTCTGATAGCAGATTTATGATCAGCAACCCAAAAACCCCTATATACCAATTTTCATAAATTTTAGAATAGAATAGTCATTTATTGTAAATAAATAGCATTTACAGACGGTATATTAAAACATTCGTGAATAAATCGTATATAAATATAAATACAAATTAATCGTGCATATAATACAATAAAATAAAATCAATAAAATAAAATCTATAAAATACAATACTAAGTCTATTTTGAAACATAAGATATCACAGTCAAATTCTTAATAGCTAATAATACTAAAAAATAAGTCAAAGACTAGAATTAGTGATATCACAGATGACTAGAAAATTTAGTTGACTAGAAAATAAAATACACGTGAGTGACTATTGTCGTCAAAAAACTTAAAAGATTGCTGACATAGCCAGGTCGTACAAAATAAGACTTATAACTAGAAATTAAAAATTACCTAAGATACTAATCTCACTCACATTCACCACTCACGCTAATAAATATATTCATTCGTGTAAATGGGACGATACATTACATAAATTAACATACAAAGTCGCCCATTTTGCGAATGGTTAATCGAGATCAAGGAGGTGCCTTCTCACAGCAGTTTTGAACCTGCTAAGCGATGGAAGATTCCTAACCTCAGCAGGCAGAGAATTCTATAGGCGCGTATCTCGTATACTGAAAGATTTTATTCCAGTTTCAGTACGCATTGGTAGTGCTGTCAATTCTTTAATTTCGCCCCTCGTTGTGATCCTAGGCACGTACCTGGAGAAGAGACACTCCAGATAGTCCGGGGTATGCATACGCAAGATTTTGTATATCAGTACCGCCATAAAATATTGTCTCCTTGTATCTGTGCGTAGCCAGCCCAGGGCCGCTCTATGGAACGAAATATGGTCAGCCCGTCTTACACCTAACACATATCTGGCAGATAAATTTTGAAGTTTTTGTAACCTGTATCGTAGTTCTTGAGATGCATCAAGGAAAACCACCGAACAATAGTCCAGATGGGGGAACAGAAGCGCCGCTGCTAGTCGTTTACGCAGAGTCTCGGTGGTGTACTGACGGAAAAAGCGTAGACTAAATATTACGCGATTAAATTTCTTACCAATATGATTTATATGTGCTTTCCATGAAAGCTTTGCATCTAGCACAACAGCAAAACTGGTAACGCTGTCGGAGAATGGGATGCAGGTATTACCTCCACGGTCAATCATCTTCGGATCATCACTTGAATAAAAATTGATATTAATAAAACGATTTTTGAATGATTTTGAAAATTTTTGGATGCCATATTGAATCTGCCATCTTGAATTTATAAAATCTGACATCAAATTTATGATTAATGACCCCAAAAAAAACCCTCATATACCAATTTTGGTAAATTTTTATCGATTACGAATAGGTCTATGCAGAAACATCAAAATAAGCAATAATAAAATAAATAACAAAATAAAAATTTTGGCTTCATTTTGAAGGTTAGGGTCCATGGACGCAAAAAATATGCGAATCTGAAAAATCAGCCTATGGTTTCGATGCGAAAATATGAAATGAAAAAATGTTTTCATTCGAAAATTCACGTTTTTGTTAAATAAACAATCATAACTTTTTAAAAATTAATTTTTTTTTAAATTCTAATACCGCCAATCGAAAGTTCAGACAATTTTACGTAGGAAATGATTTATCTTGATTTTTTTCACAAGCGATATCGTAATTAAATATGCTGTTGAAAAAAGTAAAAAAAATCGTCCGTTTAGGGCTTAATGGGTTAAATTTAATTATTATAACATGAATATCAAGTTAATTTCGTGCTATATATTATTCTTAAAACTTAATTTTAGTTTAACATTTTATCGTCTTCACTTCGCGTCTGATGTGTGACGTATAAGGTATAATTAAAGTCACTTAGACGACGCGGATACTTACTGTTCCATAAATTACTCTGCCAAAGTCTAAAACTTGGACATCAAATGCTCCTGGAGTATGAGAAATTGATCAGAGCACATGAAACTTGGCACGAAACTTGTGAAACATATTATTAAAGTAATTATACATTTATGCATAAACTTTGAACTTTCTTCTTTTGTTGTGTGATCCGCCAATTAATTTTCGTAATTTCGAGGTCGTTCATTACTCTAACATTAAACTACGTAATTTAATAACTACTCTCTAAAAATGAATGTGCGAAAAGTCGTTCACTTATTCGCACCAGTGAATGACTTTTCACATATTCATTTTTAAAGAGTACAAAGAAACAAAGCTAATATGCATCACTAATTAAACAATAAACTGCACCGTTCTACTACGTCACTTCTTTTTCGTAAATATTACATATCCTCTACAATGAAGAAACTCAAACACTCGATTCTCAAAATTCCTGCCACACATATGCTTCCACCACCCCCAGCATCTTACAAAACCCAGAGCTTTACACTTTTCAAACTCCACCGCCCGTCGACCTACTGCAAACGTCCCACTTTCTTTTCTCCCCAAGACCCATTCTCGTCTTTCCCTCCTCAACGTCCCAAAAAAAAAACACTATATATACTCGAACAAAGAGCCTCGACTTGGGGCCACGCTCCACTCGGCGCGTAACGAAGAAAACTCACCTTACACGGCCTCGACTCAGGGGGGGCACGTCACGAGGCGACATGGCACGCGCTCGAGTCTTAATCGACTACCCGGAGGGCGGACTAGCGCTGGTGTTCGCTCGCTAGACATGTCTGTCACGATTCCCGCGGAAGTGTAATTAGACCTAACTTTATGACTTAAAAACTTTAATTTTCCGTACAAAGCCCTAACTAGTCCGAGCTGCCAAGTTACATTTAAGTAAGTTCGCTCTCTCTCGGTATGCCCGCCCACCCGCTGTAGTCTCGAGAGTTAACGCCAACGCAGCTGTGTGTGTGTGTGTGTGTGTGTGTGTGCGTGTGCCGGGGAAGCAGGGCGCACGTCGAAGCTCGTTTCTTTGAATAGACAATGAGATGCAGAATGGGGGAAGGGGAGAGGTGTGATTTAGAATTGGATTCGGAATTAGAGTTGGAGAGTTTTGTTTCTGGGCGCGGGATGTAATTCGGGATGGAATAATGGTTGTTACGGGTTGAATATGACTGCGGAAAGTCGATGAAATTTAAGGGGATACCGGCAGAGTCCTCTGCCGTACCGACCACAATGTTTTTAATTAAATATTAATTGTTATAAGCTTTTCCTTGAATTCTGAGAGTTGACGCACATAGTGAAACTTATTATCTACTTCCCGGTCAAATTTCAGATAAATCGGTTGGCAAATAAAGATAAAATTTGAGAACTCGCAACGTCGCATAATATCCCGCTTGGAAATTTTAGCTGGGCTACCCCGCCAAAGGAAGTGGCCCCTCTGTGGCTGCCATCGATGGCCCCCATCGCAAATGTAATGGTGTCCCCCCCTGGCCCCGCTCGGGGCCGCGCACAACTTCGCTCGCTGACGAAATATAGATGCTGCCGTTTGCGCATGCGCGTAGAGAATATACTAGTATATGCGCCACATGCGGTCAGGGATGGGTATATAGTACATTTCGACACGAGTGGGGAAGTCGATTATTTAGCTGGTGCACGAGCGAAGCGAGTGCGAAAAAGTCACACCACCTAAATAATCGACTTACGCACTAGTTTCGAACGGTATTTTAGTTACGACGAGCGCCGAAAAATCATATCAAAGTTGTGATTTTGAGGTTAGAGTTGTATAAAATGTAATAACGTACTGCTTGTGAATTTCGGAGCAAATGTTTATCGGAGCATAA
The DNA here is from genome assembly GCA_036365515.1 of Torymus aiolomorphi. Taxonomy (NCBI): domain Eukaryota; kingdom Metazoa; phylum Arthropoda; class Insecta; order Hymenoptera; family Torymidae; genus Torymus; species Torymus aiolomorphi. The sequence goes on along the minus strand of CM070873.1, from coordinate 62,182,994 downwards.
ATTAATTTATAATAAAAAATTGTTAATAAAAATTAAAGTAGATATCGCAAATAAAAAAATAAGTTACGTAAAAAATAAATGTTATGTAGAAAAAAGAATAAAACTAATTTTAACCTGAAAAGTGTCTAGTAGTCGTGTCTAGTAGTCGGGTTACGTCGTCGTTCGATTCGTAGCCCATGTATAATAGTGTGTGTGTGTGTGTGTGTGTGTGTGTGTGTGTGTGTATATATATATTCTTTTTTTTTTTTTTTTTTATGTATATATAGATATACTACATATGGGCTACGAAACGAACGACGTTCGGCGTAAGAAATTCTATAAATCGAACGCAACCGTGCAATGTCTTCTGCTAATGTGGCAGCCTCCATTAGCCCATGGGAGTGCCCCATTACATGCCACAGTGGTGCCACTGTGGCAGCCACCCTCGGCCCCCAGTAGGCGATAGGGCAACCACTGGTGGCCCAGGCCAGCGCCACTAGTCAATTTCCAAGCGGGATCATATTAACCCCAAAATACGAAATCTTGCGAGTTTTCAAATTTCGTCTTTATTTTCCAATAGCTTTATCTGAAATTTGACTGGGAAGTAGATAATAAGTTTGTCTATGTGCGTCAACTCTCAGAATTCAAGGAAAAGCTTATAACAATTAATCTTTAATTAAAAACATTGTGGTCGATACGGCAGAGAACTCTGCCGGTATAAGGCATCTCCTTAATGAAGCAACGAAACGCATGTAACGGGGCGGTTTCGGGAGTTCTTTGAAATATTGTAATTGGTAGTAGAAGTGAATTCTATATAGAAATGAATTCTAGAAGTGGTTTCATATTGTATAGCGTTTTGCTCGGGTTCGAATGTGTTATTATTCTTAAAACATCTGGAAACAGTCTTTTAAGGGTATAGAACTCCATTATTTGGCTTCTTTCTGCATTTGAAAGAGCAATGCATATTGGTCTACTTTTGTAAACGTTTCCTGCAACATCGAAATTGTAGCTGGCATAATATTGAGTTACATATATAAGTAGGCGACTGGCCGGTTTTTAACGTCATTAATATGATTTCAGTTATTAACAGATTTTGAAGCGTACATATTTTCTCTTCTTTTTATTAAATTATATTATATAAAGTAAAAGCGTATAAGAGGAAAGATCGATTTACAACATTTTCACAGAGCTTTTTATATACGCAAGAAACCCTTTAAAATATCGTGAATTAACAATTTACTTCTAGATCACTTTGATATGCGTTTTGATGCCTCCCAGGATTAACTATCCTTCGTATAACCGCTTTAAAAAAAATAAAATATGGATACTCTCCAACTACCCGCATTATTTCTACTTGCCCAATGAAGACTTATTTGCTGCGCATCCTGCTTCGAAATTAACGAACCCGCATCCCGCCACTAATTTAACACCTACACACGCTTTCTCTCCCCCGCTACTCTCATTCCCACATAAACACTTCTTCCTCTCTCTCTCTCTCTCTCTCTCTCTCTCTCTCTCTCTCTCTCTCTCTCTCTCTCTCTCTCTCTCTCTCTCTCTCTCTCCATTGGAATTCCGCGAATAAACTTCCAACGCACTGAATAATCAACGCTGGCAAAAGTAAATATCCTCGCTCTGCGGGCTGAAAAATCTCTCTCCCTCTTCCTCTCGCTAATAATTCATACCTCTCTCTCTGTCTCTCTCTTCACCACTACCGTGATATCGATTGGACCTCCTTCACACACACACGCGCATGCACACACACACACACACACACACACACACACACACACACACACTACCTACCATACGGATGAGAAACGACAGAGATCTGAATTATTTCCGCGGAAGAAAATACCCGCGACTCGATATTTTCCCCGCAAAGAGAGAGAGAGAGAGAGATCTCCCGGCGCAAGAGGAGACGTCGCCGTTTCTAATTAACACAAAGCTCTCTCTCGCGGTTGAAAATTACGCTAGCACGTATATATATACGTATGTATGAGTGCGTCTTGGAGTAAGAGAGAGGATATCCCCCGCGCGTAACTCGATAGTCACGAGAGTGGCCTGTTACCGCCGCCGCCGACGCTGCTACTGACGACGTGGTTGTAATTACCCCGGAGCGAGAGAGAGAGAGGGCGAACTCCGCGTATAGCATGACTCGATGCGATTTGGATTTAGAGAGGGGGAGGAGATTTCTTTATTATGGAGAGCCCAGGTCGTTAGTTTCGCGTGGTAATGCGTGAGATATATGTCGGTCGGGCGAGTGTGTTGAGGGGGTTTAAGTATGTAATGCTGCTGTGGGTTTTGGAATAGTTAAAGTTGGTATAATATTTATTGCGTATGCGGGGACCCAGTTTTGGTTAAAATTGTTTTTTTTTTTCATTCTCAATCATAATTTTAAAAAATATTTTGAAATTATCTTTACTGTAAGCAAAGTTTTTAATTAGTTGGAAAAAAATTTTTATATTGTATAATTTTATAAGATTCTTCATAAAAGTGGAAAATTTGTTTTAAAATGTTGATATTGACTTTAACCCATTAATGCGCAAAACGCTAAATTTGGACATGAACTTCGAGCCCACTGTGCTGTTAGAAAAACAAATCCATTTTTGTTCAAAATTCTATATAAGGGGTTTTCGGGGATGCTCTTTTAGAATCTGGCACTTATTTTGTAAAAAAAAAATCAAAATCATTATTTTTTTGCATTTTAAAAAAAAAGTCACGAATTTTTAACGTTTTTTTTTTTAAATCAATTTTTACTAACGTTGCTGCATTCAAATAAGCAAATTATTGCCAGAAATCGCGTCCTCGATGTCTGAGGTTTTCAAAACCCTGGTTGAGAACTTTTTTTCCCCCTTAGTAATAAATACTTTGATAATTTTTTTATTGAAAAGCATCAGCTTTACGAAAAAAAGTTATAGAACAAAAAGTGCTCGGAATCATCTAAAGAATATTTATAAATTTTTCCAGAAGTTTTCGAGTGAATTTCAAATTTTTTAAAATGGTATATTTTTGAAAAATTCTAAAATGGCTCAAAAATTTTTGAAAAAATTCACACATTTTTTTGGATGATTCTAAACATTTTTTATTCTATAAATTTTTTTCGTAAGGTTCAAAGCTGTCAAGAAAAAAAATCATGAAGTTTAAGGTTATGCTGTTTCACAAAAACCGCCATTTTGGAAAAACTAAGGGGGAAAAAAGTTCTCAACCAGGGTTTTGAAAACCTCAGACATCGAGGACGCGATTTCTGGCAATAATTTGCTTATTTGAATGCAGCAACGTTAGTAAAATTTGATTTAAAAAAAAAACGTTAAAAATTCGTGACTTTTTTTTTTTAAATGCAAAAAAAAATAATGATTTTGATTTTTTTTACAAAATAAATGCCAGATTCTGAAAGAGCATCCTCGAAAACCCCTTATATAGGATTTTGAACAAAAATGGATTTGTTTTTTTAACAGCACAGTGGCTTGAAGTTTCATGTCCAAATTTAGCGTTTTGCGCATTAATGGGTTAAAATTGGTTTGAAGGTTCGAATAACATGATATATTCTGGCGGAATTTTAATATTGTTTGAAATTTTTATGCCATATTATACATAGAAAATTCACTTTCTTTGTATTCTCAAAAATTCGACTGTTCTAGACTCAAAAAATTTATTAATTTTGCCTTAATATTCAAAGAATGTTATGGTAAAATACTATTTATTAAAATAAAAAAAATGTCATGGCTCCTTAGCGCACGTACATACGATCATATTAATTATTGTGCCGAATGGTAATTAGTCCGTCGGCATGGTTATCCGTAATTAGAAATCTTGGATTGCGATATTAGCATTACTCAGTTACTTTGCTAAACTACCACGTGCTTAATCAATGTCCCAGCGACATTCCCGAAGCTCAGACGATCGTCTCATTAGTATATTTGGATGATGTACGAACGATATAATCTATCTTAATGATTGCTCTCGACGACCCACTTATGCTAATTTGAGTACTGGAATGCGGTCATTTTGATCAAGATTGTATTTACGAGAAAGAAGGGAACAAGGCGAATAACGAAAAAAATCTAAATGACTGAATAATAATTTAGTTAATCTCGGCTAAATGTACGAATGGCATTTCGTTGTATTTACATACGAAAAAAATTAGGATTCGAAATAAAACTGGTATATTCAGTATTTTAATTAATTCTCGTACAAGAATATTTTGACATTTAATTTTGCAATATGACAGCGATTAATTTTTAAGAAATTATTTACCCTGTTGCTTGTCGCCTCAATTTCTATTAGATTTTCATGAAATTAATATACAAAGGTTAAAGCACGTTTTTTGCGCGTCTAAAGTGGTATAGTCACTTTTCAAGCGCTTTGAACGAGAAATTTTCTCTCTCGCACGCCCGCGCCCAAGATATTTTCATGAAAAATTTGACACCTGTCGTACCTACACGTGTAGTGGAAATTCAATAACATCAAAAGGATATAGAGTCTACGACGCTTAAAAAGGTATTTCATAATCGATTCGAAAGTATTCATCATTGTAATATATTCGCTTGATATTAAAAATTATTCGCGTGGAGAAATAAATTGTTTAAAATATTTGCTTTGATATTCCACGTTTTTCAAAAGTCAGGTTAACGTATTTTTTCACTTTTCCCACGTACTTGTCGCTGTCAGACGCGTTGGAAATAGTGGAAAGTATGATTTTACCATGAGTCGAAAAAAAACACATTTTTTAACGTACAACCACGATGAAACAAAAATTCACGCAGATTAATATAAAGCTTGCTTATTCAACGTAAAATACTCCCATAATTTTGTAAAATAATCTAACCCACCAACTAAAAAAAAATTTTTCTCCTCACCTTTTTCTCTCACTTCCTCCCATCTTGCACATCTCCGTTCGCTTAGCGACGGACAACCACACGGTCGCGAATGCTTGATGGCACGCAAATTCACGACCGCGCTTGCGCCGCCCATAGCTTAGAATTTAATTTCCTCGAATCCCTACATATACACATTACGCGTATACACGTAGGTACAGGTATAGGAGCAAAAAGAGCGCGTCACTGCGCTAAAGGAAAAACGCGCGCTCTTGAAGGCCGAGTACAAAAAAAGGGTTAGGAGAGAGAGACAAAGCGAGACAAAACGAGCTTACGCCGCACTCGCATTTTTCAATTAGTCGCACGGGAAGAGAGAGAGAGAGAGAGAGAGAGAGAGAGAGAGAGAGAGAGAGAGAGAGAGAGCTGCGGTCGATGCCAATTATAATCCCCCTAACCTACTTTCGCGGGAGACTCGGCGACCCCCGCATCGGCGTTCTCTCTCTCTCTCTTCTCTTTTTCCGTCGATGCTGCCGGCGCTGTACCGGTGCTCTATCTTATCCGGTGGTATTACTTGTTGATCATTTTGTTTTAGTCGTATACGCTCCATACGGCTTTACTCGTGTGTATACAAAGTTGAAAAACAGGAAGTGAAAAAAGGATAGAGGTTTTTGGAAATTGTTGTGACAAAGGATAATTATTGCGTCTCTTGGGTAGTGTGCTACATCGTAGACAGTGTGGAAAAAGGAAAGACGAAGGGAAAATGAGTTCGCTCGGTTCACTATGTAATTGGTTTATCCGACCACAGTGGCGAACTTTTGCAGGAGCTTCCGATTTAATTAATTTTCAATCCGATTTCAGCTGAGTGAAACGATAAGGAATCGAGTTCTTTCGACAAGTTTTATGATGCCTAAGCCGATTGTTATCTGGAGCGTGTTGCGCGTAGTGAATGGTATATATTGATCGAAAAGTTGTTAAAGCGAGAGTCGGATTTATTTTAATGATTCTGAATAAAAACTATTTAAGAACTTTGGGACTGTCGTTATAACTCGTAAGCATAATTTTAACGATCTCATCTTTCACTCTTCATATTTTATTGACTTTGCAAAATATTAAGTGCTTGTGTAGTAGTTACAGTTGTTAACAAAGCTCCAAATGCAGTACTGTTTACTATGATAAATAGGTTAGCACTCCAACTTCGTAGCGTCTTACAAATATCTCAAAATATAGTACATTTCCTTCAAATGTTTACATTCCAACTTGTATTAAAAAAAAAAAAACACATCATCAAAACTCAACATCCAATTACAAAACACTGTTTCCAATCACACTCACATCTCTATCCACCTCTGCACAGTCATTCTACCGACTCTCTCCACTCTATTTCCCAGCGTATTTACGACTGGGACAACGGCCCGAGCCAATACATCTATCCCATTAGCATCTCTCCCATTCCACGCGAAAAGACACATACACACACACACACACACACACACACACACACACACACACACACACACACACACACACACACACACACACACACACACACACACACACACACACACACACACACACACACACACGCACACACACACACCATTCGACGGAGAACCCTATAATGCGCTCTCTCACGCGACGGAGAACCAAACCAGCCAGCCAGCCAGCCCGTGGGACACGACGGCGGCGATTTTCGTGGAAAATTAAGCTTTAGCACTGTCGATGTTCCGCCGCGGGATCGTATAAGCGGCGCTGAAGAGAGCCGGAGAGCGAGACTAACGAGCGACAGAAGAATGGCTAATTGAATCTCCAGCCCTCGTAACGGATCTTCTCCCCCGGGACCTAGACGACGACGACCGGCACTGCCACCCTTTCGACCTCTTATTCTCTCTCTCGGTCTCTTTTTATGCCAGAGGAGTTGTCCTGGGCAAATCGGATTTCGATATCGCACGTGCAGGAGAGAGAGAGAGAGAGAGAGAGAGAGAGAGAGAGAGAGAGAGAGAGAGAGAGAGAGAGAGAGAGAGAGAGAGAGAGAGAGAGATCGGTCGTTATATTCGGATGTCGCGCGTGGCCATTACGAAGGGGACGCGGAAGTGCGATTCTTTTGTAACGACGGAATGCAGAGTGTGTTAATCGGTTGAGTGTCGCATGGATGAGCGAGTTTTAACGACTAGCGCGCGCGGGGGCGGGTAATTGTTGACGAGTGGGATGGCCGGTCGCGCGGAATGGTATGTGGAAGGACATGGAGAGCGGAAGTAGATAGATGGTATTCGAGTGTTCTGGTGATGTCCGGGTTGGTGATTTTGTTTTATGTTTATTGGTTGGAGGGGATTAGAATGTAAAGACGTTTAGTTAACTGTTTGCGGTTGGCATGAGAAATAGTAGCAATAAATATACTGAGGAGAAATAGATTTTGCAGTTTTTCTGGGGAGTGGTGAGAATGGGAATTTTGGAAAAGACGGTAGAGTGGATTTAAAATTTTTTTCTTACGTATTTATGGTGGTACCGGGAACAACCACAAACGCTTTTTAAATATTTCTAGCAGTGTTTTTAGTTGATAAAGTACATTTGAATGATGAAATGAAATTATCAAGTATGCCAATGTATGGAAAAAGGCATTTGATCAGTCAATGATGACAAATTCTCTTTCTCTAGCAAAGTAAGTTTTGATAATGTAATTACATTGAGTAATTAATTGACGGTTTGAGGATTGGAATTTTTCCTAATAAATTGATTTTTTTTTAACTTTTTTTTATGAAAGTCGAAAGTGCCCACTAAAGTATGCAGCGTGGTCGTCGAAAAATTGATAAAGGACGCTTTTGACTTTTACTGTATTTTTAGTGTCAAATAAAATTTACAAAAAACGACATTTCCTCTTCGAGAAACTGCTTTTTCCGACGTTTCCTTGGAATAAATAATAATCCCTTCTTTGATTCTCTATACTGAAGTAACACGATTTTCTTCTCACCCAACGATACATCTTTCATCACAGAAATTCAGAAATTGAGTTTTCTAAAAGTGTTTTGACTGCATTAAACAGTAAAACGATAAAACTAAGCGTGCGAATGAAGAAAATAATTAAAAGATCCAAATGGCTCTCATCCGTCTAAAACCAACAAAACTACGCGGGAAAGTTAAACTAAAGGAAAAATAATAGGCGAAATAAAAGAAGTTGTAATAGCAGATAAAAGTAATCTATAAAGTTCCGGGCAAGTATATATCTCGGGAGATTGATGATTCCGGAAAGTTTCAACCCGTTTGAAAATACAAAAAGCGGAAAGTTTTTTTTAACGCAGATCTCTCCCGACTATTTTAGAAACTACTTTAGCGAGCGAAAGAGAAGGGGAGAGAGAGAAAAGTACTCGAGCGTCGATAACAATTAAAACAAGTGCTGCTTTACATAACCTTAATTAACAAAAACGCTCGCCTCCATTCCAGCACTGCCTTATCAAACGTACCAACCTTACCTCTGAGCAAAGATCGAAACGAAAATAAAAAACCGAAAACTTCCACCACCGCCCCCGCCGAAGGCTGATTAAACAGCCTGCACACAATGGACGAGCGAGCTCACGCGAGGACAGCGACGAAATATGACAGTTCAACGTGTGCTCTCTCTCTCGCGGTATCGCGAAATCAAATACAGTCAGACCTACCCCCGCCCTCCTCATCTGGATGGAGGCAAGCGAATGCATATTTCACGGAGACCGACATCTTTCACTGGCCCGCTGGCGCAGTGTATCACTGTTAAGTTCTGCGAGTGCTAGTCCGCACGTCAGAGAATTGTTCGCCGATATATCACCCCTAGAGTGGTAACGGTGATTTCAAATTCCGCTGGAGCGATGCAGCAGCAGCCGATACGCCGCGGGAGGAGAGCGAGAGAGAGAGCGAATATTTAACGCGGTCGCCGAACCGTGTGTGATTATGGGCGGGAGTCGCGGTGACGGTGAGCGAGCGAGAGATGAGAGAATGGAGAGCGCGATGGGGCGTGTGTGCTTTGTGGGTCTGTTAGAGTTGTAGAAGCGAAAAAGGTGCTGGGTGTGGTGGATTGGTAAAGATGGGAAGATGATAAAAGAGGTATGAAGAGGGAACGTTATTGGTTGACGTTTTATTGGAGTTTTTTTTTGTGATAATACCAACTGGTGTATTTTTATCGAGAGTACAGAATTGAGTTGAGTTCTAAGAATGTTGGAAGTTTCTTTGATATTAAAAATGATACTAATTAAATCACTTCAGCAAACTTAGTAAGAATAAAAATAATGATTTTTTTCAATATATTATGAATCTGGACGAATAAAAGCTCGGAATGAATAAAGCTATAATATTATAGTATAGATACTTCCCTGGTATAAATGTTAACCAGAATGTTTGTCAGTTAAGTTTATGGCTAAAAACGAACATTGCTCGTATTTCATAACTATGTACCAACCCGAAAGAAATTATGGCATTTACACTTCATAAAATATGTATTTTAAATAATAATCGAACTTTTAGATGAATTATACTATTTTTGCATTATGATTTTTTATAAAAATCCGTCCATTTAATTAACACCTTAGTTATCAAATGTGGTTAATTTTCTCCCAAAGTTATAGAACATCATTAGATATGCATTATTATAAAAATTAAGAATTCCATTTCAACTATAAACAAAAAATTTCGTAAATGTACACCTAAAAGCAAAATTATATATAAAACAAAAAAAACAGTCTTTTCTGCGCTCCTGTCATTTTTCCCAACTATTATTTAAAAATAAAGATAATAATCGAAAAGGAGCAACACGAGACTGTCAAAAAGCCGAGAGCGCGGGCGCGCATTCTCAAGGGACGAAAAAATATGAACCAGCCCCAGCCCCAAACGGGCGCGCGCTTCAAAAGCCCGTGATAAAGGAAGGTTAATTTTCAGTCAGTCGCACGCCACCACATCGCACGTACACACACACACACACACTCTCGAAAAACACGTCCGAGCGCGCGAGAAATTTAATTTCAGGTCGAAATAATGTTTTGAAATTCAGTTTTCAGCGTTCGCGCGCCGCCCGTCTGATTCGCGGCTGTGTGTCTGCGTGCTCTTTCTCGCTTCCGCGCTCGCGCATGCATATGCATGCGCACAATGAGGAGAGAGTCGGTTTCCAAAGGGCCTGTAGTTGGCTCCCTTTCTTTCTTTTATTGCACCGCGCTTCTATTTGTCGTTTGTAAGTTTACGCGGGCTTTTTACGCGAGATAAAAGCGCACGCGCGCGCTTTTAGGTGGGGCCTAATTCGGGGGTAGAGGAAGGCCTTTTTTTACATCTCTAGCGCCGCGTTTTTTCTGATGTCTTTCGTTTCGAATGATCTTTATGGAGCGCACGCGAAGTCGAGATTTACGGCTGTGAAATTTAGGACTTCGCGGTTCTGTTGTTGCCGGGCGCCGTCGTTGTGGGCTTTTTATGCACCACCCCTGACGAGGGTAATTGGCGCGGATGGAACAGAAGCGTTTGTTCTCTTTTGTTGCCGTGGATGAAATAGGGGGACTTGCAAGTTTTGGAAATCTTTATGCGGTTTGCTTTGCTTTAGAAAGTGTAAAAAATGAACACTTTCGTTGCGTTGGTTTTATGATGTTCCATAGAAGGAATCATTCGATAGTTGTTAATCATAAATTTAAATGATAGATTGGTTTTTGAGAGAAGAACAGCTTGTGTAATGGTAAATATTTAATTTCATTTATTTTAAGCTTTGTAAATTATAAAATGTTTTTATTTCATAATTTCAATGTTATTTCGACAATGAATATTAATTTTTGCATCGTACAAAGAAAATAACGCAATAATAATTTTCCAGGCACAAGGCAATGCAGTATATTATATTTTAAACTAAAGAGAAAAGAAAACTAACTATTTAAATATATTTTTACATATAAAATAAACTAAGGGCTGTTGTTGCAGTTAACTTTTAGTGTTGTCAAAACAATTTAATGTTTTTGCAGGTCCACAGACTTTCATTTACGTCATACGAATAAATATTCTCAGAATGCTTATTTTTGTAAATATTTCGCTAACTCAATTCCATACAATTATAAAAATAAAACTAAAGGCCGTGAAATAATACGATTGTCAATGAATGCGGAAGAAATTGTAAAATTTCTTTCAAACAGAATTTTCAACTTAGCTATACGCGAATGGAAGAGACCCATGCGTCATCTAAGTGATGACTACTAGAAGTTAACAGCGCGGCATTTAGCGCCGCTCGAAATAATGACAAGAACGATGCTTGTGTCTTAGCCACTTGTTAAGGAAAGTAGTCAGAAACTTGTTATAACTTTAAGTAGTGAGAGTTGCGCACAGTCAGACATACACTCTCTCGTGCCAGGAGGTTATACAGCGCCTTGCGTGAAAGCTAATTCGATGCCTTGAGAATAGTTTTCTACTTATTTCGTGAAAAGAATATGTTTGACAAAAAGTTTTCTTTTAATTATAATCAATGACACAATTAACTGATTTTTTAAGTGGAATAAATTGAATAATGTCAGACAAATGTGTCAGCTATTTTAGATCTAATATCAAAATATATGAAAAAACCATAGCAATTGAATAAAATGAGTTGGCAAGAATATTCTAAACAATAATGTTTATTGTACGTAATCTTTTTTTAACACTCTAACAGAAAATCCCGCTGATTGAATGGAACAACTAGGACACAATTACGCAATATATACTTTCCATTAACGGAATTTTTTAATTCCCTCGTAAAAGTGCATCCTGCTATCGGAAAAATACGTTCTATTGTCAATAAAGCTCGCCGACTAAAAGTGCTGCCCATCTAGTTGCGAAGTTCAATCGCTCAGCGTATCGAGGACAATGCGGACGTCGGCGTTATAGAACCGAGCGGCGTCGCGCCACGAGCGGAAAAATATGAAAATCACCGGGGCCAGAGGCTAATTTGAATGATGTCCTCAAATATATATCGTTATTTTTCCCTCCCCCTTCTCCCTCCTCCCCAAAAGCGAGTTACGAGTTTTATCGTAACGGCCGTGTGCGCAGGAAAAGTTGGCCGACAAAGTTGGCACGAAATTGAACGATCGGATAAAAAGTTTCATTTTTCAGTAGTAGTCGTCCCCCCGTCCTTCGCCCACATATTCCGCCGGCCTCCCGTGGAAAATAAAGTTCAAAAAACGTCCACAAGAAACTAAGGAACGCACAGCCACACCTACACTCACGTGCCCACACTCGTATAATGTGTGTGTCTGTATACGCGGTCGCGGCAAAACAATTCGTTCAGCGTCTCGGCATTACGTCCTTTTAAGGCTTCCCAGGGCCGCCGCTGCGTCCGTGCTGCTGCGGCGGCAACGGATCTAATTGAATATAAAGCACGATTAAAGCCAATCTAAGCCACAGCGCGCGCCCGCACTGGTTCGACCCATTGTGATAGGGCTTATAACCAATTTCGATATCGTGCGCTTGTGCAAGAGAGAGAGAGAGAGAGAGAGAGAAAGAGAGGGGGTATCGATGTGTATACACTGGTGCAGCAGCAACGGCAGTTGGCAGAATACGAGGGCGGAGAGAGAAAGAGAGCGCTGTATAGAGAGGAGAACTACACGCACGCGCGTTTCTACACCTGCTACAGTAATTGGATACGCGAGCGAGATGGGGACAAAGAGTCGAACAAATGGAAGGAGAGAGGCGGAAGATAGAGAGAGAGAGAGAGCGCGAGAAAGAGAGAAAGAGAGTAACGTACGAAAATAAATAGAAATAAAATTTGTTGAAAGTGTGATTTATGTTCTCTACTCCAACTCTTTTAAAAATACAAGATATTATCATTACATTATTTGTATGTCAAAAAACTTTGATCAATATTACACGGAAAAAAATACCTTATGAAAAATTACTAGAATCTCAGGTAAAGATGGGACATACTCACACTCTTGAGCAATTTAGTATATTTCTACTAATTATTAGCATAGTTCTATTAAAAATTAATAGAAAAAGTTTTAAAATTTATTATAGTTACGATTAATTTTTAGTAGATAAAATATGATAAAAATTTTAAATCTAAATTTTAACAGAATAGAAAATAATTTTTACCATATTATCTACTAAAAATGAATAGAATTAGTTTAATTTTTAGTCTAAGTTATACTGAAAATTTAATAGACAGTATAGTAATTTTGTTGGCGCGAGGGCTGTCGGTAAAACAGGGTGTACCATATGTAGACAAGTCGAAACCTTACTTATAAGTGCGGCAGTGGCCGAGTGGATATAAAGAGCGCAGCTTCGTAGTCGGAGGATCGAGGGTTCGAATCTCCTTCTCCGGAGTTTTTTTTTCTCACGAATTTCAACCTCTCGTCAAAATTACTATAATATATTATAAAACTGGATAGAATGCAAGTATGTCCCACTTTTAATTAACACTCTAATAATTTTTAGTGGATATTCCACTAATTTTTCATAAGGTATTTTTTCCGTGTAGTGATTTACAGTATTTCAGTATACGATACCTATTGTATATTGCCACTACTTTTAATTAAACCTTTCTAATCCAAATAACAAAATCCATCTGAAAATCACGACAGCCAACCGGAATCCATATCAAAGAAAACAGCTGCTAAAAGTAAAAGAAAGCGGCAACTACACCAGCAGGAGCGACGCGCGTGGATCGTCGAAATTGATAAAGGAGTAAAAGCGCACACACAAGAGAGCTCGAGAGAAACCGAGGGAGAGAAGAAAACTACTACAAATCCGAGAAAGCGTCTGTACAAACGGAGATCCGCTGGCGAATGGAGAAAAGGGAGTGCGAGCTTACCGCCACGTATAGGTCAGGTGGGACGTGATTGTGTGGGCGCGCGTAGTTGCCTCGAAGATAGAACGAGCCTCGGCGTATTACGGTAATGCACGGCGCGCGCGCGCGCGCGGATTAGTCTCGGCGGGCGAATCCACGCGCTCCTGTATCCTCCTGATTCCCCCTGATAGGTATAAGGCGATTCTTTAAGATCCCTTTCTTCTTACTTTGATTTGAGGGAGCTTTTGAGAAAGAAGGGAAATGTGTATATCCGGGAGGGAGAGTTATGTCGTTCTTATTTTGAATGGATGTAAAGGTATTTATGGAGTGTCCTGGGTGTGAGAGTGTTTGAGAATAGCGAAGTTGGTGATTTATGGCGGTGGCGACGGGTTGGGAAACGATTTTTAATAAAAAAAAAAGGGGTAAAGGACGATATGTGTAAAATGTGAGAATGAATTTTTTTCTAATATAATGAATTAATTGTGGATTATTGCTGGATGGAGAATATTAAAAAATTTCAATTAAAAAAGTTATAAAGGTAAAATGATATGAAGATTGATTGAAAAGCTAGACATACATCGATTCTGCTTGTATCTGTTACCAATAATTGAATATTTTATTAACTTTTGTTTCATTACTTTTCGTGATGCTTTATTAGTTTATGTTATTGAATGAACAAATGTTGAATGTTTTTATGCTCTTATAGCAACTAGTGTAGAATTTATCGGATCCATTAACAAAATTGAATTAGGTCACCAAGACCTTTTCCCAGGTCCCCAATCAATTCTCGATTTATCTATTAATTAATGCCACATAGTGGCTAGAAAGAGAAATGCAAATATTACCAATAGCAATTAGTCACTTGAGGAGTAACGACTGTTATCAAATACATCACTTAGACCTTAAAAAAATGTTGTTTATAATAAACGAAGTTTTCCGTTATTCCATTTGCAGTATATATAGTTTGAAAATAACTTAATTATACTTTGCTATAACCATAAATCAAAGCGAATATATGCTAAACACATACAACAAACATGCCACAAACAACTTTCTTATTACCCGAGCTCATCCCAGTGCAAATCATTTCACGCTTGCATACTTCTCGTACATTCACAGCCTCATCCACTAACACGCAATTCCGGCAAGCACGCAGGAGAAAAAAAAAGCCCTAATCAAATAGCTCATTTCATTATACGCACCGGGGGATGCGCGTCATTGTATCCGCCCCTTTCCACCCTCCCCCTGAGAAATCGCCGACCATGCACTCCTATGTATACACACATATACTATACCCACTCGCTCTCTATTTATCGCGACTCCTCGATTTCCCAGCCACACGCGCGCAACATGCATAAAAGCTTAATCTCAATAAATGGCCCGGTCTGGCCGAGGCGGGCGGAAGGAAGAGAGAGCGGGAGGGAGAGAGACTCGGAGATACACAGTGAGGGAGGAAGGGAGTCAGGAAAGGCGGAAGATAGGAGGAGACAGGAAGGGAACTCGAATCAAAGTTAAAGCCCAGCTTCGCGGCAAAGGCGCAGAGAGAGAGGGACAGCAAATGGAAGAGGACGAGAGAGAGAGAGTAAGCTGGTCAAGTTTGGTCTTTCTCTATCTCATCCTGTATATACGAGCGCGCGGCCAACATACATACATATATATACATTCACGCACAGGTACGTATATACTCCTGTAAGGCGATCGAAAACTCGAAAAGAAAGCCCAGGGAAAAGATGCAGCGGCGGCGCGGTTCTTCTTCTTCTTCTTCCTCTTCTCCCGACCTCGGGCCTACTTAATAATGCACCAGCCGAGATAACCCTCTCTGTCTCTCGCTGGTACCGCATGGCAACGTGCTGCCAGTGCCGCAGCTGATCATTGATTCGAGAGAGGCTGTTCGCACCCCCGCGACCTCGGGCTTTTTGCGGTCGTTTGATTGAAACCCAGAGAGATAATCATGCGAGCTCAGCGCGAGGAAGTGGATTGGCGATTCTCTTCGGTTTTTTTGGGGGGCGAAGAGGGAATTTGTTTCGGGGTGATAGATAGTTTCGTATTGAGGGATGAGAGGTGTGGATTGGTAGGAGGCAGGGGATATTAAGGTTGTACACTAAAAAAAGTGGATGCTGGAAGAAAATAGAAAAATCTACTTGAAAAGTATCTACTTGGCGCAAGAAGAAAACAACTCACTGCGAATATACGGGAGTGTCCTTTAAAATTATTGACTTCTCCCTACAAATTGAAAATGGGTTTCCTTGTAGAAAATTTCCTCTTTCCCCGAGAAGAAATCCTTTTGTTATAATAAACAATCCACTTGCGAGATTAAGATTGTTTCTTTTTACGTCAAGATGAAATCTATTGACTGCAAATAGATAATCTTCTTACTGCAAGTGAATTATCAATTGTTCTGAATAATATTTTCATTAATCATACTATAGTATATTACTACACTGTCAGAAAACTTCCATACATATACACACATCTGGTGTTTCCAAATGTACACATTGTATGTCTATAAATATGGAATTTTATGACAGTGTACAGTGTACATGACTGAATGATTACGTATTTGTTAACATCGCGCGGTGTATTGTAGTTAGTACAAGAGCAATCAATCAGTAACCGCAAAACCTTTGAGCTAAACAATCTTGAGTTCGGAAAAAATGAAGCCTCGCAGTATTGAATCTATCAAATCTGTCAAAAGCAGGATGAATCTATCAAATTGTCGTCTTTAGATGACAGTGTTACAGCGGTTTTAGAAGGTAAGTCACATGAATTTTATATTTTGATCTACGTGGCTTAAAATAACCACTATCAAATTCATGGTCAATTAACTTTTAATTATTTTTATTTCAATTTTCAGCCGCTGATATTAATATAGAAACATTGTTTTCTATGGCAGAGCAGGATTATAAAATATTAAAAATAAATCTAAGTAAAGTGGTTGTTTTACGAATTATTAAATTGATTGATCATTATAAAAGTGGATATGACATTCAAGTACGTAAATAAAATTATATGATTCGTGTTAATGAAAATAATTTATTATTATTCAATCAACATTTTTTTAGAATATTGAAGAACTGCAAGAAACAGACAACTCATTACATAATAAATGTGGTAATAGTCACCAAACCACTGAACAAAGTGAAGATTACAGTTACAACATACCGATGCTTCGAATAAACATTCCTCATTGAAACAAACGGCTAGAGAAACAGAGGTAGTAGAGTGTTTATCGCTGAAAAGACGCCATGAAATATCTTATGATTCTACGA
Organism: Torymus aiolomorphi; assembly: GCA_036365515.1. Taxonomy (NCBI): domain Eukaryota; kingdom Metazoa; phylum Arthropoda; class Insecta; order Hymenoptera; family Torymidae; genus Torymus; species Torymus aiolomorphi. The sequence continues at coordinate 62,166,186 of CM070873.1, read as the reverse complement.
ATTATATTATGTTTTATATGTATAATAACGATTATATTATGTTTGTAATGTTTAAAATAAAAACTTGTTGCATGTACATAGACTTTTATTGTTGGCAACATTTCTCCTGTCTTACTTATATTAAATATAGCTTGGAATTTCCTCTTACACCTAATAGAGTTTTAATAAAATAAGAAGCAAGCATTTCTGCGTTTAGTAAATTTCTGCTACTGCTAAGAAAAATACTTTTTTCATTAAGTGGATTTCTGTTAACGCGGAAAAAATTGAGTTTTGCATCTGCTAACGTCAAGAGGAACACTTTTTCCCTTAAGTAAATTTCTTCTTTCACTCCGAATATTAACGATTTGAACATTCACCTCTAAGTTTAATTTTTAAGCCTATGTTTACTCCAATCAAGTAACAATCTACTAGCGGCAAATAGATGAACGTAAAGCAGATTTTATTCTTGCCTCAAGACGATTTCTATTACGTCGTAATTCAAGATTATTCTCTGCTAGAGGCAAGTAGATTCTACTTGCTTCCAGAAACCTTTTTTTTTAGTGTAGGTTGAAGAAGTGTATAGAATTGAAGTTTTTAATGTAGGTCAATTTTTATAAATAAAGGCGCTGTGATTAGTGCGGTGTAGTTACACAGCATTATTTCTATTGTTGTTGGGGAAGCTTCGATAATCGATAAGGTTTTCTTTTATTTGCAGGAAAAAAACAACACGAGTTATAAACAGCGCGAGTGGCGCATGGGAATATTTATATTTAATGCTCGTTGACGGAAATACATCAGCTGTGTTTATTTGAAAAAAAAAGGAGTAGGAGAAGACTATATTAAAAGGAAAGATCTATATTGGAAGTGGATACTCTTTGCCTGAATAAATATCAACATCGCCTCCGCTTTTGATTCTTGGTAATTATTATGGCAGTCTGCTTTTCGTTAGTTCTGGTTAACCAACCATAGCGACAATTCCCCGCGTCGTTATAAATTATGAATTTACTTTAACAAATTTCTAAGACAGGAATAACTCCCGCAAAGTTATAACTATTCATACCTAAGTAGACATAAAAGCTTGCTCAAAGAAGTTAGCCGGCACTTTGAAAGCTCAGAAACACATATTAAGCCTGCTAAAAATTCATAAGAAAATAGAATTCCGAACTGGGGCGTGAGATAACGATCAGAATTGTTATCAAATGTGGGTTTCACCTCGAATGAATTATTGTAGTAATACTGTTATCAAAGTCTATAATAGCTTGAATATGGTTATTTTTACCATATCATTATAGACGTACTAGTATTATTATCAGTGAAAAGTTTCAATTCAAGGAAATTCTGTAAAATAGAGCAAACACTGGCACCTTACATCTCAGATACCCGCAAATGGTTTATCTGATCCGAGTAAATACATACATATTTTCGAAACTCTTACATCTGTGTCAGTATAACCTTAACAATAGTCTTTCCACTCAAAGTCCCAATTACCCACTTTTTCCAAACCCCCACCGCCTGGCTCTTCCAACCGCCTAAAAACTCTCCCTCCTCCTCCTCCTTTCGCGTCTTTACATTTCCCCGCAGACGTCGGAGATTTCACCCTTGCCATCGCAACGCGCCTCCCCGTCTCCCTTTTTTCCCTCCGAATAAGACGCGCACAAGAGAGACAGAGAGAGAGCGAGTTTCTCGAGCTTCGTGAACGCGTTCGCATGCATTATTCATGAGCTCGCTTTATATAGAGCTTGTTTTCGCTAAGTTTAACGCGCTCGCGCGAGCCTCTCCCTCGCCTCTCGCGTGTTTGTTAACCTTTTCAATTATCGCGCGGCCTCCTTTTCGACATTCTCTCTCTCTCGCTCTCTCGCCATGCGCGGCCTTTGTTTTCTTATATTTTTCGAGGGTTTTTGCGGCCCGCGTGTGAAGTTTTCCGGAGCTTTACGCGCTCGCGCGCAATTTACGTTATGGTGTCAGAGAGAGAGAGAAAGACGGAGCGTGTGTTCTTTTCATTTGACCTCTTACCGTCGGTGTAAATAACGGTTTTGCATGTGGGAATGGGTGAGAAGGAGGTGCGGTATCGGGCAAACGGTGTAATTGATTTACAGGTTGCGGTGAAGATAGAGAAAAAGAGAGAAGTTTGCGTGGTTTAGGGTAGGAATTTGTATTTGTGTTATAGACGTGAGTTTTCGAGTGCTGGGTATGACGTAAGAGATGAAAGATTGGACAGTTTATTTATTTTTAGTTTAAGGTCGTGCTTTACAGTGTAGTGAGATTTCTTGTAAAATAGGAAGGTATATAAATGTAGACCATTACATAAACGTTATGTTTCTCAAACATGCTTTTAAATTAAATTTAATCTTATTTCTTTTGTTGCAGAATGAAATATACGGATATATTGAAATCAGCGTTTAATATTATACTAGTCTATCTAAATATACCTGATAACCCGATTTGTGGATTTCTTTGAATAAAGTTTATTAGTTGAATTCAATTGTGTTGTGATTTTTCTCTCCCATCGTATTTCCGATTCGTTCCAAACAGCGCACATTGAATAAAGTATGAGCCCCCTCGCACTTTTGACTGACAACGTATAGACATTTCGCAGTAACCCGTAATTTCCGGCCAAGTAAAAGCCTTTCCCTCCCTGAAAACCTCGAAAACACAAAACGAATCGACGGAATCGGGGTAGCTCAAAGAAAAGCAGCAAAAAAAAAGAAAAGAAAATGGAGACATCGCCGCGGTACACGCTCGAAAGACGGATGAAGAAATCCCATAAACCACACATACATCCGCGAGTGAATCCATAGCCGATAGAGAGAAAGAGAGGCGGCGTGTGTGTGTGTGTGTGTTTATACACACACACACACACACACACGTCGTTCCGAGATCTGCTTTTCCTAGCAAAATTCAGCGGAGCGTAAGAGAGACGAACGCTGCCGTCGTCGGGGCACATAGATAGAGATATATAGTCGAAGCGCTAAAAGATGAAGGAGCGAAGAAGAAGAAGCAAGAGCAGCAGCGGCGGCGGCTGTCGGCGTGACGGTGTAAAGAAAAGGTTTAGTGGTGGCCGTAAAAAGCCCCGCTTTACTCCCGCCTATATATATATATATATATATATATATATGTGTATATATATATATATATATATAAAAAGAGGAACCACGCGTGTGTATATATATACGCGTATTTACGTCTCTATGTGTGTGTGTGTGTGTGTATAGGCGAGATTTCCTCGCGGCCGGCGGCGCGCGCGTTTTTTGCTTTACGACCTCGTAGTCGCGAGCGCTATTTTCCGTCGCCGCGGCGGAGCTACGCGTGATGACGTAATCACCTTTGCGCGACGGCTATACGGCGCGGCGGCTGCTCGCTTCGATTTTTTTTATTCTCTCGCCGCGAGGATTTGCATTTGAATTTTAAATTTACGAGGGATGAGAAGAATACGCGTTAAGCGCGTTTATCGTTATTACACCGGCCCGAAACGCGGAGTAGTGCTAGGTTTTTCTCGCGCACGCGCGCTAAATTTTTCGGTTTTCGGAGAGGATCGGCGAATGAGAGAACAGTTAGGAGCTGAAAATTTTATGTAGTTTATTATTCAAATGTTTTCGTTTGCAAGCTCGCGGCTTTGAATTTTAACTGGAGGGGGCGGGGGTAGGAGAAGCTAATCCGAAACGCGAAGGGTATATACGCGGTATTATGCAGATTCGGCCAAAGTGAATTAGTCTCTCGATTGTACGAGTTTTTGTGTGTGAGAGAGATAACAGGATATTGGCCGGAGAGTGGAATAAAATAAGAAGCCGCGTTTTGGAATTTCATCAAAAACACGCGTAGACAGCATTTTCAACGCGATTAAAAAGCACCCATTAACTGTGCCCGGGAATCCGGAATTTCGCGTATAATTTCGTTCCTCCTCCTTCGTCTCTTGCGACACCGCGCGCCTAATGAACGGAATTACTTTTTGATTCACGCGGCAAATTGAACAACAAATTTTAACTGAATTTCCCTCTCGGAAGGAAAGCTCGCTCGCGCGCCTGTATGTGTGCATACACAATTGAAATTTTTTGCTCTACTCCTACCCTTTTTTCCACTCCGCGCGTTCACGGTTTTTTTTTCCAGGTCTTTCGCCTTTGCCGCACGCGCGCGCGGGGCGCATTATTTTTTCGCTTTTTCCTCGTTCGCTCCTCTATGCATTTTCTTTTTGAATTTGCGTTTTCTCCCGGCCTCGCGCGCGCTCTCTCTCTCAGCTATATATACTTTTTGCCTTTGGCTCGGCTCTTTTGATCGTTTGTTCGCCTCGTTCATTATCGTGGCTTTACAGGCAAACGAAAGGGTCTTCTCGTAATGCCGCGTGCAAACGCGCGAGCGTGCGAGAGAGAGAGCGCATATACCGAGTTTGTGTTTCTTTTGCCCTCGTTCTGGAAAATTTATTATCTAATGAAAGGTAAGGTTATACTCGCGCGTTCTCTGCGCCGCCTATTCCCATCTTTATTGCAGCGAGCTGCTAGCGCGCGCTCTCTCTCGTTTTCTTTTCTCAAATCGCGGTTAAGTGGTCTGCTGCGCGCAGACTACCTTAGAGCGCTAATTTAATTTCCCTCACGCATTATTAATTCTAATTGACTTAAAGGGTTGTTGCTGGGAATTTACTAACGCTACAGCGTTTAAAAAATATAACAATGCACCCGACGTAAGATGTACAAGTTTTAGTCGACATCTCGACTAAAAGCTTTCATTTTAATTTGGAAAATACAAGGGGAGATAATTTGTTTTTTGCTTTTTACGTAATAACGTTAATGTTTGGAGATAATATTATCCTCATTTCTATTTCCGCATTCTTGAATTTGATCTTCATCTCTGAAATAGTCATTCGTTTTTACATTGAAGTACAAAAATAGAATATACTTCAAACGGATTATGCAATTCCAGATTTACTGTGCCCGTTTTATCCTCTCTGTGAAGTCACAGCTCGAAATAACGACTGAAATTATTTATAAACAAGTCTGCCAAAGCGGGAAAAGATTAAGGAAATAATCGTTTAATGAAAATTACAACCACTTTACCGACATCGCCTAGCCACATATAAATTCTGAACAAAATTTAATCTTCTTTATCATGTAATTTAACGAACAACCTCGAGCCCCTCACACAAAAAAAACCTCCAAATGAATTCCCCTACAGCAACCCTATTACACAACACAAAAAAGTACCCAACAATCGTCACGCCATTACTACCGTCTCGGCGAACTTTTGTTCCACGACGCGCAGCACAGCCTCAAAGGACCCCGCCGACTTTATATCTCCTGCGCTCGCGTTACGACTGCGTGCGCGCGCCGCTGAAAAGTTGAAACAAGAGCGCGGCGTTTAAGCCGTAATAACGCGAGTCCTCGCGGCGAAAGGCTGCGAGGAAGAATGAAGTCGTCGTCGCGTCGGGAGTATAAAGGTCTACACAGCTGCCCTGAGGGGAGACAACGAGCTGGCCACGCGAACTTTTCTGCACACGCATATATGTGGGAGAGTTAAAAGGCTTTTGAAAATGTCCCATCGCGTCGGGAGTTTTGTATGTATGTCCCGAAAATCTTGAATGGCTCGAGATCTTTGACAGCGGGGTTCCCTTTTTTGCGACTGCAGTTTGAGGAATGTCTGAGGAGGTACTCTGGTGGAAATGAAATTATAATTGAAGTACGCGCTATGAGTGTGTGTGTATTTCTTTGCAAAGTAAAAAATGGCATTTGAAATAGGTAAAAATATCAGTGTTCAATATTTATATACTATATACATGTATATTAGTTCGTGTATATATATGCGCGTGTAAACATGGAACTGTAGATTCAATTTCTCTGAAAATAGTGTATTTCCTGGCATCCCTATGATTGACTCCATAGTTTTTCTAGTTTTTTTTTTTATTTTTTAAAATAATACTTCTAGAAAAATTCAAACTGAAATCTAACCAACTGAAAATTGCTCAAGAAATATCAGTATACATTTTTCCATTACTACGACGAAAAAAATAAGAAAACCGAAAAATATATTTCGAATGCTTCCGCTACTCGATTCCAAAAATTCGTCAACTCTGCGACAAAAATATTCACGTAATCCAATACATTATTTTCCGGCTCAAAATGAACGACTGCGCGCACGTTCGCTCGAGTCTGTGGCTCCTCGTCACCATTGAAATTAATTCAGAAAATTCGCAGCGACCAAAGCGGACGATATATCGATTCGTGAAGAATTTCATCGGGCGCACGGATCGAAAAAGGGGAAAACATCAATTTATCGCGAATATAACGCACACGCAAGCACGGTTTGCGATACTTGTCATCCGGCTCTCGTGAATTATGGATGAACGCTCCGGTCGCATGTATATATATATGTCGAATTCTACAGAAAATTATCCTTAACTGTGGTCGAAAAATCGTAAAAATTCAAAGTTGAAGCACACCTCCAACAACTGGTTTTTTCTATTTTGTAGCAAAAATAATGCACGAAAAGTGTGTCGAACCAAGGAAATTGGAATAGTGTTTTTCAAGAAGCTCCATTTAATTTTTCTTATGGAAATTTAACATGGGAAAAATAGACGAAATGTAGTCATTGGTGATTAACCAATAGCAAGCTACTGAAGAGGCAAAAACAAATTTCACGAAAAAGCGATTAAAGTAGAAGAAAAGAGCTTTAATTTGAGACTAGAATCGTTAAAATTGGTCAATTCTGTGCAAAGCTACGTGAATTTGAAAATGGCGAAAAATGACCAAAAATGAGCGACTTTTCCCAAGTCCACGTAATTCTTAAAATTTTGGTCATTTTTCGTCATTTTTCGCCATTTTCAAATTCACGTAGCTTTGCACAGAATCGACCGATTTTAACAATTCTAGTCTCAAATTAAAGCTCTTTTCTTCTACTTTAATCGGATTTTCATGAAATTTTTTTTGCCGCTTCAATAGCTTGCTATTGGTTAATCATCAATGGCCACTTTTCGTCCATTTTTCCCATGTTAAATTTCCATAAGGAAACTTAAATGCAGCTTCCTGAAAAACACTATGCTGATTTTCTTGGTTCGACATGCTTTTCGTGCATTATTTTTGCTACAGAATAGGAAAAACCAGTTGTTGGAGGTGTGCTTCAACTTTGAATTTTTACGATTTTTCGACCACAGTTAGGGGTAATTTTCTGTAGAATTCGACATATATACACCTGTGTTCCGACTAAACTTTTATCTTGCCAAGAGGAGAAGAGAAGAGAGAGAGAGCATTCTATGGTCGTCATTCATTTCGCTACTAAATGGCATTTATGTTTGCTTGAGTTATTCAGGTGGTTTAGGATTTTCGTAGGAAAATTTCAAAGGCTCGAGCGAATAAAAAGATTATCTCGTAAATCTGCCTTTCTTTGATGCAGTGGAAATGAATTTGGCTTTTAGATTATAATGTACTCTCCGCAGAGAACAGAATTTTTCATTAGTCTTTTTCAGCAAAATGGTATTTAACCTTAATATGTTTATTATTGTTCAAATAGTTTCATTCAGACAAGGATAGCCAACTAAAAAACTTATTTTTACAGTAAAACATAATCTCCACGTTTCCCGCGAGTTACAATTTTCCTTAACCTCGCGCAGTATTCATTTACAACCTCGCAATTATATAACTTTATAAACGCCAGCAGGAACTAACCATTGCCCACAAAAATATCAAGTGAGCAAAATACATTGTACCCGCGCAAATTGCTAGCTCTCGGCCTTAATGCACCGACCCAATTCACTCACATCCCGCTCATTCTGATAAGCTTTAACCAGCAGCATCCGTTCTCCAAATTAAGTGTCCCTGGTCATCTCGGCGCGCGCGTGCACAAACGACATCGACCTAACGAAAAAATACTGCAAACGAGCAGCATCCACCAGCCTACCTGCTAGTCTCCTCCTCTCACTCTGCGCGCGAAAATAAATAAAATCACTCGTATCGACTGCCACCCTCTTTAGTTTTATCCCTCGTCCTTCCTCTATACACACACATGTATATATAAACTACTCGCGCACGTATCTCTCTTCTACGCCGAAATGTAGGTGTCAAGAGTCCAGCGCGCCAGAAAAAGCAGCAGACCGGCGTGTCGGGATTAATCCATCGTCCGTCGCTCGCTCGCTCCGTCGTTCTCCAAATTACCCTGCGTGGAGAATGAGCTTTTCCCGGGAGAGACGCGTCGCCCGAAAAAAGATACGATAAGAAATCGAGAGGATGAGAGAGACGACGAGGTCGTCGGGGATAAAGAGAGAGAGAGAGAGAGAGGGCGAGGAGGAGGAGGGAGAATTCAAATTAACTGTGTGGGAGAATCCGTGCGGGTAATGACTTTTTTATTCGTTGCGTCGGCTTTTTCCTCTCTCTCTCTCTCTCTCGTGCGAGCGCTGTATTTCACGGGCTTGATGAGGAGCGCTACTGCTGCCGTCCCAGTGCACGCTTCGTTTCGCCGGATTACAGTTGTTGCCGCGTGCGCGCCGGGCTATGTATTATTCTTTTGGTGAAGCCTCCACGTGGAAGCCGGGGGAGGAGCTCGGGAACGGGAATTATGGTTAGTTGATTACTTATTCCGGGAGGGAAGTTTTCGAGCTGGCGCGACTGTGGAAGGTCTTTCGTCGCGGTGCGCGCGCTCGTGGAATAATTGTTGTTGTTTGTTAGCCGCGCGTGTCGTGATCTTTGAATAATGTGGAATCGATTAATATAGGTATATGTAAGTTGTTTTTAGATTTAACGGTTGGTTAAATATTTTGTAAATGGTGCAATGATTCATCGAATGAGGCGGGTTTTTGTTGGATATAACTGATCTATAGATGGGACAATGAAAGCTTTAGGTTATTTAATAACATTGCATTACTATAACCAAACGTCGAGAGCTGAAAGTCAATATAATTAAGCACTTAATCAGTTTCCGAAAATTGAAAATGATTATAACTTATAACAAATGGTTCACCACCCACGGTCATAAAGTTATTAATTTTACTGACTAGTCCAACATAGTTCCAGTAAATTACAAACCGATGTAATGAAGCAATACCAACAAGTAGTTACATCAATAATTCCATACGAGACACAATCCAATTCCAAATTCAATCAATCGTCACTTAAGGGGGTGTGGAATACCGACCTCTATTATGCGACCTACCGTACCGGCCTGACAGAAGTAATTCGTTATAATTCGATTGTTACTATGATTAACGACTTATTAAAATTCGCTTGCCCTCCGTAATGTAATTATCTATCATTCTGCAAAGATTTGAGTCAAAATTTCAAGGACACCCTTAAAAATTGCTAGAACGAAAAATGATGAAATTTCGTTCCAGAAATTTTTAATAAAACTTAACATACTGGTAAATATTGGTCCAAAAGTGACTCAAACAAATTTTTATGAGGCTAGGGTAAATATAACCAAAGTTATTAGTATTTTCATTATTACGAATTTAACACGGTGTCTTATGGAAAATCGCATTTTTTGTATTTTCAATTAATTATTTTGTAAAAATTACCGTTCAGTTTTTATTGAGAATTTTCGTAGTAAGAGATAAATATTTGAAGAATATATATCATTTTCGAAAACAACGATTAGGTAAATATACTTATTAAAAAAATTAATTGAAAGCAAAAAATCACATTTAACCTCAAAAAATATGTCAAATCAGCTTCTGCATGGAACTTTTTATTAATAATTAGCCCAATGCATAATCATTATTTCGTTTATGTTCATGTATGCATCTTCTTTAGCAAAGTATATCTCGTGAATAAACAAGAAACAAAAAATGCGCTCATTTCGATTAGGGATGTACCGACTGTACTATCTTAACACAAAACTGTAGAGTCCGGCAACGATTCCGAAAAATGTTCACGGTGCAGAGCTTGCAGACAGCAGCGACGACAGGATGAAAAAGGATCGGAGCACGGACAATTCAAAGTAAAGGTGAAATTCCGGGAGGGAGAGGGCACACAGTTGAATGCGAGGTAAGCTCGCGCGTCCGCTCGCCCGGGGAAAATACACTCGTGAAATTCTTTTCAGGGTTCCAGCAGCACAGCTGAGACCTCGAAGTAAAACGCTCTGCGAGCTCTCCGGCCAGCTGCAGCGGACGAAATCGAAAGGGCGCAGTTATAGTAGCAACGAAATGGAATGGAAGAAGGGAGGGAGGAGGAGGTGTAAATCAGGAGGGCCGCTGGATTATATGCATGAGAATGAAAATGGAAAAAATATGTATAACACTGAAAATTCTATAGACGACGAGAGATGGAGAAAAAGAGGCAAATGGATGGCGGCATGGGGGGAAACAGGAGGAAAATGAAGCAAAACTATTTACATACATGACGGAGGCGAAGGACAAACACAGTGGGCGAAAATGAGAGAAAGCGGGGAGAAAAATTCGAGCCTGCGCGATACACACACGCGCGCGCACACATAGACATTGGATCGAGGCAATCTCGTATCGTCCCCCACGTCGGAAGATTGGCCAGACTGTTAGGGCGGCCGTGTCGCTTCGATAACACGTGTGCACGCGGAAAATACGATCCCTGTGTCTCTCTCTCCCTCCGTCTCTGTCTCTATTTTTGCCCTCGTTTTCCTTCTTCGCCCCCCTTTTTGTCCTTACGTAGGCCCCTTTCTCTTTCCATGCCACTGCTCGTTTTTGCTTAGCCGACGCGAAAGTCGCGTGTGGGCCTCGATTTCAACGTACATATATAGAGGGAGGGAGAGCGAGGAGGCGAGATAAGGAAGCGACGATGGCTACCGCTTCGCAGTGTAGCTTTTCCGTTTATACGCGCCGGCGAGCGCGGCGACGACGCGCGATGATGAGACGGTGATATTTTTTCCTTCTCCGTCGGCTGGAGAATAGTCGTGATGGATCGGAATTGTGTGCGTGCGTGATGCGTGGGTGGGAAGAGGGAGGGGGGATATGTGGATCGATGGCCGAGGTTTGTTTTGGAGATGGCGGGAGGAATTATGGTTTTGGTAATGATATGGTATAAGGTGGTATTAAAGTAGGGAAGAGCGGGGCAAACTTATTGTAAACACGGTATTGCGCCGTGGCTCAGTCGTCATAAATACTATGTATAAAGTGAGGAACATCAATGTACAGTACAATAACAGTATTTATGATGTCTGAGCCGCGGCGCAATACCGTGTTTACAATAACTTTTTTATAGTATTATTGTCAACTTAGCTCCCTACGCTACTTGCCCCGCTCTCCCCTACACTGAGAAAAAAAATATAGTATATTTTCACATAAAAGTACTATAAAACATAGTGGTATTTGGCTACAACTTATATATTTTATAGTGATACAAAAAACAAAATTATGATGAAGATGTAGCTATAAATATATGTTATTGGGTACTTATAATAGTCAAATTTGAAATATCGAAGAAATTCGAAAGGAAATATTATATTATAATAAATAAATATAGTAAAGTTTACTAAAAATTTAGTTAAATGAACAATAATTGAGTTATCATCTATAGTCGTTTGAATTATATGAATATATTTATTATTAACATATTATAGTTCATTTTACAAAAAAAAAAAAAAACAGTGAAGGCAATAATATTCAGTTTTGCTACGCAATATAGTTAACTAACGCCTTCTTTTTCAGTGTAGAAGTGTAAGCTATTCAATGTGGCTAATATTTATAACGTTTACGTAAATGTAAACGTTTTAGAATATAGAAATAATAGTATGAGCATATATGGCGTTATGTTGAAAACTTATTTTAAGAATTATATTTTCTACACTCCGGCCGGAAAGCGCCAACTTCCCGGCCGCTGCGCGAAACGAAGTTGCCGCTTTCCGGCGCCGTTGAGCAGAAAAATAGTATACACACCTTGGCCAGTAAAAAAGAAAGCCTCAGATCACATGTTTGTCAACCTCGGCTTCGCCTCGGCCGACGATTACATGTGATCTGAGACATTTCTTATTTTACTGGCCTAGGTATGTAATATACTAACTTTTATCAACACATATATCCCGGTTATTGGTATAGATAACGGGTTTAGAAATGTTAACCAGAAGTTACCTATTTTTCAGTTAACTTTATATCTAAAAATGAATATTGCTTGTATTTCATAATTATGTACCAATCCGAAATAAATTACGGCATTTATACTTCATAAAATATGTATTTCAAATAATAGTAGAACTTTTAGATGAATTATATTATTTTAGCTAAAAATGCTTCCATTTAATTAACACGTTAGCTATAAAATATGCTTAATTTCCTACCAGGGTAGGAACATGTTTAAATGTACGTGTCTATTATCCTTTCTATTATGCTATCGATTGAAAAAACATGACATATTTTTTCAAATTCAGTGGTTAACATCATAAATGGTGTGGAAGACTCAACTTATCATTAGATCCTCCAATGAAATACGTTGACAAAAGCTTCTCTGCATAAAATTTTTTGCTATATTCAAAACAGCAGTTAATCCAGCCCGTTTTCTCTCATCTTCAATCCCCAAATACCCCGCAAACAGACAGCCAATGAACCGGAAAAATTTCAAATTACCAATAACCGTCGATAGGAAACACCGATACGCCGAAAAATCCTGTTCTCCCCTCTCGTCTCTCTCCGCCCATAAATAATGCAAAGTCACGCTCTCGGTCGAGATCCATCCGACTCGCGAAAGATTAGGCAAATCCAGCTCGTCGAGCTTTTAATTAAAATCTCCCTCTCTGTCTCCCCCACTCTCCCCCTTCCCGGTCCACTCGAACGCGGCGCAAATCAAATTGGGAAATTGCAAATTCGCGCAATCGAGTTATACGGCGCGCGTATTTTATCGCAAATGCAGATATGTGGCTGCGTCGGTCGCCTATATATATACACGCCGGCAGATAAACGGTTTGCGCGGTGATGTAAATAAAAGGATCGCGCCGCATGGAAGTGGATGATGGCGCGCGAAGATAGCCGCAGTGCCCGCGCGCACCGTGCAAAGTGATTTGTGTCGGGTTAGTCGCGCACGCGTACGTGTGTCATGGGGTAGGACACCGTAGTCGTAAATGGGAGAGTTGGGAGGCGGCCGATCGACGCGGGAGGTTTGAATAATTGCGGTGGACAGATCGAGGCGGGGCGGTCATTCGAGGTTGTTAATTATGGATCGGTTCCTTATTCGGCGATGCTCCTTTCGTGGCAGTTGATTATTCATAAAGGCGCGTTAATTAAGGACATTGGTGGCAGGGGAATGGGAGACATTATTGGAAGATTTCGGCGAATGAGGTGTAACCTACGTCTTCGAAGACATAATGTGTGATTCTTCGTGTAATGTAATTTCAACGCTTTTAAATTGAGCGCTGAGGTATGATGAGTTTATGAGGGTACACGTGGAACGATAATGTGTTACCGGCTAGCGCATTTGTCAAAGTATTAAATGTTCCGTGACAGAGACTTTGTTAATATGCATTAGTTACCGTAAATTCGATCCGGCTTTATCAATTATTAATGCAGCGAAGCGTACAATCGTAGGCGTAGAATCAGATATTGCTAATAACTGCCGCGAAACAATCAACGTTATGTCAAATAAACGGTGATTTATTAGACGATCATTATGTCGGATTGCAAATTCTCCCATTCTATATACACACGAAATTTAATTTACACAAATTTAATTGAAATAAAACGGAAAATCTTACTCTCCTTTTACGATTTTCCAGATTTTATCGTCACTGCAGCAACAAATTCCAAAACTTTTTAAAGGGCAAGCCTTAATTAAATGCTGAAAAACTAAGATTTGCTTTAATTAGTCCAGTATCTTTGTTTTTATGTAGACATTAAAAACAATATTACCTATTGAAAATAAATATAAATATCAACATTTTTAGTCCTGAAAGACTCTTCGCGCTTCTATCTTGATTTGCAAGTTTATAATAGTCACTTAATTTTAACACTATTTTTTGCATATTAGCTCAGTTATCGCAGATTTTCTCTGGAACTGGTCGACCAAATGAGCTGAAATTCGTAAACTGAGCGTGTCAGATTTCCGAAAAGATGAATATTTATAATTATTTTACACAGTGGTTTAAAATCAATGGTGTAATAATGGAAAATCTGATTAATAAATCAGATTTTATTATTATTCAATTGAGTGGCTATTACAAACTTCCAAATCAAGAGAGAGAAACCTTTCAGGGCTTCAAATTTTGATATTTATGTGTATTTATAATAGCTAATATTATTTTTAATGTTATACATAAAAAGAAAGATACTGGACTAATTAAAGCAAATGTTACTTTTTCAGCATTCAACTTAAAGCCTTGCTCCCTTAATTCTCGAACAACACACTCGCCGAGAATTACCTTTCCCTACCTAAAATCACAAAAGCGCCGGCGGCATCTCCCTGCACGCCTAATACACATTTTCCCCGGCGCCCGTGGCATTAGCACGCGAACGTGCCTTAACAGCGGCGCGCGGCTCGCGCATCGGTGCCTTAAATAATTTCGCGCTTCATTAAAACGAGTACACAAAATTACTCGCTACGTGACTCTCTTGTTATACCTCTTCCCCCCTCGCGAGCTAGAGAGAGAGAGAGAGAAAAAGAGGAAGAAAATGAGACAGGGCGAAAAACACGGAACCGGAGTAAAGAAAGATATGGGAGAGGAATCAATTTCGCGCCCGAGACACGTTCGGCAAAGATCGGATGGCGCGGCATGGCGCGCATAATTAATCGAGACGCGATTGTGGATAAAAAAGAAAGAGAGGGAGGAAGAGTAAGAGGGCCGATTCGCTCGGACGAGAGAGAGAGAGAGAGAGTCGGGTAATTAATAGCTCGGTTATTAAAACTCGTTACTTTCCTCGTTATGAGGCAGCCGCCGCGGTGGTTCTTTACTCTCTTCCTCTCGTCTGTCTTTTTTTTCGTTATAGTCCACTATTTTCTTCAGGGCAGGAAGCGGAGAAGGTAGAAGAAGAAGAAGAAGAATTAAGCTTTCCTCTCGGGGCGCCACGTCGTGCCTCCTCTTTTCCTCCTTATTTGAATCATCATAATTTAATCTACCCCGTTCGCTCGGTACACGTGTTATAGGAGGTGGGAGGGGTATGAATTATCGAAATTCGCTAACGCGATACAGGTGTGAGAATAATGGAGAGCTATTTTTGGAGGCTGCTTTTTGACCTCGGATTATTAATAAATCAGGCCAAGAAAAGGAATCTGGAGATAAGTGTGGGTAAAGATATATATAATCTTGGACATTGATGTGACCGAAAAGATGAGTACGTGAATATAATAGTAGCCGATATAGTTTCGTGGCACGCGAAGAGTGTAATATGAAAATAGGATGAGATATAGGTTAGAGCCGGGATACGTAGACAAGTTTGAATGATGTCTGACTATTCATTTCCTGTTTCTACTGAACCAAATGTTATTACAATATAACTTTAATTAAATATTGATTGAACTATTAACATATGGCTCATCTCGACTGTTAATATTTATGGTACTAATGTTACGAGTGAGCTAACGCCACTTTTAATAATAAAAAGTGACGGATCCTGGGTTTGAACCAGAGCCACCGACTCGCGAGTCAGATATACTACTAACAAGCCACGACCGCCAGCTCTCGGCTTTCTGCTAATTGGGGTCATATTGTAATTGGACGCCTTGCCCTACTAGAAATCGTCCATTTTTCTCCCATTTGTGAAACGATTTTTCCAACATTTTTTTGCCATTTTATGGCGATTTTGGTCAACTCGACATAAAATGGCTAGAATATATTCGAAAAATCGTTTCACAAATGGGAGAAAAATGGACGATTTCTAGCAGGGTGCTTATTTCGTTCTTTCATATTTGTGCGTGTATCCACACGTAACACTGACTATAATTAGTTTGCAAAAGAATCGTTGAAAATAAATCTGTTATACTCACTGTGTTGGGAAGAAAAATGGTACACAATGCAAACGCAGCTTTACTCACCTGAAACAAAAAATTAAGTCTCGTTATTGCACTCCATTGTTAATACTTATATTTACGCAGCGACATCGCAATAACAAATATAATCATATTGTTTATGAAATGTAATAATCATACTGCCGGCAACAAAGCATTAAACCAGCCTCTAGGCAATAAATAAAATTACACCACCGCGACAAGCTGCATCCACTGCGCACGCGATCCTTCTCAACGCCGCATCATATCTTTCCGCGTTACCTCATCCCTTACCACTGAGCAGCGACACTACGCGCGACGTACAATAAACCGCAATCCGCACTCGGAAGAAAAATTAAATTCTCTCCCCCGCCATGAATCTCTCCCGCTCGGGCGATGATTACAAATTACGCGAATGTATTTGCGTTCCGCTCGATTAGGCGCGTTCATTTATCTAGCAGAAAGAGGAGGAGGAGGAGAGGGAAAAAGTAGGAGGAGAAGCGCACGCAAACGACGCCGCAGAGCTCGCGATGAAATTGACCGCGCGCGTCTTGTTAACGACGTCCGCGATTATCCGCGCGCGTAATTGCGACGATATTTTTTTTAATTAAATTTTTATTGCGCGCGGTAGCGCGAGTTCAACAGGTCTACGGAGCAGATGCGCCGGTGTGTCAAACCTTTTCTGTATTTGTAAGGGGGCGAATTGAAGTGCGTAATGCGACAGCCGCCGCACGGACGAGTGCGAGGGGAGCGTGTTTTATCGGTTTAATTAAAAACGAGAGGGAATGTGATGTCCAGTGGAAGGATTGTCAGGTATCGTGCGCTGGTGATGGGACGTGGAGGCTTTTTTTTCTTCTTTTCGTGTGAAGGGATGCGAAAGACAGAAGCTAAATTTAAAATTCCGAGAGTTTCGGGTTAGTTTGGGATTAGATTTTGAATTGTCTATTGTATGTTAATTTGAAGTTGCAAAGTATTGGAGAAAATTTGATACGTTGTGGTAAGTTTCATGTCATTTTCGATTTTAAATTAGTTAAATTTCCTATATTTAAATAGAGCTTTACCATACCATTGAAAATTTTAGGTTTAAGAACATGATATTCGGAAACGATAATTTTTAAATGTAAAATAGCGTAGTTACCCTGGCGGAAATCCAAAACATTTTATAACTAATAATTGACCATTTATATTAGAAACTTGCTATCAAATGGGAATTTCTCTTGAACAGTTTCTAGCTCCCGATGAAACGCTTTTTCTCCTACTATTTGGCCATTTAATAGATTGAAAAATAGAATGAGTTTTTCCAAGAGAAGCATAAGCTTGTTCTTGAGTATTTTAAGGGTATTAAAACTGATCAGTTTCTTTAGTCTGAAAATGGCTAGTAAAAGGCTCGCTGTTTTGACAAGGAGTGAGAGAGACAGAATCGGATGGAGAAATAAAAGTTTTGCTGAATTATTCATAGAATGAGTACAACAAATAATTTATTAGTTAACGTTATTTATTTATATTTTGGTAAGCCATCCAATGCACTTTAATGCTCTTTCATCAAAGATAAAATTAGTAAGTAAATCAAATACGACTATTTTGTTGTTACGTCAATCTAAGAAATAGGCAAATAATGGTTGAAAAATCGTTTTATCATAGCGATTAATTAGCCAGTTTTACAAGCTATTTTCTAACTTCTTGGCCATTTCATATAGATGAATTTCTACCAGGGTATTTACCAACGTTTTTCTAACACCCTCAACGACTTTATTATTACCTCCTCTACCTTTGGAGAAAAAGTTCTCTTGAAACTTTGATGTACGAAATAAATATTTCAACATTTCATTTGTGCGAAAGGTAAATTTTTTTCGGAGGTTACCCTGCGGCCTCACCAACCACCCTGTTACCGTCCACAAGCAATCGAAACATATTTTAAAATTTAATTCGCTCGATGGAAACTCTCCAAGGGGAAACTTTTCCCATCGACCTACATTATTAATTTCCGATTCGCCAAACACTGCGAAGTGCTTTTATTTCCGGAACATCAACATTATTATATGCAAGCGTAATAATGCATTGATCAACTGTAAACAGCAATGCCATTGAATTTTTCCGGAACTGCAGAAATTTGCGTTTCAACCATTTTCACGCTATACTCACAAACCCGCGTGAGTCCACACGAATCCCAAAGATGCAAAGTATCTCGACGAACTCCTCAGCTCCCGGAGAAGACCTTGGCGCGAGTATACAAGCCGGCGATTGATATCGAAACCTCTGCGGTGCACCAAGATTGTTTGCCAATATCGCGGGAGATGGAGAGAGAGAGATACTCCGCTCGATGCGGAAAATCTCACGCCGAATTCCGAGAATCAAGTCAGTCTCGAGATGAAAATTAAATAACTCCGAGAAGCGGTATATCCTTCTCTCCCTCTCTCTCTCTCTCTCGCGATCTTTGCCTGCGCGAGGGCGAAGTTCCGCGTGATGAACGAGGCGTACCGAAAGAGAGTGGGAGAGAGGGGGAGAGGACAAGGAAGTTTACTTAAGTCGCCAATGGATTTCGCTGCGCGGCGAAATTAGATTTGCCTCCTCGGTCGGCGAGGGTCGTCCGCGCTACACGCGCTGTCTCTCGCTTCTGTTTCTCATAAACTTGGTCTCAGATTCGAATAAATTGCTTTCCTCCCGCTCGTATCCGCCAATGCGTCTTCCTGTTTACCCTAGCGGAGCGAGAGGGAGACACGCGCAAAGCCAACGCGACGGAGAAGTAGGCGCGGATTAATGTTATGTTTAGCGGTTAATTGTGTTACGGGGACGGTGATGAGATTTGCCAGTGGCGGTGTTGTTCGAGATTTAAAAAACTGTTTTGTGGTAGAGTGGGGTGGGAGTGCGGTGATCGGTAGAGAAGGTTAGGATGTCTGGAAGTTGGGGTGAGGTGAGGAAAATGAGTTCGAATGAGGAAATTCAATGGTTGATCAGTAGATAACGTTAGTTTCTTCCTTTGCCTGGGGTTAGGACAAATCACGTCTAACGCTAGAAAGTAGCGCCAATGGTTTTATTGGATATTTATTCTACAGACGTTCTTGGTATTAATCGACCTACTTTCATTTGAATCATGGTAAAAAACTACACGGAAAAATTTATTGGTAAACTTTACTTTTTTTATGAGAAAATTTACTATTTTCACAGTAGTGCTAAAATACACTTGTCATGTGGGATTTTGACTTGTTTAAATAGTAATTTTTATGATTTTCGTAGCAAATTTTACTTTTTCAATAATAATTTTATGATTTTTGTGAAAAATTTTACTTTTTGAAATAATAGTTTTTATTATTTTTGTAGCAAATTGACTGATTCTCTGATATTTCTATTCAGCAGTCCTAAAAATTACTATTTCAAAAAGGAAAATTTTCTACAAAAATCAAAAATCATTATTTAAAAAGTAAAATTTGCTACAAAAATCTTAAAAATTACTATACTTAAAAAGTAAAAATCCTACATGTCGAATGGGTCCCAGCGCTACTACGAGAATAATAAATTTTCTTATAAAAAAGGATAAAGTTTACTAATAAATTTTTCTCCGTGTTTCCATAAGAAGCCACGAGTGGGCGACTGAAATCACTTGAAATTTCAAAGTTTTTACCCCATACTAAATCAGTTTACAATCAAATACATAAGCATCTTCAATACCTCGATGAGTGTACCTAATTTTAACTAATCTTTTCAAACCTTTTTTAAAATCCACAAATATCACCCAAATTTCTATACACAATCCAGAGCCTCACTTCAAAAAGCTCCTAACTGACGTCTCTTCAAACACATTCCATCAAAAATTAAAAGTATCTCTAAACCGATCCGACAACACACCGGGCTCTCCTCGCCAAACTGTCACTCACAATAACCCAATTCGCCCCGGAATATTCACCTCTCCCCCATTCGCATATAAAAAAATAACCGCCTCTCGTCCTCCAATATCCGCTACGTGCCCTCGCGCCATCTTCCAGCATTACCCCCACCCCCTCGTTCAATCCCATCTTGCGCGTCGGGGCTCCTTAGGCTCTCGTCCCCCTTCCAACCTCGTAAGAGATGATGGCCGGGCCGTCGTCCTATACTCCCGCCATTAATCGGCGGACATACGAAGCCGGCCAAGGGTAAAGGCCAAGCATGAGGCGGTGGTAGTCCAGTAGGTACGCGCGCAAGATTCCTCCGCCGACGCCACTTTCGCCCCGGGGCTCTATATCTACACACACACATACTCGCCTGAGCATATTCCCTGGACAGCGTGTGTCTGTGCTGCTATACGTGTGTGCATTATGGCCGGTATAACGCGTATAGCCTCCGCTTTCTCTAACATACACATGGAGAGTGCGAGTCCGCTTCCTTGCTTGCTCGCCATATATATATATGTATATATATTTACGCTGTGCACTTTAACGCTAGTGTACACGCGAGTATCCATATTCCGTCTTACGTCCATATGTATATGTATGTGTGTGTGTGTGCATGGGTCTACACGTACCTATACGTGTTTGACCGTTTGGAGGGGAGCCAATACCTCTATTACATTCCGTCTAACGTCCGAGAACGCGCGCTCGCGGTGGAGAGTATCGCGAGAGTAGACGCTGCTCGTATTTACCGGCTCGCCTTATGTACTCCGCCCGGGCGCGCGCACGTGTGTGTACGTACGTTATGCCGAGCAAGCGGAGCGTGTCCACCAGCCCCGGGGCATAATTGACGGCGTGTGCAGTGAGAGAGAGAGAGAGAGAGAGAGAGAGAGAGAGAGAGAGAGAGAGAGAGATTGGACCTCGATTTTCCGGAATTTCGCATATCTGCAGCCTGGCTGTATATGCATCGCGAGTGTATATAGAAGCTCGAGGGTATACTGGAAGTGGGAGGCTGCTGAATGTTTTTTCCCGGATATGAAAATGTCTGCGAGAGTATGAACAATCGCAAAGTGGAGAAGGAGGTGAATGGGTTAAATAAAGTGCCATCGCGTTCGTTCGATCGCGCGGGGATATGGAGAGGGGGTGGAGGCGCTGTTTGACGTACGCTCCGAGTGATGTATCGCGTTTGAGTGGTGGAAGGAACGCGGTGATTGAGCGCACCGATTCCGATGAAAGTTTAGTCTTTTTGGAGAGATGGAAAGAGAAGAGGTTTAAGTTTCAGTGTGTTTTCATTGGATTGAAGAGCGGTGGAGGATGTTATCTCATTTTTAGGTTTTATTGCTATACTTCAAGTACCGTTATGGGATTCATAATCTGAACGTGTTAGTAAAGGAAGTCTTAAAAATACCTGAACAGATGCAACAACATTCTCCGAACGACCATAATTTCACTACCCTACACTGAGAAAAGGATTTGTTTACTGTTAACATGGCATTGTAACTGTTAACATGCGTATGTTTAAATATGACCAAATATAGGCATTGTGACAGTTATAATGCCATTTTAACAGTTAAGTTACCATGTTCTCATAAACAATTTCAATATGTTACCTGAGAACATTGATATTGTAATAATTACAATATGCTTATTATAGTAGTTTTTGAATCTAATGGCCAACTTTTTACCAGGATTATGTTGTTTTATAACAAAAACGTTTGAAATAAAAACACCATTTATTTTTTTACTCCAACGTTTTGGACATTTTTATTGTTTATCCTGATGAGGAATATAAACAATAAAAATATCCGAAAGGTTGGAGTAAAAAACTAAATGGACTTTTTATTTCAAACCTTTTTGTTACATAACAACATCATCCTTGTAGAAAATTGGCTATTAGATTCAAAAAGTAGAATTTACAAGAACTTCTACCATCAGCTACTTTCAAATCTGAATATGTCTATTAGTTAATATAGATATTGTAACTATATTACAATATCACATTTTATCCTTAAACATGTCAAATAGTTGTATTTCAAATAGATAAATATGTTAACAGTAACAATATTCTTCTCTCAGTATAACGTAACAGGATCAATATACTCTTATAATATCTTTCAAATAAAGTCATCTAGTCGCGTTAACCGTTCATTCAAAAATTTGATTTATGAAGGAACGCCGCCAGCATCATCCTCACCGTTCTCTACGAAGAAATAATAATAAAAAGAAAGGCCGACGCTCTAAAATTAACATTTAAAAAACGTGACATAAACGATCTATGACGGACGTTTGAGTTTTCCACGTTATATGCGAGAGCTCGCGTCGGCGGAAAAATAATGGGTAAGTAGCGGAGCTTAATCATTCTCATTTCTTCTTATAATGCACCGATGCATTACTTAATTACATTTGCGCTCATCTGCCGGATTAATGGAAAATTCATTATACATGCTATATGAATAAATGGAAAAACCAAATCCGTCTCGCGCGCGCGCGCAATGCCGCTCCATCAAGCGCATAATTTTAAAATAAAGCGCGCACCGGTCCCTCCAACATATATAAATAAAATACACATGTCCTAACGCTCAGAACTATACGTTACATGTTCGATTCCTCTCCACTCATAATCAATTTACCAACTAATACGAGCAACACACCCTCCTTCGTTTAAATATAAAAAGTTCTATTAACATCTCGCTCATGAATACAAAATCTCTGTGTCCCGGAGACACTGCGTTGGCCGCGAAAAACGCCGGACGCACGCGCGGCCGGTCATCTCTCGCTATATTAGCATTTAAATTCGCGTTAGCGATGATTAACACGGGGCCGACTATAGCCCAGTTTTATCCCTCGTCTCTCCGTCTCTTGCTCGCGCCAGTGTAAGTGACGCGCGCGCGCGATTAATATTCAGAGCCAGCGTCTAAGAGGCCTCGCCTCGTCATGCCCAGCGGATTGGCACCGAGGGCTCTACATTATTCACCAATTAACTGGCGCGCGTCATGCGAGCGAGCGAGCGCGCCCTCTGCTCTAGTGTGTCTCGAAAAGAAAAATCTCCAGTGGACTTTTTAGGGGACGGACGGCGAAGGGGTGAACGAACTCGATTTGGATCGAGGGGGTTTTGGACGTCTTTTGGAGGAGGTTGTGAAGGGTTTTATGGTTTTTTTTTTTATTTTAACGTAGTCGATGTGAGTGGTTTGTAGCATTGTTTGAAATCGATCAACAAAATATACGATTAAAAGGTATCGTTTAGCAGGAAAGATTATTCAGAATTATTCTGAAACTACTTGAATTTGATTACAATAAATATATGCGTAATTTTAATGATGCACTGTAAGTAGAACATTTTGTTAATTATTTTGATTATTTTCCGAATTTAAAACTGAAAATTGAATTGAAACTTTTAAAAGTGATTTCATTTGAATATTTGCATCAAAATAGAATTGAAAGAACATCGTATCCTTCAATAAAGAAATCGTTCGACTTTAAGCTTTGACGAATAAAATATTCATAATTTTTGTGAGTACTGTGGAAGGTTTTAGTATCCTCGAATCCTTAAGGTGGTTCCCTGGAGATTAGAGCTGATTCAACACATACTTGGAATTACACACGTAGGTCAATAAAGACATAACGAATGTCAAAACCAAATTTGAGAGCATTTTATCGTTTGGCTTCTGAGTAATTGCTGTGTAAAGTTACACGGATTTTTTTTCTCGAAAAGTATGAATTTTACGAAAAAATATTATAGAACAAAAAATGCTAAGAATTGCTCAAAGAATACGTATGAATTTTTTCAGAAGGTTTTGAGCCAATTTTTAATTTTTGAATTTTGACGAATTAAAAATTTAATTTTGAAAAATTAAAAAAATGGCTCAAAAACCTCTGAAAAAAAATCGTACGTGTTTCTTTAATGATTCTAAGCACTTTTTATTCTATAAAATTTTTTCGTAAAGATCATTCTTTTCGAGAAAAAAATTATGAAATTATGTGTTACGTTAGTTTCATAATTTTTTTTCTCGAAAAGAATGAACTTTGTGAAAAAATTTTATAGAATAAAAAGTGCTTAGAATCATTAAAGAAACGCGTACGATTTTTTTTCAGAAGTTTTTGAGCCATTTTTTTAATTTTTCAAAAATCGTCAAAATTCAAAAATTAAAAATTGGCTCAAAACCTTCTGAAAAAATTCATACGTATTCTTTGAGTAATTCTTAGCATTTTTTGTTCTATAACATTTTTTCGTAAAATTCATACTTTTCGAGAAAAAAAATCATGAAGTTTAACATCACGCTGTTTCACAAAAACCGCCATTTTGATAAAACTAAGAAGGGAAAAAAAGTTTATAACCAGTGTTTTGGAAACATCAGACATTCGGACCACGATTTCTGGCGGTAATTAGATTATCCAAATGAAGAAAAAAGAACAAAAATTGAGTAAAAGAAAAAAAAATTATAAAAAAAATTTTATTTTTTTTTCAAAACTCAAAGATAACAAAATTATAGAATTTTTTTTACAAAACAAGTTGCAGATTCTGAAAGAGCACCCTCGAAAACCCCCTATACAGGGTTTTGGACAAAAATAACTTTGATTTTCTAATAGAATTGTGTACTTGAAAATGTGTGCACAAAAATGTGCATTTGCGCATTAATGGGTTAAAAATATCGCTTTCGCAGACTTGATATGTTTCGAGGGTTATGTACGCTCAGCGCGCCAGCGTGCACTCTTTATCTCTCTCGCTCAAAGCTCTCTCTCTCTCTCTCTCTCTCTCTCTCTCTCTCTCTCTCTCTCTCTCTCTCTCTCTCTCTCTCTCTCTTACCCTGGGAACAACCTTAATGAGATTTATATTATTACAGAAATTAAAAACAAACGGAACCCACTTTTTGAAGGACGACGCCGATTGTTAAATTTGAAAACTTGAAAAGTTCAGCGTCCAGGATATGAGCAGAAAACGAAATATTAAGCACGACATGAATAGGCGACATACGAAAACAAAAACCAGCGAGCCTAAAACAAAAAACAAATGTAATTACATTAAAAACAAAGCTCGGAGGATAAAAGAGATGACATTGTTTACGGAACCGACTCGTCGCTCTCGTCGTCGTCACACGCGGAAATCACGACAATGGCGCAAGAAAGAAGGGCTTGACCCAGATTTTACAACAGCCAGCCTCTGTCTTAATGATCGCGCACAAATCACGAACGAAATACAAATTTAGTTAGCGCGCGCTACCTCGCGAGAGCGAAGTAACGAAATTTCCCATTTATTCGCGGGGAAATCGTCGTCGGCGGCGTTCGCTCCTACCAGTCAGCAAGTTATTTTCAACGCGAAACTTCAAAGACTGATCGATTTCTAATCACAAAGTTTTAATCGAAAATCCCCGACGCGCAATACCGACGCCTGACGAATCTTGAAATTGTTACGATTCAAAGACTCGTCAACGGGCAAGCACTTCCATGTTTACAAAGCGAGATTGTGCTCTCTCTCTCTCAGAGAGACGACAGCCGCTGCAATTCCCGGCGAACTTGATATAAGTAAGCGCTTTTGTCGGCGCACGCGCGTGCAGTAGGATAAATAAATACCAATAACGGAATATCCGCCGGATGTGATAAGAGCTGTAAGGACGTCATCTCGTGGCGCGCATTATTTCTCTCACTGATCTGTGAAATGGCGTTTTTTTCTGCCTCTCGCGAAATGAAAACGAACGAGCGGACTCGCGAGAGTGTAAATATCAAGCGGCAGCAGCTTTCAAAAATATTCCATTTACCGGGGCTGGCGCTCATCCTTTATTCAAAATTTCAAATGGCGCATCCGCGGCTCACCTATAAAACAACTAGTGCGAGCGCTGAGGATCGTGAATAATGAAGGCGCGAATCCGCCTTCGAAGCCGCTTAAATTTTTAAGTCGAATCGTTATATATAAAGTCAAAAGGAAAGTATAGGCGGAGCGAGAGGGACTGGTTCTCCGCGAGCGAGCGAACGGCGCCGTTAATAAAATAACGCGAGAAACCGCGTGTGCGAGCCGATGGGAAAGAGGCTCTATATAAGGCGGCAAAGACGCAGAAGTGTATAGAAGGAAGAGGAAGAAGAGAGGGAGAAAGAGAGAGCAGACGCGAAGCAATTTTCTTCGAAAGTCTCGACTAATTTAAGTAATATGGGGCGGAAATGCTCATCTGAATGTCGGAGTGTATTAGATTGCGAGATAGGTCGGCGATAAACACGGCCTGCGTGAATTGGGGAAAATACGCGAAGTGTTTGATGGTGCTTTAGAAGAGTTTTTATTTGCGTTTTTGAATGTTACCCTAAAATTTAATAAATATTTTATAAGAATTGCACGATTGTTGCTTTTGATAATCCTTTATGTCTGTTTATTGAGTTTAATCAAAGTGAATCATAATTTATTCACTTCTTAAACTCAAAAGACTGTATTGTGAAAAAAAGTCACCTTTAAAATAAAACTAGCTATATCGAATGCGCTTCGCTTGTATTATTATTATTTTATTTTTTTGTTAAGGTTGTAGACACAAATAAGTTAGTTTCAATTTAAGAGTTTGTTTTAATAAATTTAAATTATACGATAATAAAATTATTTAGATAAATAAAATAATGAAAATTTTCTTATACTATTTTAATTATTCAGTTTTAAATACTCAAACTCAAGAATTCAATCCTGAAAATTCAAACATATTAGATTTTGGCGCCCATTTAACAAAGACCAATTAAATGAGCCAGTAACAACCAATCAAAACAGTCTTATTGTGATGAAAAATTTCACACATCACTTTTTTAAGAGAGCGATAAAGACTACAAAAATTAATTTTTTAATATAATTATTTTAAATTTTTTCAACTATCCTTGAAATATCTAATGAAAAAATACTCGATGTCTTTTTTCACAATATATATCATTACCCCAAACCCTTTCTCCAAATCCAGTACACTATTTCTGTACACTCATAAATTTTCAACACTTTCAATTCCCCAGTCAACGGATCCTCGAAAAAGCCTTATATCACCATCGCCACCGCCGGCGAATCCCCGGTGCCCACAACGCCGGCCCGTTAATCTCACCTTCGCCCTCGTGCGGACACTGTCGTCGTCGTGCGTCGTCGCTCCCGAATCCTCCTCCTCCTCCTCCCTCTCAGCCGCGAACTTTTCACGGCGGATGAACCCCACGACAACGCACCCGCACGTACATACACATACACAGACTCTCGGGCGGAGCTTAACTTACGCCGTGAACCTCCTAACCCTTGAAAGCGCGTTTACCCGGGAGATTCAGGTCGCGGCATATGATAGTGGGCTTAACAAACTGTCATAAATTGCCACCGCTGTCGTCTACCTGCGAAGTGTATATAAGAAAGGAGGTGCGCTGCGGTATGGGGGAGTATTATAAAGCGCGTAATCTTCCCTAAATCGATGCATCCACTTAGCCGCGGCGAGGCGCACACACGCCCTTGCTATAGTGTACAGCTATAGTGCGCTAGCGGCGTATTTTTATAGGAAGCGAGGTATAGTATAAGGGAAGGAGGAAGAAACAGGAGCGGCTAATCTTTACGCTGCACGCTAGCAAACAGGCCGAAATGATAAACAAACTGAGGAGAGAGAGGGAGAGGGAGCTTACGTTGCACACGCCCTTAAATTCCAGCGAGCGCGGTTTACTCTTCTCGTTTCCGCCGCTGCAGCGTCTCGTTTCCGTTCTTCTTCCTTGCTCCTCTTCTTCCTTTTTTCCCAGTCCTCTACTTCGCGAGAGGGGCTTTAAGAGGGATCGTCTATTCATAAATATACACGGGGCAACGAATGGGAGTCGCGCGCGGATAACGAGGCTAATGGGATACAGTGGATTATATGGGGGGACGCTGCGCGAGCGCAAGGAGATGGGAGAAGGTGGAGAGAGAGAGAGAGAGGCGTGGTCGCACGGGCGGGTTATACGAGGTATGGTTAAGCGGTGGTAGTTGTGGAGCGATTTTTATACATGTTTTTGAAAAACTTTATTGATAAATAATAATTGCATTGTTAACGTAACATTTCAACGTATATAGTAGCGCGGTCGACCCTCAGGCTTCTTTTATACTTGCTTTTGGAGCGCTTCCGCGATTGAATATCCTGGATACATCGTTTGTCTAGATATTATTAGCTATACTGTGAGAATTTCCGTTCAAGATACCTGATGCGAACCAATATTATTACGTTTATATACGTAAATATGCGCAGCAGATGTTTTACCGATACTTCGTCAATATTTTTAACGACCTTGGATTCATGATTCTCCACTATGATTCTGTGGCTTCCTAGAAAAACCACGCAAGTGACATGTTTTTCAAAATAGGTTTTATGCCTTGTTTCTTATCTTCGAACAGTCCTCTATCATGTAATCATAACAGAAATTACTAAAGTGCACTCGTTGTCTTGAATAAACGCAAGGAAAAACGCTATAATTCCATTTTTTGCAACATATTCCCGGAATAACCACGTAACTCCATTTCTTTTAAAGAATAACTCCCGGAAAACCCGCATAACTCCACGTTTTTTTTTTTTTAGAATAATTCCCGCGAAAACCATGTAACTCCACTTTTTTCATCCAATATTCTGGAAAAACGATACAACTCCACTTTTCCAATAAGAGGGACAGACGTTCCTTACTCTTATAAGTGTACCCATAGCAAGGTAGCTGTATTAGAAAGAGTACACACATTTGCATCTACAAGCTCTCGTGAGCGATATTTATGAGCGATATTTGTGAGCGATTCATATTTATGATATACAATTACCGGAAAAATAATACAATTGCCATTGAGACCGGAAAACTCACGTAACTCCACTGAAATTTTTGTTTATTCTCGGAATTACCACATAAGTGAAAATCGTTTTCTAAGACATTAACGCTATTTGGTCCAGTTACTATAGAAAGAATCGTTTAGGACAAACGATGCATTTGAGAGCCAATTTTTTCGTAACGTTTGAGTCAAATGACTATTACTTAACAGTTAAGGAATATTGATTAACAGTTAATACTCGACAAGAGGTTATGTTACGGAACGGCAAAGTAACATTTATTAGAATGATTATTAGAAAAATAAACTAAAATAGATATATGTTACAAAAGAGATTCTAACCCGGGTAGAAATCCTAACCACCGGTTGGGGAACCGTTCGTCAATTTTTAAATTAAAAACGTCACACCATGATTATGTTGCTATTGTCGACGAAGAATAACGATTTATACATGTGGAAATATTATATTGTAGATGCTTTAAAATATAGTGATAATTTTAAATAGTTTTAATTAAATTGCTATGTTAATCTTAAGTAGAAATGCTTCCATTTGATTAACATGTTAACCAACGAAGTTGGTCTATTTTCTACTAGAGAAAATGTATTGATTTCCTCCACCTAAAAACAATTGGTGCTCGTCGCTTAGTTAGTTGTTAATGTTTGACTATTGAAGTCAGTTGCCGTTGAGATTTCAATTCAATAACACGTCACGGGAAGATAACCCGATTTGTGGTTTTCTTTAAATAAAAGTTTAGAAGTTAAATCTAAACTCTGTTGTAATTTCTCTCTCCTGCCGTATTTCCGATTAGTTCGGAACAAGGTTATGTAAGTTAGGTTAGATAAAGTACATGCGGCAATTGATTCATTCCTTAACTGTTAATGCACGTGACTTTAACTTCATTCAAAGGCACACTCATTAACAGTTCAGTCACCGACTTTATCACAAATGATTCTTTCTATCAGAGTGACAATAAATATGTTATTTAGATTATTCATAGATGCAGTGTTTGCATTTAATCGCATTTATCTTGATTTGAAACACCCATGTGAAACTAAAAGCTCGATTTACTCGATATCATGAAAAGTGGAGATAAGTGTTTATTCCTAGAAGCCACAGAATTACACATAAAGAATGAAAATCATAGAATCGAGTTAAACCGCGTACCTCGCCGTAAGAGGCGGTTTTTCAATTACGCGACTTTACGAATCCAGCAAGCGCCGTCGCCTCGTAAGTTCAGAATTTTTCATTAAACGTTATATTTTCCCCCGTAAAGAACAACGCGGCAGCGGCTAATCACTGCTTCTCGGTGGTTGCGAACAATTTTCCGTTACGCTCTTCTTGCCGCTCTCCCCAACGACGATTACATAAAAAATGTTTGTTACAGCAATCGTGTAGGCGCGCGCTCAGCGTTATATTGACCGAGTTCTCCTTTTTCCTCCCCCGCCCCTCTCTCTCTCTCTCTTTCGCTCTCTTATTTCCTAAATGAAAACAATAAAATCGCCAAATAATAAACTTGGTTCAGAGAGCGCTGGTCTTTCTTTTTTCTCGAAAAAAAAAAAACAAAACACAATTTTCAAAGGACAATACACAGAGAGGGAGAGAACCGCCTTTTGACAAATAAATAACGGAGAGAGGGAGAAAGAAGCGTAAACTGTGAAACGCGAAAGAGTGGGAGAGCGCAAAAGAGATTTATAATAAACGGCGGAACAAAGGCCACGACGTCTGGCACGCGAAGGGAGGGGGGAAGAGAAAAATAGTTATGCGGGACACGCCGTGGAAGAGAAAGAGAAATTTGCACCCGCTGCCCTATTTAATTAGAGCTATAACGCTCCCTCTCTCTCTCTCCCGCGCGCGTGGGTATGCGAACCTAAAAGCCCACACACCCACACACGTACATATATAAGTATATATAAGCGAGAGGGTATATGCATGGGCTCCTTGAATCGCAGTGAATCGAAAGCCGTGCGTGCAGCGAAAGGTAGAGGCAGCTCTCTCTCTCTCTCTCTCTCTCTCTCTCGCGGAGAGCTCATAACGCGCGTAGACCGACGTCCTCGAGTTTCTTTTCTGGCTCAAAGCTTTCGCCAGTGGCTCTTCACGGTTGTTCCTTTTTCCTTCCCCTCCGCACCCCTTCTCTTTTTTGCCCTCCTCTCTCCCTCGCCACCCTCCTTATTTGCGTTGCACCAAGCGAGCAGTGCAGCAGGAGGGCGAGGCGAAAGCGGGTCGTCCCTTTTTTTCTTCTTCTCCTCCGATTCTCGTTACGCTTCATCGAGCATCGAATTGTTTTGGAGGTAAAAGGGAAAGGCTTGGCGAATGTATTACGCGTGAGGGGCATGCGTTCAGGGTCATTGAGAGTGCTTGAGGTTTGGTTTGGATGAGCGGGAGGAGTGAATTGCCCGGCGGTATTTGTATAAAAAGTTTAAATGTTTTTGGTATAGGAGAAAGATTGAATGGTGGGTTTTGGAATTTTCCTATGAAATGGATATAGAAAGGGTTGTATTGGCGCAATGAATAAATACTGTTTTCACAAAACGGTGCGGTCTTTTTGAAATTTTAACGTTTAACTGTTCATGTTTTTAACAAACGTACATTGTTCTGAGAAACAAGAGAAAAATCATCACAAAATTATTTATCCCGATATCAATCAAAAGTATTCAAACATTATATATATCTATTATAAAGGTGTAAAAGTAAAATAGTACTTCTAATCCTTATTTTTTTTATTCACTTTTTTTTCGTGTACTGCAGAGAACTACTTTAACGCAGACTGTTCTGTCTATATACACAGCCGGAGAAAGAGACGCAGATGTTTTCACGTCTCTTTCTCTTTCTCTCCTTGTTTCCCGCGCTCGTTTCTTTTCTTCTTTTAACGAGCGATGAGCTAAATAAAGCCTCGCGAGCACATTTTTTACGTAGAATGGAGAAGTTAAACGTACAACTGCAAGTAAATTCGCGGCGGCGGCGCGCGGCGGAAGTTTCGCAGAACTTTTAATCGTGCTTTCGCGTAAAAGAAAGCGGGAATGATAAGAAGGCAAAGTCCGTGCGCGCGCGCCATGGAAAAGTTTACTCTGGGCTTGGGAGCCGTCAATTTGAAGTGATTTTTTTTTCTTTTGTCCGGCGCGTTAAGGGGAGACACTGAAATTATGATAATGCATTCTAATTTTGAAACTGCGCGCATAAAACGGATCTTCTTGTTTGAGCTTGGAACTTCGTTATTTATACGTTTAATTTTGGTTGGAAATGTCGCTGCAGCGCATTTAAGTATATTAAATTTCCTTCAGTTAGAATGTTTGTTTAATTATATACCGAAATTAAAAAAATACTTTCTTCTTTCTAGACTTTTTTCCGTAAAATATACATTATAAGAAATTATATAATATAATTAATTGACAAACGGTTTTTTAAACCGAGTTACTTTTGAACTAGTAAATTTGAAAAACGTAAGTGAATAAAGAGTTGGAAATTCTAAAAATAATAAAAATGAGTACAGGAAATAGTAACATAATTGATACAGATAAAATTATACATTAGAAGCTAAGCCGCATTAATAATTTTGGCATGGTGTGGTTTGTGCACATAAGAATTATGCACATATTTATTGTGCACACTTTAGCATTGGTGTATATCTATATCTATGTGTATACTCCAATGTTAAAGTGTGCACAATAAATATGTGCATAATTCTTATGTGCACAAACCACACCATGCCATAATTTTCAGATTGATAACTTGATTTTAATAAGTTTATTCAAAACCCCGTCGTGAATTGCTATTTCAGAACTCATCAATAAACCGAATAAATTTCTATATTTGTAAGAACCGGCCATTTGCCGTACTATACAATTAACACAAGCTATTTTTACGCACTAAAGTAAACATCGCAGCCGTCCACTCACGTGTAATTAGAGGGCAATGAACATCGATTCGCCCCCGCGCACATTATTATTGCTCGCGAATCGTGTGAGCGTGCGGACGGGCGTGCGCTCTCTCTCCCTCGGCACGGACGGTATCAAATTCGCGTTATTCGATTAAGTCCGAGATGGACAGGCAACTTGGCGTCGGAGAGCGGCCGCCCCGGCCGTACATCTCGAGGATAAACACAATTTTCCGAAGGCGATTGGATTAGACGGACAATTACCCGCGCTAACTCCTCGAATGTTGCGTTTGACCTCACCTGTAATCGGCTTCGCACCATAATCGCTTAAACAGATCGACGATCGTTCATTATTGATCATATTGACTGTATATATACAGGTACCGAGCGTACAGGTATATACATACATTATACGAGCGCGCGCACGTGTGTGTATATTGGCTGACGATATTATGTAATTAACTTGTTAACAATTTCGCTGATTCGGCGACTGAGGCCGGTAATTGAAACCGTATTAGTACTATAAAATTGTAAGGAGCTTCTAATGCCGCGACGGATGCGTTTAGTAGACGAGGTAAGTACGTGTTTTTCGTTTACTTATACATCGGTTAATAGGTGTTTATGCTTTTCTGTCTTATTGCATAAAACGTCGTGTATGTTCCTTTATTTTTACAATTGAATCTTTCAAGCTCAAATATTTTAATTTTAGTAACAATTGAAAATTAATTCAATAGAAAATTTATTCACAGAAAGCCTGGTAGATATGTTAATCATAAATTACCTATATTTTTCGTTAACTTTAGAGCTAAGAGGAATATTCTGCTTTTATTTCATAATTATGTACCAATTTAAAGTTAATTTTGAGATTGACATTTGACAACATTTATATTTTAAGTACAAGTAATACTTTTAGATACACTGTGTTATGTTAGATATTGATTTTTATTAAAAATACTTTCATTTGATTAAACATATTAACTATTAACTATCGTAAATTTTCTACCAGGGAAATAAATGTTGCAAAATATGCTCGAACGTAGTTTATCAAAAATTTTTTGAAATTGTTTCTCGTATTTTCCAACTCCGGCAGGCAAGTTTTGCAGTAGAAAAATCAACGCACCACTTTTAAAAAATATACTACTAATAACTAACATTACAAATAAAATACTTTAACTTTCTGTTTATAACACAACGACTACAAACTTAAATATTAATTAATTAAAAAAACCAATCCATTGAACAAATTCGTATCAAAATCTGCAAACACAGACAAATATCTGAAAAAAATTCCACGTATATACATAAATACACACAAACCACCCAAGCGTGAAAAATCTCGGAAATTCCATTCTTCCTTTTCCGCGCTCCAAAATCTTTGTCCCGGCCCTTTGTTAGCTCGTGCTCCTCGCGTCTGTGCTTGCGCGCGCCGCGAGAGTTAATTTCCATAATGAGCCGGGCGCGTATTCTCGCTCTGGGGCGATTGTTTTGTCGGATCAGAGCGCTTGCACGCGCTGCGGCGGACGCGCGCGCGGCAAAAGATTTCCCGGGGATTCGGACGGCCGTGCGAGCACGCGCTAAACTTCTTGCGACTTCGTCCTTTGTTCGTCGCTAATGCGAGTCTACGCGTGCGGCCCTCCAAAAAGGGAACGCGCCGCATAATGAGCAGTAAGTCTCGACATGCGTGTATATGTATATACGAGGCGACCGTTACGTGTGGATGTGTTTTAGGAGAGCTTTGTTGGAGATAGAGGGAGAGTGATACAGTCTTTAGGTTGATTGGTGTTTTATGGAGAAGATGTGTAAGGAGCGGCGAGTTTTTGAGGAATCTTAGGATTACAGTTTTGCGAGATATGAAGTTTGTTTGAGGGAGGGAAAAAGTTGGGGATGGCTCGTAAGTGCGACTTTCTTTATCGACGTTATTTTATGGGTGGGCATAAATTAGCTGTTAAAATAGGCATATGTTCTTCGGATAAAATTAAATCACTGATTTTCGTCGTTAATTAAATGTATCCTGGGCAGACCAGGGAACACCAATTATATGTAAATATGGTAAGTATGGGGAGGTCCAAAGTTTAGACGGCTCACTTGAAAATTGAAGTCAACTATAGACGTGCTCGGTTTCGATATAAACTACTGCAGATTGTGCAAAATTTCGAAATTCTAAATTACGAAAATCATATTTTCGAATCTAACAATTCACCTACTGTTCAAAACATCGAATTTCATTAATAGAATTTTAAGTAGGGATACAATAAACATATTTCGAAATAAATCATTAGAAGCAAGTTATATTTGCTTTGAAATCGTATTGATGAAATTCGATGTTTTGGACAGTAGGTGAATTGTTAGATTCGAAAATATGATTTTCGTAATTTAGAATTTTGAAATTTTGCACAATCTGCAGTAGCTTATATCGAAACCGAGCACGTCTATAGTTGACTTCAATTTTCAAGTGAGTCGTCTAAACTTTGGACCCCCCCCCCGTACAATCGAATTAGGAATAACAAATTGGGTACTAAAGGATCTAATTTTAAGAAAAATTACTTATTTCAATCAAATAATTCGATCTGTAAGGTGAAAGGCTCAGTAGAAGGACAAAACAAACTTTGAAGTCAGTCGTGAAACAGTACTAAAAAAGGAACTGCTATTATAAAGTGTTAATACGAAAACAGCATTAATTTATGAGCATTTTTTGTGATATCAAGTATGTAATCATTTCGTTATTGCATTCATTTCCTCCTTAAATTTTTGTAGAACAAGATCCGAATTTTTTTGAGATTCTGCTTTAAAAATGTACATAACGAAATCTCTGTTTAACTTAATGTATCATTTTTAGTTTTCAATATGTGTGTATACATGCACATATACTTGATGAATTATGCCGTATAAATAAATGTATCTGATTATTTAAATTTAAAATAAAGTCTTTAATAGTATCATCACCCAAAATATTAGAACTTTATGTAGTAATATATAGTCTATTATGAAAAAATTGAAATAACACAATTCATGTAATTTATGCAAATAAATGTTTCTATTATTTTGTTTACACATTTTATGTAACTGAGAAGAAAATTTACAAAACATACAGTCAAATGAGCCACTTCTATGCGTGGATCGAGTGAAAGGTCTCCTTCTGATCTATGTTGTACCTTTTCTCTTAAATTATGGTAGCTAAAAGCTCTGAAATCGTATGTCAATCGTATTATACAGTTACAAGAGAAACCGTGAAGCAGTAGATGCATTAATAGCAAAATTTGTTTGAGACATGAAAGTTATTAGTTTATTAATTATAAGTGAAATTTGAAAAAAATTTAAAGTTTCAGGTCTTACATTTACATAGACGAATTCATAAGTTGCTTAAATTGCTTGTGGATACTTGACTATGTTTTAAATGAGTACACTGCATTCTTTTGTTTAATTTAAAACATACGCTTTATTCATTTTCAAAAATTAGTTTTTAGAGTAGATTGCTTAAAAATATTGTATTACAATTTCTAGAGAGATTTAATACATAAGATAATAGCGGTATTGAATAAGTGTCAGAGCTTTTAAAACGATTTGGCAAGATTCTCTTTAGAAAGATATTTTAATAGTAATTAGGTTAAAAAGGTACTTTATAGATATAAAATGATTTTTTTTTTTTGAGAAATTAAAACCCGTTTTTTAGGAATTTAAAATATATGTTATACTCGCCAAAGTTTTCATATTTAGTTATAATTACATACGTTCATCCCGCGTAGAAATCTATTCTATTGTACACATATTGGTACTATATTGGAAAACATTGTTAGCAACATATTGACAACATAGCGCCAATAACTATTGCAAGACTACTAGCGCCATTTGCCTTGGGTGTTATCAGCAATGCATTGCCAATAGTACCAAAAACAAACATTATAGAAACAATCACCAATCTATTTCCAATTTTCACTATGAAATAGTAGAGCATGAAAAGAGATATGAAGCTGAGATTATATTTTAAAACTGTTCTTTAGAACAAATTCAGATAATCAAAGGTTTTTCAACACAATTTCAGAATTAAAATCATTAGCAATTCATTTTGAAAATAAAAATACAGTTACTACATTAAACAAAATTTTTTCATAAATCTTTTAAGTACATAAACCTTATACATTTAGGTAGAGCATCTTTTAGGAACAATCTCGCCCTCTACTGACATCCTCTTTCTCGAAGACTCTTCAAAGCACGACTTGCATAATCCATAGGGATCTGGATCTCTCTCTCTCTCTCTCTCTCTCTCTCTATTTCCCTCAGTGCGACTCCCGAAACGCTTCTTGGCAAGAAATTCAGCCTACACGAATATCCGCGGCATTCAAAAATTCGATCTCAAAATCCCCGACTCTCAATCTTCACGATGTCCTAAAAACACCAACGCCACCTTCTGCCTCTATATACGTAAAAACTGGGTTACCTTCAACGACAACTACATCGAATCATCCCGATCCATCAAAAACGCCGAAGCACGCGCGCGTGGCCGACGTGCATTAGGCATGCACCCGCGCTCGCGCATAATTCGGTAGATATATACGCACTTTGCATGAAAGGCTACTATACCGCAACGGCGGCAGTGGCGATCCTTGGACCGTGACGCGGCCGTAAACATTTAACATTATCCGCGGTGAGAGAGAGAGAGAGAGAGAGAGAGAGAGAGAGAGAGAGAGAGAGAGAGAGAGGGAGACGAGAGAGAGAGAGACGAGCGATCGATGCTGACCCGATGACGGCAAAATGGCCGCCGCCTGGCTCTCTATTTCTAAAATTGCCCCCCGGCGCGGGAGCGGCATTATTCGCCTGAGCGTGGGGTCATCGGGCCGGTCGAGCTTTTGCAAATTGCCACTGGAGAGTGAGAGCGTTGAAAGAGAAAGGGGGAGAGGGAGAGGGAGAGAGAAAAGGTCATTTGGTAGGTAGATTTTATTTTGCGCAGGGATTTTCGCCGGTTTTTGTGGAGACAGGTGTTGGCGATTGGGGAGCAGAGTTTTGTTTGCTGATGGAAATAGAATTTGAAGTTTTCATCGAAGAACGTGTAAAATTAGATAAACATTATGAATAAAATTCAAAATAATATTAATATTACAGCTGTCATTGGATTATTCAAAATATATTTGAAATAATAATGTAAATCTATCATAGATACACGCCGAGCAAATTTTACAGAAGCACAAAGCAAAGGTGAGTTAAAATGTGTAAATAGTTCTCCACAAGTCTAACTATACACTAAATGCATTTCACTATAATCCCGTTCTATTCCGCTGAAATTTTCCGAAACTTCTGTAACTCATTTATTAGTCCTCTCCACAAGTTATTTCACTTAATATCCAAGCAAGCGGATTAAATAAATGACTTTATTGCATTTTTCGAAAATCGTAGGCATCGATAACTTTTATACCAAATGTGAATCAACAAAGTGCTTTAATATTGCCTTTTTTTATAAAATTGAATGACCATTTCAAAACGAATTACACTAATTACTTAATTTAATTTACCCTATGAATTCCAACATGATATATTAAACCATCATCAAGGGTATGCACTACAAGTGTATTAAATACGTTTAAAAATTGTCTATAAAATGTTTCAAAAGTGTTAAAAAAACGTTTTTATAACACATGAACGATTTTCGCCGTTTTTCGGCCTAAAAAGAGGTCGTCCTAAAGTAACTTTTCTTCGACCGATGGAAAGAAAAAATACTTCTTTGCCCGGTGGGCACAAAAGTATCTTTTTGTAGGTACTTTTGCGCTCGCTCCTTTAAAACTGCATAAAATTTGTAGATGCATGTTTTTCCTAGCTTTTTTTATTTGAAGATCAGCATTTTTACATTCACACAAATTTGTGATGAATTTATTATTATTTTCAACATTTTTTTTTATTATTTATTATTTTGATTTTTTATTTGGATTTCCAAACAATTGTAATAAGAAAAAGTAAATTGAACAAACAGTTAAAATCTCTATTCCTAAGTGTTTTGTTGTCGTATAAGACAAAAATTAATTTAGCCTCACTTTTTAGGCTCAAAAATTCCGAAAATCAATACATGAGTCACAAAAAATAGGTGTGCACCTAGGGCTAGTGGGCTTTTTGACCTCGTGTGTTTTCAGTACTCCACACTAGGCCATATTTAATGTAGGATCCTGTCTAGAGCACCAAAAACGTTTTTAATAAGTTTTTATAACATTTTGTAACTTTATAAAACTCACGGTAAAATAGTACAATAACGCAATAACGTTATAAATACGTTTTATAAACGTTATAACACAAAAGATTACGAATGTTTAGAATAAATGTTTGACATTTTAAAAAAGGTTTAAAAGCGTTTTTTTAAAAACGTTACCAAGTATGATAAAAAAAAGAACTTGAAAATAAGAGTATCAAACCCCGATGCGCGCCTCCCCCATCCACCCACTTTTATTCCCTGACTTTAACTTATAGCCTTAACCAAACATTTTTACTCATGTATTGTCGTGCGCCAGCTATCGGTGATAGATGTATTACGAAATATGTGTTTTGAATAATCTTATGTTAAACGCTTTAAAAACATAAAACTTGATTTCAAACATACCGAAAAATGTTTTTAAAGGTTTTTATAACGTATTTAAAGTATTGTACACACGTATTTAATTATACGTCGAAAAAACTTTAAAAGCGGACATTTTGCACGTTTACATAACACACACACACACACACACACACACACACACACACACCCACACACACACACACACACACAGACACACACACACACACAGACACACACACACACACACGCGCACGCACGCACGCACGCACGCACGCACGCACACACATATATATGGGTCAAAAAAACATCTTTTTAAAAAAGTACGCGCATGGGGGTCGCCGATTTTTGCGGACTTGAAATATTGTTTAGAACTTACCAAAAAAAGTCTCTGCAAATTTTTAGGGTCCAGTATCTAAAATTGACGTCGTATTGAACTGCTGCAGCAGTTCGTCATAAAGGTGCAAAAAAGGACATATTTTAAGCGTTATTTCATGTTTTTCAAACTTTTATTTAAAAAGTTCATTTATATCAATTTGCAATTTATCAGTGGCGCTTTTTTCCGTCTTGACTAGAACTTTACAGATAGATTTTTTTCGAAAATCGAAATTTGCGTATACATGTTCAAATTACAACATTCCTAAAGTCGCCTTTTTACCATTTTAATGATACTTTGAAGTGATTTTTCGGGTATTAGTTACAATCGCACCCTAATGTACCCAAGTCCGATCGAAAGAGGGTGAAAAAACTTTTCTATATCACTGGGATTGAGCTAAAAAAAGTTAAAAAATCTCCGGTCTAGAAACTTTTTTTTACAATATTTTTCACTAAGTTGCTTATATTATGTACAATAATAAACAATTATTCTTAGCATGAAACTCAAGCGTTAATAAATCTTTATTTTTGAGATTTTATAAAATATGCTATTTTTCAAGTTACGTATCTTCGTGAATTTTTAATCTATTTAATTATGCCGAAATATAGTATTTATATTTTTCCAATACAAAACATTTCATTGAAAATGAGTCCAAAAAGATTGTTTGGGATTGTAGTACCCTAAGTGTCCGCTAGATGGTAAGCGCCCAAGTGCTACCTAAAGCATCACTCTGAGTGTACAAGTAATCGTCAAACGTTACACATTATTTTGCCTACATTTATTTGCCTACACACATACTTATTGCCTATTTATCGCCGATACTTTACCTATTTGCTCGAACGCACTTTACGTTCATATCCAATCTGCAATCAACTTTCACTTTCGAGTCGAGTTGGTTGCACAGACTTTTGAAGTCTTATTTCAATTTATTTCTCCTCGTGACAAACCCTGCCAGTATTTATTTTGTAAGGAGAAAGATAAAAAATTGAGAATTCTACTAGTACACGTACAAACTGAACGCAATTTATTTGAAATTTCTTGCTATTAAGTCACCTAGTGCGCATGCGCATAGACAGTTGATGGCCCGTATGCGACCGTTAATGTAGCCAAGCAACGTCATCCTAACCCGGAAAAAGAAGAAGACTAGTACATGCTACTTTATTACACGTACATTACAGATCTATTATACGTGTCTGAAACATATGCAGGTATTTATCTCCTAATAGCTTGTAAACATTAAATAAAATTTTTTCATGATTTAATTTTTTACATTGATGGTTATTTATGTCGGAATTTTTATGAACAATATTTTAAATTATTTGACAAAACAAATTGCCTTTTTATCATGGAAACTCCAGTGAAATGTGGTATTGGTATACTTTTAAACGAAGACTGTCATTTGGAAAGTTTAACAAAACAAAAGGTTGTATATAAATTTGAAGATCTTAAAGAAGAAGATGTTAAACTTCTTTACTTAAGGTAATGTGTACTTACCGACAAATTTTAGAACATATATATCTTTTGCAAATAATAATAGAATTACTAAAAAAAAAAATTGAGTATAGTATTTATATATACGGAGCGCCTGACAGAGCTGTTTTTCCAAAAATCTACTCAGAATTTATTTAATTAAATAAAAGCCGCAATGTCGATAAGTAGGGATCTGTAATACTTCGAATTTTGCCAGTTTTAAAACGAGCGTATCTCATGGAAATGCTGATAGAATCGCACAAAAAAAAATCTGAGCATAGTATTTACATACACGGAGCGCCTGACAGAATTGTTTTTCCAAATAAACGTTCGAATGTTTATTAATTAAATAATGAAATTGGATTGATTTTGAGGTTCACATCGCCTTAAGAATACCTAAGTCAAAGGATTTAGAAAATCAAACAGTTTGTAGTCATCACTATTATAAACTTGTCTACTATTATTCAACTTTCTTCGGAAAAAAGGGCTGTGATCCGTGGAACATACACAACAAAACTAGAATTATCAGAAAAATTCATGAGTGTTTGTAAAATTAATGTTATACCAGAAAAAAAAAACATTGCAAAAATTGTTTGGCTAGATTTGGAAAAGAAATTGGTGATTTTGAAGTAGAACTTACATATTGTATTGATCCATATAAAAGACATAGGTCTAAAATTTTTAATGGATTAGAATTTTTAATATTAGAATATATAACATATTGAAAAGATGTTCACAATGTATTATTTAGTTGTGAATATAAAATATGCAGTGTATGTAAAACTCAGATTACATCTGATATTACAGAATACATAAAGAGAAGAAATGCATCGGCATCTGTATCGCACAATTCTGTCTCTCAACAGTTTTCAAGTGAATCTAGTGAATCGCAACAATGCAAAAATACACCTGAGTCAGATGTTGAATCGTGCAGTCAGAAAAAAAGACGTCTCGATGCGATATTAAATATTTTTTATAGAAATCCACTCGAACGCAAGAAGTTAAATGATAAACGTTTAGTGAATAAAGGTGTTGAAATTCTGCAAATTGTTGTCAATGAAGTTTCAGAAGTCTTTGAACAAACCCACGGTGTCAAATTAGCAAAATTTGAGAATTTAGAGCAAATACATAACGAAAGTTTATGGTTTCATAATATATTTGCAAATTTAAATCTAAATGGGATACATGTAAAACTGTTGATGAAAAATAAGTTTATTAACTTTATTGCCAGATCATTGGAATATCAAAACTGTTAATGAGTATTTTAAATGTACGAATTATATGTATACGAAAGCGAAGAAAATAAAACGTAATGTTGGTAAGTACATACGTTTAAAAACAAATCCCCTTGCGAATATTCTTTCGAGGTTAATAAACATGTTTACAACACTGAGGCAATATTGCTGCAAACCAATTATTTCCATTTTTCCATTGTAAATTTTATAGTTTGAATTTTTATTTGATATATTGTAACAATATTGTTACAATATTGCTGCAAGGTTATACAATTGTGGCGAACGTTTTTTTTAATTAAAAAAACGAGACGCACCAATAAAAATGTCCCTTTGGGAAGTACCATCCATATGATAGGTTTCAAAGTGGAAATCTTTGTACGCATAAGTGTCTTTTTCAATTTTTATAAACTAAACTTTTTTATATTTCAAGTATACATAAAATTTTATGTGAAATTAAACATTTTGTTTTTATCAAAGGACTTCTATTGAAATCAAATATGGGTGATCATAGTTAATATTAATATAATTTTTTCTAGGTACTTTCGGTAGACGTATAAAAAAAGTTATCTTTGGGTTTCTCCTGAAATCAATCAATGATTATTATTTAGATAATTCCAATATAATGTGTAGTGGAATGAAAGAATGTGTGAAGATTAAAAGTGGTGAATCTTGTATTACAGTTCAAAAGAGAATTTTGATTTATGATTTATCAGATTTATATAAAAATTGGATTAAAGACAGTGGTCACAAAACTATTCCTTGCTTAGCATTTTTTAGTCAGATGAGACCGAAAGAATGTGTATTTGCTGGAGAACAAGGTACTCACAACATATGTGTATGTTCCATTCATCAAAATGTAAAACTGAAATTATCGGCTATAACATCAAATATTAATTATAAAGAAGTTATTGAAGCTTCTGTATGCTCCATTGATAATACAACTTGTATGCTAAGAAAATGTGATCAGTGTCCAGAAGAAGAAGGTATTCGTCAATTTCTTACCTCTTGTGTTGACGATGTAAATACAGAATGTGTGGAGTATAGTAATTGGGTTCCCATAGTGGATTCTCTTATCCACTCCAACCACATGCACGGAGCGAATAGGTATACGCAGTTACGCACCAGGACACCAGCGCATGCGCCAAGCAATAGGAGGACACGCGCTCTCACCTCATTGGTCAGAGCGTGCACTGGTGCGCTAGCGCTTATATGTTGTAGAGACGACCTAATCGTTTTTCTCGGTAAGGCCTACGCCTCCTTAGACCCATCGGATTTTCACTTTCCCCCACTCCCGCCACCACACTTCTGCTTCCGTAGGTCAGTCCATTCTTCAGATATAAAAGCGAAGTAGCGTCCAAGAATCGGCAGTTGATTTTCGACCTTTAAAATTTGATTTTCGCCGTAAGCAGCACGCACACACAGTCATTCCCAGGCTCATCTTTGAAAGTGCATTCGAACGCTCCCGCAGTCTCGCACGTTGACTATAGTGAACCATCTCGAACGAATTAATAGCGACACTTTTGTGAACAGCGTAATACTTGTCACAGAGG
This sequence comes from Torymus aiolomorphi, assembly GCA_036365515.1. Lineage (NCBI taxonomy): Eukaryota > Metazoa > Arthropoda > Insecta > Hymenoptera > Torymidae > Torymus > Torymus aiolomorphi. The sequence goes on along the minus strand of CM070873.1, from coordinate 62,122,706 downwards.
ACTGCTATTTGAACCCAGATTTCCTCACTGTTAGCATATCTGCGCCTACTGCCGCTCAGAAAGTAAATCTACACTTTTCCACTTCTTTATATCGGCTCTTCTCAGAGCCACAATTTACAGATCTATATATATACACGTACATATTCATTCGAACGTTTGAGATGACCTGCCGCCCAAGGCACACTACATCATCTCAACAAATATCCTAAATATTCAATATAAACTTCAGGTACTATACATTCCAATACTCCATTCTATTAATCTTTTAAGTTAAGATAGTAAAAAAGATTGTACTTATTTTTGAAACATTAAGGACGTCGATTAATTTAATCATATTTCTTAAAGCTCAAGAACTCGCAGTTTATTTGGGTCAGTAAATTGTAAATAATTATAAAATATATTATTTAAGAATATTGTGTATTTATTTGCATAATGGTTCTCACTAAAGAAGAACTTGTAAGGCGAGCGATTAAATCGGGGGACACAATGAGGACCTTACATTTGCTAAGGTCGCTAAACGTGGACGTTAACAGTGATAGGCTTCCCAGCAGCGCAACGTTTTTACACGAAGCGGTCATACACAAAAACAGTAAGCTAGTATTTTTCCTATTAAAACTTAAGGCCAACCCAAACAAACGTTGTAAGAAAGAGTTGACGCCATTGCACATTGCTATAAGTAATAACTCTATTGACATAATACAGATATTACTTGACTATGGAGCTAATTTAAATAAAAAATACAAAGGGAAAACCCTATTACAGTTAGCCATAGAGGCTAACCAATACCGGATTGCGAAGATTCTCTTAGAAAGGGGAGCTTCGATGAAAATAGCGTCCGGTTATCGTGGGCTAGTTGAAATAGCCATGATTAATAAGAATATAAAATTATTCGGTTTGCTGCAGAAGTATCGCGTAAAACAAGGTTTACCATCAGCTCCAGAGCTAAAAGTAGAAGTCACTCCGACCGTAAAAAAATCAAAACAAGGTGAGGAACAATCCCTACGCATTTGGGTTTTGAGGAGGAATGCCTTACGGAGCTTAGAAAAAAATGTAGCTCTACAACTGATTCCTGAACCCCCGAAGAAAGCGTCAAAACAATGCGTTATCTTGTAGTTATTAAAAAAATATGAGATAATAATAGACTTGAGAAATCGTAGCATAATATATCCAATAAATGTTTATATTACCTTAAAATTTTAGTAGATTTTTAGCTTTGACAGGACCTTGGACATTTTCCTATTATAATATAAAATCATTTTTGAAAAATAAATATAAATGATTTGAATGGCTCAGCTTCCGAAATAATAGAGAAAGATAGGAAAATCGAGAAAGGAAACGAAAATTCGAGAACATTTAATCGTAATTGTTGTCATCCTTCAAAGTATAAGGAACTAGAAAAAACGAAATAATGACATTCTTTTACGAAAAAAGGGCGTTTCGTCCAAATTACTAGAGTGGACTGATCAGTGATGCTCTGGAACCGTCATCAGACGCCTACTCGTCGGATGGTTTGACGAGCCTATATGTAGTAGAAATAAATTTCTACTACTAGATGGCAGCTCCACAATCTAGTAGTAGAAAATTATTTCTACTACATATAGGCTCGTCAAACCATCTGACAAGTAGGCGTCTGATGACGGTTCCAGAGCATCTTTGATGAGTCCATTCTATTAACCTGGACGAAACGCCCCTTTCTTCGTAAGAGAATATCGTTATTTCATTTTTTCTAGATCCTTATACTTTGAAGGATGAAAACGATTTCGATTTAATGTTCTCGAATTTTTGTTTCCTTTCTCGATTTTCCTATCTTTCTCCATTATGTCGGCAGCTGGGCCATTTCAATCATTTATATTTATTATAACTTTACTGCCATTAGAATCCTTACATCTACCTGATTTTTGAAAAATGTTGATTTCAAAAGAATAATAAATGAAGTTCAATATCTAATATCGTCCAATTAATTTTATAAATGGCTATTCTAAGACAACAAAATAATATAGGCAGTAATTTGAGCCGAACCGGTCTCGCCTTTGGGCTTATTTTCTAGGTGAGCTGGTTAGCTCGGTTGTTGTTTTGCCTAATGGGCCTACGCATCTACACCAAGCAATTCTCGTTTTCAAAAATCCTCATAAATAGGATTGCCAGCTTTTAAAACTTCTGGAAGACGAGTATTGTAACTAGGCTGAAAATCACAACCTGAGTCACTTCCAGGCGGACTTTGGATTATTGTTGGTAGAGCTGTAATGACTGTACATTGCCCAAATCGCATTTTTCATTGCTATAGCCGAATATTCATGTCAACGAATTGCCAAACCATAATACACATGTTTAGGAACCCGTTTCACAATAGAATTATACCTGCTGAGAGTGCTGAGCGAATGTCACAGTACCGCTCAACTACTAAGCAGCAGCTGCGTGCTGTCATCCGCCGTTCTCTTTGGACGCTCATTATAACTTTGAAACCAGTGCTCCGATTGGTATGAACTTTTCAGTGAATATTTTTGATGATTAGTATTTTGAAAAAATGCAAAAAATCGATTTTTTCGACATACCCAACTAGGTGTAGTCCGCAAAACGGTTAAATTAACCATATTGCTTCCCCAAAGAGGAAGCTTTGTAACGAACAATTTTTGGGACAAAAAAGTATTAAAAACATTTTTTAAGAATAGTGGCATAATATTTTTTTGATTTTGAGAAATTTTTTTTCCTGTGCGTGCGTGTGTGTGTGTGTGTGTGTGTGTGTGTGTGTGTGTGTGCAGAAGATATCTCGAGAATGCATCGATAGATTGTAAAAAACATTGTAATAGGTATTATAATTAATATCTAAGATAACGAAAATCATATGAATTCACTAACTGGAATTTATTGATATAATACAATGAGTTACTTAGAAAATAACATAAAGTTTTCGTGTCAACGGTCATATACTTAATCGCTGGGCGATCGGAGTCGTAATATAAAGTTTTCGGGCGAACAAGAATGTCGCTGTAACATTAAATTTTTACTCTTTTTCAAATAGAGAATTGTTTCGTGATACTTTACTTAGCTTTCTAGACGGAGATTAACATCACCGATGCACTGCACATCATCAGTAGTTACGGCTTAGCTTGGCGATGCTGTTCGTCAGGTGCGGACTACTTTGGCGATGATCCTGATGTAGTCTACGTTGCAGGCTATAACAAGAGGGTTCGTCCGGAGGGTATCCCAGAGGAACTTGCCGCAGATTCTATGTTTCTTTTAAAATCGTTACCGCGACTAACAATAACATCAATTAATATCGCGCTGTATTATTTATATCTCGTAATCGCTATAAACTTACCTCGTGTCGGGTTGAGGACTCGCCAGGATTGAAGGAGAGTGCGTGCGAGAGACGTCTACTCTGAGCGTCTGTTCGCCGCTTTCTAAGATATTTGCGCGATCGCTTGTGCGACGAGGCTCGTGAATTTAGACCGATGATCGAAATTCCAGAGTCACGTATCGTGTTTATAGTTACACTCGTATGTACATCTTCGCCTATCCCTGACTTATAATACATCGTACTAAATATTCGTTACGCGATTTCGACGAGACAAAGCTTATTCTCTTCGATTTTGATACCGCTTTCAAATCCACAATAGTTTTTAAATGTTTACTGATTGTCTTTTTTTTTATGATCAAAAAACGATTTTTAAATTTCAATTTTTCTCATTTTTTTATGATAGGGCATTTTTTTTCAATTTTTTAAAATGCATTTGAAAGGGCATTAAATTACCTACATTTTCTTTTTTTAAAGATTTGAATATCTATCGTCCTTCATTTGTTATTAAGGTAAATGTGTCATTTTCTTCTCTAATTTTTATCTCAGAAACTATTCCAGATTTTTACACGAAATTCTTATGAGTCTGAAGTTTGCATCGTTGGAGTGCAATGAAATAATTTTATACAATTTATTAAAGTCATTAAGCAATGGAAATTTTATCTAAATCTTTGTTATAAAGTCATTTGATGCATACTATAAAACAATAAATCTACACGCAAAATAAATATTAATTATTTTAAACTTGAGGTAAAATCAAATATTTTTTATTCCCATTTCAACAAATATGGCCCCTTCTTCCCTGAAAAGCGGGACAAAAGTTAGATTTGTTTCCCTCTTTCAACAAATTTAACGTTTGCGGGAAATATGACGATGTTTCCCTCTTTTTGCCGGCCGCCGCCCATGTTTACAAACACTCCCCATAATTCCGTCGGTCCCATTTTCCAAATAGAAAAGTGGCCACAGTTGAGATGGGAATAAAGTACTATATGTAACTCGGGAGAAAAGTCGATGAGTCCCTCAGGTGATCACTGCCCTCGCTTCGCTTCGCTCGCTCGGGTGAACCCACCCGCGGGAATCAAGAGCGACTTTTCTCCCTTGTTACATAATGTACTATTTATTATGTTGCACTACAACGTTGCAAAGTTCAGACCCATAAATTTTTACCAGTTATTAAGCATAAAAAGTACTTCTCCCTGTAAAAATTTCAAGAGGTTATATCGATAGGTTAACGAGAAAAACATTGTGTTTTCGTTGTCGCACGATAACTGGAGTAAGAATCAATGAATCTTTATGAAATTTCGCAGTGGTAGCTCTTTTAAACTTCTGAAACCCTTTCGTTGGCCAACGGAAAATGTTCATAAGATTCGAAGATATTTGAGGTTAAATTTGTTTTTTGAAATTTTTCAAATCTCATTTTCTTGAAAACGATTGGACAAACTAACTTAAAATTTATAGGCCGTCTAGCTCACGTTATGAAGAATATATGAACAAAATTTGATTAAGATTGCTCGATTATTTTTGAAGATATTCGTTTTTAGAATTTTGAAATTTTTTGTATTTAATTAAAATTTTCCGATTAGTGTTTAAAATAATTTATTAGAGCATATTATTATTTTTGTTTAATACATATTGTTTACAATTAATTGTACTTTTTAACGCAAATAATTTATGTAATAGCATGACAAAAAATTAAGTTAAAATTTAAAATTTTTGTATTAAGATCCTTGGGTCTATCCGAGGAGAAAGTGTAGCTCAGGTATAGGTTTAGAAAAAGGTTCGACCGTCGTTAGCTAGTGAAAGCGCGGGCAGATGTTTGTTTTTCTGCTTGATCCCCAAAAGTTTATTGCACCGTCCAAGAGAAAATCGTACTTAGTGGTGAATGTCCAAGGAAATATATTTTTTTATTATAAAGAAGAATAGGTACAGTTAGTCCAGTATATTTTTCAAACTCCCGTTTATAGCTTGAAAGTTTGGCAATTTTCCACTTTAAAATACTAGAAAAATTCATTTAAAATTCTTATTTTTACTTGTACAACTAAATTAAATAAGTTTTTGTAAAACTTCTATATTCTTAGGAATGTTTGTTATAGCTTTATAAGCAAGTATATAGTATATTAAATATTTTATTCTATAATGTCCATTATTTATGATTAAAATAATGTTTCACTACTAAATATTTCAAATATAAAATGTTATATCAATATAAACAATGTTTTATCGTTAGAATTTTACGTTTAAGGTGGTTCGAGCGGTCTAGTAGACCTAAAGCTATGAACATTTTTTACAAAAATTTACACATTTCAATCTGAAAACTGATATAACAGGAAAAAGGGTTTTTAACATAAAGGAAGAAATTTTGTTATCAAATTTTCAATCTTGCAAAAGTAGATTTTTTCTACTCAAAAGAAATTCAATAAGTAAAGATAATCTTTTTTCTTTTTCATTCAATTTTAATTTGCAAAGTCTCATGCGCCTCTCTCGCCTGCATGCCCTACAAATTGCAATAATAAGAATTACCTGCAAACAGTGAAGTTTTATTATACAATTTAAATTTAACAATGTGTGAAATCTTAATATAGTTTTCATATTTGCCTTTTTACATAAATAAATTTCATCAGGAGCTTCATGCAAAATTTAGAAATATCTTCAGATGTAAAAATCTTAGATTTTTTTTCTTGTATTTAGCATTAGTTTTCTTCAAAAAAGCTTGTAATTTGTAATAAACACTAATGTCAATATTATCAAAGTTTTTGATAGTGCATTTCAACGTCGAGTACTTTGTCCACAAATTCGATGGAGCAACAGTTATTGATAATTCTTTAAAATATGCTAAAAACATCTCTTCTACAAATAATGAGGTTTTTTTGGTAGAACGCCATGTCTTGAATTGGTTATAAGTAGCTATGTATAAACGTTTCGAAGTATCAGGTAATAAATTCAGTGCAACTTCTTTAGCACTTTCAGCAATTTCAGGTGACAATTCGTTTCCACAATCTGATAAACTTGTGTCACTATCAAAAGACATGATTATTAATAACGTGCACTAATAACCATCGCTTGGTCCACACTGAGAGATACAAGACAACGTGAACGATGTCATATGTGCATGTGTTCGTCTGACAGTCCCACGTTTTGTTATTATACGAACTTGAAACATGCAAGACTATCTTGTTTTTGACGTTGTATAAGCTGCGCACGCACAATATACTTCTCGCCCATTGCTAGGCAGTGCGTGTATAGGGTTCTTCTTGCACGGACTAGAGACACATATAATCGAGCTTCTCGCACGCCGTTTTAAAAAATCTATTTTTATTCTGATTCCCTTTGTATGTTAAAATATAATTTAAGATATATAATTATTATTTATTAAGTTATTTAATAATTTGAATGAGCTCCACCTTTTCCCATACTTTCACCAATTAAAAATTAATATTTTAGAAAAATATAAATCCCAAAATAATTTAGTCGTTTATTAACGGACTAATCGTTTTTCTCGGTAAGGCCCACGCCTCCTTAGACCCATCGGATTTTCTCTTTCCCCCACTCCCGCTACCACCGTTCTGCTTCCGTAGGTCAGTCCGCTCTGCAGACATAAAAGCGAAGTAGTGTCCAAGTATCGGCAGTTGCTTTTCGACCTTTGCCGTAAGCAGCACGCACACGCAGTCGTTCCCAGACCCATCATTGAAAGTGCATTCGAACGCTCCGGCAGTCTCACACGCTGACTATAGTGAACCTTCTCGAACGAATTAATAGCGATACTTTTGTGAACAGTGTAATACTTTCCATAGAGGATTGCTATTTAAACCTAGGTTTACTCACTGTTAGCATATCTACGCCTACTGCCGCTCGGAAAGTAAGTCTACACTTTTCCATTTCTTTATATCGGCCCTTCTCAGAGCCACATTTTACAGATCTATATATTGTATATATATATACACACGTACATATTATTCGAACGTTTGAGAAAATTTTTTTTAAATAACCTAAATATCCAATATACACTTCAGGTACTATACATTCAAATGCTCCACGCTATTAATCTTTTAAGTTGAGATAGTAGAAAATATTGTGCATATTCTTGAAACTTCAAGGACGTCGGTAAATTTTAAATAATTACAAAGTACATTATTTAAGAATATTGTGTATTTATATGCAACATGGTTCTCACTAAGGAAGAACTTGTAAGGCGAGCTATTAAATCCGGGGACACAATGAGGACCTTACATTTGCTAGGATCCTTAAAAGTGGACGTCAACAGTGACAGGCTTCCCAGCGGCACAACGTTTTTACACGAAGCGGTCATACATAAAAACAATACGCTAGTACTTAACCTATTAAAATGTAAGGCGAATCCAAATAAATGTTGCAAGAAAGAACTGACGCCATTGCACATTGCTATAAGTAATAAGTCTTTTGACATAATAAAGATATTACTTGACTATGGAGCTGATTTAAATAAAAAATACAAAGGGAAAACCCTATTACAGTTAGCCGTAGAGGCTAACCAATACCGGATTGCGAAGATCCTCTTAGATAGGGGAGCTTCGATGAGAATAGCGTCCGGTTATCGTGGGCTAGTTGAAATAGCCATAATTAATAAGAATATGAAGTTATTCGGTTTGCTGCAGAAGTACCGCGTAAAGCAAGGTATAACATCAGTTCCGGAGCTAAAAGTAGAAATCACTCCGACCGTAACAAAATCAAAACGGGGTAAGGAACAACCCCTACGCATTTCGGTTTTGAGAAGGAATGCCTTAAGGAGTTTAGAAAATAATGAAGTTCTACAACTGATTTCTGAGCCCTCGAAAAAAGCATCAAAACAATGCGTTATCTTATAGGTATTAGAAAAATCTGAGATAATAATAGACTTGAGAAATTGTAGCATAATATATCCAATAAATGTTTATATTACCGTAACATAAAACTTCTAGCTTTATGCATGTCGTATACAAAATAAGGTGATCAATAGAAAATTTTAATATTTTTAAATCTTTATAAAAATATTTTAAAAATCGCACATTACTAGTTGTGAATAAACTGTTAAATTTTCAATAAATTCCAACCTGAACGTACTTTATTAAATAAGATAGTATTTCAATGAAAAAAACCGCTGCCAATTCATTGGCCCGTAGCTTCCTCAAACTTAATTTGCTGATTCCTTTGATTAATTTTTAATAACAAAATTTATAATTTTTTCAACAATTTATGACATAATTATAATTAAATTCATTTATGAAGATTTAAAAGTATTTATTTTTAAATTTATTTATTTATTTATTTAGATCAACGGGCAAGAATGCCCTAGGTTTAACATAATATATACATATATAACATATAAGATATAATATACTAGTTACATTCAACGCACTTCGCGCATATTATTTATCTACTGTTTTTTGTTTTTGAGGTTATGAACATGATTAAGTTAGTTTCAATTTAAAAGTTTGTTTGAGTTTAAATTCTACGATAATAATGTAAGTTTGATAAGTCAAATAATGAAATTTTTCTTATACTATTTTAATTATTCAGCAGTTTTGGATACTTAAACGCAAGAATTCAATCTTGAAAATTCAGACATAATACTATATTTTGGCGCTTATACTATATAGACCAATCAAATGAGTACAACAACCAATCAAAACAGTCTTATTGTGATGACAGATTTCATCCATCATTTTTTAAAAAGAGGATAACATCATTAGGGAGTTATAAGCTATTAAAAAAACATACGTTTTTGTTTTTGTTGATAACTAAAGAACCATGATAGCTAGAAAAATAATTTTTTTAGAAAATATAGGTATTTTAATTCTCTTTCGAATGCTATCCACCCCATTCAGATACATAGAGCCGTTTTCGAGAAATTACGATTTGAAAAAAAGGTTAAAAAAAATTTGAACCTCAAATATCTCTGAAATTTATTGACCAATCATTTTTTCCAACGAACTCGACCGAGAACTATCCAAAATCTACCTCTAGGAGGAATTTTGAAGCGATTAAGTCAATTTTACTCCCGTAATCGTTGGACATAGAAAACTCGTTTTTTTCATTTTTCAATTTTTTTCTCAAAAACTAACCAAAAGAATGGTTCCAAATTTTCACAGATTATAGCTATTTATATTCTGCATTATCATGATTTTTCTCGAAAAAATTGACCGTTTAGTTTGGGAGTTATACGTTTTTTAAAATAAAACACGTTTTTGTTAATAACAAAAGAACCGTGATAGCTAGAAAAATATTTTTTTTTTTTAAATATAGGTTTTTATGCTCTTCCGAATGCCACCAATCCGATTAAAATATTTCGAACCTATCATTAAAAAAAAGCAAAAATAAATTTTGAGAAAATTGAAAATTCGAAATAAAACAAAAACGCATCGGCCCAATCAAAAAACGGATTTTTGACCCGCCATCACACAAAAAAAAACGAAGAAAATGAGAATTCTCCGGTTAAAATCGACCGAGTAGAAGCTGAGATCCAGGCGTATACACACACACACACACACACACACACACACACACACACACACACACACACACACACACACACACACACACACACACACACACACACATACACACATCCATACAGACATTTTTCAAAAACCATGTATTTTGATTCCTAACATCTCGGAGAATAATTATAACATGTTTTTACAACAACTCAAAAAATTACTATCACAAAGCTTCCTCTAGGAGGAAGCAATAAAATGTTAACAGGTAAAAGAAAAATTCAAACTCAAATTTACAATTCAAACCGAACACCAAAATAAGTACAAAATCCAACCCAACGCCCCCCTAGCTATTTCGCTATTCCGTAGTATAACTTCTCGATACGCTCGACCAGCGTTAAAAATAATCCGATATTTCACCCTTTGTCGCATTGTCCCCTAAGCAAGCCCCAATCACCTGAACCACAGTGGCCTTTTATGTAAATTGTATTTTATGGCCTCGCGTCACCGCCAGTAGAGGTGAAAAAAAACATCAATTCCAGTGCTCACGCGCATGTGCAGTAGTGGCGGCGGCTGTCGAAGTCTCACCCGCTCTCGCGGGAGAATCGCGGAGTTGAGGATTTATGTTAATTATCGCCCTCGCGTGAAGTTGGACATTCGGAGGTGCGAAGACTGATGGCTCCGCTATTAGTGAAAGAGGAAGAGAGAGAGAGAGAGATGGTGGGGAAGGAGGGAGTTTGACGTGGGTGAAGAGGTAATTTCGAAAAACTGCAAATTTATGGCGGATGGAAAAGTTCGCGCGAACTGGGAATTTAATTGCAGCAGTTTTGGATGCGTTCGACTGCGCGTTTGTATTAGACTTGTAATACGAATTTAAAATACTTTTTGAATAATTTTCGGAATACTTGAAATAATTCAATGAACTTTAAAATTTTTGTAATCAATTAATTTAAAAAATTCTGAATATTTTGATATAATTAAATTACATTGCATTAAGTGTTTCCACGTATGAATAATTTTTCAAATCATAATAAATTTAATTAAATTACAATTCAACAATTTGTATGATATTTTAATATTTTAATTATACGTATAATAAAATTAATGTATTTCTTAATATTTATATAAAAATATTGCACGAAATGCACTGAAAATTGTCAATTTTATATATCGTATATACTGATAATTAATAAAACATTTTAAATTCTCTACTTTAAGGCAGACAGGATAAAGTAATTAAGCTTCTTAACAATAAGTAACTTCGACACTGATAGTACGTACAATAAGTAGAGATTATGTAACTTGATCAGTGAAACTTACCTGAAACAAAAATGAACATATTTTGGTTAATAATCGTAAATCATTATAAAAATAATAAATGTCATATTAAAAACACGTATTTTATATTATGCTATACTACTATACTACTAAAATCTACATACGCTCATACAAATGTGCTGTATTGCTAAATATTTCTTTCAGCTGAGCTCAACCGGATAAGGTCAATAAGTTATTAACAAAAAAAACCGCTGCTAACTACTTTAGCAGAATGCTTTCTCAAAAAGAAGAGCATTACATTTTTTTAAAAATATAAATAAATTTTTCTAATAAAAATATTGAGAATGTGTATTCTTAAAAGTTAAAACATACTTTAATTATTTCATACAAATTTATTTTTTCATTATTTTTACGAGTAGAAGCTTATACTATCTCGCAATATACACACACACACACACACACACACACACACACACACACACACACACACACACACACACACACACACACACACACACACACACACACACACACACACACAGACACACACACACAAATATATATATATATATATATATATATATATATATATATATATATATATATATATATATATTATCAGTTTTTTTAGAGAGCATTTAGTCAGAATAAATTAGAGTTTACATTAGCCGGTGCCTTTAAAGATTTGGTGGTAGGAAAATCATGGGTCGGGAGTGTTTTAACACGGTTTGGTAGGCACCGTGGCAGTGAGGTCCCGATGGGCTGTCATAGGTAGGGCATATAGTCTTCAATACCTTTAGGATAAGTAAGATTAACAATCAATGACAATTCCAACACTATCGAGCAAAAATGTAATAATAGAAATCTATTAATTTGAGAGGGAGCATGTTGCGGATATAAACGGAAATTATGAAACTAATGAGTAGATCACTTTTTGAAAATAAAGTCTGTTAGTAGATAATGTATTTCAAAATTTATAACAAAATAAATATGAAAATCGAAGTTAAAAAGATTTTCTTTAAATAGGTATGCACAAACAATAACAGCGGCATTATGATGCAAATATAATTTTGATTAGAGAGGTGACGTACAATGTAACATTTCTATAAAGGTTATTTTTTTATAAATTATTTGTTTCATAATCTTAATTTCATTAATATTTCAGATGATTCAGTAATCTAAGGAAACGTTAATAGAAGATTATTATGGATATACCAAATCGCGCATTCAGATCTATTAAACTAATTCATATCATACAGGTGTACTTGTTCATTTTCGAGAGGCCTTCTGGCTTTCCCTCTCTGAGCCAATAAATTTTTTTCATTATTGGCTCAATCAAGTGTTCATTGTGTTTTATTATCCTCCCTCTATAATTATGAAGAGTAGAAATGCTTTTTTCTCTAGTTTTATTTTTTATTTTTGAAATAATATTTAAGACTCCCCAGAGTTAAGGTAGTTCTTACCCAAGAAAACGATCGTTAAAAAAGTATTCTATATAATCTATTGCTCAAATATTATATTACAAGTGATAGTAAAATCCAAAAGTAGGTTGCTTTAAGTAACAGAAAAAATTTTTCAAATATAAATTATATACATTAAAGCCTAAAAGTTGCTAAATAAGGAAAAATATCACAAAAAGTCATGAATTATTTTTGTTTTTTATTCGAGTTTTTTATTAAAAACGCTATTTTGTTTCTCAAGCGTTCTTCGATAAATTCACCGCATGAAATTATCAATAAATCATTTTACACAAAGTTAGAGAAATTTGTTAAAAAAAAAAATTACAAAAACTTAGCAACTAATAGCTCTAACTTTGTGTAAAATGATTTATTGATAATTTCATGCGGTGAATTTATCGAAGAACGCTTGAGAAACAAAATAGCGTTTTGAATAAAAAAATCGAATAAAAAACAAAAATAATTCATGACTTTTTGTGATATTTTTCCTTATTTACCAACTTTTAGGCTTTAATGTATATAATTTATATTTGAAAAATTTTTCTGTTACTTAAAGCAACCTACTTTTGGATTTTACTATCACTTGTAATATAATATTTGAGCAATAGCTTATACACTATACTTTTTTAACGATCGTTTTCTTGGGTAAGAACTACCTTAAATGGTTATCGTTTTAAGAAGAGGCTTTTTTCAAGACTTTTTTCAAAATAAAGCTAAAAAAGGCGCAGAACTTCAGTTTTTTTAATGTTAGGTAGGGTCTAATATTGCAGCTTTCTTCATATTTCTACATCCAAAAGCATATGGCAAAGTTTAAGTTGAATCCGTGATCCCGGAGTTCGTAGCCTCTCCTAGTGAGTTGTGTACGACTCAAAATGCCCAATCCTCTCTCAACACATGTAAAAATTTTCGATATTTCCATATTTTTCTTGATTTTTTTTAACCGACTTAATAATATCCGATCGGACCGAAAAAAATGTGAATAGATAGGAAATTTCAAGACCTTTCGGAAAATGGGCCTACTTCCGACCGATATCCAAACCCGGCGACGAAAAAAAATTTTTCGATTTTTCCATATTATTCTTTTTTATTTTTTAAGTACTTAACATTACCCGATCAACTATATAATTAAACTTGCACAACTTCAAAATAAGCTTTATGTACCTGCCAAAGATAAACTGCGGACTAATTTATAACACACACACACACACACACCCACTCACCCACAGACACACCCACTCACCCACTCACCCACTCACACACACACACACACACACACACACACACACACACACACACACACACAGACATTTTCTAGAAAACACATATTTGACTCAGGGAGCTCAGAAATATCGAAAATCATCGAAATCTCGAAGTCGAAAAATTTCATCGTTACCAAGCTTTCTCTTTGAGAAAGCAAAAGTGCACCAATAAATTGATCGTCACCCCAATGACAAAAATTCAAATAGCAAGCTCATGTCATCCCTTCGAAAATTCGTAAAATATTATAATTTCGGTGTTTTGTGCGAATAAGCCATCCGATGTCGTATTAACGAGGACGATATTTTCGTTCGATTTTGTGGAAGCGCACAAAGATACCTTCAACCTCTCTTAGTCTCTTTACACATACACACACACGTACAACACGAAAGTTCCGCGGCTTCACTTGCGTTTCAATTTCCCAAGGAAGCAGCAGTGCATCGGGCGCACCGAGCTAATGAATAATCATTCCATATTATCAACCATTTAAATGCGCCAACGCTCGGATGCGCCAAGTTGGCGAGCGCGCGCCCGAGAACTTCCTTCCCTTCCATTCCAAAGCTGTCGCACGCTTTACGATTGAATAGGATGGCAAAAACATGCGAGGTACAGTTTTTTTTGGGTTCCAGAAGAATAACAGCGCAGGCTGTTTCCAGTAAAGTGCGTTGATTTTTTTTTTTTATATAAGGTCGACTGGTTTATAACTCTTTTATACTATACCGAGTATTTTTTTTAATGGCATTTGTTAGGAGGGAGACGTCAATTATTAGGTATAGATTTTATAATTAATATTGTTGTGTATTAACACATTTTTTTCCTTTAACTTATATGATAATTATATAATGAAATATATATTTTAAAACTTTAGCTCTGTCACGCTTAATTGATAAAAATTTATACATTTGTAATAAAATTTTATATATTCTTATGTACATAATTATTTATCTTAATATAAGCTGTAATATGCTAATATCAACTGTAACGAATAACTCAAAAGTGATCTCTTCACAGACAGTATTAATAGTCCAACAAAACTTCCAAAAATCTTATTCCACCATATCAACATTAAAGTACACGTCAAACCTATAATTCATACCCATCGCGAAATCCGTGCGAGTAATACAATTTATCGCCGTCAAGTTGATTTATCCCACCTTAAGTGACACTTTCGTTACAACGTCCGTTCGGCTAACAACTCACACTCGGCTCACTCCACAAAGAACTCCATATTTCACGCTTCAAACCCGCCAAAAAAACCGACACAATTCACGCCCTTCACTATCTCTCGCTCGCTCTTCCTCTCGAACATAAAAACTTTGATAACCGCTCGCACACACGAGCGTCGGGCAAAAAGTCAAGCGCCGAATCATCACTATACCCGTGCCGCGCGAAATATACGACTCCGAGCACGCGCACACTCGTAACCCCTCACGTCATACCGGCCGCATAATCAAAATCCCATAAATCCGGCTTTATTATCCGAACTAGCGAAATCGAGCGGGGCGGCCCGCCCCGGAAAAAAGGTCCGCGAAAAAGCGAGCAGCGGCAGCAGTCGCCTGGTAATGAAAGCGTCCATCCATCAAACTCCGTGCGCGCGCGCGTAATCGAGCGTTTGTAGCGAGAGTCAGAGAGAGAGAGAGAGAGAGAGAGAGAGAGAGAGAGAGAGAGAGAGAGAGAGAGAGAGAGAGAGAGAGTCGCGGGGCTCGCGCGCTTATCAATCAAACGCCCGAGCGCCGATTTGTCGATCGCTTACGAGGCGCGAGCGGATTTTTTCGGACGTTCGTAAAGGAGTAGTATAGTATAGGTAGTGTAATTGCGCAAGAGGTTGATTATACGCGTGTTTATAGGGAAGGCAAGCGCGCGTCGATATAACACGGGGATGGTCACGTGGTTATAAAGGACTGGGAGAAGCAATAGTTCGCGTTTTCATGAGGTATGGAGGCGGAAGTGTTAGGCGGCAGGAGGGAGTCGAAATTACGGGTTTGATGTCGAGACAGTAAAATACGATGAAACCTCTGGTCTTTAAGTGCTGTACTTAAGAACGTGGTAAGTGTGCGCGCAAATACTCGGAAAAGAATAAGATAGTGATCTTCTTTTATCGTGTACTTTTTTGTATGGTTGTATCTGATATGTGCTCGTGTCTGTGAGTCAATGGGTGGAGTATAGTTGCACATACGTTTCATGAAAAGTATCTAACAAAAGATTTAATTATAAGTTAATAAATTTTGAAACATTTTGTTACTTTATTTTCAAATATTTTAAACTATTTTTATAAAATTAATAAATATTGAATGAAATTTTTATATTTTTATGACGTGCTACAAATTTCTATTGTCAAAATATTCTATAAATTTTTTAAAAACTTGTGAAATATTTTTGACAATAATAATTTTATAAACACGGGTGGACTAGGCCTACATAATAATATGTAATGTTTATTTCGTACTACGTAATATACATTATAAATTATATGTATTATACATTTTAAAACATGATGTAATACATGGGGAAACCACTTATCAAAAACGCGTCGAGGTATCTACCCCTGGGTGGTGTGGAAACGATACTAAATATTTTTATACCTTTTCTTAAAATTTTCATAAATTAAGTTTAGTTTGCAAGATTAATAAATTTTTTACATTGGTGAATCATATCTGCTTTCAGAGCGCTCCCGGCGCTCCTTGATAATCAATGCAATGAAGCAATCAAATATATGTGTAAATCCACAAAACCGTTACACTTTTTGTGTTACAAAACTGCCGAAGATTTTTCTAGAAGCACACTTCCCATACATGATTTGTTCGTTCTTTATACGTTAAATAATATAAAAGTAATGTTGAACAAGTGGAAAAGCTTTCGTGACACGATTTTATTTATTAAATATGATTTTTTTAAAATGCTCAAAAATTACCCTTTTTCAAATGACAGTCATTTTATCAGGAAAAATAATACAGAAATTCTCTTTTTTCAAAATTTATTAAATTTATTAAATTTATTATTTTAATTAATACATAATTTTAATTCTCTTTTTTCAGAATTTCTGTATTATTTTTCCTGATAAAACGGCTGCCATTTGAAAAAGGGTAATTTTTGAGCATTTTTTAAAAATCATTTTTAGTAAATAAAACCGTGTCACAAAAGTTTTTTCACTTGTTCAACATTACTTTTCATAACTTAAGGTATAAAGAACGAAAAAAATCATGTATAGGAAGTGTGCTTCTAAAAAAAAATCTTCGGCAGTTTTGTGACACAAAAAGTGTGACGGTTTTGTGGATTTACTCATATACAATAACATTTGTATTTTGATATTTATAAGTATTCATTCTTGACTAGTCCAGAAACATGAAATGAGAATCCAGATTAAAGACTTAATTTTAGTACAAAAACTAACGCACCTTTCACACTGCGACTAGGTGACTATATTTAGACACATTTCTCTACCTATAATTCTGTATGAACAATAATTATCTTTGTTCCCATCTCTACTATAATGGCCATTTTATAGCCTGAAAAGCGGGGCAAAAGTGGCGTCTGATTCCCTCTTTTACTTTATTCCCGCATAATGTAAATTAGCGGGAATAAAATAAAATAGTCTAATTTTTTATGTTTATGGTGAATTGGGTTAATTTTCGTTTACATTAGTATCTATCTGATTCTAAAATTATTTTTTATGTATCTAACGAAAACATCATTTTCACAAGTGGCAATTGATTTATTAAGATCATCAATAATTATTGGTTTATCTACGGTAAAAGAACCACAATCAGTAAAATCAAAAATTCTTTTTACATTTTTGATTTTGATTTTTATGTTCTTGAATTCGAATTTGGAAGGTGAGCTTTACTCTGCAATAACTATTCCATTAAATGATTATAAAATATATATTAGAGATTCTATTTGTGAGATTCTATCTCACGATCGTTTCTACTTGGTGAAAAACGTCAAAGATTGTGTTGTAAAAGTTAAGCAAGAACGTAATTATGGATCAGTTTGTGCAGACTATTGCATTTAGTGAAATTCCACACTTGGAAAAGTAACAAAATTCATATATTTACAGATTATAGCATTATGCAAATTTATAGCGTTTTCATCACTCGAGATAATTTTAGCCTTTTGAAACGTCTTACTTCTACCTCTCGTTACTGGGAAAAAGCTGGAGTGATCGTCTATCGCCTCAATTATAAGGAATATTTTAGCCATAAAAAGAACGTGTAAAATTCTGATTGTAGCAACATTTCATTAGATCAATTATCACCATCACTTGGTATTACTACTGTGTGGATTCCCGCGTAAAAATTGAAACTATTGCAACAACATTGCTACTATATTGGAAATTAATATCGCTGATGTATTGGCAATACAGATGTACAACAATTGCAAGGCTATTGGCGCTATTTGCCTTGGGTGTTATTTCCAATGTATTGCCAATATCTTAAGATTTAATTTTCAAAAAAAAAAAAATTCTTGGGTGGATTCGAACTGGGAATCTTCGGATTACTAAACTTGCTCGCTACCCACCGAGCTAATTCGTTGTTTCTGTCAATAAACGAAATAGAGGTTAAATCTAATTCAAAACAAATGATCACTTGTTTCAACTTTTAACCTCCATTTCATTCATTGACAGAAACAACGAATTAGCTCGGTGGGTAGCGAGTAAGTCTAGTAATCCGAAGATCCCTAGTTCGAATCCACCTAAGAATTTTTTTTTTTTAGAAAATTAAATCTTAAGATATTGGCAATACATTGAAAATAACACCCAAGGCAAATAGCGCCAATAGCCTTGCAATTGTTGTACATCTGTATTGCCAATACATCAGCGATATTAATTTCCAATATAGCAGCAATGTTGTTGCAATAGCTTCAATTTTTACGCGGGTTGATACTATCTAGTTTTACATTATTTATTGAGCTCTAATTTGTTCATGAGTAATCAAAATGGACCAACGCTTCTGTACAAGGAAACATAAAAATTAAATATCTTGGCAGGTACGTAAAGCAGTTTATTTTTGTAGATTAACGTTAACTTTAATTATTTTTTTTTTATGATGAATTTTATTTGCCAGAGCTAAGGTGGTCTTCTACCTAATGGCTCCTGAGACCAAAATTACCTGAAAAAATGAATTAAAATATAATTACTATAAAATAAAGGATATGTATCACTAATATAACTTATTTCTAATACAAACTCCCAAAAGATAGGTCTCTTAATCCACTTTATGCAGAATTATGTCATTTTAGAAAAATCAACTGGTGAGCAAGTTTTCTTGGCAATCACTCGATGGATTTTGACGAGAGAAGCATAAACGTACAAAGATTCGTTGTAGCGGGGAATAGTATATTACGTAACTAGGGAGGTAAAAAGTTGGTCAGTCGAGAGCATGTGACAAATATGTGATCTGGGGTGGTCCTCTTTATCCCCGTGTTGCGTATACGATTTTTCACCATACCCGGGCCGAAAATACTACATTCGAGTTTTTGAGCCGGGAACGAAAGTGGTACTTTCGGCCAGGGTATGGTGAAAAATAGTATACATTACGCACCTAGGCGAGGGTGGCAAACACTAGATGCGGGCTGGCCAATTTTACTCCCGTGGAGCGTACACTATTTTTCACCATACCCGGGCCGAAAATATCACATTCGCGATTTTGAGCCGGGAACGAAAGTGGCACTTTCGGCCAGGGTATGGTGAACATTTTATTTTATCCGGCGAAACTGAAAAAAAATATTTTCCCCCGCTAAACTGTGAACTTTATTGACCTGAAAAGTGAGATAAAAGTAGCAGTTTATTCCCTCTTTAGCGAAAATAATGAATATTATTCCCTGTTTAGCGGGAATAATGAATTTCATTCCCTATTTAGCGAGAATAATAAATATTATTCCTTGTTTAGCGGGAATTGAATATTATTTCCTGTTTAAGGGGAATAATATCTATTATTCTCTGTTAAGCGGTTTCTCTAAGTGCGAAACGAGTCTAACTTTGGTCTCGCTTTTCAACGAAAAAGGCGTCTATTTTGGTTAAGATGGAAATAAAGTATTTTATTCCCATCTCTACTATAATGACCAATTTATAGCCTGAAACGCAGGGCAAAAGTCGCGTCTGATTTCCCCTTTTACTTTATTCATTAGTCTAACATAGTCTAATTTTTTACGTTTATGGTGAATTTGGTTAAAACTAACAAAATTATAACACATAAATACAAAATAACTTCTCAAATCTATGAAGTGGCCACAGTGACGATGGGAATAAAGTACTATATGTAACACGGGACTAAAGTCGATCATTCCCTTGGCATTCATTCCCTCGCATCGCTACGCTCGCTCGGGCAGTGAACTCACCCGCGGGAATAATCTGCGACTTTAGTCCCTTGTTGTATAATGTACTATTATTATTATATTACAGATACTGAACCCAGTCTAATATTTACAAGCCATAAAATCAGACATCTATACAGAACGCTTTTTTAGACAAAACAAACATACATCAATAACTGTTAGCGAATGCCAATGTCAACCATGAAACCATATAGTGAGCCCAGCCTCATCACAATTAAATCATCTCGCCAAACACCAAATTTTCCGTAAACAAACTCTGTAGCAGCTCCATTCGCCGGCCCCTATAAAATTTTCTAATTAGTTACGAGCAACACTCACCCTTCTGTCCCTAAATCAGCCAGACGTCAAGACAACAAGAAAACGCCAGAGCAAATCATATTTACTGCTGCGCTCGAAACGAAAGAATTGTCTCCCCGGAAAAATAAGCTCTCTCTTTCTTTCTCCGAATAAATCCCTAATTACGCGGACACGCGTGTTTACGAGCGATTCGACGGGGAGTGGCGCAAAGACGCCGTAATCTCGAGCGAGGGCTTTCCCTCCCTCCCTCCGATTGATATCGGATCTCTCGTGGCGATCGGGGAGCTTTTCCTCGCCGGAGGAGGAAGAGAAAGTCGGCGATAACAGGGAGAGACAGGGAGGGAGGGATCGGACCAGTTAGGGCTATGGACGCGAGTGTCCTACTTGTCTCTGGACGATCCACAGGATGTGCAGTGTTGCCAGCGGTGAAGTGGGCAGTAGGTAGAGGCGATGTTTCGGAATTTCTTTCCCATCGAGTATATGAATTTAAAAATAAAGCTAGAGCGGAAAGCGAGATAAAGGCCGGCGTGCTCGTTGTACAACGCTTGTTTAACAAATCAGTCGCTATTTATATTTCAATTTCGATTCGACATTGCCCGATGGTAAAATTCCATCGGTATTTATTGATTTAATGCTGCTGCAGAGCATTGTATTGGGACGAGATGATCCTTTGCTCTGAAATTATTTTTAAATAAATTAAATTGAGGAGCGTGAGAATAAAGTATTGCTAAAGTGGATTCAAGTAATTATTACAATGAACGACTATTGTATATACTACTATTCTATATATTACTATATCATATGTACACGTATGATATTGAATAAAACTGTGAATGTTATTTTTAGAATCCCATTTAAATGAGATGTGAAATTTTAAATAATTATAATTGTAACATATTCAATCCGCCATGCTTGTTTTCAATAATAATATGCAGAATTATATATTTTTCAAAAAGTCACCTTTACATTTGATTTTATGCTATTGCATTAAAAGAATCTGGAAATAAATCGTTAATATGATTTAAAATAATTCAACATATCTAAAAGTAAGCAATCTGAAAATTGAGATAGAAAATTATACGGCCCACTTGAATAAATAAATACTTGAACGGCAAAATAGGAAACTAGCCAAGTGCCCACCGCTAATTAGATAAATATTTCAACGAAATAAAATTACCTCCGACCCCCGCGGCATTTAAAATTCAACGTACGTATACATCCTCTCAAAAGCGATAAGCCCTCGGTTCTGCCCACCACCGCCCCCCACGCGTAATTAAACCAGCTGCGGAGGTAGAGCGCCAGTGCACATCGCCCTTGCAGCACGCGCCGCGGAAATGTTTTGCGCGAATTTTTCAGCGGTATCAAAGTAAAAGAAATTCCTCGGAGAGAAATTAAAGGCAAGATAACGAGAGAGGGAGAGAGAGCTCGGGCGCAGGCAAGTAAAAAATGAGCGTGGGAAGGAAAAAGCGTGGACGAGAGAGAGAAGCGACACGAGCGAAATCGCGGTAAAAAGTAGCCTTTAGCCTGACGGCGCGTCTCTCATTCCCGGGAGTCGTCCTCGGCGTCGTAGTCGTTTTGACCCCCCCCCCCCCCGCCCCCTGCGATACGTAGGTCAGAGCCGGGAATCCAGCGGATCGATCGTTTCGCTGGACGGACGGAACGCGAGATTTGTCGTCCCCTGCGCATGTGTGTGAGAGTGTATGTGGGAGAAAGAGAGCAGAAGTGAGCGTTTCCGCCTTTCCTCGAGTTCTTGTTCTTACGGAGAGCTGGAATTACGTTTTCTTTGGATGCCACGGGAGAGGATGAATGACCGGCGATCGCGAATGATTTTTGCGCGAATAGAGAGGGTGATATTTTGGATCGTTGAGTTTTTGAGTGTACTGGAGTAGCGAAGGAGGAAGCGAATGTAAAAGAAAAGGAGAAATTTTGTCATTGCTCGAAAAGTAAAAATTAATAGTCTTTATACGAATAAATAGGAATGAAGTTTATTTGTAAAAAAAAAATTGTACGCCGTAGTGTTGTTGACTGCTTTGAAAGAATGCTATTTCAAAGCTAATTTCCTCTTTCGAATTACTTTTCTTCAACTCGGCAGCTTATAGAAAAATTCCAAAAAATTGTCAAAATGTCACGGGCAAGTATTTTTGTCTTTTAACTTGGTTTTTCATCGTATAGGAAATACTTTCCCAATACTGTAAAATAACCAACTGCTTTCTATTTATTCATTCAATGTATTCGCCAATCAAAGGAAACGCACTATATCTTCTCTACTATATCGACCCGAGAGAGCACGCGCGTAAAAATAAGTATCCCGGAACAGCGAGAGCCAGGATTAGGCGCGATAACCGAAATAGCCCTTACACAACCGCCGCGTGCATTTTTCACGAGCTCCGGCGAAAAAAAGAAATCCACAGAAGCCCGGGAATCAACTTCCCTCGCCGCATCCCCCTCCCACACTTACATGTATATATATACCTATACGCACACGCGACAGCTACTTTAAACGCGCGGAGCTCGGAGGTCCATTTCGACCCCAGTGACCGTGAATACGTGCGGGAGCACTCGCAAACTTTTCGCCAACGCACACGTATATAGGCGAACGAGCCGACGGTTATGTAACTAGGTCAGAACTCCACGTGTGGGAGGGAGAGCTTTTTAGCGCGAATGAAAAATGAATCTAATACGTCAATCGCGAGGGAGGGGGAGAGGCGAAAAAAAATTACCGGTAGGCCGAAGTTGGCTGATCAGTAAGCCCCGGCGATATCTCCGGATCGCTCAAGGTTATGTGCTCGCTGGAGTGTGGTGCACGTGTGGTTTGAAGGATTTATCGTTCTGTCGTTCGGTGAATTATTTTCGCAGATTAATGCCTAATGGTGGTTGCTCAATCTTCCGGAGATATGTTAAACTGATCGAAGCGGCTCTGAAACGAATTCGAGTTTCTGAGAGACATCGTTTTTCTTTCTTTGAGTATATGTGAAATGAGCGTTTGATAACGCGAAAAAAAAGCAGCGACGAAGTTACGTCGGTCTTTGAAATAAATTTTCTTTTTTTTAGTGCACATTGTAAATTTGTGTACTATGTGTTAAGGCTGTAAAACTTTTTTACGGGTATACGGGAAAGCAATTTTTTAATACAAACAAGGGATATGAGAAAAACTATTTCGGCAGATATGATCTAACAAATTTTTAGCGTATTATTAGAGAAAAATAAG
Source organism: Torymus aiolomorphi (assembly GCA_036365515.1). Classification (NCBI taxonomy): domain Eukaryota; kingdom Metazoa; phylum Arthropoda; class Insecta; order Hymenoptera; family Torymidae; genus Torymus; species Torymus aiolomorphi. The sequence continues at coordinate 62,099,132 of CM070873.1, read as the reverse complement.
ATGAGTTGTTGATATCTTAAATCAAATTTATTGCTTTTCTTTACTATAACTTTCTTACATCTCTTATAATTCTTGCAGTTATTTATTGAATTAAAATTATTTGAATAAGTTACATCAAGTCGATAAATATTCATCCACATAGAACAGTACATTTCTTCTGTATCGAGAAAAAACTGAAGTTATGCAAGTTTCGATTCTGTTAAAAAGTTCCGTTCAAGAGATTTAAAAGGTATTTACCATTCCCAACAAAACTGTTAAAGACGCCTTTTCTATTATAAAAATTCAAAAACTCACCGGACTATTTTCTCCCTTGCCGTTCTCGTCCCCCCCCCCCCTCTCTTTCTCTCTCTCTTTTTCTTTTCCTTTCTCCCTCAAGTATTATAAAGTCGAACAATAAAAAACTAGTTTCCTTTAAAATTTCAAGGTGCACCGCAGGCAACTGCAGCTACGCCGCGCGCCACTTCGAAACAATGTGCCGAAAGAGGTTAATAACCAAGGGAGAAACAAAAAGAAGAAGGAAGAAGACGCGCGCGGAAGCCGAGAAAAAGCCAACAACAACAATAAAGCGAAAACAAGTCCCGACGAAAGAGAGAGAGAGAGAGGTAGAGAGGGCCTGCAAGAAAACCTGAAAATACGAGCCGAGAGAAAAGAGAGCCCGTCAAGTGCTTCTCTCTCTCTCTGTCCCTCTTTCTCTTTTCACCCTAGAAAATTCTAAGCAGCTTCCTCTCTCTTTCTCTCTTTCTTTCTGCAGGCCGTTAGCGCGGATCAGCCGTCGCCCGGTAATGAGCGTAAATCTCGCGGGCGCGCGTGTTAACGCGTCGGGGATTTGCACTGGCGGATTTCTCGACCTTATCTCTATCAGTGCCTCTCTCTCTCTCTCTGCCTTTCTCTTCTACCGAAATCCGAGAACTACAGAGCCGAAAGCTTCATCTCTCTCTCTCTCTCTCTTCGCGTGTGCCCGTACGTGTGTGTGTGTGTGTGTGTGTGTGTGTGTGTGCGTGTGTGTGTGTGTGTGTGTATAGGTTTTGTAAGCGAGCCAGGCAAGCGCGCGCTCGTGCTTTCGATCGCCGCCGGTAAATTGGTTCGGTGTTTGACGTCCTTCGTCTTCGAGTGTGTGTACGTATGTGTGCGCGGGGTGGGCGCAGAGGAGCTGGTGTACTGCAGTGCGGTGCAGAGAGGAGAGAGAAGAGAGGGAGAGAGGTAAAGGGACAAAACGTAATGGTCGGGCGGAATCGTTTTTGGTAAACAGCAGATGGAGGCGAGCGGAGGGCTCGATGCGAACGCTTATGTTAATTGTATTGCGGGGGTCGAGATAAAGTTGTTGATTGAGAGTTTTTCTGGTATCTATGTGACTTTGTAGGTAGGTTCCTTAATCTGTTGGTAAAAGTTTAACGTTTTAGCCGTTGAATTTGATTTGTCCCGTTTTTTGTAATATTGTTTGTTACGGATAAATGAAAAATTGAATTATATTATTTGCTTTAATTATATTCATTTCCATCTTCCCTTTTCATTAACAGAGTGCGATGCAATATTCAATTTGCGTGTCTAACTTACAGGGCACTTTTAAATTCAGTTTGCGCATGTATGTTTACATTAATAGTGTATCCATGTTTGAAGCTATTAAACATATTTGAATCATTTATTAGGTTTACACAGATGTTTGGCCTATGGTATTGATCGGTTCATTAAATATTAATATTGTACTATATGGATAATAATAATAATAGAACCTATCGAAATTACTCAATTTCGGCTAACAAATATAGAATATGTCGAGCCAAATATGGCAATACCAGGCAAATAATTTCGCATTGACGCAGAATAAACAAAAACTTTTTGAAGCACAATGTATACAACGTTATACGAAAATTACTTCACGACATGGCGAATAAACGGCCCATTTCCCATCCAACGACAGTGACAAGCGAGACACCTTTCGCGGGCTTATATTTATGAAAAAAGCACTGGCGAATTAGCGGCCTCCTCATAATGTACCTCCGCAGCATCCTGGCGCATCCTCTTTAAATAACCACTACGGCCTCACGCGGCCTCTACGCCCTCTTTCCTGGCGAATGGCGCGCACGTACTGCAGCCACACCTGAACCCGCTTAAACCTCCGAGCCTCGAACGCCAATAAAACTTATACGGGCAATGAATTTTTGCACACGCGACGAAGATTCACCTACACACACACACGCAGCCCCCATATATATATATATACATACGTAGGCCTATAATGCCACACCCCAGCCGGAAAAATTTATTTTAATTTTCTCCCTTCCACTCATACAATCGTTATATTTTTAGACGGGCAACCCGTCCGTTTAACGACCCGAGCACGGTCTCGGCCCTTTACGCCTGCGTCAATGAGACCTTGCAGCACATAGCGGATTCGGCCTGCAGGTTCTCTCTCTCTCTCTCCGGCTTTCTGTCCTCACCTTGCATACGTGCAGCGACGGCGACGTCGGCGGCGAAGGCTATACAAGCCCATCAACGACTTTAAGGTTTATGCGCGCGGAGCTGAGCGCGTGTGCGCCCGAGAGCCCATAAACTTTTTAATAGCCCGGTCTTGCGGCAGCGGAAGCGCTGTAGTAGTAGTAGGAGGAGGTGGTGGTGGAGAAGGAAGAGGGGAGGTGGAGGGAAAAAGTGGGAAACGAGGAAGGGGGCGGAGGAATTAAAAAGAAGGCGGAGGTGAGGGAAAAATGTGGGTGAGGTAGGTGGATGAGAGGCGAATTGAAAGAGTGTGCACGGGGAAAAGTAGCGAAGATCGAAGTTAGATAAAGAATAAGAAATTGGGATAGATGGAGGAGAGAGGAGGAAGCGTAGATTAATAGGCGATCGACAAATTCAATGGGAAAGAAGGTAGCGAAATTTATTGGTGTCATTTTGAAATATTTCGACAGTGGATAATTGAGGAAAGGGATTAGAAGGTGCATTGATAGTTTCACTGGCTAATGGAGATTGATTTGATTAAGAAAAAGAAGCTGACAATTAAGAGCTGGAGCTGGGAAGACGTCAAAAGTATATGAAGGAGAAAGAGGTGGAAGTAAAAGGAAAAGATTCAGGTGGAGGAAAGATATAAAGACAATTAAACTCGGAGGGGCCGAACTAAGAAGACGTAAGTAAAAAAAAAAAAATGTGACGAATAGTAGTAAAAGAAAAAAGTAAATTAAGAGATATGAAAAGAAAAGAAGCTGGAGAGTAATTTGAAAAAGAAAATAAAATAATACAGCGGAGACAATATGAGGGAAGCCATGTAAGGAGAGAGACGGGGACAGGCAAGAAGAAAGAGAGAGGAAGGGAAACAGTAAAGTAAGGAGGAGAGTAGAAAACAGTCGAGATAGTCAGGTGGTAAGAAGTGAGTCTTTTTGAGTAAACGGCTTTATCTTCCTCTGCATACTGTCCTATTCTCCGGGGCGATGCAAGACTTTTCATGACCCGCTGCAAGGAGTTTTATGTACTACGCGAGTTTCGTGATTTCGTTTCTACCCCCTTTTTTTCTCACTTTTTAATAATATCCTTTCACTCTGACCCCGCTAATGAATTTCGTCGCACGCTGAAATTTGCCTCACATTTTCAAAAAAATATCATCCGTATTATACTGACGCTTTAAATATATATAATTAATTTTTGCACATTTTGGTATGATATGTATACATATATATCATATTTATTTTGCCTCGTGGAATTTTTGCGATAACAAACGTGCGCTTTATTTGAATAATTCAAAGCAATAAATAAGAATAATTAACTTGGCAAAAAGTCCGTAACATTTTATTTAGTGCACGGCTTTAACTTCCGGACCACCGTCGCACTGGTTTTACAAATACGCAACATTTCAAAAGCAAAGGAGGACGACGACGTGCAAACATTTTAATTTTGAAAAATACCGGCAATTAAAGCAAGCTGTTGCTGCTACTGCTGCTGCTGTATCCCTCTGCATTGCGTACATGTAAAGGTTGTAAACAATTTCCAGCTTTACGAGTCTCAAATGACCCACTTAAACGTTAATGCCCCGTACTTAACTGACACGCGCCTGCAATCTTATAATTATTTCGAGATAAACATAAAAAATATAATTATAATATATATATATATCCGCCTGAAAATCTACCGAAAAAGTACCTCAACTCGGAAAAATTTCTCTCTAAACTGAGAAAAAAAAGAAGAAGAAGAAGAAGAAACATTAATTTCTGTAACTATCCGCTAACGTCATTAGCAGTTCGCGGCGGTGCGATGCGACAGATAAATTGCAGCGGTAAAAACTGCATTAGTTAGGCCATGATATACCGGCACCTAATTAAACCGAACTTCTCGGCGAACTTCGCTGCTACTGCTGCTCCTACCACCGGGGGAATCGCCGTCGACGTAGGAGTGAAAAATACTTGGAAGTAGATACACACGCACCCAGTGCGCGAAGTTTCTTTCTCGAGAGAAAGAGAGGACGAGCTATACCGCGAGAAAATAAAGACGGGTAATGCCTGTCGGTGGGAAATACGTGCGAAGAAGTAGAAGAAGAAGTTACACCAAAGTCAAACACATAATCGCTTTAATTAAAGTCTCGGCGAGAGAGAGAGAGAAAGAGAGAGAGAGAAGGAAGAGAGGATGGAATTTGATCTCTCTTGTAAAGAGGATAAAAAAAAACGCAGCAGCAGCAGCCGCGAACACGAGTCGGGCATAATAATTCCAGCGCGTTCCCAAGTTTGTTATTGCGCGGGGCGTGGGCGAGAAGTTGCCGCCGCGTGCAAAGTTGAATCGAACAGGCGAGACGGGTAATAAAAACATACGTTGTGGCGCGCGGGCGGGGGGATTTTGTAAATACAGAGTTGATAATCAGAATGTAGAGCTTTCGGGACGTCAGAAAGGATAATTTGTTTGCTCTACTTCGAGGGAAGTTCGGTTGGTCTTAAGTATTAGACACGGTTTTAATTTTACCGGGGCGAAAATCTATAAGTTTTTCGTCGCCGAGTCGAGGAATAATAAAGAAGCGGCAGTTCCGGGACTTATAGCTTCTTTGCCAAGTAATGGCGCGCCAATATTTACTTACGAAAAATATTTTATCGTAACCTCCGGTCGGTCGAATAAAGTGACTGTCAATGTACATTTACGTATACAGACCATGTATTTTATAGGCTTTAAAGTTTTCAATTTTCTTCGAAACGCTATTACTAACATTATACCATGGAAATTTTGTAAGATATATTTTCACAAACAACTTTTAATGTACCTAAATCTACTAAAATTTTTTAACCTCCATTTTGTCAGGGTGGCAAGGCTGTCTTGAATGATTATTTATTGAAGTTCAAGCAGCTCCGGGAGCGATCAGTACTTGGATATAGGTCACCATTACGAATCATTTAAGTACATGGTATATTAAACTGCCACCTATTAGCGCGATCAATGATCTTACCTTTGTTCATACATACTCGCTTTCGAAATCGATGTTTAACTTTATAATGATTCGAAACCTCAGGTGAAACCCAAGTTTTCGAAGTGATCGAATGTATTTTAGATATTCATGTGATATCCTGTAAGCATGAGCAGATTGTTGGGAGCGATATACCTCTTAAATTGTCACCAAAGTTGCATAGATGTGGCATAGCTCAACTCTGGTAATTGACCAAGGTACAATATGGTAATCATTTAACTATTTTTTGATTCTTAACAAAGTAATTATTACGTAAATTTAAATATGATTTCGGTTCAAATCTACGAAGTGTGCCACAAATACTTAAAGCATATAATCAGTTACCAGCTTGGAGAGCGAATCTGTCTAAAAGATTCACTTTGAGGTCTCACATTATTAAAGAAAAGTACAGATATGAAAAGCGGCACTTACTGGCCTAAAATACTGCAGGTGGATAAACCAAAAGTACACACAAAGTACATGCCCAAATCCCCTGAAAGGGGTTATATGCAAGGGGTATTATACAAAGTAATATACAATATATACCAACCTATATTCATATTGCATCTTCTTTTTACCAATTATTTTAATAATTCTTTAGTTTTCAGCTCATTTCAATTAACATTAAAATAATCGAAATCAAATTAGAACACTTGAATCCTGCATAATTTCCAATATTTAAACATTTCTATTAAAAATCATCACACACAAATCCCACCCTACCACTGAAAATCCCCACCAATCTCTTCCTCCCACGCGAGCGATAACCGTAATCGTCCGGCAACTGCGCTTCTGTGCGCGTACGCTTGCGGAACATTTCGCGAGCCTCATTAACGTCAGAGCGCTAAATCCCGTCCGCGCTCGCGTCGAGTCCCAAGGCAACGCCAGTACAACGCGCGCCCGGGCGCGTTCAAGGAAGGAAGGCGGCCAGCGGCCCGAAACCGCGAGATCGACGTTAATTTGCGCGCCGCGCAGGCGCAAGCGCCCGAGAGCTTCGCGGTCGTCATCCGTCAATCGTGAGAGCCGCAGGGATGTGCGCGCAGCGGATATATGCGAATGGTACAGTGGTGGGGTAAGAGAGTCGTGGGCAAGAATTGAAATGCGGTGTGAGGAATTTAGGGTGGAGGGCTGGATTTTCTGGGGTTGTTTAGTGAGGGTAGAGTTGAGGTGAGAATTGTCGGAGATTGTGTGTGTGTGTGGATGAAAATATTAATCTTTTTTAATGCTAATTTAGGATGTTGTTTCTTCTCCCACCGCCTAAGATCCTGTTTCTCTGTTCTTAAGTTCATCTCATTTCTCTTAGTTCGTGAAGAGAGGAGGAAGTTCAAAAGTTAGGATGCCGAATGCAACCTTACTTCATGGTGTGTTGAAGGGGTCCTACTATCCTCCTTTTTTTATTATATCCTAAATTTTCTGAAATAGATTGTATATTTCATACTATTTTAAAGTTTTAGAATACACTAATACGTCTAACGGTTAATTTTTTGTATTGGACATTAACCACGTAAACAAAAATACGTTTGGAAGGAGTTTGGGAAAAATTTTGTTTGGCTTAAGTTTCGGAAAGCTTATGCAACGAGACTATGCCAAACTTCACAATTCGTGATAGAAGTTTTTTAAAAAGTTTAGCAAACTTTTCCCGACCTTTTCATTAATTAATTATTTAAGTGATGAAGTTTAAGAAATATTTTCCAAATCGTTGGTCAAGCTTTATAAAATTTAAGAACAATTGTTTAATTGAAAAGAAATTTTGAGTGTTTCCCCACCCATCCTCTCTTAGTCCCGTATTTTGACTTATAGCCTGGGCCGGACATTTTGACTCACGTATTGTCATACGCCACCTAACGGTAGTCGCTAGCACTTGATTTGCATTTGAAAGCAATTTATTTAGGAACATATTTTAAACTTTAGCCAAACTTTTAAAAACGTTCCATCGAAGTTTGGCATTGTCTCATTGCATACGTTTTCCCAAACTTGAGTCAAACTAAACTTTTCCCAAACTTCTTCCAAACGTAATTTTTTTTACGTGGGTAGATTTACAGATTTCGTAAAAATGAGATAGCCTTCAACAACAGCTTACGATTCTCCACGTAATATAAACTCAATATGACGACACTATTTCGATCGCAACGTGGGTCATAAAGCTATAATTGGAAGAATATAACTGTTGAACTTAGTTTACTATGCTAAAACTCTATTTGCATTTGCGTATGGGCACATTTAGAGAGGACGCGGAACGACATTCGAATCAACACACGTCATCTGTCGCTTTGCGCCGTTTCCTGGAAAATTTATCGCGGACTATTATTCGTAGCTACGCGTTTCGTTCTGGGCTTAATGTAACATCGCTGCGCTATTCCGCGAAAATTTTAATGCAACCTAGTTATACATCCTTTGCGGAATTATCACTATATTATTTATCACTATATTAATTGATCTAATAAATCGATTTATAATGCGATGTTTGATGTTTTGGCCGACAGATTTCCCAGATTTCTCGCTTTTGATACAAATAGTCGAATTATCCGTATCAAGCAAATGCAAAACATACATTGCCATTCACACGAATTTTATATACACACACACACACACACACACTTTATACGCGGATCGTCCGAGCGTAATCTTCATTTACAACGAGTTCGGAGCTAGTCTCACAACCGCAGAGAGCGAGCTGCCACATCCATCTTTACGACTGGCCTAAACCTATATCCCAACGCTGCAGAGAATAAACTTCTTCGCGCTCGGACGTAAAAATTTTCTGCGGGGTATTACAGGGGCTCCGCGCGAGCGCGTATATATAAACCTATACGTCCGCTCGAAAATTTTCTCATCCGCCCGGCGGTAAAGGGGAACAACGTCACCCTCCCTCTCGGTACGAACAGATCAAAACTTCCCTTGGCTGCACTTATTTCAATCTCCTTTTCCTCCCCTCTCTCTACCCATCCGTCTTTATTTATCTTACTTGCACCATTTAGCCTCCTCCTACTGGCGGTCCACATAAACTCGGAACGGGGGAGAGCCGAGTCCGGGGAGGGCGACTTTTTTACGAGTACGTCGCTGCGCGCAGGACGATCTCGTAAAACGTTCGCGAAGCACGGCGCGCCAGTGGCATACACGCGCCGCGGACTTTATGACTCTCTCTCTCTCCTACATCCACCGACCCGAGAATCACTTCTGACCGTTTTCTCCTTCTCCGACGTACGTATGTGTGTGTGTCTATGGAAGAGGAAGGGTATGCGTGTATCCCTATTCGAGAGTTCCGGCGGCGGCGGCGGCTTAACGATATCGACGCGCAGGCCAAAAAATATGTATTATTATACGAAAACGCGCACCCCTGTAGGCGCCGGAAGCGAGTTGCGGAAATTTGCGAGTTGCGGAAATTTACGGGTGGCGGAAGAGCGGTTCGACCGACAATTGTATCTTTTTGCGAACGCGTGGTGAATATAACTTGGGCTATATCGTGTATTCGTGTATGGAGAGAGAGAGAGAGAAATGTTTCCGAAGTGAGTTACACTCATTGCCTCGATTTTTGACGGCCGGACTTTTTATGCAGTGCAGAGGACGGGCTCGGCAGGGGGTTGAGGTTTATGTGACGATGGCGATTTATCGCGTGGATAGGATAATTAAGTGGATTGATTTTCGTGTTCGGGAATGTTTTTCGATGCCTTTGTTTAAGTAGATCGATTCTTTTCAATAAAGTGTAATTATCAGACTTTGTTCGTAGTTTATTCACCAATAAATACAAAGTAAGGAAAAACGGCATGTTCTTGTTTGTGCACATAAGGATTGTGCACATATTTATCGTGCACAGATAGCATTGGTACAGATCTATATATATAGATATATACCAATGTTAAAGTGTGCACAATTAATATGTGCACAATCAGTATGTGCATAAACAAGAACACGTCGGAAAAACCGTTCATTATATCATTAAAACTAGATATTTGAAAGTATCTGTATTTGAACGTTTTATTTTTTAGGAAAGTTCTTAAGAAATTCGGCATGGTGTGGTTTGTGCACATAAGAATTATGCACATATTTATTGTGCACACTTTAGCATTGGAGTATGCACATAGATATAGATATACACCAATGCTAAAGTGTGCACAATAAATATGTGCATAATTCTTATGTGCACAAACCACACCATGCCAGAAATTCCTAATAAAGTGATAGTCATTTTCACTATTATAGTCTTTTGGATATCCTTCCTCTTGCGTTGGCTACACTGAGAAAAGTGATTCTTTGTGCCAAATGACATTCATTAACTGTTAAGAAATATTCATTTGGGAAATAGTCAATTGAATATTCATTAACAGTTAAGAAATGGTTATTTGAAATCCATATACTACCGCTGCGCTGGTGTAGTGCTCTACAGTACTTCTAAATAATATGTTACTCGTACCTCAGGTGAATCACATAACTTGTGAATGTAAAATAAAATTGTTTTATAGAATACATTCCAGTTCAAATATATACAACTAAATAAAGTACGAAGATTTCAATACTAATCGTGATTGCAACGTGCCTAACCTACCTTTTTAGCTACATCTCGGAAAGTCATATTTCTTAACTGTTAATGAATCGGGAATTTGTACCAAACATATAAGTTTTTCGGGTCATAAATGTATTATTTCTTTGTAGCAAGGAATCACTTTTCTCAGTGTACACACGCTTAGAGTTAAAAATTTTCTACACAAAATTTTTCGCATAAAATTTAAAATAAAATGGTCCAACACAAAACTACCAGCTAGTACTCTCAAAAGTTTTTCCAATCGACTCAACACGACACTCTAATTCCTCGGGCAAACATAACCCCTCGTCAAATACATTTTCATTACCACTTCAAACTTTTATCGGGACAATGACACACATACACACATACACACTGACCGAGGTCACACTTAATTAGTCCCTAAACACTTCTCCCTTCCCTCCTATACACACGTGACTTCCCGCCAAGCAAAACACATCGACTCTAACTTTCCTCACGTATACACACACTCTCATACACTCGCGCCCTTGGGCAGACCCGTTATACAAGCAACACTTCCAGAGGGAGAGAGAATAACGTGCGTACGCGGCTGACTGCCCGTCTACGGCCTATGGGTAATTGAAATACACGGTGGCAGCGGCGGCGTCGATTTGATTCGAAAAAGGTTTAATATCGCGAGACGCGCGCGCATAAATCACGGGGTGCCGCCGTCGTCGCCCCGGTATGACTTTCGCGAGATAAGAATCGACGCGAGAGAAGGGGGATTGAGTTTTTCCTCGAGATGTGTGTGTGGGTGTGCGTGCATGTACGTGTGTAGGTATAAGGGAGGATTTATTATTTCACGTTGATGGTGATGCATTGCCCCGGGTATCGGTTTTAATTGTGTTTTTCGAGGGGACGTCGGGCTGTGCATTTTGATGCTGATGCGGTTATTCCGTGCAGCGTCGACGCGATGCGTATTAGGAGTTGATGGTCTTTTATTGATGTATGATGTTTTTGTGCAGGGTAGCGACGAAATAATAGATTTTTAATATGGTGTATTTTTTTTCTTCCGTGTAATGTAATATAATCAGATTGAGTAAATTGTCACGAGTTGTATCACATTGCGTATTGGAATTGAAAACGGTGGATAAATCAAGATATTATTCTTAATATTATACATTACCATTTTTCACGGAAAAAAACGTATAATGAAATAGAATTCGAACTTGTTTAAAAAACAAAACTTGTAGATATGTCAACAATTTTGCTCGGAATCATAATTTACATTCCCGGTAGAAACAAGAAATATACTTTCGTAATATTCTATGTCTCTGTACATTGTATTTCGAGACTTTTAAAAATCTAAAAAATCCCACTCTCATTAACATTTTCCTTCCAGTACCCTTCAATTCCCGATCGACCATCCCGCAGTACGCAACCCGAACTTTCGTGAACCGAGCCATTCCCCTTAAAAAATTATCATCGCACTACACGCCTCTCTATCCCCGAATCCACCCTCTCTTCGTACAGAAAACTCCAGGTCTATAAACCCAGCCGCACCGGCACAACGTCATCCGGGACACGAAAGGGGGAGGCGGCCGGAAAGTTGGGATTTCACTTTATTCGTCGGGGGCGCGCGCGCGCGACGCTCTTTAAAAAGCTATTAGTACCGAGAGGGGCTGCAGTCCCGACGACGACGACGACGCACACGCGCCAGTTCATTACGGCTCATAGAAAACTTCAGTCCGGTCGAGCTCTGCGTAATCCGTCGAGGGGACGACGAGTGCGCGGGTTAGCCCCCGCTTCGGGGCGAAGTTATACATTGGATTTATGCAGCGCGCGCGCGCGTGCGACCAGTGCGAGGGATTGGGAGTGGTCGACGAGGAGAAGAAAAAGAGAGGGAGTGGGAAGGAATTGGGAGGATATTAAAATGGGGAGGGGTGGAGGGAAGGTTTTGTTTTGATGGGATACTGCGGGTGGATTGATTTAGTAGGAGAGTTAGAACAGGGAAACTTTGTTCATTGTACTTATGAATATTAAATGTTACAGAATTGCAGCTGTTATTTTCGAAGAATGATGCATATCTATCACCATTACGACGTTTATTTCAAAGTCTATGGTTATTTTAGAATTTGCGTGAATGAATTTTAATTTCATTCTAATTTTAAGCAAAGTTATATTATGATCGCGCGAAGAGTTCACTTTGTTAGTGAAGTGCGTCAAATTCATGTCACGTCAATTAGTGACTCACCACCTTCTGAGCACACTGTTTTTTTATTTTTCACCTGCGTCTGAAGGCCAATCCATTTACGACAATTACATCTTATATATACGTTAATTAAGTGTTTTTCTACTGCTGAATGACTCATGAACTTTCCAAGTGAAAAAGGTCATAAAGCGCTACATGTAATCCATAAACTCGTATAAAATGAACTTACAAGAATGACCTTTTTCAATACAATAAACTTAACAGACCTATTAAATTATATAATATGACCTAAATTTGTACATTCTACCGTTTCGCCACTAAACCGCCACCACGAACCGAACTCATTTTTCCCCTTCAATTCGAACCAGCGCTTCTCCAAACTATCCATAAAAAAAAACAAGAATCCCCCTTAATTCTTCACTCGCGACTCGAAAGCGTGCAGCACCATCACCGCCGCGCTATAGAGCTAGCAAAGTAAAATAATAGCGCGTCCGCGAAAGCGAGCGGAAATAAGAGGCAGCTAGAGCATCGGAAGTGGAAAAAGAAGGATGGCCGCGTACCTAAAGCTCTCGCTCAGAACAGAGAGAAAGAGCAAAGACGATGGCGTAGAGATATCGTCCCCGAAGGAATATGTGTCAAGTATAAGAAAGTTTCCTCCCCCCCCCCCCCCCCGCCCGCAGAGCGCGAGAAACTTTATTTGACTTGGCTCGCGCGAAGAATCGACGTATCGAATCAGACTGCTTAACTTAAATAAGTTTGCCGCGGATGAGCGCAAAGATACATATAGCGTCGTCGTTCTTCGCGCGCGTATATTGGCCCCCGCGCTTTGCGGATCACCGAGATCCGTGCGGCGGAGCCGATTGCGCCAACTTTATGGGTATGTATATGTGTGTGCGTAGGCCCGGCAAGATTCCCGGGGTTTCATTAAACGTCGCTTTGTTTGCAAGTGCCGAGTACACGAATGGACCTTACTTCCGGTATTTTTGCGCGGCTCTGAGGTCGCGGATTGACGAGGACAGAATTGGAGGGGGACAGTCATATTTTTAAATTTAGCTGCGGCTATAACCCAGTGTTTTTTACGTCGAGGGATATATGCTTATAATGCTGCCATCCCGCGTATACTTTGGGTCGAAAATATAAAAGGGAGAGAGAGAGAGAGGGAGGATCGTTTGGGAGAAATGAAAAGTTGTTTTCTTACCGCGGGTATATTTTTCTTTACGACTTGGCGCAGAAAAGTAATTTTACATTCGCATTCGTATTATGGTAATATTTATATTTACCGTTACGCAAATATAATATAAATGATGTCGCCGAATGACGTAAATTATGTCATTTTAGTATACATTAATTAATCACGTCTCATAAATGAAAACATATAACATTATATATTAAATATTATGTTGTTCTATATTATAACGTTTTATTTATTCTTTCAGAGTTACCTTATTTTTTCATACAATAAAATGCGTAAAATGTAAAATTATTCCTTATAAATAAATTATTTACACACCGTGCATGCATATTTTTTTCAACAGCATACACCATTTGCCACTGTTAATTTATTAATACACAATATTTCACTGACGAAGCAAAGTACGAAATATTTGCATCGCCCGCGGCTGACTTATACGCACACATATACGTGTGGTGTGTGTGTGTGTGTGTGTGTGTGTGTGTGTGTGTGTGTGTGTGTGTGTGTGTGTGTGTGTGTGTGTGTGTGTGTGTGTGTGTAGGTCAATCGAGCAGCAACAGCAGTATCCCAACAAAATGTTGTTAATAATAACAATAATGGACCGTCCCCGTAAGTGCATTTCGTGTAACACACTTGTCGTAGAATTAATTGACGCGGGCGCGATCCGCAATTACGGGAAGTCTAAAGCGAAATGCGCTTATTTAGTTCGTATTAATTAAAAATAAATTGACCTCCTTCGCCCCTCCTACCCTGCCTCTCGTCTGACCTATCTCTCCGAGGAATGAACCCGCGAGACGGGTTAAACTCGCTGAATTACAATCGAAATGCATATTCATATGTATAGCTAGCTTATATATACACGTGTCCGACCAATTCCGCGCGTTACTACTTACCACGCCACGGGAATACGCTCGCTGACACATTATATAATTCCAACGAAGTTTGAGAGAGAGAGAGAGAGAGAGGCAGTGTGTGTGTGTGTGTATGTGTGTGTGTGTGTGTGCGTGCGCGCGCGCGTGTGTGTGTGTGTGTGTGTGTGTGTGTGTGTGTGTGTGTGTGTGTGTGTGTGTGTGTGTGTGTGTGTGTGTGTGTGTGTGTGTGTGTGTGTATATATATATATATATATATATATATATATATATATATATATATATATATATATATATATATATATAGAGAGAGAGAGAGAGAGAGAGAGAGAGAGAGAGAGAGAGAGAGAGAGAGAGAGAGAGAGAAACTCGGTTCGGCAAAGGGCTCAATTATCCGAGATTTGGCCCTCCGCGTAATTAAGTATAGTTTTTACGGGCGTGAAATAGTACCATGGGCGTACCATGGGCGTAAAAATAGAAATTCATGCCCGCGGGTTATTTGCGTGCCCGTGGGCCGGCGTAGCGGTGCGAACATTATTTTTTGAACCTCGGAGCGCAAAATTCTACTTTTGATGCCTGTTTAGCGGACGCAAAGTGCCCGATTCGCACTCGCTATACAGGCATCAAAAACGAATTTAGCGTCCCGTGGTTCAAAAAATAGTATACACAATACGGGCGCAAGATGATTCACGCCCTTGTTGCATCATGTACTATTTCATTACAGGGCGTAAAGAGCGCCCCTTTTACGCCCGCCAAATTGAAATCGGGCGTAAAGTGTGTCTGCCGGGCGTAAAGTACAATTTTACGCCCGCAAAAGAGAGCGTAAAGTGCGCACTTTCCGCCTACTGTGACGAAAAATATTATTTTCGCTGGTGGGATTTTTCGCGCTCTCGACTTCGATTTAAACGAAGCGGAAAACCTGCGCGCGCGCTTTCGGATTTCGTTTAGCGGAAGCTAATTCCGTGCCAATTTGAGTGATTCACGCGACAGTATTTATGCCTCCCTCCACTCCCGAAACTTCTATCAATACAGAATAGCTGCTCTGGTTATACACTCGCGTTGTAAACTAATAATCGGGGATCTCGTTAACGGTATTTACTTTTAGCCAACAACACTTTTAATGGATTTGCTAAAAGCGGATGAGAATCAAGAGGTATCGATTGTATAACCCGTAACAAATCGTAGCTAAATATTATCCGCTCGTAAAAGCTTTTAAATACCCGTGCACTGATTACATTCATTAAGAAATATTATAAAATTTTAACGACGAAAATAAATTGCCGTATAATGCGCTGAATAAACCCCTTCCCTATAACTCTCTATCTCTCTCTCGGTTATATCTTTTACCGATATACTAAAATTTCCGATGAGATTAAAGCACGCACTCAATATTTTTAATCCGACAATTTCGCGTATAAAAATTGCCACATCTAATACCAATTCCCCCAACTCCAATCTCCATACCCTCATCTACGCACACGGAAAAGGTTTTGGTTAGGTGGCAGCGCTAATCGTGATATTGGCGCGTTATTTATCGGTTGGTATAGTGACTGTCCTTCTTGAGAGCGCCACGTTCCCGATGCGAGACAGTTGCCGCACGCGAGTTGCAAGATTCCCGCGACATCCGCAATCAGTTCCGCCGACACAAAAATAACTCCGAGTCTGAAATTACAGCAACACGCGCTCTTATCCGCCCTCGGGTGTATCTTACATGCATGTAGCTCTCTCTTCCACTCGCGCACACCGCGCGATGCGCATATCGAGTGACGTGGTAATAGGAGGAAATGTTATCACAGCAACCAGGGCATTTGCATGGACCCGTACGGCGGCGGCCACCAGCGCCTTGACTGTGTGGTGGGTGTTACACACGAGCGAGCACGAGAGAGAGAGAGAGAGTTTCGCGTCTATGTTCCCGCATGCGCGCACGAGCGAGCTCGGCAATAAAAACGGTTGTTTCCGGCGCGGGGTAATCGTCGGTGTAAGTGTTAAAATTTAGGACGGCCTGGCTAAGCGGGCTTTTATTAATTTTAGCGACGTGTATGTCTGTGTGTCTGTATACGTAGAGGGTATGTGCAGAAATAAGAAATAGCATTGAAAATATATCTATATATGTATATGAAGAATAAGAGGAATAAGTTTCTTATTCCTTATATATATATATATATAAGCGTTATTTCTGGGACGTTTTTTGTATATATACCCGTTATTTCTGGGACTCCACGTTATATATATATATATATATATATATATATATATATATATATATATATATATATATATATATATATATATATATATATATATATATTCAATGCTACTTCTTATTTCCATATCGCTATTCTTTTAGCGTGCGAAGGCCCTAAAGGTGATTGTTGGTGTTGCTGTTAAAGGTGCATGGGGAAAGAAATTAAGTAGGCGTAACGGGATATTAAGTATTCAGTACACTGGGGCAATAAGTTTTAGGTGATATAGGATGTTCAATGAATAATAAGTTTGCATTTTTATGTGGTCGTGGAAATCATTTTATATCACGTTTGAATTTTGTTACAGAATATTTTCAATTTTTAACATATACTGAATTCCGTATGAGAGAAAAATACACAGTGGTTACATTGATATGTTGAGATATTCAAAATAAAAGTACAAAAATGTACAACGCTATTTCAAAACAACCTCAAAGGACACGAAACTACTCGCTTCCACTTTCTTTGAAAACAAAATCGAATCTATACATAACAATCAATTAACATTATACAATAGGTCCGATAACAATGCGTTACATTTTCACGCAATACAGCGTCGAGAATTTCCCCGAAGCAGCAGCACCACCGTGCAAAGCCCGAGAAATTGGATATTTCTCAATGTAAAGCCATATAACAGATCGTCTTCTCGTTATGGATGTACAATTGGTAAAAGGAAGAAAAGCGCGGGGGAGAAGGAGAACACGCAATTCGGCCGCACGCGGATGGTCGGAGAAAGGGAGAGAAAAGATCGCAGAGGAATAGAGACGGAGTAAAGAACTCGCAAAGGTCCATAAAAATGCATTAAAGTGCTTCTTCAGATGTGTGTATTTATGTATACCTGAGTGCCGGGAATCACTTCTCCCGCCTTCTTCATTCAAAAGTGATTCTTCCGGCGTATATCGCCTTTTTGGTATACACACGTACACACACGCAAGAGCGTGAGAGAATGCAGTATAGGGCTTTATTAAATTTCGTAGGACGCACGCTTTTCCGGTATGAAAGATAGATAATGGCCGCGGGAGGTAGTATTTTTCGACGCTCGCGATTGGCGGGATGATGGGAGGGCAGGAGATTTATTTTCGATATAACGATTAGAAAATGCCTATATTTAGCGCGTAATGGCGGCAACGAGTGTTATTTATGGTACATTAGGATGAGGGATCTAGGCTGTCTGCTGGTTTTTCTGGTCGAGGGTTAATTATGTCGAAAAGATTTTTGTTGTGAAGGAAGAAACTTTGTGATTTTTTTCTGAAAATATAAAACATCAAGTGAAAAGAAAATTCTCAATAATTAACATTAATTTATAAACTTGCACTCGCTTAAAACAGAATTCGATAAATATACAAACATTTATTTTGCTCCTTCGTGGAGTATATATATCGCATTCTTTTTGATTTTAATAACGGTAATATTCTTGTAAACGCTGTGGCACATAAAACATAAGGCATTACGCGAAAGAAACTACGACACATTGGCAACCGGCCACGGCCCGTCACTTTGTTACAGGATGTTAATACCAGCACCACATGTTGCTAAAATGAGTCAGAAAGCAATAGCGGCTCTCGGTGTTCTAGCAAGTTTCATTTCTTCCGGCATATTCATCGGATGTCGTTCTTACGTATAAATACATCCCGTTGCCAAAGACTTACATTGTTGTCTCTCTCGTGTGAACTTTAAGGGCTTTTATTTCTCATTAGAAAGATAATTATTTTTTGATACGCTGGTTGGGAAAATAGAATTATTGCGAATGGAAAACGTTCAGTGGTTGTTAAACAAGTTAAACGTTTAAGCAAACGATTAAAGTAATTCAATCAGGACAAATTTTAACAAAGCATCGAAATTACAATTCTGCGTTTGACTAAGGCAAATTGGAATGGCGGGTTCAGATTCAGTGCATTTGATGAATGCCTGAACGATGTAAAGGTCGTTTTAACAAAATTAACTTTGAATGAGTCCGTTTACTTAAGGGGATGTGCAACCATAATTTCAATATTTTTTTAAATCAACATTCAAACATTTATTTGGAAAAAGACGGCTGTCAAGCGCTCCGTACACGCAAACACTATATGCAGATTTTTTTCTGGATAATTCTATTGATATTTGCGTGAGTTATGCTCGTTTGAAAAGTAGGTCAATTGTAGATTCCTACTTACCGACAGTACGGTTTTTATTTAATTAAATAAATTCTCATCATTTTTTTTTGGAAAAAAACGTCTGTCAAGCGCTCCGTACACGCAAACACTATATGCAGATTTTTTTCTGGATAATTCTATTGATATTTGCGTGAGTTATGCTCGTTTGAAAAATAACGTCGGTACTCACATCCCCTTAACACCAAAAGGAACATTTTCTTCCGTATAACTTATAAACACAAACTTCAAGCTAACCAGATTCAAAATGTTTCTTAAAAAAACAGAGTAAGAGACAAGGTATACCACTTGTACATTGCATCGACAACGACGACACGTCACCGCCGAGCTTTTTCCACCTTCCATTCTAAAAACGAAACTCGTTTCGCTCCCACCCATCCCACTCCACGACCAGCGAGACAAAAAAAAGACGCGTACGTGCATGTACATGTATACAGGGGAACCGCGAAAACGACGCTGATAATTAAAAAGCACACTGCTCGCGAATGTATTTAAGGCCATTTCTTTTTTCGCTTGCTCGTCCGGAGGAAGGAAAGCAAGAAAAAGAGAAACTGCGCCGTAAAGTATTCATATCGCGCTCGCGCGTTTGCCATTCGCATATATTTGTTTCTGCTTATTTCAGCCGTAGAGAGAGAGAGCCCGGAGGCTTTACTCGCGCTGTTTAAAGCGACGTTGGCCGTGGTTTTTACCCCCGTTCTGTTGCAGTCTGCGCGTGGTAGCGAGAACAGTTTTTATTTGATTTATCAATGAATATATATGGTGCAATCCTAATGTATTTGACGGCTTGGTGCTGATGCGAAAGTGTGCGGGTTTGCTTTTTATTTGGTTGAGGTTAGTTATGGTTAGTTGTGTTTAAATTGTGGGGGTGATGTTTTGAGAAACTGTACATCTATTTCTGAATTTTCACGAAAATTTTATGGAAGTACGGAATTCTTGAAATTGAAATTCGAAATTTTGAAACGTTATATTATTTGGATAGTAGTCGATCATTTTACGAAAAAAAACTTAAAAATACTGGATATACACGTTATACATTTTTATATCCAATACCCGAAACACTACCCAGCTAGAAATTCATCTATATGAAATGGCCAAGAAGTTAGAAAATAGCTAGTAAAACTGGATAATTAGTCGCTATGATGAAACGATTTTTCGACCATTACTTGCATATTTCTTAGATTGACGTAACAACAAAATATTCGCATTTGATTTACTTACTAATTATATCTTTGATGAAAGAGCATTAAAGTGCATTGGATGGCTTACCAAAATATAAATAAATAACATTAACTAAAAAATCATTTTTCGTACTCTTTCTATGAATAATTCATCAAAACTTTTATTTCTCCATCTGATTATGTCTCTTTCACTCCTTGTCATAACAGCAAGCCTTCTGCTGTCATTTCCAGACTAAAGAAACTGATCAGTTTTAATACCTTTAAAATACTCAAGAACAAGCTTGTACTTGTCTTCAAAAATCTCAATCTATTTTTCAATCTATTAAATGGCCAAATAATGGGAGAAAAAGCGTTTCATCGGAAGCTAGAAACTGGACAAGAGAAATTCCCATTTTATAGCATATTTCTAGTATAAATGGTCAGTTATTAGTTATAAAATGTTTTGGATTTCCACCAGGGTACCGTGGTAGAGATTTGTCTATTATGAAATGGTCAGAAAGTCAGTAAATAGCTAGAATAAATGACTAGTTAATGGCCATATTGAAACGCTGTTTCCCCTACTATTAGCTCATTTAATAGATTGAAAATAGAATGGCATAACCTCAAAATATTCCATTTAAATTTACTCAGATAGACTTGACGTTAGATTTAATCGCATTCAATTGTAATAGATAGCTTACAAAAATATAAACAATAAACACAGACTAAAACATCATTTACAGCACTCCTTTCTTAGATATATTGACTGAAACCCATATTTTTCTATTAGATTCTGTCTCTCTCACTCCTCGTCATAAGAACAAGCCTTCTACCAGCCATTTTCTAACTAAACGAACTTACCAACAGTTTCTTTTTCTCTCCAATTTAAATACCTTTGAACTAGTTAAGAACAAGCTTATATAAATCTTTAAAAAAAGTCTTTCTATTTTCAATCTATTAAATGGTCGAATAATGTTGGAAAAATCGTTTCATCGATAGATATAGGAATATCCAAGAAAAGTCGCTAGTTTTTGGCTATACCCCACTAAAACTAGCTATGTATTAGACAAATAATGAAGTCAGTTTCCACCAGGGCATACACTGTCCAAAACATCAAAATTAAATAATACAATATCAAACTGATTAACGATCGTCTGCGTTATCAAATCATTATAATCCAGGGAATATTAACGTGCTTACCAATTAGAACTGCGATTTGCGCATAACAGTGTCAAACCCAACAAGCCTCCGCGCGCGAGCGCTATAGCGCATGCACGACAACTGGAAGCTGCACTCACATAACGCGTTTATCGCTATATATATATTCCCGGTGAGAAGCGCCATGGAATAAATTCAAACTTCTCTCACCATCAATTCGCCATCGACACGCGCGATCCGCATTACGCGTACGCGCAAATATCGCGAACCCTGCGGATGATGTTACCCCTAGGTATAGTGTTTGCGGACTGACGCAACATGCCATTGTAAAAGTAGAATAATACGATTCCGGTATGATAAGACAAACGCTCCGATCATCATTTCGGAAGTTTCGATATGAAGCAAACAACGCGACCGCAACGAAACACTTTCAGATAATTAAAACTCCAGCGTAACCTTTGCTCCCATCTGGCTGACTCTTCTCAACTTGGCGTCAGCGCGCTATGCTTATCTCCCTTTCTCCTTTCGTTAAGAGTATCGATTTCTCCCTCAACAGAAGAAATATTTCCTCTGGCTCTCTCTCTCTCTCTCTCTCTCTCTCTCTCTCTCTCTCTCTCTCTCTCTCTCTCTCTCTCTCTCCCCCTCTTTTCTCCCGAATCAATTAACCGATGACCTGGAAGTCTACAGCTCCCAACAAAAGGCTGCCTCGCGCCCGGGCGCCCGCCGGAATTCATTATTATCGACGGGAGTATAAACCTCCACGCCACGGAGAGCAAAATTTATTCAGCAGCCGTAGCGAGCGCGTACGATTACAGCATTTTCCCTGAATTCGCACGGCGGCGAAATACAATTAGCGCGGACGCCGCCGCTCTGACGAGCCGTCGAGCGGTTTTTAAGTAATATTGATATACGCGCAATCGCCAATGAGCATGAATTATTATTCACGCGGGCGGCCCAATTTCGCCACGCGCTCTCGTTGCAGCTGTATACGAAGAGGATCGCTCCAACGAGTCCATCCATCAACTTCACGTTTTCCCGTTAAATCAATATTTCAAAGAAACACATCGCGCGGCGCCCGCGACGTGTCACCGTGAAGTCTATCGACAACACTCTCGCTCCCTCGGTCAATCAGCTCTGCGAAAGCGCGCTCGCGTCGATCGTATCATCTATTATGCTAACGTCGCGGCGCGTCTCTTGCAAGACCTATATTTTTTAATGCCGCGATAGGGAGAGAGAGAGAAAGATAGAGATAGATAGTGGTGAGCGAAGGCACATCTAGGTTTGAATTTGTTTCTAATTTATTGTGGATTTTATGTGGTGACGTGCATGGGGTACAATGTTTAGGTGATAAATTTGAAAAATATAAGTTGTTATAAAATTTCGATTCCATGGGTGATGTGACGTCATTATTTTTTTGTTTTAAAGCAGGCACTTTTTAGCTAATGTAATTCCAAAAATTTATTATATTCTATATATAGAAGGTCGCTGAATCTGAAATTCAGTTCAACATAGCAATCTATTTAATCAAATTATGTTTTTCAAGCGCACTAGTGCGTTTCTCATCTAGGTGATGATAAAAAAATTCGCAGCTAAAAAAGGAACCTACCTGAACAGTTAGAATAATTCACTTTTCGATATTATAGCTGTAAAATTCGACTTTACGAACTGTTTTTAGGGCGTAAAATTCGATTTCTCGGACAATCCGTAAAACTCGATTTTACAGATTGTTCTTATTTTACGGACACGAATCCGTAAAGTCGAATTTGAGAACCAATAAAAACAATACGTAAAATTAAATTTTATGGCGGTGCTAATATACCATATCAAAAAATACTATTTTGATATTATAACCGTAAAATTCGATTTTACGAGCTGTTTTTAGGCCGTGAAATTTGATTGCACGTACAGTTCGTAAAACGGAATGTGACAAATATATACTATTTTGTAGCTTTTCTTAAACAATCACTTGATTTTTCATGAAAATTCTACATTTCATGCGCATACATAAATATATATATACCTCATTTGAAAACATTTCGACGTTAAATAAAAACTAGGTCAACCCACATGAATCAACCTTCAATCTGACCAGAAAAAACTTTCCCAACAAGAAACTCAAACAGATCATCCCCATTATAACAGCTTCCCTCCCGAAAGAAGGCACCTCACCTTCCGACCCCCTGCGCTATATAGAGAAAAGCCGGAAACAGAATCCATACACACGCCCGACGCGTAAACTCCATTCTCACCTACTCGGCTCCTGCTCGGTTCCCCGTAAACAAACAAGCCAATATCATTTACCCTCGGCCCTCGAGAGCGAACGCGCGCATCTCGCTCCTACCCTCAGTCCGTCCGCTCTACCGGCTCCGCGTCGCAAAAAGAAAGCGAAACGAGAGGGCAGAAGTAGATCAGGAGACGGAAGAAATAATATAATGCGAATCCTCTCTCTTTCTTTCTCGCGTGTACGAATCGAATTTCCACGAGAGGACAAAGGCGGATAGAGCAAGCGAGAAGCCAGGCGATAAGGAAGCCAGCCGGCACGGAATTCCTACGTGCCCGACATGTGCTACGAGTTCTAGCTCTCCCGAGTACAGAGAGGGATTTCGGATTCCGCGCAACTCGATCGACCCCGAAATGCAAAGAAGGAGGAGATGGAACAGAGGATGAGGCTAATGAAGTGGCAAGTATAGCGTTTCGCCCGCGCGACTAAACTCGCGCGTCTGTTTATTCTGCGAATGGGGATTATGCGCCGGGAATTAAATTGCGGGAGGTGCCGGTGTGTGAGTGTGTATGTTGGAGGAGGATGAGGAGGACTTTCGAGAGGACACCGCCGGGTGTAAATCCTCCCGGCTGTGGACCCTGGGCAAACGCGCACGCCGGCGATAAGTGTTTGAAATAATTTCGCGGTCGGGAGAGGCTAGAGAGAGAGAGCGTATAAGGGGTAGATATGTTATACGAGGGATTTGATAATGAAGGGGTAGAGTGACTCATTAGGTGGTGGCATTGTGATCCCAAGGGGAGACGTAAATGCGTTTTCTATAATAAAAGCCAGCACGTGGGGAAATTAGATATAATACGTGATGTGTGTGTGTGTGTGTGTGTTTGTGTGTGTGTGTGTGTGTGTGTGTGTGTGTGTGTATATATATATATTCCTACATTATAGAAAATGTATTTGTTATTAGCATTAATTAGAATCGGCGACAATCTTAATATATGTGTACATACCTAAGCTTACCAACAGCTGATACAGCACAGATTTTTTTTCGAAACGACACTTCCACTTCTTGCCCGACGCACAACATTCATTTCCACACTGACAATCCGTAATCCTCTCTAACAGCTTCCCACGCAGCTTCCCTCCACTCCAAAATTCATACGCATCGTTCACCAGCACACAGGCAGAGACATCCGCCGCCTGCCATCCAATTTTTCTCTCCGCGCGTCGGCACACGAGCATTGCGATAAGAAGAGAAGCTGCATGCAGCCTACTCTGCACGCGCTCAGCGAGAAAAAGGGAGAGAGAGAGAAGCAGGAGGTCGATAATAGGGGGAGGCGGAGAGAGGTGCACACTGCACAGGGGGTGAGGGGCGCCGAAGGCACGCGGAATACACGAGGCTCGATTGAAGAAAGGCAATCGATATGTAGGCGCCCGAGGGAGTGCACAATGCGCCGAGTCCATCGACAGCGAAAGAAGAAGAGCAGCTGCCTGTCTGCAAACTTGCTCGGTGTATGCAGGAGGTGGTAGTAGTAGTAGAAGTAGTGGTAGTAGTAGTCTTTTTAGAGAGGAAGGTAGAGGAGAATGTCGAACGCGATGTTCAGTTGAGGGGGCGCGTATAAGGGGGAGGAGAAAGTTAGAGATGGAGATATCGTATAGGAATGATCGCTATTGGGGGCTACCGGAGGAGATGGGAATCTTAACGCCTGCACCAAGTGCTACGGAAGAATCTCTAGAGGCTACGGGGTGGTGGTGCGACGCTCTAGTTTAGTTTTTATGGATTTCTGGGTTATTGGCGTAGCTATATCTGAGAGTCCCTCAAAACGGCCGGTCGTTAAATCCTTCGAAGAAGCCAATTTATTTTCGGAAATGTTGATCAATCCGTCGATATATTTACGACCCTTGATTTACTTATATTAACTTGGTTCCACCGGCAAGAAGGAAAAAAGAAACAAATCACGGTATCAGATTTGCTATGCAGATTAGAAACCTATACAGGTTTGTAATAGCAATTATTATCCAACAATACACCCTGCTTTGAAATCAATCCAAATATCAATGACCGACCTCTTACCTCAATTAACCCCCATTACCCCGTCACCCACTAAATCACACCCCCTACTACCGCCACAATCCCCATCTCCCCTGACCCACCCGATAACTCACCCTCAGCCCTCTCTCCGCATGCAAATCCAATCCAAAACTCTAATAACAAACGCAGCGGTGAGCTCCCCGCGGGGCCGCCTAATAAGAGCGCGCGCACGCGTTCGCTCCTGCGAAGTGGGCTATCCGAACACGTGTAATACACCGCGCTGCCACCGCCGATGTGCAGGCCTTATCGCGTCATCGAGATCTCGGGCAAGCGCACGCGCGTGCGAGACGAGGTCAAGAAGCACCGCAGCGAGAATAGTGTGCTGCTGCCGCTGCAGTCGTTCGACCACCGCGCAGCGAGCGAGCGAGGCTGAATTTACGTCTGGCTCGCGGCAGTTGTATGTGTGTGTGTGTAGGAGAGGGAAGGGAAAGGCGAGATTGGATTCGATTTTTGGTGATTTGATTGTGAAAGGGGGAGGGAGGGGTGAAGGAAAGGTATGGAGGTTGTTGGGGGAAGTGAGATTTGCGATTAGATTGGAAGGCTGATGTTGTTTAGGAAATAGAGAATTGGCGGTGGTTGATTTTGTGAATGTGGATTGGCGATTGTTGGGAGAATATTTGAAGGCTATCGTGTTTGTATTTTTGTATTGTTGGGTAGATGTGCTGGTCTCTTTTTAGGTAGCGTTTTCGACGAAGTACTGTCTAAATTCAAATATGTGAAAATTTCACTTATTTTACAAGTGAACACTTTTTTCACTTATTAGTAAGTTAAATTTTCACTTGTTCCACCGGTAAATAATCTTTTACTTTCAAATTAGTGAAATTTTTCACTTTTTCCATTAGTTAACAAGATTCTCACTTAAGTATAAGTGAAGTTTTTACTTATTTTCAATAGTGATTATAACCTGTCGTAAATGGTCCCTCTATGCCTTAATGATGTCAACGTAAAATTATTGACAAAATAAAACGTCGTATTAACCAATTTATTATTATAAATTTTTTAGGAAGGCACTGATGCAGAAATATATGTGAAAAATAAAAAGCTTCATGTTTCCACGAGTGTATAACCGTTTCTTCCTAAACATACAAAGGGTACAAAAAATATTTTCGAGCATATTTTTGTAGTAGCCCAGGATGAAATTATTAAAAAATAAAAAAATATGTTGAATATTTTTACACCGTTTGACTTGTTATTATTGAAAATATGTTTTCGACGTCGAATATCCTATTATTGAAAAACTTTTTTGTTTTCTTGAAAGATATACCTATGCTGTTAATAATACACCGCCCACCAGCATCGTAACATCTATGTATATTAATTAATCAAAAATTAATTTAAACGAATTAAGCGATAGTGAAAACTTAATAAATAAGTTATTAAAATAAGTATTTATTCACTTCAAATATTATATACATATAATAACTCTCCCCCAAAAAATGATTATTTTTCAAAATAATGTAATATCATTTCGGAAATTTTCTTAAATATTTACAGTAATTGTATAATAATGGTATTCACTTGCCGTATATTAAATCTCCACTTATTGAGTGAGTGTAATTTTACTTTACAGATAATGTTAACTTGTCTAATAAGTGAAAGGTCTACACTTATAGAATCAGTGAAATAATGTTTACTTATAGAATAAGTGAAACAGTTTTGACTCATAAAATAAGTGAAATTCTGTACTCATCGAATAAGGGAAATTCTGTACTTATTGAATAAGTGAAGTAGTTTTCACTTGTCGAATAAGTTGAATATTCACTTATCAGAATGAACGACTTTTTACTTTCCAAATAAGTGAATATTGACATGTAATAAGCGAATTCTCACTTATTTAAAGTTAGAGAGTAGAACATCATAAACAGGTTTGATATATTATTCGCTAACTGCACAGGATATATTTACAAAGTTATAAGAAAAGTGAAAACTAAAGTTATGATAACATTTCATTTTGATGAATATATTTTGATATCCTTTTCAACAGTACAAACTTCACGTGCTAGTTATGTCTGATGAACATGACTTTTTCTACTGAAGGGTCAACGACATTAAAAACAGTATTAATTTTAAGCTTCGTTTTCTAGAATTACAGCATGAAAAAACTCTTCAGTTCTTCAGAAGTAAATGCTTTACAGAAAGTTCAAGTATACCTTTCGAGAGAAAAAAAACTTCCAAAAATCGGCTTTCGACATTTCTCTTCCAAGAAAAAACTCAGTTCGCCTTTTTCACGCTTCATCGATCAAGCGCGATCCCCCGTTCGAAATCGTCTATTTTCAAACTGACTTATACGCGTCCACCTATCCCTTTTCCAAAAACCTACACCGAAATGTAACACCGCCAATGTCCCTCTTCATATTTTCATTTGGTAATCTCCAAAACGCAAGCGTCAAATAGAATCAAAATCCTCTCCCCATACACACACCGTCCGCTATCTCTATAAAACCGTGTACTCGCGCATTTAGTATGTAAACCAGCGGATCGCCGGTGCCGCGCACGCGCGCGCGTCCGAAATTTCCTCATAATCCCCGGACGCGCGCGTAGCCCCGCCGATGTTGTCCCTTTGTGTCACCAGCGGTTGACATTAACGCGCGCGCACTGTACACCTTTCTCTATCTTCCGAGTATATTACGATTTATGAGAGCGCGTTTTGTTTGGATTCGCGTGAATGCGTACGATGCTCTCTCGTTTTTTTCCTCGTTCTGCTTTCCGCGGCAGTGCAGAGCATATATTCCGGGGTCGGGGGTGGGGTGGTCGATTAATTAAACGGGAATGAATCGGCTAATTATGCTTTTGTTTGCGATGGAGCTTGATTTATTAGTTTGGTGTTTATTGCGGGGTGGGAAAAAAGCTGAAAGAGTGATTAACGAGAAAGAAGAGGGGGGATGGGGTGATCGGGTTCGATAAAAATTTATCGCAGCGGTGTGACAGGGCGAGAGTTTATAAGAATGATTTCGAAATTTCGCGGGTGAAAGGATGAGAGTGGGAGTGAGGCGGGATGTCGAGATGTTTTTTTTAGTTCGTATTTTGTTTAAGGGCATCTTTCCCGCGAAATGTAATTAATCGATCGCGAGTTTGATTTTAATTTTCCAGGAAAAGAGGAGGGAGATTAATTGAAATAGTGCATAGTTAGTGCAGTTTGTATGCGTAGAGCCGTCATCAGTCATTATATTCTTGGAATGAAACGTAACCTTCTAAAAGATATTTACGGAGCATAAATACATTTGCGCAACGTAAAATACTGGTAATTAAGGCAGCTTTTCAATTCTTGGAAATTTCATTTGAAAAGTCAAACACTCGGTTTCGCGGAAATTTATTTATGCAATAACAAATATACACGCCGCTGATTACTTTCACATTTGCCGTGATTTTTCCCCGTTATTTTTCGTATGATTAAAAATTTTCATTTTCGATGAAGTTTATGAAAAGCACAGATATTTACCCGTACCGCACAAGAAAAAAAACATGCACACACGAAAATTTTACAAAACCCTCTGTATATAGGTACCGCCCCCGCTGGCACATAAATCACTCAGAAGATATTTGCACGCGCAATGATCGTCGGCGGGGATAATTGCTCAAAGCTCAATCTCTCTCTCTCTCTCTCTCTCTCTCTCTCTCTCTCTCTCTCTTCGACAAATCAATCAACCGGCGCTCACCTTTGATGCCAGGAAATAACGCGCGTCAATGACAGTCGTAAATCCTTGGGAATGATTCCTTAATTAGGTATACATCTCTCAGCGCAGCGCTTGGAACTCACGATGACCGAGCCAAAGGACACCAATCACCCAAACGCCACCGCCGCCGCTCGCCAATCAATGATTCGCGAATTTGTATTAGATCGAGGGATAGACGAGACGCGGGACTGTCGATGGCATTGCAACGACAGGTACGGGCGTGCGCAGGCACAAGGTGCGCCTGATTAGCACAAGAGGCCCTTTAGGGATGGAGATACAGAGAGCGATAGAAGCGTTGTACGCGAATGGACGTTTAATTGGCTCTCTGCGCGAATTAATGATCGATAGGGCACGTGTCTGCCTACATATATATGTGTGAGTGTGTCTGTATGTGTGTGTGGATGTACGCTAAGATATTCGCTTTAATCAAATAGGCTTTAAGTGCGTATCTGCGCTGACAATAGCCCGCGCATAATTGATAAGACCTGGGGAGCTGGAGGATGATGGGAATTAGCGGTTTTGATTTATTGATCGAATTTTTGTATATATAAGGTGACGAGGAGCGGCGTGCGCGGGAGTGCCGGAGATTGGCGAGGATTGCACTTGGAGGTTTTTGGGTGGATGGGAATGATAATACAATTATTACTAATTTATGATTGTAATGAAGTTGACGGATTCTGTTATAAGAGCTCTGTGTGGTATATAATTTTATGAAATAATGTATACCGAGTTATCGGATGAATTTTAAATCATTTCGTAATGATAATTTTAATAACTTGAACGAACCAACTGAAGTGATAAATACTGTTCGACACTCGTAAAGCTTAATGGAAATTCCATTTTATATCAGCTTTTTTAGTGGCATGAATATTTAGGGGCTTATGTATCAACAATTATATACTTATTCACTGTTTAAAATTTTTGCTTGTATTAATCATTAATTAAAATATGAAAAAGCTATAAAAAGGATTATAAACAATTATTGGTACACTGAAAGATGATTTTAAAATAGTTGATGTTGGTCAAATAAGGAAATATTTTACGGAAATATCCAAAGTCTTACTATAAAGATGCGAATATTAACAGTTAAGGTAAAAGTACCCATTATGAAACATCGCTCAAATCGTGACCCCTTTATGGAACAGTTTGAAATATAGTAAAATAAAGTCTATTAATGATACAGATAAAAAATATCAAAATGTTATCTGTATAGTGAAGGTTTATTATGTAATATGCAAAGAGATTCACATTTCTACATGATAATTATAGTTTTAAAAAAATATATGACTGCGTGTATTCTGAAATCAACTCAAATCTGTGGCTGTTGAAGTCAATAGTGTTGGTTTCATACGTTGTATTTTATTAACTGTAACTATGCACTCCAACACTTTTCAAATATCAATCTTTTTATAATATGCAATTTTTTACTCATAGATTAAAGTTTTACAGTAGTTTTTCTGCAACAGTAAAGATTTTCAATAAATATTTTAGTGTTTCATAATTGCCGCATACAAACGAGCGTAGTCCGAGTTTATGGAACAGCCAAAGGTGGCGTTCCAAGTTCGGGGACCTCTGTCTCTAAGCATGTCTCCTTTATGGAGCGCGTTTTCACTCAACAGTTTTAAAGTTATTTATTATTTAACATTATCTTGAGACGTGCGTGAACAATCATTTGAGTTTCCTGTATCATTTTACTAATAAGTAAGTACATATTTGTTTGTGAAATTCTGATTGTGAAACACAAATAACAAACCTAACCTATAAATTTGATAAAAAATCAGTTTGTAAGTTACATTCCCTTAGAAATTTGTTTTTTATTTTTTACAGATTTTATGAAACTCAAGAAAAATTACAGCGAAGAAAAAAAATAAAGGCACAATATAAGACAAATAAAATGAGACTACGGAAGATATTAAAGAGATCTTAAAAAAGAATGCTTAGCACAACAAAATTATTCGCAAGAAAGTTTAATCAGACAAAAGGAAACTAAAAATCAAAAGGAGACTGAATTCTGCATTACAATTGCAAAAAAGCTTTCAATGCAGTTAATGCTGCACTGCAAATTGCAGCTACATTGAATGTCCCAGCCACATCTCTCCACAGAGCTATAAAGATCCACAAGAATCTCCTTCAAGACCTGGCTCGTCTAAAGTTTTATCACCTCATATAGAAAAGTAGTATAGAACTAAGCAACAGTTTAAATAAGGATAATTGCATATTAAATGAAGAATGGTTACTCGATAACTGTGAAGATTTTACAACAGAATTTGATTGAGAAACTAAGTCAATGGGGTTCGTACAATCTAATTGAAAATTATTCATGTAACTATATTAACATTTTTCTTATTTTAATCACGTTGAATTTTTTTAGGAGTTTTTTCTCCATCTGCAATAGAGTATACAATGATCAAACACAAGAATCTATCAGTCGAACAGTCAATAATGAGATTTGTCAAGAAAGTGTAATAACTTCTGAAAAAATAAATCTTCACTCGAGTAATCTTGAAAATAACTTAAAAAGTAATACGATGGAAGAAGAGACTATGCTCGAAATGAAAATACTGTAGCAAATAATAAATCCAAACCAAAAAATAAATTAATTGTAATTTCAGATATTTAACCATAAGTATTAAGTATTCTAAGTTGTATGCAATTATTGTGTTAATTTGATACGTTTAAAATTGTATTTTGTATTCATGTTTTTTAATAAAAAAATTATAAAATATTTAAAATCATCATTTGTATATCATAAGCCACTTATTGTAAGTAAAATAGTACATAAGTTATTAAATTAAAACTGATTGCTATCCTATTCCAAAATGGGGACATCGATTATGGAACGGGGGGACAATCTGTAAAAATGTCGTTCCACAATACGTACTTGGTGTCGGTTTGGTTTTTTAATTGTAATAATTACAATTCGTATTCAATTTGCTTTTTTAAGGTCTCATTTTAATCTTTGATCTTTACCCCATCGATTGATATCCAAAAATTGTAAATATTACTCCTTTACAATAGTTTTAATCTCAATCCAAACTCTAAACTAGCAAAAACTGTTCCATAAAGGGTACTTTATGCGATATTAATAGTTAATATGCTATATTGATAGTTAATATATTTCTCTGTACATTTTTAATATATTTTCTTATTAAATATAAATAATTCTTCTCTCAGTGCACATAATATGTTAGTCATTTCATCAAGCGTACTTTCCAGTTCTCAAGAAGTTAATAAATAATAAATACCACAAGTACCAATACCCCTTCCCAACCTACTATCTCTATACGTATACACTGAGAGAAATGTTTAGGAAAATTTACTATAAATGTAAGAAAAATTACTATGTTCGATAGGAACTTTGGGACAGACTCGAATTATCATAAAATTTACTACAATTTATAGTAAAAATTGCTATGTATTATACATAGCAAAAATTACTCAAAACATAGGAATTTTTATTATAAATTGTAGTAAATTTTATGATAATTTAAGTCTGTCCCACGATTACTATAAATATAGTAATTTTTGTTACACCATTTTTCTCCGTGTATAAAAGCAGTGCATACACAATGACTATATCAAAACAAATACATTACATTAAAGAAAAGAAAAATCACAGCACTCTCGTGTCCCCCCCAACCATCATCAAGTTTCCCAATCATCATTCCCCGGCACTTCAACACCGCAAAAAAAAAAGTAATTGCACGCGTCCTCGACTCGCAAAAGTAATTACAGCGCGCGCGGTAGAGCACGAGAAACACGCGCAGACACCTATCGCACAAAGCCTCTCTTCCCTCCCCTATATATACGCGACAAAGTAGACCGCGCGCGCAAGCTAGAGACTTTTAGCGCTTGCGCGTGTCATCGTGGCGCGCTGCTACGAGGACACAGCAGCAGCAGCAGCAGCTGGAGAATTAAAGAGAGGAAATTTTCCCTCGCCAGCGCGCGTGCGCACTCGACTCGCGAGATGCGCGTACTCAACCGCATTCCACGGGGCTGCTGCCACTGATCTTCGCCGTTGCGTTTGGAATGCGGGATGCGCGCGTCTTGAGGAGGGAGGGAGGTGAGTGGGATCTTATAGATGGCTTTTTGATGTTTGCGACGCGAGTGTTTGCGACGAGGAGGATGTCGTTACCCGCGAAAAAATTGGAAGTATGGGCAATATATTTCATATATATTGGATATACAAATTAGCAATATATTACAAATATACTGGCTATGCGATTGCCAATATATTAGTAACATATCTGCGATTGTACATCCTCCAATATATTACTTATATATTGGCAGTATAAAATGTATAAAAATAAATTTCAAAACGTGTTACCAATAAGTATAGCCAGAATAGAGTGTCGCTACTTCAATAAATTATTTTTATATATTTACATATCAAAATTATTTCACGCAAACATTGCGGAAATTTTTAAGGGGGTTCATCCAACCAGGAACGTATCAAGAATCAATGTCACCCCGCACCGCGCGCACAGGCTTGCTCGCATGGGGCCCCCCACTCTTGTAGTCAGAGCGCGTGTTTATACGGGACTGACACATACACATAGCTTCGTGCCGTCTGTGAGCGTGCACACAGAGCGGCGCTCGTCTGTGTGTTCCCCCACCGCTCCAGCGTCGTCTGCCGTACACCTAAAATTCCATACTTTCAACTACAATATCTTAAAAACGGTGAAGCTAGGATCTCTGAACTTGTAATATGATATTCTAATTATTGATCTTAATAACATATTAGTTTTTCAGACAAACGCTAAATGTATCTTTGAAGTTATAGACTGAATCGATCTTTCGCACGTGTGCGTCCCATAAGACGCCGTGTTAAAATGCTCAAATTTGACAATTAATATCTCGATAACGGTGAAGCTAGGCTCTTTTTTGTGAGGATATCATATAGATAATGATGTCAGGTACATGTGAAAAAAGTTTCAAAGACTTCCTAAATAAATTGAAAATTGGATGAACCCCCTTAAGGCCCTATTGTACATCTGTACAAGAGGGGATAGCAAAAACAAGGCGAGCTTTGTATTTCGAACTCTTCGTAAAGAGTCGTTCGTATGGATGAATTACACGGCTTATATACTCTCGGCCCTCCAATGCGTTTAAAGGAACCACTACCGGCATGCCGAATAGCGGTGGCAAACGGGAACTTTTGATGGGCGGCGCTCGATGAGCAAGCTTCAGCTATTCCTCCGCTATGCGGCGCGCCGATAGTGACTTTTTTAAACACATTGGAAGACCGAGAGTATATAAGCCGTGTAATTCATTCGTTCGAACGACTCTTTACGAAGAGTTCGAAATACAAGGCTCGCCTTGTTTTTGTTATCCCCTCATGTACAATAGGGTCTCAAAAATTTCCGCAATGTTTGCGAGAAATAATTTTGATTTGTAATGTATAAAAATAACTTATTGAAGTAGCGACACTCTATTCCGGCTATACTTATTGGTAACACGTTTTGAAATTTATTTTTATACATTTTATAGTGCCAATATATGAGTAATATATTGGAGGATGTACTATCGGAGATATGTTACTAATATATTGGCAATCGCATAGCCAGTATATTTGCAATATATTGCTAATATGTATATCCCATATATATGAAATATATTGCTCATACTTTTAATTTTTTCGCGGGTAAAGGATATTATATGAATTTTTAGGTGTAATTTGGAAGTGAAGGTAATAGATAATAAGATGATTACGAGAAATAGTAATTTTTCCTATCATGGGGATACTGAAGTTTAAGTAAGAAGTATGTCTTCGATTTTAAATAGATACTTTGAGATATCATAACAGTAGAAAAAGAAGACCATCGATATATCACTGACATTTTTGTTTATTCTAATCAGACCACTTTTTAACTTTCTACATTTTTTTTTAACTTTTTTTTTCTCTCGGAAGCGGTTAAAGTGTCGAACTAAAAAGAGCATATTTTTTTTCCAAATGTAATTCCAAATAACACTCCATTATACATTATTCAAAATAACTTCCCCTTATTCCGAATGTAAAAATTTCCCTGCATAAATAATCCCCGCTCATCACAGTAAACCTCTCTGAACCACCTAAAAATACTCGCTGAGAGCCCCGAGAAAAATCACCCTGCAAATCCACACACCCACACATACCCTCACTCACACATATACTCGCGCGCGCGCGGTCGACCTGAAAAACGCCATTCACACCTTGGCTCTCACGCACCTCCGTCTCTCCCTGTCTTCTCTCTCGCTCCACGCGACGCCGCATATAATATTCATGAAAAGCGCGCCTCTCTCTTCCGTCGTCCCGGGATTCGCGTACGTGCACTCTCGCGCCCTCACATAACGCGGCGTTAAATCAAAAAACCGCTGCCAACTTTTCCACTCGCATTCTCGTATACATATACACACGTCTGTGTGTGTATATTGCATTGTATAACAGACGATCGATGCGACCCGCGCGCGTTTGATGACTCTGGGTCCTCTCGTTCCCTTTCTTCGGAGGGGAGAGGTGAAAGAGACGCGGCAACAACGAGAGGCAAAGTGCGGGTCTATGTGAATAAGGGGGCCTCGCGGCGCGCTGATTTATCACTCTTTTTCATTTGCGAGGAACACGAGACGCGCGAGCGCCGTTCTATCCCTTTCGCGTGCGCGAAAGGTCCTTTGTGTCGGCGGTGCAGCGGTGGTTTCGCGCCGAACGCTGCGGGTGTTCGATAGGTTTGGCAATGCGACGAGCGAGCGAAAGGTATAGAGCTTTTGTGGGGGAGAGACAAGGGCAGAGGTGATTTTTGAGCGGCTTTTCGGATTTCTGGTGGGGAATAAACGGGAGTGAATTTGTCTTTTTAACGGCCGGCTGGGCATGTGAAGTGTACGCGGATGTTTTGTAAATGGTCTTGCTTTCATGTTGGGTTTGTAGTATAGTAAGTTTTTACATCATTTTATTTATAATGTTTTGGTTTTTATTTCATTATTGATAATAATGAGCAACTTTAATACTATTAAAAATATCACTATAAATCTTTTTAATATTTCAAACTTATTATCCTAAAACTGGTGAATCTGATATATTGACCAACAAAACCAAAAATGAGATAGAAATTAATAAAAGTCAATTATTTCAGTACCCAATATTAAGATAATCAACTAGTCACTTATTAAAAACGTTTTCATAAATCCTAATTAAACCCTATCAACCCAACACACAGACCGCACACCTCACCGCGATCGCCCACTCAATAGCCGTTCGCGGCGTTCGCGTGCCCTCGCGATAATTCGCCCCATCAAAAACAGCAGCTGCGCGCACGCGCAACACGTCGAAAAACGGCCTTTCCTATACCTCCTAAACGACGCATTAATTTCCTGAAGTAATTAAAGTCAGCCGGGGCAGATCCCCCGTTCCTCCCTCCTCCTGAAACAACTTCTTTCGTGTAGCACCTGATTAAAAGGTAGTTTACTGGGGCCCGGAGACGACAGGCGCGCGCGGGAAACAACGCCGCCGACTTACATCCCCGGCGTCGTCGTTTATAATTATCGCAAGCGCACGCGCGCTAAGTCGATGCGCGCGGGCGCGCACATAATAATGGAGACTTTAACGCCTCGCCGTGTAGACGTTGTCTTTATGCGACCTGAAAGTGTACAGGTATGGATACGTGTGTATGGGAAGGGAGTGAAGTTTTTTTTTTGTTTTGGTGAAGTTGAAGTCAGCTCGCGTTTCCTCGTTAATTAGAAATGCATCTGATTTTGCCCGTTTTGCGCTGTGGGCGTGGGTGTATATAGGTTTGTGTGCGCGTGTTCGGAGTAGTTGAGAAGTTCAATATTTACGTAAAAGCTGATTAAGAGAGCGATATTTTAAATAATTATTCGAGAAAAATGTACAAAGAAGGTGTAGATATCTGTAAAGTTAATTAAACTTTGTACAAGTATAGTAACAGGCGTTGGTTAGAATCGCGTAATTTTCTTCTTTGAAAGCGTAATTAATTGGCAAATACGAGCGTTCTGATTTTTAAAGCGGTTGGATATAAGAACGTGCACGCGCATAACGATTGGCGTAAAAAGAGAAAATAACTATAACATTTTTATCAAATTTCTCCTACGTCTTGGAATATCTTAAAATATATAGTTGCTATAACATTATAACGTACAACTTTCGACATAAATATGATGAGAGACATTAACATTTAAAGTTTTCATGAACATTATAAAAAAAATTTCATTGCTCGTAGCAATGAACCATAATTCTGCGTACCCTGTTTAAACTTTGCCGAAGCTCGCGATATAAACCAAGTTTCCTCTCTACAAGCAAGAAAACCTTCTTAAATAGTGTCGCAATGCCGCAAAAAATTATCGAATAACCATCATTACGGAGCCCAACATCTTTCTCGTTTGCAATGAAAATTTATTCGTTTTACGACATCCACAGGGCGAAAATCAAAAATCTCTTTCCGCCACCATTCCCTCTCTGTCTCTCTCCAAAAACATTATTGCCGCTTCAAATATCCCTACACCTCTGTACCGAATCCCACAGTTTACAAAAATTTATTGAACTGCTCTCTCGCAACGTATAAAATTAGCATAATTCACCATCCCCGCCACCACCGCCACTATAAATCAGCGGAACGATAAAAAAAAAAAAAACGAACAGCGACATTCCAGCTTCGCATTCGCCGCAAAACAAATAGCCGCCACACCAACAGTGCGAGAATCAAAAAATAATCGATGAAACAATGGAACAAGCCTCCACTCGTAAACCACGTAATTTACGATGGGCTTTGCGCATAATATGCGTAAGCTAAAAACAATCGGCATATTTTACGCGGAGAAAGCAGCCGCCGCCGCGCGAAATCGGGTCGAATCGATTTCGATAATCGTCCGCCAGGCGAAACGCGGCCATTCCTGTACAGCTGCGTCTCTCACACTTCCCGCGGGAAAAAAGCGCAGAGTGAAAAATGCATTACTCTCGGAGGAAGCGCAAAGGCGCAGCGCGAGCGCTTTTCGACTCTATTTATCACTATACAGAGGTAGATAGATTAAAGCGCGGGTCTGGGAGGTGAAAAAATAATGCAATTTCCGTCGGGGGTTACGTCTTGTCGTCGTGTCTTGAGGTTCCGAGCGACGGTTACAAAGGATTTTCACGTGTATTACAGCGTGTGTACACGAGATTACTATTTCAAAGGGCTGAAGGTGGAATTTCGAAAATGAAAGAAATATCACAAAGGAAGTACTTGTATAATTTTAGCCGTCCTTTGGCATGTCTTCCCTCATAATACTTTAGGAGTAAGCAGTTTTTTTTTATGTTTAAGGAGGCACTTGAATGTCCGTTCGAATTCGAAAAAAATTGGAACTTCAAAGGAGGTCAAGAATACCGTCGCAGCGAAAAGTTCAAGTGACTTCTTTCAAATTTGAGGAGTAGGAGAAAGTATCCGAAAGGGGAATAATATATCGACCTGCATCTTTGTGAATTTCAATGAAGTCAGCATAATTTATATTCGAGTGAAATGATGAATGGTAATTTCTTTTTTATTAATATTAAAGGAAAGTAGTGATTTTTTTGTTTTTATTGATAATTAGAAATATTTTTATTTAAAAATTATCTTGAACACTTTTACAGATTCATTAAACATTATTTTTTACTGGTGAATTAATTTACGTCACTCATAATGTAGAACATGCATTTTCATTTTTAATAATTTCGCGTAATGAAGTTTCGAAACAAAAGGTAAAACATTTGTAAACCGCGTACAGTATGTGATAAAAACTTTCACTCGTAAAATAAAATGTAAAATAACTCGAAATAACTTTTACATTACGGAAATTATGCTCGAAATTCATTAAAGAACTAAGGGGGCCGCACCCCCCTGCGCGCTATCGAGTGCCAACCCCCTGCTGTCTATGTAAAAACTTCGTTTTTACGTTATAGGCATGACCGCACTTCTCAGGAAAATCTTATATTTTTGGGCAAAGTTATTTCTTTGCGTTTGGGCAAAGCTATTTCAGGTGTATTTAGGGATTAAAAATCGTTTCTATAGGTCTAACTCGTCAGGAATTGATTGTACATGAAAATGTTAAATGCGAAAAAGTTTTGTTTTATTATAATCTACAACTTTTACACTTAACGTATTTGTGTAAAGTTAAATCCTATCAAGTTATAGCCGAAAATCGTCCATTTTTAATCTTTTTAGCTGTTTTTCGCAGTTGTATTGGCAAATATTGCTCGTAGCAAAAAATACCCAACAGAAAAAGATGTCTTTTAATTAGTTTTAGCAGATAGATGTGTATTAACTTAAAATTAATTTTTCTAGACATTATGCTTAAAAATCGATTTTTTGAAAATTTTCTTTGTGCTCGTATTCCTAAAATTTTTCAATTAAGGGAGCATTTGCTCGTAATTCTGATGGGATCAATCGGAAATTCATTGAGATAATCAGGTAACTTGATTACATACGAACGTACAGACATACATACATTTCAGAAAACGCTCAAAACGCACTCACTCTGAGTGCAAAATGGTTTTTACACATTTTCAGTATTTGAATTTCGACAATTTTCGCTCTAGTGAAATTATAAGTACCTAAAAAAGAAAGAACTACTTTAATGTTATTAAACTGTATACAAATATTCAATATCCCGTGTAATCGTCCTCCCCGCATTAACGATCAACATACGAAAAACTTTATCAAGGCAATACGTATCCACCAGCGCGCGTATCCTTTCTAAGCGGCGGTCATTTCCTTAAATCTTGGTTTACCAGGCGCATCGCTTTGTATTTCCGCACGCGTGCACGGCTCGCGCTCGACCCAATTCCATACACCCACCAACAATCTAATTCAAAGGGAGCCGAGGCCCATAACCGTATCTGTTAAAATGATAATGGTATCGAGAGGCGGCAGCGGCGCGCCGTTAAGCTCGTTTCGCTTCTAATTCAAAAGAACCAAAGCTCGAGAGCTTTTTTCTCTCCCTCTCTCTATATTCCCTTGCACACAACTGTACGGCGCGCACGCACTAGCGGCGCGAGCGAAAACGAAACTTTATATTCCGAGCGGCGGATTCGCGTACGCGCAATAATTCGATACCTGGTCACGCCGGCGTCATTTGGATGCTAATGAACAGGAGGTGGAGAGGTGAAGCGAGTGAGTGAGAGAGAGCGAGTGCAAGAGAAAAATGAAGATAAATTTAGAACGAGGTGGAGACGCAGATTAGATTGGGTTAGATAATTTTGTTGGCGCCGTTGTGGAGGTTAATTTTTGTTTTCTCTCCGTATCTTTCCGTCGGGGCGGAATATAAATGAATGGTAACTTCTAACTGATTTTTTATTCTCTTGGGTTTCGTGAGCAGATTTACGGTACATTAGCAGTCCATTCAAGTCTTGATATAATCTTTCTGTTTTTATAATACTGTAGCATAAACTTATGTAAATAGATCATATTTTGTGCCTTTTCTATTTGATTGCATTTTGGCATCGTTTGAACCGTTTGCAATTTTATCTGCCTGGAGTCTGTCGTTCGAATTTCATCATATTTCTGTAGAGGCAAAAGTCTTTGGACTGATCCATCTACAAATTCACGAGATTTTTCAATTCCAGATATAGCCTATTATCGATGAAATACGAGAAAAAATTGCTACTGCGCGCTTCATTAAAAAATAAAACATTTTTTCCGACTGGAATCGAGTTGTGCCAGTTTCTCCTTTCACTTCGTTAAACTTTTTTTTGAGTTTGTAAAAATCGAATTTATAAAAGTGTTCCCGTGTAAATCTTTGTTCTTTTCACTACGATTTCAAGGCGAATTTTCTATGCTCTTTATAATGAAATTTCCGTGTTATTTAGAACTCCTTTCTCTCGAAATTTTACATTTTTAATGTCCTCACTTCTCGTGACATTTTTGCCACTGACTTGAGTTTTTATAAATTGTAACATTTGTCTGAAATTATTAATAACGAGAACGTTTTTACTTCTTTTACAATTAAAAATTTCATGCAATCAAAATTGTATAAAACAAGTTTTCAATATTAATCTCTATCAATGTTTATAGTATGTAAAAAAATTAATTAAAAAAAAAAAAACAATCCTTTACGAGAAAGAATATTGAACCAACGGAAAAAAATGTTTGCAAAATAAAATTCAAATTGATGAATATACGAATCGATTTTATACGGTACCCTCCATCGCTCTAAACTTAAATTTAAGTTAAATTTAATACTTTTAAAAATTTAAAACGATAACGTTCATTTCATACGTTCTTTCGAGCAGATTTTAATTGAAATTACTCTCTATCAACATGCATCTATTATTCAATTCCAAACCCCACTCTATATTGCCATAAAATGAAAATTTTGTTGGTATCTCGAAACACTTTCCTGTCATAAAAAATACGCACTGGAAATTGAATTCAACAACAACAATCGCTTATCGTCCAACCGTATACGTCGAGCGCTTACAACGAGGCCAGCTATACAACCGCCTGTGTATCGCCACATCCCATCACCCCACTTACTTCCATCACTTCGCGCCCGCATCTCTCGCCGGGCCTCGTCGTCGCGCCGCGCGCACAATCGACCAAGAAAATCACAGCGAACGCGCCCCGAAGGAATCTTTGATAAGGCCGTCGGCGCAGCTGATTAGTCGCCCCCGGGGTCCGTCATGACCGCCAGCTCGAACAATGAGCAGCGCAGAGGCCTGATAAGGATGCGAGTTTCTCGCGTGATTATGCTCGCGGTCCTTATACGCCAAGGCCTAATTTATCATCCAGAGACGCGTCGTAGATTGGAGTTTTGTCGGTGAATTTTGAAAGGGTGGTGGGGAAGAAGGAATATTTTTTAGATCGATGTTCGTAAAGTGATTGTGAATGAGTATTGGGACGAGTGTTTCAATTGTATTCAGTCAGTTTATATTCTGATGATTGTTAATTCGATATTGACACTTTTATTAATATCCAATTGAATTATTTTCATTTCATTTTATGTATAAACACTGCTTTATTACTTTTTTTTTTCATTTGTAATGTTATACAGTTCATTATTAGTAGGCCTACTATTGTTGGATTTTAATTGATTACTTGATTATTGGAATATTAAAACTTCTTTCGATCTATAAATCGAATGAATTTAATCAATCGGTATGTTTTAACGAACTACAGCACGACAATTAATACATTTTCTGAGCATTTCAATTTACCGTCCATGTAGCACATAATCGAATACCTATTTCATTAAAAATCTACTAAAAGTATCGTATAAAACTCGCATCGGATGAAATTGCATATTACAACAACTCTGAAACAAGTTACTCGTTATTTACGTCAAATTGATGCAAGCAGGGTATTTGAAATACCCGATAATTACTTAATTTTTTTACCAAGTTTCAATTGTTTTACATTGTAAAGTCTCGTTAAATTGTAAATCTGTCTGTAACATGTAAAGTGTCGGGTAAATTTTCTATAAAAGAATAGTTTGACTTTAAAAAAAGATTTAATTACTAATATTTAATGTTCTTTGTTCTTTATATGATAAACAACGAGCTCCATAAAATAATAATAATAACAACATTTTAACATTTATTTACCATTCCAGCTTCAAACCCTTCTCACACAACCGTACACGCGAATTCCTCGAAAACATTCCTCTTTGGAACTGCATACGCACAGCATTAGCAGCTGCACAAACGAACAACACGAACTGCAAGATCACGCGTTCGCGTCTAATTTCTGAGTCTAATGGAAACTGCACTACCACCGAGAGGCTTCGCATGTGACAATTGCCGCCGCTCAAGTTGCGAGAGACATTGCATCCTTAATTGCGCGTTAATCCTCCTCCTCGTCGTGAAACAATGCCGCTTTCCGACACAATTCGCCGGATCTGACGCGCGGGAATTTTTTCGTGAAGAGAGGCTTTGACGCGTGCTACGCGTTGATTTATTTAAGAGGAAATTCGAACGCGCGTGCGTGTATGCAAGTGGATGTAAATAAGAGGAAGTGAAGTTCGCAGTGGGACGGAAGTGAAGATCTCTCTCCCCGAACTTCGCGTTGAGCAATCAGAAAGTTGCATGTCTGTGCGTTTACCCTTTGAAGTACGAGGCGAAATTAATAATTTTAATTGCAGCGGTAATCAAGCGCGGAGAGTCAGTCGTCGCGGTTTGGAAACTCGTAAACTGGTTGCACGGTGATTTTGCAAATGAAATTCTATAGAAATGGTGCAATGGTGTGTCGTACAGTTTGAGCCGCTTGAAGTCAAATTCAACTTCTACTATAGCTTCGCGTGTATTTAATTCTGCTGTTTGCAGACTTTAACCGTACAATACGCATTTAAAACAAAATAAGCAGTATATGACATACCTAATTATCCATAATTATCGCACCATATCCCTGGTAAAAATTGAAATCATTTTTTTGGTACAAAATGACTAGTTTGAACCAAGATGGCAAAAAAATGGACTCCAGTTTTCTACCATAAGTGTAACGCTTTTTTAACCTATTTTTCACATTTATTGGCCGCAAAAATGGTCAAAAACTGGTACTATCTATTAGACTCCAGTTTTCTACCATAAGTGTAACGCTTTTTTAACCTATTTTTCACATTTATTGGCCGCAAAAATGGTCAAAAACTGGTACTATCTATTAATTTGTCATTTTAATACTAGTTAAAATAGCTAACCGATGAAGCCATTAAAAATAGCTAGTAACAAGCAATTTTCATGGCGATGAGTGAGAGAGATAGAGTCACGTGGCAAAATAACGATTTTAGTTTATATCTTATAGAATAAAGCTGTAAATAGTACACAGACTAATAAATTTTGTTAACATACCGATATAAGTTTTACAATATGTGATTAAATTGTTATGAAATTTTAATGTGAAGATTTTAAGGTTACCGCCATTCTATAAAATGGGAGAAGTTGATGAAAAA
The DNA here is from genome assembly GCA_036365515.1 of Torymus aiolomorphi. NCBI lineage: Eukaryota > Metazoa > Arthropoda > Insecta > Hymenoptera > Torymidae > Torymus > Torymus aiolomorphi. Next base: position 62,055,403 of record CM070873.1, on the reverse strand, counting down.
AAACGTTACACTTGTGTCTAATAACTACCCATTTCAAATGGCCAGTTTTTGTTTTCCTGCCCATTTTTGATGGAATAATTTCTACCAGGGACAGTATTTTTAATAATTATGTTTTATTCACATTATATAAAAAATATCTTCTCTCTTTTCTTTTTCATGATTGCCAAACTGCGAGTACTTAAAAACCAACCTCTACCAAAGTCATTTTTTGCTTCCCCGACTTCTTTAAATACTATATACACTTTCATCATCGCCACTCGCCATTCCAAAGAACAATCCTAAAAAATACATCACATACGAATGCACCGCCCTGACTTCTTTCTTCCTCCTCCACCTCTCACCCAAAAAAAACAAAAGCGCTCTCCACTAGAAGAAAAAAGCTAAGTGACTCCGCCACCTCCGCTCCTCCAATATTTACCTTCCAAACTCGAGAGCCCGTCAAGAAATCCCATTTCAAACGCAGACGCACGCACGCCCCGCGCATCTATATTTACCCGCATCCATCGCGCGTCATGCGTGCGCACGCGCACGCACAATGAACTCTCTCTCTCGCCAATTACTCGAGCGCGCGTGCGTCTGAATATGCAGTAGCAGCAGCCGTCGGGGAGAATCACGCGCAGCGGCTCGTATTTTACGTATAAGTCACTGTGCGCACTCTCTCTCTCTCCTTCGATTCACAGCAGTATATATAGCGGCCGGGATTAGCCTCGACAGCGATGTTGACCCAGAATCGAACGGATAGGAGAGCAAGGGAGCAGGAGAGAGAGCGGAGTTAAGCGCGTTTTTTTGACAGGGATTTTTCGACGGTATAGGTATGCCCTGAGGCGAGGACGACGGGGGTATAGTCGAGGTATTTTTTTCGGGCAGAGTAGGTTCCGCATCGTGTGTTTCGAATTTTTTTGCGAGGGTCGGCCCCGAGGGCAAGGGATCGGGGAGAGGTGGATCTTTAATTCGTTGTTGTTACTGCTTAGGAGGTATTGTGTTCGGGCTTAAGAGGATTTTTCTCGGATATCTTTTTGGAATATTTTCGAGATGATAGGGTGGAAAAGTTGTATTGTGGATTGAGAAACTTAAAAGCTTCTACTACATTTATAGAAATAAACTTCCATTTTTTCTATTGCCGTCTCTTTTAATACACTTTAACTTTATTGGGAACAGAATAGATAATTTTTGAGCTTTCACATTTTATAAATTTTAAATATTCATCCAATAAAAGGTCATTTTAAAGTTAAAATGGTAAAGTAGGTTTTTGCATAAATCTGGATCATATGTCATCCAGCGGACTTTATAAAGTCCGCTTTTAACGTAACATATTGATGATTATTAAAATAAATTGAGTCTAATTAAATAAATTTACTAATGAATAAAAATAAAAATAATCATGCGCATAGATACAGGAAATATAATAAATGTCGAGCGATCAATAGAACATATAATATATTAAATTCTTTATACAGCTTACCGTGCTAAAATGTTCCGATAGACGTTAAATTAACACGGAGATAATTCATTTATGTCGCAGCTTTATTATTTTCGCTACGCTCTCACCACCTTTCTCCCTCCCCCTTATAAACGCGTCCGTGTATTTATTACTAAACATCCAATAATTTCCCTCGTATTAAATGAAAAAAATGCTTGAAAAATTTACCGCAACGTTAACCCGCTCCAGCCCCACCTCCGCGCCACGCGAAATAAAACCTCGTAAATAACATTCGAATACACTTGCGCCGCCGGATACAGAAGTGTGGCCGGCTTTACGGCCGCGATAAAAGGCTCTTTTACACTCGCTCTCTCTCGCTCATTTCGCACACCGCGACGCCTCAATCATATCGCTAATAAAAAAGAAAACCTTCCGCGCGCAAGCCACCAACCCGCACTATCCCCTCGTAAAAACAATGCTCCGACGATTCGAGCCATCGTAAAGAGGATCGCGAGCGGCTGGAATTTAAAGACACAAAAAAAATGAGATCGTATAGGTACGTACGTTACATATACATAACCGGCCGAAAAAGTTCGAGCGCGGAATACCTAAAGACCATTCGGCTGTAAATAATTTACGATCCAGCACGCGCGTGCCTCTTGAATTTCCCGGCGCGATCGCTTATGATCTCACCTTAATTTACATGGAAATAAATTCCCATCTTTAACAAGCGGCCGAGGCGTTGGTTATAACGAGGTCGCCGTTCGCGCTCTAGACGACTTTTTATCGAGGAGAGACAGCGATTCGACGATAATAAAGCCTCTGGCGAACGTCGACCATCACCACCACCGCCGACGGCGGCCTTTTCAAATGGCAATCGATGAAATTGAAAATGAGCGTCGTTAAGGCGCGTGGATGGGTGCAGAAGGAAAAAAGTCTCGATGCGGATGATGGGGCTTAAAAAGTTGGGGGACGGAGAGGGAGAAAAATTGCGAGAGGCGCCGTGGCGGTGAACTAATTATATGGTTGTCTGATTGGGAAATCTTATCGGATCTGCGGTTGCGCGTGAGGTAGTAAACGCACGTAGCTCCTTTCGATTTGTTTAAGGCAAATGGAAGATATTTAATTTGCCGGGTAATTTTAATTGCTGATGGAGATCAGGTGCCGCAATGAAAATCAGGGATTTTATGTAAGGTTTGTCAATACCCTGGTGGAAATTTGTCTATCTGAAATGGCCACAATCTCAATAAATAGGTAGGAAAAATGGCTAGTTAATAGGCCCCGGTGAAACGCTTTTTCTCCCATTACTCGCACATTTAATAGATTGGACATAACCTCAAAATTTTCGTTTTAAGTTTACTTAAAGAATTGACGTTAAATTGGACGGTATTCAACTGATAGCTTACTAAAATATAAACAATATGAGCAGACAGAAAAACCATTTACAGCACTCCTTTTGAAGATATTACGTAGAATGTATTTATTGCCATTAGATTCTGTCTCTCTCACTCCTTGTCATAACAACAGGCCTTCTACTAGCCATTTTCAGACTAAAAAAACAGTTTTAATACCTTTAAAATACTCAAGAACAAGCTTGTGCTTGTCTTCGCAAAACTCATTCTATTTTTCAATCTATTCAATGTTTGAATAATAGGAAAAAAAGCGTTTCACCGGGAGCTAGAAACTGGACAAGGGAAATTCCCATTTAATAGCAAGTTTCTAATATAAATAGCCAGTTATTAGTTAGAAAATGTTTTTGATTTCCACCAGGATAGATGCGATATAATTATAATTATTTTAAATAATTATTTTTAATTCTCAGACATCTTAGGAATACGAAAATTCTGAAACAATTTACGAGCTGTATTTCTTGCTTTTAATGTCGTAACCTTTGCGACTTAATAGTTAAAAATTGGACAAGTTTTGGAAATACTTTTCGCCGGTGCATTACAGTTTTCAGAGTAAACTTTACTTTTCTTTGACTTTTGATATACAAAAGTTTCTACCTTACATTCTCTTTAAAAAGTTCTCGGTAGACGTAGTCCGACGCAGGAACAACGTATTATAAAGTATTTCCGATTTCCCACTTAATTATTCAAGAACATGATTATACACGTAATATTGCATGGAATATCTGAAAAGAATATCAAATATGTGTATCTATTTTTATATTAATTTTGTGATTATTCGGATTAATCTTGTGTTTTATTAATAAAGTCTGAAAAAAGAGAAATGACAAAAACTGTTACACATAAAAAGTTGAAAAAGAATCATGTAAGCTGGAAATACATCAATAAACACAATAAATCATGAAACACAGATAGAAACTATTCGATTGATATAATCTTCTTGCTATACTTTCACGAAGAAAATCAAGTCCAGAAGTATTAAACCAGATAACAACAGTAATATACGACGACAGAACTTCCCTAATGTATTCATCCAACAAATAATAAGTTCCTTCTTATCGCAATAATTCCTGTAGATCTCGATTCCCTCGCCCGCAAAACCCGGCGACCTTCGGCCTAACCCGTCCACTCACTCCTACCCCCCCCCCCCCCCAAAACTTAACTCATCACCGCCTCGCAAACAAATTCGACACTCACACGCTCTCGAAATCACTCACAAGCTTATTTGCCGGCAAAGCTAAAACTCTCCTCAACAGAAAGCTCCTTCTCGCGCAATAATCATTCAGAATTATGACACGGCGGACCCATTACCATCGCATAAAACGATATTAGAAACAATAACCATTGCCTCTCTCTCACTCCCGCGACAATAATACATTCACCGGGCGTCTGGCACCGGATGAGGGGGCATTAAATAAACTCTAAGTAGCTTACGCAATTTAATCTCCTTATTTATCGCACCCCCTTCTATATATGCACACACACAGAGAGCTACGTTATAGGCGTATATATATACACACGCGCGGTATTTTTTAAAACGCGGCGAATTCGCGCGTATCGCGCGGCATCGTTTACTGATAAACGGGCTGCGGAAAAGGCGATTTGCCTAAGTCGGCTCTGATTTAGCAAGGCCGATTTATCGAACGCCGCCGCAGTGCTGTGCTTGCTGGCGTGCCGCGGGGAAATATAAAAGAGGGCCGACCGCGCCAGAGGAACAAGACGAGCTGGAACGCGCGCGAATAAATTCTGCGCTATACGGTTGGGCGTATATATAATAGTGGCTAGACGGTTATTCATCGTTGATTTCGGTCTCTCGTGTGATTAACGGTAATTACTTAATCGTCGGCGGCGAAAGGTATCCTACGTTTTTTTTTTGAGTAATCAGGAATTATTGTATAGATCCACTGAGAGAAGAATATTATTACTGTTAACATATTTAGTTAACATATTTATTATATTTATAGATTTGAATGTAGCTGATGGTAGAAGTTCTTGTAAATTGTAGTTTTTGAATCTAATAGCCAGTTTTCTACCAGAATGATGTTGTTATATAACAAAAGAAATAAAAACTCCATTTAGTTTTTTACTCCAACGTTTCGGACATTTTTATTGTTTATGCCCCTCATCACGTTGGAGTAAAAAAATAAATGATGTTTTTATTTCAAACGTTTTTGTTATAAAACAACATCATCCTGGTAAAAAATTGGCCATTAGATTCAAAAACTACTATAATAAGCATATTGTAACTATTTCAACACCAATGTTCTCGGGTAACATATTGAAATTGTTTGTAAGAACATGGTAACTTAACTGTTAACATGGCATTATAACTGTTACAATGCCTAATTTGGTCATATTTAAACATACGCATGTTAATAGTTACAATGCCATGTTAACAGTAAACAAATCCTTTTCTCAGTGTAATAATGAGTATGATACGTTAATTATATATTTCGATTACGCTATTTACACTGAAATGAAAAGTTTTTGACCGGTTGTAAATCACAATGCGGTGTTTTGGATAATTCACGCGACAGCCAGTGTAGTTCAAAAAGTTATAGAATTGCAGACAATTGCAATTGAATATTATTCATTAATTGTTAGCTTTCATCATTGTGAACTACTGCGCCGAGTGTTATCAGCGGCGTTTAATCTCGCTGGCAGTGTAGTCTATTGTTGACGAAATCAAATAAATTGATGCTAAAGTAACAATAATATAAATGATAGCTGCAATAATCGCAGCCGCGTGTAATTAGGAATAATGAGGCTGCGCGGAGTCGCTTCACTGTGTGATAAACAAACGAGGAGTTCGGCGAAATAACTGGTCTAAAAGAAGCCAACGCGTGCAAATTATCATCATGGAGGAACAATATTTTCAGTTAATTAGCAAACTATAAATAATTATGTTTATAAATCTTAGAATAATCGTTCTTATATAAAAGAAAAGCATTTATTTAAGTAAGTTCATTTACTACAGTAAGCTATTAAAACTTTTAATAACGAATATAATACATTCAAATAATCATCCCAAATAAAAGTTAAAATAATAAATATAGAACGGTTTGAAAATAAAAATAAAAAAAAAAAGTCTCCGTAATCCACCTTTCACAAAGTACTTCTTTTGAAGTCTCAGCAGAAATCTTATGTCCTACTTTCCAGAACACGCGTGTATACATATACACCGAGGCACGCACACACATAATATGTACATAGAGACTCACCATTGATGAAAACGACGAAGGCGACTATGCTGGACAGCCACGTCGCTGAACCGTGCGCAGTCATTTTTTTCCTATCTGCTGATTATTTCGTGTCGCATAATAGTCCCCTTGACGATGTAATAAAGTGTCCTCCTGGAACAGGAAAGGCAATATTGTTCGTTATTTCATTATATATCCTTTCATCGAGGGGGGGTGAGAGGGAAGCGGTCAGCACCGCTTAATCGAATCTCCCGCACTCGCGGCATTTAAAAGGTATAATCCAATTAACTTTCTCTCTCTCTCTCTCTCTCTCTCTCTTTTTCCATATATGGAATAAAAACGAAGAAACAATTACATCGTACGTATGTACGGTATTAAGGCGTAATGTTATATAATATTTGTCGGTGATACGTATTGTAGTAATTGGCGAGTAATTTGAATGAATATTATCATAGTAAGTTCAATAAAGGGATGATATTTATCAAAATGCACCATCGCCGCGATAGTACAGCACCGCATTTTATATATTTTTAAATATTCAACTTCTACCCTTTTTTCCCCAACAATTTATTTACTTCACAAGAAAAGCAATCCACCACCTCGCCCTTTTAAAATACCTCGGCGTGACATACATATACATACATACAAGCAGCCTTCAACGAAGAGTATATTAACTGCCGGGTGTAAATCATCGTCGCCGAGAAATCCGAGGAACGGCGAAAGCCGAGCGAAAAAAGAGAAGACTGCGCGGCGTCCCCGTTTAACGCGGCTCAATATAAACAAGATGCACGCCTGGCCTAAACAAACACTCGCTCGCGGCGAAAAGCGCCGCGCCAGCGCGCGGCCTTCGATTAATATTCGAGCACGCGGCGTTGAGCACGCGATATGGTTTAATAGAGGCTCCTTCGTCATGAGGTTTCTGCGGATGAGGAGTATATTAATATAGATGGCGTTGATGTTTTTCGGGTAATGAGTGGTCGTGGGGTGGATTTGGTAATTGTCACTGTTATATTCGAGAGTAGTTTTGGAGGCGGGGTAATCTTGTATGTTGTAAGTCATTGGGCGGTTTCTAAATATGCAGAATATACCTATGTAAATCGTCCCAACTTTAAGAATTATATTTAAGAATATTAAGGTATCGAGGTGAATATTTTTTAGAAAAAGAAGTCTTAAGTGGAAAAGGTGATAACTTCGCTGAGAAGTACACTGTGACAATACCCTGGTGGAAATTTGTCTATCTGAAATGGCCACAAGCTCAATAAACAGGTAGGAAAAATGGCTAGTTAATAAGCCCCGGTGAAACGCTATTTCTCCCATTATTCGCACATTTAATAGATTGGACATAACCTCAAAATTTTCGTTTTAAGTTTACATAAAGAATTGACGTTAAATTGGACGGTATTCAACTGTAACTGATAGCTTGCTAAAATATAAACAATATGAGCAGACAGAAAAACCATTTACAGAAGTCCTTTTGAAGATATTACGTAGAATGTATTTATTGCCATTCGATTCTGTCTCTCTCACTCCTTGTCATAACAGGCCTTCCACTAAACTACTACTAGCCATTTCCAGACTAAAAAAACTGATCAATTTTAATACCTTTAAAATACTCAAGAACAAGCTTGTGCTTGTCTTCGAAAAACTCATTCTATTTTTCAATCTATTAAATATTCGAATAATAGGGAAAAAAGCGTTTCACCGGGAGCTAGAAACTGGACAAGGGAAATTCCCATTTTATAGCAAGTTTCTAATATAAATAGCCACTTATTAGTTAGAAAATATTTTTCATTTTCACTGTATAACCGTATTATATGTAATATATACACGTTAATTATTAGATATGATTAAATAAAATATTCTAGTAAATAATTCAAGATATTTTCGTAAGATTTATTAAGCATTTTTTCATATTTTTCAGATTTCATTTCCAACTATGTTTATTTAAATTTTCCCAAAAATATCACGTAACCACAAATGAGACTCACTTTCCCAGATGCCACTCTATTTTTACAAAAATCAAATCATGCCTTTTCTATAATCAGTGATATTGCTCTGTGTATACATTATTGATATAGCACTATCTATTTAAGGTACCTAAAAAAACCGCACTTCGTTTTATCCCAAAGTTCCATTTGATCTGGGTTTTTCCTAAATTACTTTACATTGTGGTACTGCCAAATGAAAAAGTATAAATATCACGTATATCTTTTAAATGCAACGTTCAGGAGAATGCAGGAGTATTCATATATTTTGGCGGTGGTACATTAAACCCAAATCACAAAAAATAGGTTTTATATAGAATGTGAAATTGTATACCTGTGAATTTAACAATTATCATAATGTTTATTACACATTTAAGACAATAAATAAACAACGGCGAGTTTAGTTATCACTTCAACTATACTTAAAAACTATTAGTATCAATACCCTCAGAATCGCACTTTACCTCAGGCGACACTTTATTTTATTTATCTGGCATATCACGACTCCGCGCGGTTGAAAAATACATTCACATGTACATACGTACATACATCCATCTTGAAAGACTCTTGCACGCATTATACACGTGCCGGTTTTTCTCTCTCCCCCTTTCCACTCTTGCGACGTCTCGATCCCCGCGGTGAGAGCAAGCTCCCATTTATTTAAATCACGCGCGACGCGTCAAAACGTCGAGACAGAGAGAGAGAGAGAGAGAGAGAGAGAGAGAGAGAGAGAGAGAGAGAGAGAGAGACAGAGAGAGAGAGAGAGAGAGAGGAAGTAGACGCGAACAGCCACAGCAGAAGCAGAAGCAGAAAAAGTCGGCAGGGGAACGGCAAAAGAGTCGCCGCTGGTATCTTTCTTTCTGCTGCCGCGCGCGTGTCGCGTTAAAAATGCGCTTCATTAAGCGCAACAACGAGATTGCGCCGTCTCTATATACCTTACACAAAGTGCGTTCCGCCTCCCCCGTGGACGCTTGATATCGACGTGCCTTTTTTCCGCGCTGGAAATTGAAATATAATTTTAATACGCGGCGTTTAATTTTTTTTTTCTAAATTATGCAGAGCGCGCGCGTGAGTTGTAAAAACGTGTTACACGGGCCTGACAAAAATTTCGCTCGCGTCCGCGTATAATAAAATGGCGTAATAGGTATATTTTTTGACGCGCTGCCAAGTTTGCGGTGTCTTGGCATTAACCTCGAGGATTGCGCCCCACGCGCGTTTCAATGGTCTTATATACATGCGCCACGAGTGATTTACCAAAGGCGGTCTTAATAAGCGGCGACTCGACCGAATTATAATTCGGAGATGAGCGCGCAGCTTTTTTCCCCTCTCCCCATATACCGCGCGGCGAGTGAATATTTTTTGGCAAGTTTTCGGCTAATAAAAAGGCACTTACGTTTTATGCAGCGGCAGCTAGCGTATGATGTTTTATTCAATAATACCACGCTTAAGCTTTTAGAATCATAATAAAGCTGTTGAAGCTCAATGATTTTCGAGTGGCAGTTATTTTCGGGAAACGGGACGTTGTTAGAGTTTACGTATATATTAGTTTCCATTAATTTTATTCAGGAGTATATATAGACATTGTCGAGTGGCGATGAACGGTCAACGCAGTTTCAATAAATCCGAGATATATACGCTGAACTTGCGTTTACTTTTTATCGAGAACAACGTCACAAAGCACTGCGCACCGATGAAAAGCTTCGACGAAATTAACAAACGTTACTTTTGCAGCGGATATATTCAATAGTCCTCTGCTGTTAATTATCCTCCCCTTGCAACGACCAAAGTATCGAAAAATAGCGGCCTTTTAAAGTCGTCACAGCACAAACCGTCAAATGTTGCACGCGCGTGGAATATACTCCGCCAAAGCGGCGGCGACGGCGGCTTTAATGCCCATTAATTGTACATAAATGCTCGGCGAAATCCCGAGTGCCCGTCCGCCCTCTCCTGAAAATGTATTTCGCCTCGATAATCCCGGAATTTCATGCAGCAATTGCGGCGACCGAAGTTCGTACTCAATAGAATTACACTCGTTCTCTCGCTGCTGCGCTCTTACCCCCCCCCGATGAATAACGCGCTGTGCACTTCAAAATAAATCGCGTGCGTGCGAACGTCAAAATTGAAATTTCTAATTCAAGAGAGCGGGGAACCGCACTGGTAATTGGCGATTAAACTAATCCTGAAGCGATCGCTGGATAATTACCGAATTTTTTCTGCGGGCGAATGGTCGATGCGTATGATGCGTGAAAAACGTCTGCACGGCCGATTGTCACTGATCTCACTGGAGCGAAGAGTTTGAGGCGCGTCCCGTTGACGGAGCTGTACGATTGATAACTGTTGATGCTGCGCAGCAAAATGCCGGGAAATACGCGCCTCTAGCGCTTATCAAACTTTTTAATGACTGACTTGTGCGCTGATCGGAAGCATCGTTATCGAATTGAGAGACTCCCGCAGAAGATATGATATGAATATATTTACGTACGTGGAGAGTGCATATTTCTCTACAAATTCAAACAAATTTGTTGAAAATGTTTGTATGTTGAATGAGATTTATTTGAACTTTTCTCTGAACTTCTTTATACACCCGCGAAAAAATTGAAAGTATGGGCAATATATTTCATATATGTTGGATATACAAATTAGCAATATATTACAAATATACTGGCTATGCGATTGCCAATATATTAGTAACATATCTGCGATTGTACATCCTCCAATATATTACTCATATATTGACAGTACAAAATGTATATGAATAAATTTCAAAACGTATTACGAATAAGTATAGTCGGAATAGAGTGTCGCTACTTCAATAAGTTTTTTTTATATAATACAAAATCAAAATTATTTCACGCAAATATTGCGGAAATTGTTGAGACCCTATTGTACATTAGTACAAGAGGGGATAACAAAAACAAGGCAAGCCTTGTATTTCGAACTCTTCGTAAAGAGTCGTTCGAACGGATGAATTACACGGCTTATATACTCTCGGCCTTCCAATGCGTTTAAAGGAGCCACTGCCGGCGCGCCGCATAGCGGTGGCAAACGGGAACTTTTGATGGGCGGCGCTCGATAAGCAAGCTTCAACTATTTATCCGCTATGCGGCGCGCTGGTAGTGACTTCTTTAAACGCATTGGAAGGCCGAGAGTATATAAGCCGTGTAATTCACCCGTTTGAACGACTCTTTACGAAGAGTTGGAAATACAAGGCTTGCCTTGTTTTTGTTATCCCCTCTTGTACTAATGTATAATAGTCTCAAAAATTTCCGCAATACTTGCGTGAAATAATTTTGATTTTGTATTATATAAAAAAAACTTATTGAAGTAGCGATACTCTATTCCGGTTATACTTATTCGTAATACGTTTTGAAATTTATTCATATACATTTTATACTGCCAATATATGAGTAATATGTTGGAGGATGTACAATCGCAGATATGTTACTAATATATTGGTAATCGCATAGCCAGTATATTTGTAATATATTGCTAATTTGTATATCCAACATATATGAAATATATTGCCCATACTTTCAATTTTTTCGCGGGCATCATTATTTTTCCAGAAACATATGTATTTTTATCAATCAAGCTTGTTGCAAATGTATATGACGTATAAGTAAAAAATGAAAGAAACATAATCTTTTATCAAACTCGATTAGTTCCCAATCAATTCCAAAGAGGATTATTTAATTCAGCCAAAGCATAAACCACATTCTGACCGAAATTCCGGATTTTGATAAAAGCATTCATCGATCAGCGGTTTGAACTTCCCTGAGGGCCGCAATGCACTTCGCTTAGAATAACACACCACTCGATACTCTATATACATCTATATACCTATACATCGCGACCCTACCGAAAATGGCTTTTTTTTCCACCACAAAATAATGACGGCACTAAACAATCAGAAAAAACGCCTGGCCAAACAACGAATCTCCAAGCCCCCATTAATCATAATCATCGTCCCCGACGATCCACTCCCCCTAATTTCGCCATCCAATTTTCCATCGAACCCCAGGCTAACATTTCCTGTATATACATATACACCCGCAGTGCACCCCCCAAGTCACCGCCTCCGCGATATCTCGCGCGCGCACTCCATCTCTCCTCGCCAAACGCCTTTTGATTACGCTCCAGCTCTCTCACATCTCTCTCTCTCTCTCTCTCTCTCTCTCTCTCTCTCTCTCTCTCTCTCTCTCTGTCTCTCTCAAGCCACCTTATGCACGTCGCTCCCCACCGAGCCTCGCCTTTGTGCGCGCTTTGCATTTTTCCCCCTCTTTCTCTCTCTCTCTCTCTGTTTTTTGTCTTGGCGCACGCACAATGGGCTCGCGCGACTCTGTCAAAGTGCTCTCCTAGGTCCTAACCCTCGCGCCGAGAGAGAGAGAATCAATGAAGAGAGTGGAGTGTGGGGGGGTGGCGGAGATGTACGCCGCGGCACGAGTCGAGCGGTGATAATGAGCGAGAGATGTTTTTTTCTCGGCGAGGGAGTGAGTGAGCGGGGACGACAGTCCATTAGGATTATTCGCTGCGGCTTTTTACTTCTTTTAAGGCTGCTGCCATGCCGCGACGGCGGCGGTGGTAGTGGTAGTGTGAGAGCCGACGAGGCTGTCTTTGCTCTTTAGGCTGATGTTTGTTTTAGGATGACAAGTGCGCGAGGGGTGGAGGCGGGGGAAGATATTCTTTTTGCTGCGGGTGCCTGGGATGGGTGTTGAGTGAGTGCAGCTGTGTATGTAGCGTGTAATTTTTATGAATGTATGGTATGTCACGGCTTTTATGATGGGATACGTTTGTCAATATTTTAATACCGAAGCTTCGATGTTACACGGAAAGAAATACCTTATGAAAAATTACTAGAATCTCAGGTAAAGATGGGACATACTCACACTCTTGAGCAATTTAGTATATTTCTACTAATTATTAGCATAGTTCTATTAAAAATTAATAGAAAAAGTTTTAAAATTTATTATAGTTACGATTAATTTTTACTAGATAATATGATAAAAATTTTAAATCTAAATTTTAACAGAATAGAAAATAATTTTTACCATATTATCTACTAAAAAATAATAGAATTAGTTTAATTTTTAGTCTAAGTTATACTGAAAATTTAATAGACAGTATAGTAATTTTGTTGGCGCGAGGGCTGCCGGTGAAACAGGGTGTACCATATGTAGACAAATCGAAACCTTACTTATAAGTGCGGCAGTGGCCGAGTGGATAAGAGCGCAACTTCGTAATCGGAGGGTTGAGGGTTGTTCGAATCTCCTTCTCCGGAGTTTTTTTTTCTCATGAATTTCAACCTCTCGTCAAAATTACTATAATATATTATAAAACTTGATAGAATGCAAGTATGTCCCACTTTTAATTAACACTCTAGTAATTTTTAGTGGATATTCCACTAATTTTTCATAAGGAATTTTTTTCCGTGTATGTCTGTGTGAAATATGTGCGCGATTGGGTAATGTTTTTGTTCGTTTACATTTATCGCTGCGGCTTTTATATTGAAATGTATGTTCGCGTGATTGTTTTTGTAAAATGACAGAAATTTTATACCAATTAGGTAAATACACAATATAGTAGATAGTTTTTTTATGTTGGAAACATTTAGATATTTATTTCAATGTAATTTCTAAACAATTTATTGCAATTATTTGTACATAAACAGTTAAAATATTTTTAACGATATATTTATACATTTTATGAATGATTTCATTTATATATGTATATACACGGTGAAATATAATGGAATAAATTTGAAAAGCGATCTAATCACAAGTTCTTATACCTCGGGGGGGCTATTGGATTTCGAAAAACTACGTCACTTTGATCGAGTTCATCAATCCTGTCGAAAAAACCGTCCATAAATTTCCATTTCTCAAAAAGAAAAAAAAAAAGATAACCTATTCTCAATCGACCCTTCGCTGTCTACTCCCCCCCCCCCCCCTAAAAATTACCTTATCGAGAAAATTGAAAACTCTCAAAACTAGGGGGGCAAAAAAGAGGCCTGACACCGATAAAACAAAAACACCGAGAGCTATCCACCATCGCCGCCGCCATTGTATCCACCCCCTCCTACGCTATCACAACTTGGAAACTTTCGCTTCATCTTTGAAAGCTCTAGCGCGCGCCGATAAATCAAACTCACCTTCCTCTCCGCGTTACGCGAAAAAAGAAGTGGAGCATATACTTAGACTCGGCCGAAAAAACTTATCCCCGCGCACATGCGTATGCACATAGCAACCTTATACTTCGTATATATAAGCAGCACGGCGCACCTAAGCATACACATCACGCGAAATACCAAAGCGCGCACTTCAAACGCGACCCACCTCTTTCGCCATTACCTTTAAGGTGAGGAGAGAAAAAAGTGGCTTCGCTCTTTAATAAAGGGCCGTACTCTCTTTCTCTCTGTCTCTCTCGCTCGCATCTAGTTTAGCGAGGAATAAAAAATGTAAAAGGAAAACAGAAGGGGGGGGCAAAGAAAAGGAGAACGCGGAGGCAATCTACCGTTTCGCTCGAGCCATCGACTCTCTCTCTCTCTCTCTCTCGCGCGCGCGCGTGCGCTCGAATAATACGGCCGCCGAGTTAAGAGGGAGAGAAAAGTGAGAATGGAAGGGGGGGGGGAGTCGCGCGCGTGGAGACGTAATGGTACACTCTTGCACGCGTACGTGCGCTTTAAAGTGTAAGACGAGCGCACGTATGAATTGATGCGTTATTCTTGAGGGGTGAGAGAGAGAGAGAGAGAGAGAGAGAGAGAGAGAGCGAGAGAAGCAGACGTAGAGGAGAGGTCGAGTTAGCGCGCGTGAAGAGAGAGAAGGAGGAAGAAAGTCGAATTGGATTTCACGCGAGTGTCGTCGTCGTTGTCGTCTTCTTCTTTGAGGTGTCGTGTGAATTTACAAGGAGAGGTTTTTAATTTGATTTGGGCACGTTTTTTTTTTACTTGTCGATTTTATATGAGGCGTATTATTGACGTTTGGTCGGATGATACTTGTCTCGGTGAGGTGGAAAATATGAATGTGAAAGAAATGTTCCTGATGTTCGAATTTATGAAAAGTTCCAATTTGACTTTTTATATTCGAAGTATATTTGTCGTGTTAGAGTGTGAATGGTATATAAATATATCAATAGAGAAGAAGAAGTAGAAGGGTTACATTTGTTGTTACTATATAGCAAAAATACAACAAAAATAAAAGTTGTTTTTTATACTTTGACACTTTTCCTATCGTTGCAGAAAATATTTCTGCTCGGTTTTTACACTACTTTTTTTATTTCACGCGATCTTTTATATTCCAGAAGAATGCTTCAAACAAGAAGTACATAAAAAGAAGAAAATTATAGAAACATTTTCTTTTTATAATATTCCGCACTTCTTCATCCCACTTTTTCATTACATGAAAGAAAGTTACTCGGGGAGTTCACTGGCACTTTAAGAAATTTCAGCGTTGAATGAGCCGTCCATTATAATATTTATGATTTCACGCACTAAAAGAGCCATCACGGCTAAGAACTGCAAAGAGGTATATTTCGGGCTGCTGCTGCTTCTATACGCGTCTTCGGGTGGAAGGAAAGTCGTAATATTCGAAATTAGGCTTTAAAAATAAGATATCGGAAGCAAACGACCGAATATAAATATAATTTCTGAACTGTATATCACCTGAATATTCATATTATGGAAATACATAGAAATGTAATTAATATATGAAACTAGGTCAGTAAGCAGCATTTACGTAAAACTTAAATATTGCGGAGTAGATAATATAGTTAATAAGTAAAACAATGTAATGAAATGTTGTAGGGTTCTGAGAAACTAACGTTTCACATTTTCTAAGTAAATAATTTTTATTATTTTTATACTTTACTCAAAATGTTAATCTATGATATTTGCATTCATATATATTTCCACTTATCCGTATATTGCATTTACACTCAAAGCATATTTGAAAAATTCGTTCTTATAAAAAGTTTTGTCGTCAAACTTCCTCTTATTCATTCCAGATATTATAAAATGTTATTATTACGTCTGAACCCAAACAGAATTGTTTTGGATACTTTTAATATTATTTTATTCGAACAAAGCATCAAATAAAATTAAAAAATATCTTATAATAACAATTTATAGAAAATTGTAATAGAGGTGGACATTTTTATTATCAATTATTATTTAAAAACTGTGAATTACACAACTTTGAAATAAAAACTGTAACTTAAATGAACCTATTCTTTGGTATCATTTGTCTGAATCTAAATGTTCATTTATTAATAGGCTCTAACGACTTTACTATAAGGCTATTGTATGAGAGAACAACGGATAAATTAAACTCAAAAAATGACAAGGTCAGGTGATAATTTCACCCTCGTAGATAAAAAAAATTTTGATTAATTACGTAACAACCTTTTCCAAAAGTTAAAACGAGACAATCAATAACAATATCCAAAAATAAGAAACAATTATGGTATATTTAAAAACATGATCATTAGTAGAACCTTACGACTCATTAAAATTTAATCTGCAAAGGAAATTTTGTTTTGATGATATATAAATTTAGTAAAATGCGATGAGTAATGGAATGGAGATCGAAGTCATGATTAAATTCAAAATTCTTCTTTAATTCGAATTGTTTTAAAGTTATACTCAAATTTATCGCTATTCTTTCAGTATTCATAATGAATCGGAAAAACAATGGACTCATAAAATAGTAATGAAAAAATTTAAACTACAAAATAATAACGGAAAATCCACTCTCTAAATGTAAAATAGTGGAAAATCCACTATTTAAGAGTTAAAACTCGTGCACTACCGAAATAGTGAATATGCACTTCGAAATACTGTGCATCTGTACTATTTTAGTAGTGTATATTAACTTTTTTAAAATAGCGAAATTTAACTATTTTAAAAATGTTAATATACACTATTAGAGCAGTGAATTACCACTGTTTCGGAGTGCATATTCACTATTTCAGCAGTGCACGTGTGGATTTTCCACTATTTTACATTTAGAGAGCAGGCATGTTGACAAGCACATAATTTTACGTAGAACTGAACTTCCCATTAACCAGAGTATTTCCAATATAAAAAAGTCTACTTCCAGCGCTCATCTCATTCCCCATGATCCAGCAGCAGCCTTCAAAAACATTCGCCATAAAATTTCCCACTCCGACATCTCAGCTCCTGTCGCATTTGCATCGCCTCACCCAGGGTGCAAGAAAAATGCACGCTCTCGAAGAGGTCAAGGGTCGACGACGTCTCCGCTCGCGCTGTTGCTGACCGTAGTGTGCGCTACCCTACATATATACAGCCTCCCTCTTTCTCCCTCTCTCTCTCTCACTCGGCGAGAATCAGGGATGCAAAAATGTGCGCGTGTCGCACGCATCGCCGCGTCGCCCCGTGTCTGCTCGCTCTGTATATTTTTCGTGCGCGAATTCCTTTTTTGCCGGCCGGTTTTTCTTCCGATTGGTTCGATTCTTCGGGTCAGCGAGCCCAGTGCGCCGTCGTTACAGTGTGTGCAGGTGGGTGTGAAGGGAGACAGGGAAAAGAGAGAGAGAGGGAGAGGACGAGAGACAGGCTTGAAATGCGATTTGTAAGAGGGCCGGAGAAAAGGAGTTTGCATAAAATATCAGAAGAAAAGTGGAGAGAAGGTGGGGTTGACGTTTTGCGCGCGACGGTGAAGTGCTTTTCCATAGTGTTTTTATATAGAAAGATTATTACAGAGTTTGAAAAGGTATTAATGAGTTGTCAGTTTTTGTTTTGTTTTGTAATCATGAATTTTATGAAAATATAAATAATGGGGCAAGCATAATAATTTTCATTTTTAATTGAAAAGAGAATAATATATTAAATTGATTTTAAATAATTTGAGAGTATTATTACAAATTTAAAATATCTGTACAATTAATTTTAAAAAGTTCGCTTTTATATTTTTACAAACGTCAATTTTTAATGACGAATTTTACGGTGATAATAATTTAATTTATACTTCAATACTTTCACGCAGAATCAAGAAAATCAGTGTGTTCAAATTATAATTTTATATATTTGCACAAAGAACGAATTTAATTAAATTACAGAGAATTCTGTCAAAATTTCCTTTTTTATAAGAAATCTTATTATACACGGAGAAAAAAAATTGTTAATTCTACATTTCCGACAGTAGATTCAACTGTAAATTGGAAAGTCACTTCTACTTTCAATAAAAATTGTAGAATCTACAGTTTTTAAATGTTGAATCTGCATTCTCAGAAAGCAGAATCTACATTTTGAAATTTCTTGAAAAGTAGAATTTACATTTTGAAATGTAGAATCTCCATTTTTTTAATGTCGTATCTACATTTTTGAAAACTAGAATTACATTTTTGGAAAAATGTAGTTATTACTTCACTAAAACAGATGATTTAACTTTTTCTTTTCTTTCTGTGTACAGTCTGATATAATTTTTTGAAAACTGTGATTTTTGATTAAACCGTTTTCGCAGAACCATATGGTAACTTGCTAACAGCGATGTATGCGTTAACAATATCACACCTGCCTCTTGCAAACGTAAAACATTCATTTTTAACCTCCACATCGTTACACCGAACATCAATCATTAATTAACTCATAACGCTAACACACTTTTTGCACTTCGCACGTCACCTCGGCAACCACCGATCAAATTTCCAGCTCAAAGAGCCTCTCTCTGCATTCAATATCGACACCGAGCTTTTTACCCGAGTTTTTACTCTACGCTAAAAAATAATTCCCCCATCGAATCACCTATCAAATCACCTTTTCATCCACCTCCAATGGACAAAACGAAAAAAAAAACAGCTCCCCTGCTTTTGCATTCGGAAAAAGAAACGAGAAAGTCATCTACTTTTCTCTCCTCCCCCGTCGCTCAAAGCGCATTTCCATAACGGTTCATTATCCGTTATCAGCGCGCACAATCACGCGCGCGGGCGCATCCCTCGCGCGCAATCCAATCTCTCCGCCTCTTCTAAAAAGAATCGACCCACTTCGAACAAAGCCGAAAAAACAGCATCGGAGTAAAAAAAAAGAAGACAGCCTCACTGTGTGCTCGTCTGTATGTGTGTGTGTGTCGTCTACAACACTACACCACGATTATTCGCGCTCGCTTCATTAAAGCATCTCTGTATATACGCGCCCGCGCAAATATCGGAGAGAGAGAGAGAGAGAACGCGCGCGAAAAAAGCGACAGCCGCGCGCGCAGAGAGAGGCCAAATCCGCGGACACGCGCGCGGGGAGAGAGCCGAGCTTTTCAATACTCGCCGCCCAGTTACACGTACGTCGGACGAGGGTAAAAAGAAAAGCCCCATAGGCTCTCTCTCTCTCTCTATGTGCGCTCTCGGATTCTTTGGCAGCGAGCCCGTTTTGCGCGCGCGCAAATTCCAAAGAATATCCCGCGCACCGTTATACATCATTTCCAGTGCTCGTGTACCTTTGTCTGTCTTTCTCTCTCTCATTCCCCGCTTTTTTTCCCGAAAACAAGGGACAGAGAGGCGCAGAGAGAGAGAGAAAGGGAGAAAGAGATAGGGATATATAGAGGACGAATCGACGTTTACATCGTCACGCCGGGGCGAGCGGGCGACACGCGATGACAATCGAACACAATAGCCCGGATAGCTCGCGCTCGCTTGACGGCGTTTTCCTGAGCCAGCGTTTTTAAACAAAGTCCCGGCCCGCGCGCGGTTGTCTCGTCCTTTTTTTTTACGAGCCAACCGGTGGGTGTGTGTATATATATAGGTATATACGTAAGCAAGACTGGTCATTATACGCGGGCGTTTCTTCGGCTTTTATTGCGATGATTGACAATCTCGTGCCGCTAAAAGTGTAAGCTTTTAAGAAGGCGGAAACGTTGCGGCGGTTCGAGGAGCGATAAAACTCGGCGCGCGCGATATCGTGATGGCGGTGCAGAGCATCGATTGTTGTATGTCACTGCGTCCTGCAATATCTTTATTGGCGGCGTTTGAGTCGAGTGCAAGAGTTTAAAATACAGGCGTCGGTGGTGGGGCTATAGATAGATTTGTCGAGGGAGAATCATTCGAGATTAATGTTGGTTAATAAGTTACGGATGTTTGGAAATAAATCGAATGATCTTGAAATACCTTTTGACGTGATTGCGTTGATTATTAAATGTTCGAATTTATTGTATCAATGGGAATCTATATTGAATTATTGATACTCTCTAATGATCATTGATAAACCGTTGAAATATTAAATGCAAGCCTCGAAAATTTTCCACTAATGTTTATTGATCCACATTTTGAAATAAATTTTCGTCATAAATCTGTAAAGTACATTATTACTCGTTCTGGATGCGCTGATATATTGAATAAAGTTCTACTTTATACTTTTAAAAACGTGAAATATATTCCGCGGGGAGAATAAAAAAATTAAAATTTTTAGTCCGCAGCAGCGAATCTCGTGTACATGAAAATACAATTTTAAAAATGACATTCCGAAAAACCGACAGCACTCTCGCAATCCCGTTAAAAACGAAAAAAAAAACTCATACCTCGCTTCCACCTCGGGACTGCGCATATAGACGTTGCAAAAACCTCTCTCTCTCTCTTTCCCCAGAAAAAAGCTACTCTCCGCTCTCATTAATAATAACCGTTATCAAAATCGAAAAGTGCCACATATACGTAACACACGCAACAGCACCGATCTAATCTCGGCCTCCGGCTATGGCTTTACAGGAGAAAAGTTTCCGCAGCAACCCCCTGCAGGCCTATACACTGCGATACACTCGCTTCCTCCCTCCACGCCTTTAAATCTCGCGAGCCAGAGACGCGGGAAAGTCGGAAAAACAAAATTCCGGGACTTAATCAAGCTCGTCTAATCTGAAAGTATAGAGAGAGGAGGACAAGAGAGAGTGAGGGGGTGAGAGTGTTATGGTTCCCCGTAGGCCTATCAAGTATTCCCAATGGTCTTTGGTTTTCCAACACGAGGACGAGCCCTTCTTGCTTTCACCCTCGCGTATACACATGTACACACGTGTGAGCTGGCGAGAAAACGAATTTCCAGGTTTACAATGTAAGATGCGCGCGCGCGCGAATGAGAGAGAGAGTGGCTCCGGAAATTTATGGCAAACAATTTGCCTAAATCTTTAGGCTCATTTGTAGGCGCATGAATATTTTGGAAATACGGTTACGCCGCTGTCGGGATATCGCGCTATATGGCTTTGTACCCATTTCTTATGGGGAATTTTAATAGGATGTTGTGTTTTTTTTTTCTTGCTGGTGGTAGTTTTTTTTTCTACATTCGCTGGTTGGGGGAAAGCAATTTTTATCGATATTGAACGGATAAATCATGTAGATTTTGAGTGCCATAGGAAATGGGTAAAAATTTTCTGATGAAATAATTCTTTTCCTGTAATTGCATCGAGTGATCTCGATATATTTTCGTGTAAATTAATGGCTCTTTATTGAATTCGTGGATTATTCAAAATATTTTTGTATAGCTCAGCCAAATGCATTTTGCGTTCCATTGTTACATGAACTCTCCATTTCAATTACATTTTATTCAATTACGCCGCGTATATCACATTTTTTATTCGATAATCCAGATGAATATCTGCCAATCATGGGATTATCGAATAAATAATATATACTAAAATACCCTGGTGGAAATTCAAAACATTTTATAACTAATAACTGACTATTTGTATTAGAAAGTTGCTATAAAATGGACATTTCTCTTGTCCAGTTTCTAGCTCTCGGTAAAACGCTTTTCTGTTCCTTGAGTATTTTAAAGGTATTAAAACTGATCAGTTTGAGAGACAGAATCAGATGGAGAAATAAAAGTTTTGCTTAATTATTCATAGAATGAGTACAACAAATGATTTTTTTTAGTTAATGTTATTTATTTATATTTTGGTAAGCCATCCAACGCACTTTACCTATACGGTAAAATTAGTAAGTAAATCAAATACGGATATTTTGTTGTTACGTCAATCTAAGAAATAAGCAAATAATGATCGAAAAATCGTTTCATCATAGCGATTAATTAGCCAGTTTTACAAGCTACTTTCTAACTTATTTGCTATTTCATGTAGATAAGTTTTTACTAGGGTACTTGATCGCTATTTTCATTGTATAAAATTAACCAAAACGTTTCTCACAAAATCCATATACCATTTGAGCCATATTTTATCACTTCATAAACAAAATAATAAGCCTTGTAAAGTAAGTTGATCTTTTATGCAAAATTGACGCTAATTTGGTCGCCTAACTGGAAACACCTATCGGCAACATCGAGCCACTCAAGAAGAACCTCGCCCTCTCTCGCTTCAACGCGCAGTCTAAAATCGTCGCACCGCCGCCATTAAAGTGGTTCTTTCACGGGGATTCCCAGTCAAATCAGTGCTAAATGAAAAGGTTACCTAAGATTAAAAAAACCATAGTTACTAATAATTATAGTTTAATCTAATAATAATACACTAATACTATAAATATAGTGTATTTAACATGACTAAAATAACTTTTTTTAACAAAATGTCGATATTTTAGAAACAGCACAAACAATTATTGATAATATATCCCTATCTTGTTTGTTTCTTAACCGATTTTAATTATTAAGGTCTCATTCTATTCTCTAAGTAATTTCACGGGGACTTGCTCAAGGAAAAATTCAAAATTATTCAAAATCCAGAAAGTTATAGCCAATTGAAGATAATTATTTTTATAACCTCATTCGTGATTTTATAAACAATTAGCTATAACGTTCTGGGTTTTGAATAATTTTGAATTTTTCCTTGGGCAAGTCACCGTGAAATTACTTAAAGAGTAGAATGAGACCTTGATAATTAAAATCGGTTAAGAAACAAAAAAGATAGGAATTTATTATCAATAATTGTTTGTGCTGTTTCTAAAATATCGACATTTTGTTAAAGAAAGTTATTTTAGTCATGTTAAATACACTATATTTATAGTATTAGTGTATTATTATTAGATTAAACTATAATCATTAGTAACTATGGTTTTTTCAATCTTAGGTAACCTTTTCATTTAGCACTAATTTGACTGGGAATCCCCGTGAAAGAACCACTCATTACAACCACTAAAAAGCTCATTAGCCGCGTCGCGCACTTTTTTCGATGCTCCCTTTCGATTTTTATAACACATCGCATCGACGTGTCAATTGTCCGCCCGCCCGCATCAGCGCTAATTACGCGACCCGCCGTAAAAAAAACAAGACTAGTTGCGGCCACGCGCGTAAAAAAGATTCAGCCAGCCAGACTAGTAGACAAAAAATCCGGGATATTAGCGACGATGGCCGCCTCGTTAGATCAATTTATGGAGATTCCGTTGCGCGGCGCGGCACAAAAGTTCGGACGTCGTAATTGGTGGATCGACTTTCGAACGGCTGCAGCTGCGGTCTAACGGCCATTATCGTAATGTCAAAAACAGGGACGACGGGTTGGCGAAGGGAGAGAAAAAAAATATGCGACCGGTTGATTGCGGCCGGGAGGGAGGTCGTAGGAAAAAAATACGTTCATCGGTTAATTAAGCGCTAACGCGAGGGAAATCACGGAGATTCTTTCTTTTATTATTTTTTTTTTTGTCGATGCCAATCAGATTGGAGTAATGAGATCAGCTTTATTAGCGTCCGTAATGCGGAACGAATCGCTTCGGTTGACACGGATTTTTTCGTTCAATGAACGAAATATTTATGAACTTGAAAATACCCTTTGATTATAGTTCATTCGTAATGTTGCGTCGCAAATATAGAATATATACACGGCAATACGGTACCACTAAAATTTCCCATTTCGAAATTATTCTTCTATGAATATTTAACGACCGACAAACTGCTGCTCACTTCACAAAAAAAAAGACGATCTCGCTGCCTTTATATATAGGCAGCAAATCGCATTAACGTGCGAGCACGGGGAGACAAAAAAAGCTCTGCAGCCTAGGGTACTCTTACGCAATTACGTTTGTAAACCGGGCACCTCTGTGCCAATTCAAATAACCATACTCTCTCTCTCTCTCTCTCTCTCTCTCTCTCTCTCTCTCTCTCCAAACTCTAGACAAATTTTGACTGAATAGTGACTTTGTTATGTCAACGTGAAAAAGAGCGAGAAAGAGAGAGAGAGAGAGAGAGAGAAAGAGGAGACCCTGGCGGAACAAAAGCGACAACAAGTGGAAGGGTGGCGCGCAGAGGAGGTTGCCGTGCTACAGTTTTTTAAGAGACTTCTCGCCGAATAATATCAAAATGGAAATGAGCGTTTGTCAAAGATTTATTGTCGGGAATGATGAATTTTTCGATTACCTTTGTATGAAATATTCGCAATCTAATGGAATGTTTTAATTCAGATCGTGATTCGTTTACGTGTTTGAAATTCCGAACGTTCATAATGAACGAAATATTAACTTAAAGTTTCTAATTCTGGTTAAAATTCCCCGGAGTATGGTTTACTGGTGACTGCAAGAGTGAGAAGTGAAGAAATACAATTATTATCCGATTTTAAATGTATTAAGTAGCCAAATTTGGCTAAATTTGAAAATGGCAAAAATCTTTCGTTCACTATGAACGTTCGAAATTTCAAACACCTATTCGTTTTGTAATATATATACATAAATTTATATTATTTGCGCATTGTTAAATTAACTTTATTAATTCGCATCGATCACGGTATTAATTTTTGCAATATTATTCTCCTTTGTTAAGGACAAAATGTGATAAATGGTAAATTAAGAGACTATTATAATACATCGATTTATCTTTTACATGTTATAGAACGGATAATCGCATGATCAAATGAGCATCTGAACGAAACCCATTCAAATAGACTCTAACTTTTTACATGAATTACGCGCATCGTTATCTGGCTCGAAAGTTTCGAAATTCGATTTTCAAACAGTCGATTTATACACGATCTCCATAAACGTACACGGCTCGATAATCTTAATAGCGATGTAGGTCAATTAGGTTGGTTTAATCCACCAAAAGCATTCGCTGCCAGGCGCGTGCGTGAGAGATCGTATATGAAGGAAGGACGGGCGAGCTGCGTTTTCGTTTCGTATCGCGGGTGCGTCACTCTGCTCGCGAGTGTGTAAATAAAAGTGAGTATATATATTAACCGCGCCGTTTTCCCCGAGAAAATGAAAATGAAAAGTCGTCCAAACATCCTTTCGCTTTACGATATTGCAGTTATTAATACGGCAGATGAATATCTATCTATATAGCGGGTTTTTGTTTGCGCGGACATTACGTGCCTTTTTTTTACCCTCTTATCTGGAAAATATCGGTTGCCAGTCGAGGCGCAAAGATAGATCATCTCTCAATTATTCATATTCTTTCGAAGTGAAAGAGAGAGAGAGAGAGCTTGCTGCGCAAAATTGATCGATTACGAAGATTAAAACCGCAATTATCCATTGGTTCGCTGGCCGGATTACCTTTGGCTCCGTTTCAATAAGTTATTCACCCACCCTCGTGACCCTTGCAGCGGTCATTAAAGAGAGAGCGCGAACAAAATTTTTTCACTTTTATCTTCAGAGTTCCTTTTATTTTGACTGATAAGACAAGAGTCAACACCACCATTAGGTTTTAACTAATTATAAAAATGAGTTTTTGCGAAATTAGGGATATAGTTCATTATAAACGATATTTCATACTTTTACGTATTTTTATATAAAATGTGAGCTACTCCTATAAGCTATTTTTTAGAACAGTACAACGAAACGCACACCTGCAACCTTTAATAAAAAAAACTACATTATAGGTAGAAGCGCTTAAATTTTTTATCGCTATACTCAAAGAATAACAATAGAGGGAACTTTTTCCGAAATTGAAATTGAAATTGAAAAAAAAAAAAAAATCAACTCCACCCCGTACAGTTATAACGAATTTTCAACTTCACTTTGACGTTGATTGGTCGATTTCCTAAAGCGCGGATGACGCGCGTCCGCGTAAAAATTGAGAGAGTATCGAAAAAATAACCGGATCCCAGCCAATCTTGAGCATCCACCCCGGCGCAACGCCCCTGCAACGTTCAAACTTATAACGTGCAAAAAAAAAACACGCAGACCAAAATTTTCTCTTCCCTTCTCTCAAAAAAAGAAAAAATTTCTACGCTACGACTTCCCAACTCGCGCCAACTCCAGCTCGCTAATGAAAAAAAAAAGAAGCGCGCTTTCGAAAACCGTCTCTGGCAAGGTAAACTTTGAAAAATCACGTCTCAGCGATTCCGCTTTCCTCCCTCTCACTCTTTCATTTCCCGCGTTGTCATGCTCAAAGCATCGTCTCTCCCTTATTTATATATAAAAATCGAGCGCGTCCCGTCGTCTCAGACACTCTCTCACAGACGAAAAAATCAGCGCGCGGACTATAAAATATCTCTCACCTCGTGCGCGCGCTGTCCGTCGGCTACTCTCCTCGCGCACTGTAGGCTGCTCCGCTGTCCGCCGCGCACATCGGGGTCACACGCACACTCTTTTACTCCTCCTCCTCCTCCTCTTTCTTGTGTATCACCACTTTGAACTCTCACTATATTTACCTCTCTCTCACTCGACAGAGAGAGAGAGATAGACACACTCGAGAGCAGCAGCACACCTCGTCGTCGTTGGCTAGGTCCTTAGGGCCCGGTAGGGCCGCATCGCCGCATCGCCATGGGATTAGGCGGCCGCTGCTGCGAGCTCGTCGCTACCGCGACAACAACACGAGGGCGGCTAAGCGCGCTCATAGCCTCGCGCACACTTTTTTTAACTGTATATATATATACTCTCTTATCTGCGTCTATTATGCGACATCTTGTTCGGACACCTTGACCGATCGCCTCCTCTTGACTTTTTGTCAAATCGTTGATGATCAGGGGCGATGGGTTGGGAGCACTGGTCCGAGCATCGCACGGTGGAAAAAAAACAACAACAACAATATCACAGCACAATATACTTGAAGCCTCTGTCACTGTCACACATACACACACACACTGCGTGTCGCGGCTAAAAATCACATCCGCGCAGTACCATCGTCGTCGTCGGCAGCGGCACCCACGAGAGCAGCCCTGCGCACATGGGTCCAGCACAGCACCTTCTCTGCGGCACTACACCAGCAGCAGCAGCTCCTCGCGAGCGCTCAACAGAACTCGTTGCCACCCTCGCCTCTCACATCTCTCTCGCGCTCGTTTTCACCTCCCTGCAGGATTTCTATCTAGCTATCTCTCTCTTTCTCTCTCTCTCTCTCTCTCTCTTACGACGTGTCACCGCGTCATCGTCCACTCGTCCGTCGTTCGCCACTATGTAATATAATCGTATATTAAGTATACCGTGCCTCTCTGCGCACGTACACTGCACGCGGCCGAAACGTGGGCCGCTCTAGAGAGATGTGTGTATATATATATATATAGGTGTGTATATATATATGACACAGGGGTAACTCGCGGGCGCGCGGGCGCAGCGAGTGCGATAATAGGAGCGACGACGACGAACCGAGCGGGCCGCGGTGCACTGGCCGACTGACGACTCGAGAGCCGGCCGCAGCGCTGCCGGTGCTGAGGGCGGACGGCCGGGGAACCAGCGAGCGAGAGAGAGAGAGGAGGGAGGCAGCGCGCACGCTCGGGATATATGGAGCGCACGAGGGGTGGCTCCGCTGGTGGCTGACTCGCACTTGGGGTGGAGATGGCTCTCTGTATGTGTGTGTGCGCGTGTGTAGGTGCGTGCGCGTCTTTTTTGCACGACTTGTTATCTCGCGTGTGGGGAGGTGAGCGCAGTGTGTGAGAGAGAGAGAGAAGGAAAGTGGGGTGGAGTAGTGCAGGTGAGGTTTGGAATGTGGAGGATGGTATATAGTGGTGGCATATGGTACAGAGTGAAGGGAGATCGGGGGATGATAAGAGCGGGATGTCAGTTTAGGTATGGGGAAGAGGTTTTTAATAGTTTGGGATGCGGGTGAAATTGAAATGCGTATAAATTAAAGATACGCCTTTGTGAAATATACGCAATAATTTAGAACGTGATTTTCAAAATTGATTTGCTGTTTGCTTTCAGTTTACAGGCAATCAAAGGTAATTTTATAGCTCGTAGTTTATGCGTGCACATGTATGTTCCGCGGATACAGGAATCTCATGCGCAAATAATGCGTATAGGCGCTGTGAATACATACGTAACATTTGTAAATAAAATAACATTGAATGACAAACATTTTATGAAAATGTGTTTACATTGTTATATGGTCAATATGACCCGTTACACGCAAAAAGGAACAGTGACAGATATAAGAAATTAACATGGCTTAGTATATCTATATATACGAGGAACAGCGAGGAATAAGCGCTGTTCCTCATACATATAGATATACTAACCCATGTTATTTCTGTATCTGTTCCTTGTATTTTTTTGCGTGTAATGGGCCATATAGCATACTACTTTCAGTAGTTTCTATGATAATGTATAGAATACTCTCCAACCCTGAGTATGGGGTACTTGACAGTGTTGATTTCGACGCAAATTAATCTTATTAATCAGACAACTCAATCGCGTTCATATAGTGCCCGAGACATAAAAAAGCTTTTTCGTAACGATGACATTTTCCAGATAACATCTCTTACAATTTTATTCTATTTTAGAGCCCCGAAGTCGGACGCTTTTATAAAATAAATTATTTTCTTGTCATTAATTACATTGCTAGAGCTATATCTAAATAACTTTAATTTGTCAGGTATACGATCCACGTGGCGGTTTCTTTGTATTTTTTGGCATTCGTCATTTTAAATATCGTCAAAGAAAATCCCGATAAATTAACGCTATACTATTTTGCACAAAAATCTCTGCGACACATCTTTTTTGTAAATCCCCATGTATATCTGAACGACGATCCCTTTAAAAACCTACCAACATATAACACGAATTAACGTCATTACCCTATTGGCTACCTCAGCAATCCTACCAGTCATCCACGAACAAACCCCGCGAACAATCGAAGCGACCTTCTCCTGACTTATTAACCCCGCACTCACTACCCCCCGCCTCTCCCCGAAAAAAAAGAAAGAGATCCTTCAACTCCTCGTCGCCATCAACTATCGGGCCACTTAATCCCTCGCGCGCGTCGCAATTAAAGCCGCCCCGATAAAATGGCCCACGTTATCCTATATGTATACCATATACATACACACGCACGTGTGCGGGCGAGGAAGAGAAGAAAATCGCTTTCGGCACGCGTGTGCACGCGCGATAATTCATTTACAGGGTGCGCGACGCGGCACACACTACATACACGTAAACAGCCCGGCGACACGCGAGTGAACGGCGTATATACGTACGCCGTTGCCGAGTTATTGTCGACCGCTGTGTCTGTGTGTGTATATATGCGCGCGTACGGATAGAAGGCTATGTGTGTGTGGCGAGTGCGCGGGCGGTAACTCGATAAATGCGAGAGGAGCTCGGAATTGTTGCTGGTGATGGTGGTGGTGGTGGTGGATGTGTAAGTGAGAGGGAGAAAGAGGGAAAGAGAGAGGGAGTTTGGTTAATCTTACACCTCCAAAAATAGGCATGTTTGCCCTGGCGCGCGCGTGTATACTGTAGTATGGGTGTATGTATATACACAGGAATGAATGAAGCTGGTCTCGTTTAACTATATACGGCGTATATAGTTTATCTTGAGGAGGAATATGTTTGAGGATTACGTAGAATTTACCTGAAGTTTTCTATAGGCTTATTTAGCTTTTACCGTAACAAAACATTGTTTTCTGCTCTCTACCTTATTTTAGGCGTGGTGCAAATTTTCTTATTGGAAAAAAAAGTTCGCCATTTCATTCTGATTAATATTATTTGCAAAAAAAAAGACAATCAGCACTTAATCAATCTTTCTTTTTGACCGATTGACTGACTTCAATTACACCTTTATTTAGCTGGAAAAATTGAAGAGTAATGTCACCCAATATGTAGAACCCGAGGGACACGACAAAATAATCGTTAAACAGCACAAAATAAACATTTAATTGACCCATCAAATCGATTACTCTCCTGCGTAAACAAGTAGAACATGATAAAAGTGACGTTAATTAAAGCTCTAATAACTATAGTGAATATAATGGGGAACCTGTTAAATTCGAGCTAAAAATAATTGACGTTCCACAAAAACTATATGACCTCTTTATATTTAGAAAATAAATAATTATTTATTTATTTCATTATTATGTGGATTCAGAGACACTTTACAATAAAATAAGTAGGACACAAAATTATATTATTATCGTTGTGCGATAGTCAGTTTTTCTATAAATATAAAATGATTAAATAATTAATTGCATTCAATCAATGTAATAACTGTTATAAATCTCAATAATTAATAACTTTATAAAAATTAAACTAAACTTTATCTATTTTCTCATCAATACTCTATCAATTAGATTCTTAAGCATATGGAAATAGAAATAAATTTGCATGTTAACAATACACACGGACACTAACTTTATCTTACCCAAAATTACAATACTTCATTAATAACCCCATTATTATCAAAATCACTTATGTGTACATATATCCCTCACAACCTCTCTTCCCCTCCTTCTCCAACCTACCCTCTTACATCTCCCGAAAAACCCCAAGTCACCGGCCCCCCTTAAAATATCCGAGAAGAAAGGCGAAACCGCATTAACCCTTACGTAACACGAGCACCCGTCGCGACATCGTTATCGCCCTATCACCCCTCCCAGACCCTTCGACAGTATAGCCAACCCCGATACCGTCCGTCCAGCCGTCGAGACCGTTTCCCCGCGTTAATTGAGCCGAAAAAAAAACAACAACACCGTCCACTACGATGAACGGGCGCGCGGTAGGGTGTTGGACGTGGAACAGAAAAAAAATCAATTGGCTCGCATGTCAAGTGCACCGTTTGCATGTAAATGATCGGCCGTTTGAATTTTTTCGTACGCGGCCTCTCCGACGCGATAAGCCGAAAAAGCACGCGCGCATGAATTTTCAATATTTACCGTGTCGCTGCCCTCTCCGCCCCTCGGAAGAGTGCCTGCGCGTATACGTATACATACAAGCGAGTGACCGATGGGTCGACTCGAAAAATGACGTTGCTAGTTTTCTTTAATGGCTCTGGGCGCGCGAGGGCTTTGATAAATATTCGACGGGTTTCCAAGTCCGAGTGTGTATAGGTGGAGGTTGGGTGTGGTTAGCGTCTAGGGGGCGTTTCGGGAAATGGGGAGGCGATGCGGGTGATTGCTCTATCAAGCGATTTTACGGGCGTTTATTAGGTCTCGCTGGTTATGGCTGGTCATTTGATTTCATTAATATCTGCGTATTTACGAGAATAGTGCGAAATTCGTTTATTAATTAATTTTCCTCTACGTGATTGTTGTTTTTGTGTGTTTACGCATGGATACAGTTTCCATTTATGAATAGGCTTCCGAGAAAGAGGGTAGATCGACGAAACGCCTTCTCAGAAACTCGCTTAGACTCTACTTTCCTGGAATTCTCGTTCAGCCCGAGCTCTTTGTGTGATGCTATTTTGATGCTATTGACGCGTAAGGAGAGCGCGACCTTCGCTGAAATGTTACACTCTATTCATACATTATAAGTAAAATCTTCTGAAAACCGTCAACTTTTGCGTATTTATGAATGTTTTTCGTGAACCTCTGCTTTGGGACGCCGTTGAAAGTTAGTTAACAAGAATTCTTGTGCAAACGGTGAAGCATCTGGTTTTCTTGTTTACACGTCGCTACTCGAATTTTATTGTATTAAGAAAATAGACTTTTCATTTTCTTTTAGAAATGAAAAGAAAAATAAACTGTGAAATTTTAATTGCTTGGGGCGTTGCACTGCAAAAGTGTGATTCTCGAACCCAACTTTGGAAAGGATTTCCAGGATGCAGCCTTGTCGAGATTGTTGGTTTAGATTGATACTCATGATTTTTTCATTTTATTACGTTTCCAAGCACTTAAGAATTATTTCATCTACAATAAGCATATAAAATTATAGAAAATACTTTTGAGTACTCAAAAGTTAAAGAAAAAACACATTAAACTCCTTAGGCATGGTGTGGTTTGTGCACATAAGAATTATGCACATATTTATTGTGCACACTTTAGCATTGGAGTATACACATAGATATAGATATACACCAATGCTAAAGTGTGCACAATAAATATGTGCATAATTCTTATGTGCACAAACCACACCATGCCTTCCTTATCACCACCCTGACTTCTTGCAAACATTGTATATATGTGCAAATCCACGGACTACAGACAACTGGGGTACAAAAACGAAAAAAATTTTTTTTGAGGGCACACCTACCACATAAGGTTTTTTCGGTTCTTTGGGGGTCCCCCAACATGAAAATACTCGTGTACACTCATTATCCGTTGCCAAACTTTTTTGCCGACGAAATCAATTTTTCTTATGGAAATTTAGCATGGGAAAAATGGACGAAAAGTAGTCATTGATGATTAACCAATAGCAAACTATTGAAGAGGCCAAACCAAATTCCACAAAAAAGCGATTAAAGTTGAAGAATAGAGCTTTAATTTGAGATGAGAATCGTTAAAATCGGTCGATTCTGTGCAAAGCTACGTGAAGTTGAAAACGGCGAAAAATGACAAAAATTTGAAGAATTACGTGGTTTGAAAAAAATCGCTCATTTTCGTCATTATTCGCCATTTTCAACTTCACGTAGCTTTGCATAGAATCGACCGATTTTAACGATTCTCATCTCAAATTAAAGCTCTATTCTTCAACTTTAATCGCTTTTTTGTGGAATTTGGTTTGGCCTCTTCAATAGTTTGCTATTGGTTAATCATCAATGACTACTTTTCGTCCATTTTTCCCATGTTAAATTTCCATAAGAAAAATTGATTTCGTCGGCAAAAAAGTTTGGCAACGGATAATGAGTGTACACGAGTATTTTCATGTTGGGGGACCCCCAAAGAACCGAAAAAACCTTATGTGGTAGGTGTGCCCTCAAAAAAAATTTTTTCCGTTTTTGTACCCCAGTTGTCTGTAGTCCGCGGATTTGCACATATACAAATTCCCTTACGCGTCATATCACTTGAATAATCCCTTCTATATCAACATCATAGCATAAATCCCCATTCTCAAAATCCAATCATCCAAAAACAACCATGGAAAGCCAAACTGAAATACTATCGATTACCTCGAACCCAAACTTAACGATAATCTGACACCTCTCTACCGCCCGCTAATCACCGGCATCCCATCCCATTCGATTACCGTAAGTTACAGCAATCCGATTACCCACCGCGCCGATATCTCCGCACCCCTCCGCTCCCCTTCCTTCCTCCAGAACAACAATGTAACGGCAAAGCGGTAACTAACCGCGCCAGTGCGCGCAGTTGGAAAGAAAAATTAATTATTAGCGCTTGCTGGCTAACCGTTACACAACGGGAAGGAGCCGCTGCAGGAGCAGCCTCCTCGTCGTCTCTCCCGGAAGGCTAGCTAGATAGGGATATGAACGGCGCGCAAGGTGGAGACGCGCGCTAAGGGCCGTTTTACAGTACAGCGCCTCGCTTAATTACTAGTTACCAGTAGCAGGAGTTTGAGAGGTGGAGAGGGGCGTTTAGCCTGCGCTGCTGCCGTATAGCTATACCTTCCCACCCACGGAAGCTTATGACGGGAGACAGAGAGCTAGTTCTGAGTGGCGTCGTGTGCGGAAGCGAGCTGAAGAGGCGGGGGTGGCCAGTGGTAGCAGGGGTTGGGAAAAGGGCGTTTTAAACTACAATAGGTGTTGTGGAGGGGGCCAGGTGAGAGTTGAATGCGAGGTTTTCGTGCAAGTAATGCGGTAAGGGTGTTTTTTGGAGTTCGTTTGGAGGAGTTTCAGTAGAAGGATGGAAAAAGGGAAAAGTTTGGTTGAAATTAAATCTGTACGGTACGGGTATTGAAAGACCTTGGTGTGAATGGTTGCAATTTTTACCTAAATGCGGTTGTCTTCGTTTCAAAGTGCTGTCTGTTACGAAATAACTCACAAAGTTATATATTTTGCAGTAGAGAAAACACATATCTGAAAAATAGAAATGTTAAAATTAATTTTTCAGTTTATAGTCAGGATACCGTGCAGAGTCAGTAGTTGTTTAAATTTGCTTGTGAAAGTAAATTTCGGACATTACCCTGGTAGAAATGTTAACCATAAATTAGCTGTTTTTAAGTTAACTTTGTGGCTAAAAATGCAACAATTGGCTCGTTATTTCATAATTAAGTAACAATTCGAAATAAATTATGGTATTTACTTTTCGTAAAATGGCTATTTTTAGTTACAGTAAAACCTTTAGATGAGATAATATTACGTTTGTATGATGATTTTTGCTAAAAATCCTTCCATTTAATTAACACGTTAGCTATAAAATATAGTTAATTTTCTAATAGACTATATTCATAAAAATTCAAAAATTCTCCCCAAAATGCAGCCGAACCTTCGGTCCCATCAGCCGCCACGTCTTCTCCGATACTTTCCATCCTATTCAAACGTCAATATATATCTACATCCCAAATTAATATAAACATTCGAACCTATACATGAAACCGATACATCGGTAACTACGCCGCGCTACCAGAAGGCCAACTCCGAAGCACGCGAAGCCTCTGGGATCTAAGCTCTTCTCCTTGATTGAAACTTCGGGCTCCCGGTATATTAATGCAGCGCCCGCACGTGTATCTTAATAACCCCGCGGCGCGCATCAAAGGAATTTCCCTCCAATATATATACACACACACACACACACACACACACACACACACACACACACACACACACACACATGTAGATGTGAACAGGTCGGACGGTCCAGCAAACGTAAAACAGCTGCTCGTTAGCGCTACACTCGCGATCAGCGTCTTGGCATGTGTGTGATGCGCAAGTGATGGGTGCATCGTGAGACGCGAATCATCTAGATAATTAGGGCGGGTATCTTTGCATAGCGTAGACCCCGTGTTTGACGGACTATTAAGGGATGCTGTTGCCGTAGATCAATGGGTGGTAATCGCTTGTAGGACAGTATGCTTTTTTAACTAACTGTAAGGTTTATGTGATGATATTAGTGAAAAATGTGAATAAAGGCTTTTGTTGAGTTACTAATAAAAATTTGAATTGATCACTCAATGTACAATATGTTGTTATATTGGCGTTAAAAATTCATAAAATTATTTTCAGAGCCATCAATCACATACAAATGCGCTGCCATCGATTATAAATGTTTATTGGCAAACTCTTATTGAATCATACTTGTTTGTAAATAATTTATGGAAACATTGTTATGGCGTGACACATAATTTGTCTTGACAATGTACTTACCCCGTATTTTACAATTTTCACCTGAAAATTATCATCAAGATCAATCTCAATCAAAGAATGAAAAGCATCGACTAATTAATTTTTGCATTTCATGAAAAATTTCCCTGCATGATAAAAAATACCGCGCGCCGCGCGTCAAACTGGTAATGAGCAAATGTGGAGCAAGTTGAGCAGACACGGCAATCGAAGGTATACGTGAATTTTTCACGAGCCGCTAAATAATTGGCGAGCGGCGCTTCTAATAGGCCGACAACTTCTTGACTTGATTTATTAAAGAGACAGTGAGTTTCGCGGAAGCGCCACCGTGGAGGTATAGATATATCGCTGTAAAGACTCGTATTAGCCATTTTTTCTTTACACACCGTCGAAAGAATGTATACATTTTAATCATCACAATGTTGCACGATATTGCGACGTTAGGGTGTAATAAAGAGCGTTTATACATCTGCAGTATAAATGTGGTGGCAGCAATAGTGCTCATCCGATGTCACTCTATGTCATTTATTGTTAGCTGGTTAAAGTAAATGGGACGCGGAGAGGGTAATAGATGATTGATTGTGGTGTAAAAGTAGTTAGAAAAAATAAAGGTAAATAATTCGATAATTAGTGCATACAACGTATCGGCAATTACATTTGTAATTTAATTATTGCTTTTACAATTCGGACTTTTCCTCGTATGAATAACTATAAATTTACGAATGGCATTTATAATTGAACAAGAATCGTAACGTACTTTACAGTAAGTCGGAAGCGTTAAAATTCTCTAAATAATTACCTCTTTTAATTCCCCAAACCACTACCTGCAAAAAAAAAAAACTGACATCAATCCGTCATTTCATCATTATTTCAGCGCTCAACAGCAGCGCATTATCTACATTCGCGTCGATATTCCACACTCCTCTTGCACAACAAAACCTCAAATTCGACTCGATTAAAGCCGAACTTAATCCAGGTCACGTGTAATAATAATTACGCGAATAAAAGCCCGCTGGGAAGAATTACAATAGCTCTCCCTCTCTCGCTTTCTCCCGCGAGCTCGCAAGCTCGCTCGTATAGCCTCCAACGAGACTCTCGCTTATTTCACTTGCGCGTTTCACAAAGCGGATTATAAAGGAGCGGGTAAAAAAGCTCCTCCACCTCCGAGCTTCTCGCTCATTGTCGTGTCCGCCGTTACTACGAGGGCATACATTGGTAGCGGATGCGCTCTGAAAAGAAGTGTTTCAATTACGGGCTTGTCTCTCCGCGGCGCAAAAAGAAAAACACACGCGCGGCGTGTATACGTGGGAGGAGGAAACGATAGCTGCATCGATTCCGTGAGACCTATGGAAGATTTATCGTATATCGACGGGGATGACGATTCGTTCCTTTTTCTCTCTTTCTCTCTATACCCTCCTTCTCTCCCGGTGCTCGGGAAAACAATGCTCCAGCGAGAAAACGGAGACAGAGAGAGAGAGTCGCGGAGATAATCCGGGATCCCGGGATTGGAACTTCGTGAACGCTGACGTTTCGGTGCGCTCTCTCTCTCTCTCTCGGGGCACTTTGCCATTTCGCTTCGATAGATAGAGGGTACACTTATACGTGCAGTATGGTGTGTGTGTGTGAGTACGCAGGAAGCGCGTATTTATGTGCGCGCGTGCGTCGCTTAAACGGCGCGCGTGGCGCGACAGCTGCGCGTTCGCTCGGCTTAGCCGGGGCTCGCGTGTGTTTTGAGATAAAGCACGCGAACGTTTACGACGATTGGGTTTGGCTGCGTGGTCCTTTTTTTTCTTTTTGTTGTCGCGGAAAGTATACTGGGAGTCGAGGTTTTTGTGAAATGGTTGAGGTTGCGATGTTTTTAGGCACTTTTGGCGTATAATTGTGTGACGAGAACTTTTCTGTTATAATTATGGTCGAAATTAGTATGGAGAAATTATAACTGTTTACAAGAGGTTAACTTGTGAAAATACTGTAGGCAAATTGATGTTTCTGGACAAATTTACTGAAAAAAGAGGTTGCTACAAAATTATCTAAAATTTTAGGTTTCGCGACACGTATATCTTTTTATACCGTTGTACACGCCTCAGAGGTTGTAAACTATGAAAATCTATGTATTATGAAACTTTTTCATGTAATAATAATAATATTTTAATTTTGTGAAGAATTTTTATCAAAATAAATATAAAGAATCAAATTGTCCTTTACTTTCTGAAGCCAGCCGCATTAAATGTTTGATGCATCGAACACTTCTATCGAAATTCCTTCCCACACGCATCCACTCAATAACGCTCTTACTCCTCGCCCAATAAAATAGAATCCACTAATCCAGCGTGTTCTGCGTGCTCGATATACCGCAGACTACGGAGTTTAATTAGTTAGATCTAGGCGACACGTGAGCGCCAACACACGCTAATCTCTGTTTGGCGCACTTTTTGCCCACCACTCACTTACAGATACGTAAAATATGACTGCCCTCAGTCACAAGGTCAGAGCGGCCAACGATAACGCGCGCGAAAGTTTTCCGTGGATGGACGGCACGGCACGCGTGCGGGGCTATCTCGAAGTGGGCCAACGAAGTAAGTTTGATGCATAGTTTTATTTATGTCAACAGACGAGATTGACCTGGATTCTCTCCTACGCCGGGCGCACTCTTCTTTTTCGTCTGCGGCCGCGCGGCTGTATGAAAGTCAAGCGAGGAGAGCGCGCGAGACACGTGGAAGTGGAGATAAGAGCGGCGGGTAAACATTGAAAATGATATTAAACTGTTGCCTTAGTTTTCGGGGTGGGTGAATTGCGTCGATAAAGAGGTGTGTCATTTGTTATACGTTTTCATCTTTGTGCGATGTAAGTGTTTACGTTAGCGCGGTGTCTCTTTCTGTCGGCTGTGTTATCATGCCGAGGGATATAATTAATCATGATGATCATTTAACTTTAAGACTTCAACCTTCCATTAATGGTACATACAGAACAAGTACGTTATTTATAATTCATTATTAGTTAAAAAAAAGCAATATCCCATAATCAAATGTTTATTCAAAACAAAAAAGAAAAACAGAATTTTTTTAATTAATCAAAAAACATATTTCACAGATCGTTCGTTACCCTCCGACCCTTCCAACTCCCATAAAAATTTGCACACGCCAAAATCCATCACAACCCGTGAGGTCATCCCTACCCCTTACAACCCCTGACCAATTAATAATTTCACAAGTAATTGACTTTCGACCATACAACCCCCGGTGCGCACCCTCTAATGAATATTATCCCACATCTGGGCGCGCGCCCTCCAGCCGGAAAAACGATAAATCCCGGCACTTAACGGCGAAGCGAAGGGAAAATAACAGCTCGATTAATAATCTCGAGATGCAATTAATTTCGAGAGCGCGCGCTCGCTCTCACCCGGACGGAGCGAAAAAGAATACTCCACACCACCGCGCACTTCCTTATACACAAACGCGTGTATGTGTATATTATATATATAGAGCGGAGAGATACCAATGAAAAATGAATGTCACGTATACACCTGTAACGATCCATTCTCTCTCTCTCTCTCTCTCTCTCTCTCTCTCTCTCTCTCTCTCTCTCTCTCTCTCTCTCTCTCTCTCTCTCTCTCTCTCTCTCTCTCTCTCTCTCTCTCACTATATATATATATATATATATATATTTTTTCCCAGAAAGACCACGTGACATGTTTTCAAAATAGGTTTTATGCCTTATTTCTTATCTTCGAACAGTCCTCTATCACGTCATCATGGCAGAAATTACGAAAGTGCACTCGTTGTCTTGAATAAATACAAGGAAAAACGCTATAACTCCACTTTTTCAACATGTACCTGGAATAATCACGTATCACCATTTTTTTAGAATAACTCCCAGAAATCCCACATAACTCCACTTTGTTTTAGAATAATTCCTGGAAACCCCACATAAATTCACTTTTTTGAATCCAATATCCTGGAAAAACGATACAACTCCATTTTTCCAACAAGAGAGACAGACGTTCCTTATTCTTATAAGTGTACCCATAGCTGTATTAGAAAGAAAACGCACATTTGCCCGTACAAGCTCCTGTGAACGATAGTTCATATTTATCATGTATAGTTGCCGAAAAAACAATGTAATTGCCAATGAGACCGGAAAACCCACGTAACTCCACTGAAATTTTTCTTTATTCCCGGAATAACCACGTAAGTGAAAGTCGTTTTCTAAGATATGAACGCTATTTGGTATAGTTACTATGGTAATAAATATGTTATGTAGATTAGTATTCATATATTAGATCATTTGTCTTGATATAAAACACCGATGCGAAACTAAAAACTCGTTTTACTCGAAATCACGAAAAGTGGAGATAAGTGGTTATTCGTGGAAGGCACAGATATATATTTCAAGCGCTCGGCAATATCTCGTGAGTTGTAATTTCAACCAGCGAGCCACGCTAACAGTGTAACCAGCAGCACCATCGTATATATAGTCTTTGACTCAAGGTTCCGCACCTATATATGTGACATATATAGCGCCTAAGCGCCTCGACAACGCCGCGCCGATGTCCTCGGGAGAGTGCGTTTTGTCGCTCGACTTGCGCCAGCCGGGTGATCGGCTACATCGTCGTCTCTTTGCTCGCTCTCCGGGGTTTAGGGTGAGCAGCGCTCTGTGTGTAGAGGATCCGCCCGATTGATCCGGGGAGCGACAACAGGGACGCAAGTTGTCCGAGCATCTAATGGTGCTTTTTTGCTATTGCGTGCAAAACCGAAATTTACGGTGAATTGTATATATCTTCCTACATTATATAGTTGTTTTTTTGGAAAATCAGTAGATTTTCACCCTCCTCCAACCCTCCTCAACCCTCCTCAACCCTCCTCTACCCTCCTCTACCCTCCTAAACCCTTCTCAACCCTCCTCTCACTCTCCTCTTGGCCTTCTCTTACCCTCCTCAAAATAACGTGGTATTACGTCAAAATTTACGTTATTTTGAAACCCTCCTCATCCCTCCTTAATCCTTCTCAACCCTCCTCAACCCTCCTCAACCCTCCTCAACCCTACTCGACCCTCCTCAGCCCTCCTCAGCCCTCCTCAACCCTCCTCAACCCTCCTCAACCCTTCTCAACCCTCCTCTCTCCCTCCTATCGTTCCTACTAACTATTGGATTGTCCCCGAAGCCGGTAAACGTATACGTTTTTGTCCCCAAAGTATGGAACAGATATATTTATATTTATATTTATATTTATATTTATATATATAGTTGTAAGAGGCTTTCATGCGACTCAACCCCTCCTCCCCCTCCTCCCCCCTCCTCAAAGCCCCTCCTCTTACCCTTCTTCATAATATTATTCATATTGTATATCTAATTAAAGATGAATTGTAGAGCATAGGGCCAGAAAGGCAGAGATATACAGACAGAGACAGAGTGATAGAGGTAAAGGCTTGGAGAAATTCGCACAACGGTACTTTAGAATACTTTGACTTTATACAATAAAAGAGAAATTCAAATTTATTGAGAGAAGTCCATGAGGTGAGACAAAGACAAAACGTCCGAGACAGCGATAGGAAGATCAAGACAAAGGGACATACAAAAAAGCAGAAAGTGAGATGAGGTGAAAGAGGCAGATGAAGAAACCGTGACAGTCAGAGAAGTAGGGACAGACAGATTCAGAGACAGAGACGGAGAAATAGAGACAGAGGCAGGGACACTAAGAAAGGGCGATATAATCAATGAAAGGCAGAGGGATAGGGACAGATAAAGTTAGTTAGACAGATACATAGAGATAAGAATCACGTCAAATATGAAGTTATGTGGTCTATTGATTCTAAATATTCCCCGCGGGGAAGTCATCTAATCATAAGCCCATAAATCACTTATCGAACAACTGGATTTGGGAATTCCTACACGGAGGGACCATTATAACTCATGTCAGTCTTTTGAGGTTATGTTTTATGATTTTAAATTAAGATTTTAATTCACATTTATATTCATTTTCTAGGGCGATTGGTTAAAGAAAAACTGAGGAACAGAGATTGCACCATTATTATGCTTAAAATGTTTAAAATAGAAAAGTTGTTTTCAATAAATAGTGCGGAAAAGAGTGTTTCATAATTGGGATCAAATGATAGAACACTGGGACATTCGTATCAACGCTGTACCATAAATACGGACGTGTTGACGATCCTCTTTTCATACTTAATTAATTACAATGTTAGCCTAATGTACCTTTAAAAAATTTTAATTGCTTTAGTAGAGATAACAGGCTAATACAAAGGATTTCCATCTATTAGCTTTAGTTCATTTAAAATTATAATAAATATGAAACCTCATTGGCCCTGAAGAGGTGTTTATAATAGGACTCATTACCTTATCAGAACCTTTCACTGCACAATAATAAAATTTTTTTTTGCTACGTGGTGGAAACATTTTAGCCTAACGTTATACCTCTATTAATCTAGAAATTAAGTTTGTACTGACTGCTATTTGTAACCGTTAACCGGGTGTTATAACCGCTAAACTCAAACGACAATGTCAAGCTTATAGTAGTTCTACCTTTCGGTAGCAGATGACGCATCAATGTCAAGCTTATAGTAGTTCTACCTTTCGGTAGCAGATGACGCCATTCAAAATATCAAATCCCAATAGTCATCCACAAAGAGATATAGAAGGAAGATTCTGTTCGTGGGCTCCGAAGCGAGTGGTCGCCTGTTCTCTCCATCTTCCTTCAGGTCTTTTTCTACTCTTAATTTTCTCCTACTTAGTTTGGAACCCACGAACCGGATCCCAACAATGAGTTTTGTTTGAAGAATTTTGAATTTATTATTATAAAGTTTTTTTTATTGGGTTTTTTCGAATTAATATATTTAGTTCAGTATATTTAATTAGTGCCGGAT
Organism: Torymus aiolomorphi; assembly: GCA_036365515.1. NCBI lineage: Eukaryota > Metazoa > Arthropoda > Insecta > Hymenoptera > Torymidae > Torymus > Torymus aiolomorphi. The sequence continues at coordinate 62,013,287 of CM070873.1, read as the reverse complement.
ATTTAATTGTTAGTGTGTCCGTTACTGATTAAGTGCACGTGCTGGATAAAAGTGCATATTCAAAGCTTGATTGATTATCTTTCTAAGAAATATATTTTCCGCCCTTTAACCTCAAAATGCCATCTTAAATGTCATTTTGCGGCCTCGGACGGAAAAATACGTTACTGAAACGTGGACGTAAGAGAATTTTTACCTCATGCGACTTTTCGACCTCGCTTCGCTCGGCCGAAAAACGTCGCATGAGGTAAATAATCCTCTTCCGCCCGCGTTTGTAAGATACTATTTGGGTATTGTGCAGTTAATTAATAAAAACATGTTGATATACGTATATTGGGTTTTTAGTGTCAAAGATATTAGTAATTACAATTTTCCACGTAGTGCCTCGTGATGTAGTGAATTTCTAGTGCAGTTATTAGTTGCTATCTATTATTAAGTAGTCCTACTATTTCAAGAATGAAGCCTTAGTCTATTTTAGTTTTTTTTTTAAAGTGGAATTTACTAATGCCAGATATAAAGATTACTGAGGTCAACAGATATTAATATGTTGAAAAATCCTGGTTTGAATATGACTTTAATCAGTTTTGGAATTTCCTATTTTTGTGGAAAATTTGGTTTCTGATTATACACGCTTTTATAGTAGATTATGCACGAGTAAAGTAGGCTATGCACGCCCGGGGGGAGCAACTCGTGGGCGTTCATAGCACTCATTGCTTCCGAGCAATATACAATTTTTTCGCATGCCCAGTGGTAAGTTATTTGTGCTTAATCCCTGATTTCAGGATCGAAACGGCACATAACCTCACTCCTACAAACTGCAACGCTTATGTTCGTGTGTCTACTTTTTTCCAGATTAGACACTGGCATGAGTTGCGGCCCGAGCGAAGCGAGCTAGCTGGGAAAAAAGTAGGGAAACGTGCATGGGCGTCGCAGTTTCTAGGAGGGAGTACATGTGGCGTTTTACTTCCTATGTCAGGGAGTAAACACAATACTTTACGCGTGCTACGCGAAAAAGGAATTCTCTTCTTAATTTTTTCCTTTTATATTCAGTTTCTAAAATTTTATTGAAACAAAATATTATCTATATCTTCGTGTATGGGACTATAGATGATATGCTTGTTTTAAGTTTTTTTTAAAGATTTTTGTTTAGTATGTAACGCTTTTAAGAAGACCTCTAGTCATCTTTTATGTACTTACAAAATTATCATAGTAAGAAAGTTGGATATTTTGCGATTAAAAGGAAGTGAACCTTAACTCAAAAAAAAGAAACCTAAATAGTTTGGTTGAAACAAAGTCAGAATCAGTAAGAAGAAGAATTTATTATACGAAGATTTGTTAGAAGAATTTCACCTGAGGACATGACCTGGAACTGATACCTCAATAAGGAAGAAAAAAAGAAATATAGAAGGAAAAAGGGAGATACATGCAGAGAATGAGAGACAGAAAGATAAAGGGATAGAGACAGACGGAGTGATAAGAACAGAGACAGAGAGATAAGGGCATAAACAGAGAGATAGAGACAGACTTGTACAGAAACAAAGAGATAGAAGCAGAGATAGAGAGATACAACTAGAGCGATAGAGGCCGAAGACAGAGAAAGGTAGAAATAGAGGCAGACAAAAAGAAAGAGGCAAGTAGTTAGAGACATAGAGACAGAGACAGAGACGATCAAAGAAGGTGACATACATGAGGACGTGAGCCGATACAAAAGGCACCGAGATAGAAAGGCATAGACAAATAGACATAGACGGAGAGAGGAAGACATAGTAATATAATCATCGACAGAGAAATGAAGGAGAAGACAGTGATATACAGGCAGAGAGAAAGAAGCAGAGAGCCAGAAATTTAGAGGAATGAAGACAAATAGAACCAGGGACAGAGAGTTAGATGCGAAAGAATAGATAGATACAAGGATAGAAAGGAAAAAAGAACAAGGCAGCAAGATAGAGACAGACAGCAAGAGACTAGGAGTCAGAGACATCAACATAGACAGAGACGTATGAACTGAGAAAATTATAAAAAAAAATTAAAAGATATTAATGCGCCTATGACGGTACCACAGTGGTGGGATGAAAAAGTATTTCTTTATCCATTATAAATTACTGTATCAAAGTACATGCTCAATTAAAAAATGAAATTTATTTGGAAAAATAGAAATATATACTAATTTTAACATATTACATTCTAGATTACAATTGATACATTTTCAAAATTCTAATTGGGGGTTGACGAGCGGAGCGAGTAGGGGTACCCCCCCCCCCCAGTATATATATACACACACACACACACACACACATACATATGTATGTATAGGTTAGCGAGGGATGATGCTGCAACGTTATTAACGTTAACGTTTATGACGAATAAGACGGGGTTTAAAACAAACTTGAGAAAACGCGTCCTGCTATTTTATCCCGAACGGAGCATCAACGCGAGAGCGAGCGAGCGAGCGAGCAACAAAGTTTCGCCGTAAACGTAGACGCGGAAAATGCCGGGGAAAATCAAGATGTGAGATCTTGCTTAAGTTTTCATTTTCATACGGTGGCACGCGCGAGCGAGCGTTGTCGTAAACCCTATCGTCTATCTTGCCTCCCCCCGTATAACCAGCGCCGCTCTGATGTTTCCAAATACGACGTGTAACTGTTGCCGGAAACTTTCTGCCCGAATGCACGGATGAACGAGATCTTAGCGTTATGGTGTGCTTGTATTTATATGCGAAATGTAACTACACTGTACGTTTATATTGGGTTTTTTACGCTGATGAATGTAATTTTTAGAGTTCGAAAAATAACGCGGTTGGCGATTCTTGGTCGAGAAGTCAGAGGAGGAAGAAATTGGCTTGAACCGGGTGAGATATTCTGGAGAACTTAAAAATAAAAGGTTTCCTGGAAATCAATACTTCTCGCGATATGATCACGTCGCGGAGCTAATTAACGATCTACATTACGTTTGGGTTTGAGCGTTACCTACGCTAATTAATTTTCAATCTGTCTGATACCCGCTGCTTTTTTTATAGAAATCTCGATCGTTTTCGTCATTTATTGATTCTATCATTATCTTATACCAACGGGTTACTATTCTCATCATTGCAATACCGTGTAACGAGAAAAAAGCCACTCCCTTTCTTTTTCCGCCTACTGCAATCGTGATTAATATCTACAACCAATACGGTTATACGAATTAACCATAAAATCATATTCCAATGCCCGACCGATCAAATAAAATCCAACAAAACAATACCGCACGGCAATCTCCTGCCAGCATTCAAGCATCTTTCACGCACCGCAATATAGCCGTCGATTCTCCACACACACGTGCACGAATTTACAACCCCTTCGGTGTCCATCCAACCCCATCTTTTTACTCCCTTCGCATACGACTACGTTTCCTCTCTTACGACACCTCGCGCTTCCTTATCTCCCCGGCGCATCTTTCCATCTCAATCCCGTATGCCGCGGCAAACACATACACGCGTACACCTACGCACATACATATACTCTCTCTCTCTCTCTCTCTCTCTCTCTCTCTCTCTCTCTCTCTCTCTCTCTCTCTCTCTCTCTCTCTCTGTACACGCGCACACAGCAGAGAGGGATAGACGGCCCAATATGGGCTGTATCTGGCGCTGCAGCAGCAGCAGCACACAAGGTTTGCGCGCCCGGGCGATGTCCTAAAGCGAACCGAGAGAGAGAGAGAGAGAGAGAGAGAGAGAGAGAGAGAGAGAGAGAGAGAGAGAGAGAGCAAAGGAGCGAAAGCTAAGCGGTCCCAGAGAGGGAGAGAGAGAGAGAGTGAGATATACCGACGCGCATGCCTCCGCATACACCGACGCTCTGCGCTGCGCACACAGTCACACCGCTCTCTCTTGCTCTCGCTCTCCAAGCGCATCCATTACCCGACGAGCTCGCGTGTCAACATTACGGCTACGCCATTGCTCCGGGGACACGTGGATGGATATATTAGGCGACCTTCCCTCCTCCCCTGGAATGCACGCGCGTATGCTCGAAGGGGTTGTGTGTGTGTAACAACTTGGGGTGGTAAGAGGAGAGAGGCTGCTGCTGCTGCTGCCTTTAGCCAAATTTTATGCTCGTATAAGATGCCGAGGGGAGTGAGAGAGAGAGGGAGGTCGAACACTGTGGGCTACATGTCGTTATTAGCGATGGGGAGAGCAGTGATCGAAGGGGTGCAGGCGTGAGAGCAGCGCTGGTAGCGATTTAGGAGGCGGTATAGTAGAGGCGGAATAAAGATGTGAGGGTACACGTGTTTTTCTATGTTTGAAGTTTTGGGGATGTTGGCGGGCTGTACAGCCTTCGTTTTTCTTTAATTTTACGGCTGATGCTAGTGGATCAGTTTGTTCAAGATAATTCTTATTTTTATTAACAAAGTAATTTGGTTTTAGAGAATAAGAAATACTGCTTGTTTGACTAGGAACACAAGTACAAAGTAGGACAAAATGAAGCAAGATTATTTTCGAAAAGTGTGAAGTTGATTAAGAATGATGATGTCTTGCATGCTTTCTTTTTAAATAAAGCCATTTATCTATGACTAAAGTGTAGGAGAAAAAACGTTAATCTACGCTCGCTCAAATATTAGCTAAATTAACTGACCCTATACATCCAAGGTGCTCCTACCGGGATATCGATGTTAGCAGGAATCTAGGTCAATAGCTAAAAGCTATACGATATTCCTCTAAATCTTTGACCGATGCCGTGATTCAGGAACTGAAACTATCTAACCAACCAGAATATGTTTATTGCTTACTCCAGCTTTTCGTACCATGGAGACAAACTCTTAACGACATTAAAGCTTTTTATCGAGCATATAAGTACGTTCACGTTGCACTAGGCAGCAAACACTTATCAACAATGCAATATGCACATAACGGTAATGCAACGGTCAATGTTTTGCATGTAAACTAGGTAATCAGACAACGGAAATAAAGGAATAATACACGTAATAATATCACGTAGTCTGAAGGCGGGAGGCGCTCCCTGTCTTTCCCTCAACGCGTCCATATCGAGATGGATGCAATATCTAGTCCTTCCACGAAGTATCGAACGCGTGTGAATGCGCGTCGATATAATCAAGCGTCTTTGGTGTTTATTCATTTAGGGCATTTTCAATATGTAGTTTGTGGGTTTCAGTTACTACTATATCAACATGAATCATAGAAACAATCCTTGCTCGAAGATTTATCGATCTCAAATTTAACACAGGGGATATTTTATATATACATAAACTAACTGACATTCTTGGAAACCCAAAATCGGTTACATTGATGTATTGTACTCCCTTTTAGGCACGAATGCTGCTCGGGAGAGCCTTATAATTCCACTAGAGCGAAAATTGTCGGACTTACTAACAATTTAATATATAAAAACTATTTTCCCACCCCAAAATGAGTGCATTTTAAGCGTTTTCGGGGTATATGTATAACCGTATGTACTGTACGTCCGTATGTACTCAAGTTTCTCGATTATCTCAGCAAAATTTCGACGAATCGGAATGAATTTTGTACCAGATACTTGTCTAATTATAAGTAACGCACAGTTCTATATTGAGCCGAATCCAATGGAAAATAAAAAAACGCCAGGGCAAATAAAAATTAAAAAAAAACAGATTTTTAAGCTTAATGTATCGAAAATGTTATGAGGTTTTCCGGGAGTTATTCTAAAAAAGATGGAGATATGCGGTTATTCCGGGAAAATGTTGAAAAATGGAGTTATAGCGTTTTTCCTTGTATTTATTCAATACAACGAGTGCATTTCTGTCATGATTACGTAATAGAGAACTATTCGAAAATAAGAAATAAGGCATAAAATCTATTGAAAAACATATCACTTACGTAGTTTTTCTGAGAAGGCACAGATATTGAAACAAAACTTTTTCCTATTAAACATTTTTTCAATTTATACAATCAATTTCTGACGAGTTCAATTCATAAATTCGATTTTAACGCCGAAATGTACCTAAAATGGTCGACTTTCGGTTATAACTTAGTAGGATTTGATTTTATACAAAAATGTTAGATGCAAAAGCAATAGATAACATTGAAACTAACTTTTTTTTCATTTAACATTTCTATGCACAATCAGTTCATGGCGAATTAAATTTATAAAAACGATTTTTAACGACTAAATACACCTGAAACAGTTGATTTCCGCTTATCATTTAATAGGATTTGATTGGAACAGTTTTGCGTAAATCAATTTCTAGTAAGTTAAATCTGAAAAAACAATTAAAAACGCTTAAATACAATCTAAAAAATCCATTTTTGGCCATTATGCAGGAAAACAAATAATTTTTCATGAATGCATTACAGTTTTCGTCAAAATTTAATATATTAGTATTTGAAATATAATAGTTTTTACCATGTCTAAGTCATAAGGTTCTCCTGAATAGTAGCGGATTTGGAGGTTCTCAAAATCAAAGAGATTAAAGGTTCTGTCCCATCAACAGACCTACTTCAATTTCCTTAACTGCACAGCAGCAAATTGCCCTTCATTTCGAAAGAGTCTTCATTTACAATCTTCAGAACGACACCGTACGCCTCGAAAACCAAACCCCGCGTATCACGCACTCCCTGACACAATCCCTTTCCCTTATAACCCAATTAATTTCAATCCCCATTTAACGCACTTATACCGCATTCATTTATATATATATAATATAACCACTCAACTGCCACATCACCACGGCAGAATCAATTTTCACCTCCGACAAGCTTGCGACGTTGCCCGCAGCAGAGCTCTCTCTCTCTCTCTCTCTCTCTCTCTCTCTCTCTCTCTCTCTCTCTCTCTCTCTCTTCCCGTCCCTTCCTTACACCGCGCATCTTAAAGCGAGGCACCAAGGAGCGCCGCACCGCAGCGCAGCGCTGCTGCAGCGGTGGAAGCCACTCGGCGCGCGAGTTAAAACAATTCGTCGAGTTCGTGCGAGTGCGCGAGAGTTAACGATCCGCTTCATTTAATTGCGGCACAATCAGAATTTCCCCGGCGGTGTTGTACGTGAGCGCAGTGCGCCCAGCAGATTTGCCGCTAAGCGATCCCCCTTCTCTATCTCTCTCACCCTCTACCCCTCTCTCTGCGGAGCGGAGGAAGATACGCGTATAGAGTCGAAGGGAGAGAGAGAGTGGTATAAGTAACGCGACTAGTTTCTGGAGAGGAAGGGAGGAAAGGAGTTACGAGATATCGCGCGCACGAGGTTGGAGGATGTGTATAGGACCCCGGGATTTGCATTAATTCTGGTTGTACCGAGAGAGGGAGGGGGCGTTGCCGCCAAAACTGTCGTGCGAAGGCGATACGGAGTGGAAAGCTTTAGGTTTTCTTCCGTGGTTACGGGAATGGAGATGTGCAGTTGATAGGTGGACGAGTTATGCGATTGTGAGGTTCGTAGTTAAAAGTGTTGGGTGATAGATAGTCAGGTAGAATAATTTTGATTGAAAACATTTGACAGGCTTCTATTGCTGTTGGCAATTATAATGTTACACAGTTTATAATGATAAAAGTATCTGTGCAAGAACAGAACAGGTCAAGCAGAATCAATTCGCAAATAGTTATGTTGTTTTGAAATGCATCGCTTAATCAATGAACTGATGAATTTGGTGAAAGTAAATGTTTTAAACATTTCAATTAAACGTTTTTGTTATTATCGCTAAAATCGTTGATTTCTAATTTTATAAAAGCTTTAATAGCAATGATGATTCAAAGGAGGATGCCGATACATACGTAAAATTAGCTCCCTTGTGGAAACGTAAAAATCTTATACCTTTCGAAAGAGCTTGGAAAAATGTATATATTAAACTAAAAATCAGGTCTTACAGGTGCGGGAAAGCTGAGTTATCGCGGGATTTAGTTTTCACCCCCAAAAAAGTAGAAAAAAAATTAATTTATCCAAAATAAAACATTTTGCACCAGTTGTTTTTAATTTTCTGCGAATCAAATAGAAGCTCGTGATAAAATCGATCGTTTCTTTCAGTTTTTGAATGGGCGATGCACCCTTAAGCTCATTTTTTGGAAGGTTAGGCAGTTTTCCATCAACATTTACCACCATCGGTTTTGGAAAATTCAACCATCTTTGCACCATGTGTTTTTGATCAACCTAATACCAAATGAAAACTTCCGATGAAAACTACAATTCCCTTCAGTTTTCGAATGGGCGATGCACCCTTAAAGACATTTTAGAAAGGTTAGGCAGTTTTCCATCAACAACCCTTATCAGATTTCGGCACATTCGACCACCTTTGCACCATTGCTTTTGGATTTACTAACTATTAAATGAAAGTGCTTGGCAAAATCTATCATTATTTACTGTTTCTAAAGTAGCGATGCACTCTTAATGCTTCTTTATAAAGGGTTCAAGTTTCCTATCAAGAACCCCTATCAGGATCTTGTACGTTTATCTACGTTTGTACCATTTGTTTTGAACCAACCAAATACCAAATCAGAACTTTCGATGAAAAATATCAATCCTTTCAGTTTTTGAATGGGCGATGCATCCGAAAGCTCATTTTTTGAAAGGTTAGGCAGTTTTCCATCAACAACTCCATTCGGATAGCTGAACATTCGACCACTTTTGTACCATTTGTTTTAGACCAACCAAATACCAAATCAAAGCTTTCGATGAAAACTATCATTTCTTTCTGTTTTCAAATGAGCGATGCATCCTTAAAGTAATTTTTTTAAAGGTTAGGCAGTTTTCGATCAACAACCCTTATCGGATCTAGACATATTCGACCACCTTTGCACCATTTGTTTTGGATTTACTGTTTATTAAATGAAAGCGCTTCGCAAAATCTATCATCATTTACTGTTTCTGAAAAGGCGATGCATCCTTAATGCTCCTTTATAAAGGGTTCAACAGTTTCCCATCAAGAACCCCTATCGGGATCTCGCAAGTTTATCTACGTTTGCACCATTTGTTGTGGACCAACCAAATACCAAATCAAAGCTTTCTATGAAAACAATCAATCCTTTCCGTTTTTGAATGGGCGATGCACCCTTAAAGTCATTTTTTTGAAAGGTTGGACAGTTTTCCATCAGCAACCCCATTCGGATATTTGAACATTCGACCACCTTTGTACCATTTGTTTTGGATTTATTTAGCGTTATATCGAAACATTCGACAAAATCAATCATTATTTATAGTTTCCAAATGACGGATGCGCCCCTAATGCTCCTTTATAAAGGATTCAAGAGTTCCCGATCAGCAACCCCTATCGGGATTTCGTAAGTTTATCTACGTTTATACCATTTGTTTTGGATTTATCAACTGTTGGACCAAAACAAATGGTGCAAAGGGGATTGAATGTGTCTCAATAAGATAGGGATTGTTGATGGAAAACGCCTAATGATTAAAAAAAATAAATTTAAGAGTGTGTCACTCATTCGAAAACTGAAAGGAATGATAGTTTTCATCGGACCCTTTGATTTGGTATATGGTTGATCCAAAACAAATAGTCCAAATGTTGATAAATGTACGAAATCCCGATACGGGTGATTGAAATTGTAGAGCCCTATGTAAAGTAGCATTAAGGATGCATCGCCCGTTTAGAAACAGTAAATAATGATAGATTTTACCAAACGCTTTCATTTCATAGCCAGTAAATCCATAACAAATGGTCCAGAGGTGGTTGAATGTTCCGAAGACCTGTAGGTGAGTGCTCATGGAAAACTGTCCAACCTTACAAAAAATTACTTTAAGGGTGCACCGCCCATTCAAAATGTAAAAGAAACGATGTGCAACTAGTGCAAAATGTTTTATTTTGGTTAAATTAAATTTTTTTCTAATTTTTTGGGAGTGACAACTATATTCCGCGATAACTCAGCTTCTCCGCAACTCTAAAACCTGATTTTTAGTTTAATGTATATATGTTTTCATTCTTTTTCGAATGGCTTTTGACGCTTCCACAAGGGGGCTAATTTTACGTATGCACGGGCATCCTCCTTTAATATTAGTAAGAATTAGATATTTAATAGCCTTTGTAATAATCTATTACTTCGCTGGTGTCAATTGCTTTAAATAATAGAATGTTAAATGCAATGAATTTGATTGAACCCGGCAGCGATAGAATGAAATTCTTCAATGAAATGTCACGGAGGTTTCCGTCGACGTTGGACACAACGTGGAAGACGAGAAACAACACTGTCAGCATAAACATAACTAGCTCGCGATGCATTCGTAGCACCGCGACGTTAGCTCAGTGGTAGAGCGCGAGACTAGAAACTTTGGATCCATCGGTTCGCGTCCCGCTCGTCGCATATTTTTTCACTTCACTTCATTTATTTCTCACACTAGCAAATTCAGGCGTGCTTCGCGCGCTCTTCCTTTATCTTGATTATACCTATACAATTAATATTGAAATATTATGACTTTAAAATTTATTTTACTTTTTAACATCCGGAAATTTATCCAATATTTTTTATTGAGACTTGGATTGTATTGATTTTAGTTTATTCCTTCAATAAAAAAATTAGAAATTTAACTGCAATCAGAACAGTATTCATAGTTCTTCATTGGTAACTACAGATATAATTTTAATACTTTTTGTTATACAAAACCAAATTTTAAGTTATACTATTTATGACTTATATTTTTAGTTTAAATATTTGATAATTCCAATCTTTATGGGTTATATTTGGACCAATCAACTAAGACCTTAAGCGAATAGCTAACGTCACCGTCGACCAATAGCGGTCTCCTCTTAGTCGGACTAGACCAATCGTAAAATTTTTATTTCGATTTCACATTTCCGTCATCATTCTTTTAAGAGAGGATACGTAACACAAACGTTATACCTGAATTTAGAAAGGTTTCGTATTCATTCGCGAATGTGGTCGATGTCAATTTAGTTTGTAAAATTTCAAAAGTATTACAAACTGCATTCTTTAAATACCTATATATTCTATGAATTTTATGAAAAACAATTATGCATCGCAAATCACTATAAGTTCTCATAAAAATTTATCTTCCTATCTTTGGGTAATTGGCTGGAAAGTTCTCAGATCATTAAGTTCCCAGCTAGTTACGGAATAAATTTCCACTTGAGAGGATTCATGAGTTTTCTCCTTATTTTTCACCAATTTGAGCATAATTACCTCGCCGATGTAATGTTTCTATAGCTGTATAAAACTATATGTATAGGAAGGCTATGAATGTAATTATAAGTCCCGCGAAAGCCCTTTTCCTGATCATTTCTAGCAATCGATCTAATTGATATAATAATGAAAGTATACTTATACGTCCTTTTTACCAATAGAAAATATTAATTTTTATCGAAATCTGTAATAATACCAAGTATTCGTTATATCTTCAAGTTGAAAGTAATTTTATTAAAAAAAAGGCCAAACATTCCTGCCTCGAGTAGTACATAAAAACCACAGACAAACTTCAGGCGGCAACATCAAACCCTAACATCAACTTTACAAACGACTGTAAATCCCATAACACGACACGACGCTCGTTTTGACGCACTCACGTTCCAACAAAGAGCGCCGCGCGCATCCAGTCAACACACATCCATCCTCAAAAAAAAAGATCCACCACTTACACAGAGCCGCCACAATGACACTGCATCATCCCGCCTAAATAGAGCCATCCCCTTCCGGGGGGTTCGCGAGATCTCTCCCCCTCCAAAAAAGCCACCCTACCGGTACAAATCCGTGATTAATCAGCCGATTCACCTTCTCCGTACTAACGTTTCTTACCTCGCAGCCGTGCACGTGCCCTTTTCCCCCACAGTCAGCGCGCGCAGGGGGGGGGGGGGCTTAGAGGATAATGACATTATTGCCGCTCGTGTAACGTACAAAGGGGCCTTTTGTGGCCGCGGGAGCGCGCGCACAAAGTCGGCCGGCGCCAACAATGTAAAATGAACGACCTACCGCCCGCCCACCTCCACCCGCGAAAGAGAAAGAGAGGGAGAGAGACTAGTTGCTCGACGCTGCGCGAATTCCCTCCATTGCGCGGGGCCAAGCCATTGTACGCGGGGCTGTTTCCATGCGCCCGGTTATCGTCGAACTTGCAGCGCACAGCGCCACCGCAGCAGCAGCAGCAGCTATACGCTAAACTGGATTTACCTCCGTAACGGCGCGCGTATAGAGCTGGAGGGAGACTAGACTCTGCTGCTTTTATCCTAACGTGCCATCTCCCTGCCTCTCTGTGGAACTTCGTCTCACGCGCGCGATGTTTGTTTGCTCCGTGGTATATATAACGTACACACACTGTGTGGTTGTGAGAGGGAGAAAGAGAGAGAAGTTGAGGCATATAGAGAGCCACAAGTGGCGTTTGATTGCCGAAAAATGACGCGATCGAGAGCGCGCGAGGGTGTGGGTAGGGTGCCGCCGTCGGGTGACCTGCTTCTCAGCGTCCCCGCGATTATGGGTCAATGCCGTCTTAAGCGCGGATTGGATGCGGAAGAGGAGGGGGAGGCGAGTGGATGGTGAAGTGGAAATATGGAAGGCTAAGAGGTCGATTTTGGATGTGGGATCGATGGAATGGAGTTAGATGGCGGGTTACGATGCTAATGCTGAGTGAGCGTGGAACTCGGAGTTCGTTATAGTGGGGTGGGGGGTTTAAATTCGATGGAGCAGAAAATGTAATTAAGGCATGGCAAAAAAATATTCGAGTTTAAATGTAATATACTATTTTCAAATATTGATTTTTTATGGTAGAGTCTATTGGTAATATTGGGAAAACTGACAAATTATAGAAATAATGATTTGACGTTGAAATAAATAGTGAATAAAAATGTAAATTAATAATGTTATTGTGAGTTTTTTTTTTAGAAAGATTCAAATAAATGATTATCTAATTTTAAAAACTGTTATGTAGGCCGAGTGAAACATTTCATTAAATTCTAACCTTATTTGCAAATTGGGCAAAAAATCTTTCTACGTTCGATAAAACGAGCAATCAACGGTTTCGAAATTTTGAATATTTCCTCTACTGAATATATTTGACGAATTTTTTCTAAACGACCTTGTTTGCCGATGAGATATTTGCTCCCGTTTATTTTATTTTTTGCCGGCTGCACTTTTATGATTGCCAGGTCTCGGTGATGAATTGATGCAGTAAAATGATGTAATATGTACTTCGACTCAAGAGTGTATATAGCTCTCCTTCATACGAATTCTGCCTTGCAGTCAGTAATTTTCAAAAGTCTAAAGTTCGTATCTACCACAAACTTCGGCAAGGCGAAACGTTTTTGATATGATTCTAAAACTTGTAATATCTCTTTTTGCATTGCAAAAGGCTTCGAAAATTGATATCTTTAAATTGAAGTACGTTCTCGAAAGATGTAATAAAATTGCCTGGATTTTAAAGTAATATATTCAATATACTGAAATAAGTATATTTATTTCTACATTACATAATAGTACTATAATAACTCGATTTACAAAAGTATTGTGCATTTCTTTATGAAGAGGAAATAAATACTTTATAATATTAAACATATTTATGTCCGACACTGTCTGATCTATATTAGTGAAACCTGTAAAAGTACATGATTCATTTAAAATAAAAAAAATCGAGCATGTAGTATTACGTTGACACGTTATACATGTATACACATGCTGGACATCGAAAATTTGATCTTCGTCGAGCTTTCCACTGTGAGCTCTACTAACGTATCAGATATCGATCAGTACCTATAACACAGGTAGGAATGTATTTCGTTGTAACGATCTAGACTGTTATCCATAAAAACCCTACAAAAACTTTGAATACAAATTTGAATACGATTTTATCTCGATGTATATAATAAAACCTTTTATTTTATTTGCAGGTTTTAAAATTTCTATATGCGATGTCACGAAGAGCAAAGGCTATGCATAGCTTTCGTAGAGTTGTAAAATAAACAAATAAACAAAAATAATTCCAGGCGACAACGTCGATAAGTCTTCAATAGCACTCTGAAAATTTTATAACTTGGAATATTCCATAATTGTACAATTCTATAACTTCAAAATAACTATATTTTGAGCATTCTTAATGTAGAAAATTGTGCTTCAACAATGATGAATGACGTATAAAGAAACTTGGTGAATCTATTGAATTTTGTACGTGTTATATTCTGTTATATCTTTCTATTTCCGCTCTCATATATTTCTTACATTTTTCTATTTTCAAGCATCGCATCAAAATAATTTCCATTTTACATTTTCAAATAATAACAGACCTTTGATATTTATCAAACACCTGCAAAACAAAACACGGAAAATCACTCTTAATTAAAAAAAAAAACAATCCCCGCTCGAAAATGCAACTGGCAATAGTCACAGGCGCACGCACACAAGCGCGCAGACAGCCATCCAAATTCTCGTAAATCTCCTGTGCCATTCAATCGCCAATATACCTGCCTCTCTCTCGCTCTCTCTCTCTCTCTCTCTCCCCCACCCTCGTATCAGCAAACAATTAACCGTTAACGCAAAAAGAAATCCCACGCGGACGCTCCCGTGTACGAGAAACAAGCCATGCGAAAACTCGGACAATTTGATTAGGCTCTCTCTCTCTCTCTCTCTCTCTCACTCTGTCCCCCGCGCACTATCGCTCGGGCTATATCGTCCATCGTGCGACACGGCGAAACGAGCCGATAGGGGGGCCTTAATCGACGCTGGTACGCAGTCGCGAGCCATTTCATCGGGATCGTAACATCTGCTGCTGCTACTGCCGCACATGTACGCACACACACACACAAACACACACATGAGAGTAGCACTCGAAGGTGCGCTGAGCTCACACCGCTTCCCTAATCCGTGCAAATCAAATTCGAAATTACCTTCGGCAGCGCGGTGCAGCCTGCTCGTGACGGATGACGCCGTAAATTTTGCCATTCGCGATCCTTCCGCGGGAGCTTCGACATTAGCGTATATATGTGTGTGTGCGTGTGTGTCTGTGTGAGAGCGAGGGTAAGAGAGACTGGGGATACGACGGATGCGGCGGGGAATACGTCTCTTCGGGAGTAGGTATGCGACTAGAGCGCGGTAAATTCCCCAGACCATCCGATCGAAGGGTTAGTCGCTGAGAGGGTGAAAAAACGAAGAGAGTGCGCGCTGCAGATGAGGATGTATGCGTTTGGCGCCGAGTCGAGGTTATCCTGCGTAACGATGATTGTGGTTCCGATTGAACTGTTGATCCTGGTCGGTGTGATGTGGGAAGAGATTAGACGTTGAATGGTGATGCGAATGTAATAGGACACATTTTTTGTATTAATGAAGCAGTTGTCGATTTTATTTAGTACTGAATTTGTTTGTTTGTTGTTTTCAAGAAGAAGTTTCGCAAGGATGAACTTTTATGGATTATATAACCTTGAAACTTCAGAGTTTGCTGAATCTTAAGAAACTAGGTGACTTTATGCATTTTCTATATTGGAAAACTTTATCAATTTTTAGTACGATGTAATTTCAGGATTATGTGTATGTACATATAATTTACATAGCAAAGTTGTAAAATCTAAAAGGGAAACTTTTTATATATAAAAGCAATCAGATATACATTGTAATGTCTGATTGTTCTGAGAGATCCTTGAAATTAAATTGCATTTACTCCAGCTTAAATTTACATCCTGTCGGTATAAAATATACAATGGAAATCAATGCGGCAAAGTTACTAATAGAGGAAATTAAATCAGGGACACCGTTAGACCACTTCGGTAATGTAAACAAATTTGCTTTGGACTTTGGGGATACAGAGACTCCATTTAGATTCTGTATTTAAATGGCACACTAATACTTATCTGAAAACTCGCTGTGAAGGCGCACGAAGAGCATGGAAATACATAAAGTGTAATCCATATACGATGACGCTATAAATACGAGTGCTTGATGGTTACTCGTATAGAAATATTATTGATAATCAATTGAAATTTATTCAACATCTGCTCGCAACCTGCTTCTGTTAAAACATATAGAATTTTCATAATGATGGTTATGCATACGAGTACCATAAACGAACAAGCGTACATGATCGTGTACAATATGAAATTATAAAACACGCGAAATTATACGAAACATATATAAGAAATTCAACATTATGCATTTTATTTGGAAAGACCAACATGATTTATACTTTCCTCCTTTATCCATTTTACTTTTAAGAAAATGTAGAAAGTTCCGAATATGAGTTTGTCAGGCCAGGAAAATATCCGCAATATACTGACCTGATTTTATCGAGAATTCATTTGAGTGAAATGCGAACCATGCCAAAGTGCCCAACTTTATACGAAAGAGAGAGAGAGAGAGAGAGGGGGGGGGCGGAAACGAGCGAGAGAGTGAGTATATAGATTTGTAATCAAGCATAAACTTAAAATTACAATATAATTATAAATGCCGGATCCATTGCGGAAATTACTATTTGCTTTGAATAAATACATCGTAGGCGTAAATGAGTTTGCGCAGATGCGAGCGAACATAACTTTCCGCGTCGCGTTTATAACAAAATACACGGCAGCAAACACATGCGTGGATGGAAGCGCGAGGAGGCGAAAAAAGATATAAAAATACGCTGGAAGACATATTGCTGCAGTGTAAATAACTCGTGCTACAGATAGTTGTAAACGTGTAAATTTTATTTTTCGCGCGAGTAATATATGCGCGCTTGAAAAATTGCCAGTGATCCTCGACACCGATAAAACGAAAAATCTGCGAAAGCCTTTTTCTATCTTTGCCGAGTATTTCTGTACTGCATGTTTGAGCTTTTCAACATTATGACACTTTTTTTGTTTCATTGTTCAAAATTAACAGGAAAGTTTTGTAACAGCCCATTGGTGGTGTATATTTATACCCAATTACAGATGCAGCTGATATAAATGTATATAACAAAAGCACAAAATATTAATTTAGAACTGAATAAGGTATAAGTATAATTTCCGAAGATTAATTCGATTGTCAAATTCATGGGAATAATTTATCTGCGTGTTCTAAAGTTGGAAATAAATTAATCAGTTTTGATGCTAATTTTGACTGATCGTAATTCCACTTGATGTCAGACTAAAATAAGCTCGACTTTATCCAAGGCAACGAAATTCGATATTAGAAATAAGACACAAAAAGTATTATGAATTTATTATAATTCTGCTATCCGTTGTCGGCGTACCTTTATCTAAAATCATCTCAAAAATCATTTTAATTATACAATATCCAGTTCTCAAAATGAAGGCAACACTTCTACTCTCTCCCACTAATAAAATAATCATAACTTCGTCTAAAAATTGTATCTCTAAAAACTGATGCTCTTATACGATCCAATTCACCATTTCCCCTCCCACCCTACGATAAAACAGCCCACCCCTTCACTTTTCTCCTCCCTCCCACAAAAAAAACAAAAAAAAAAAATACATAAAAGCATAAAAGAACGTACCACCATCGCAAAACCTTTAGGTCGTTAGACCCACCGTGGAAACGGGCAATTTCTCTCATGCGCAAGATGATCGTCTCGGTGGGCTATTAAAGCTTGCGTCGAAACGACGTGTTGTACTCGGGCTTGCGCGTGTATACGTTTTATCGACTGGAAAGCTCTTTCGCGAAAAAACAGCGCGCTGGTTCTCATAATTAAGGGATGCCGTACTCGGTGGATCAAACGTGGAGGGCAGAGGCTGCCGCGGGGTTAATTAGTCGGACTGCGCGGGGTTGGTGTGGGCGAGGAGTGTGTTTGGGGAGTTGTAGTATAGATACGTGTGAGTGTGTTGTGGAATTCAGATGTAGCAAAGAAGAGGAGGAAAAGGTATAAGAATGGTTAGGTATGTTTGTTTAGATATATATATATATATATATATATATATATATATATATATATATATATATATATATATATATATATATATATATATATATATATATATATATATATATATATATATATATATATATATATATATTATAGTTTTTTAACTATACTTGTATTTTTGAAATATTAAAATTTAATCTTAACGTTATGGTGAACAATATATTATAAGTTTTTATTTCTTCCAACTGAAAAAAGTGGTATTGTATTTCAAGTTTAGTTTTTCAGAACAGAAAAAGTGAAAGAGTCTAGATGTGTGATTACAAGTTTGTGTATGTAAAAAGACTTTTGATGCCCTTAGCGAAAATTCGCGAAATGGTTTTCTGTTGAAACACAGTATCATGAAAAATGTAAAATATATTTTGTAAGTCTTCAAGAATTTTGAAAAAAATAGTATAATGCCTTAAATATGTCTCAATACGTTCATTTTGAAACCTCGTAATATGTATTCAGCCTCGTTTCGACAAAATTAGTTATACGGACACAAAAGGGACCGGGAGAAGGAGTCTGTACAATGAAAGGAAGCTCAGTAAGCGATACATCAATTGATTGAAATTCCCTGTTTTATTAATTGCAGTCAACGTTGTTGAGCGAAACCCACAAAGGAACATCCTGATGACTAACCAGCAAAATAACTCGCGAGATAAGTAGCGATTCTTTTATTAGCCTACATATACATATTTTATATTTGCAAATGATGTATTCATATACCTTGCGATGTAAAAAATGAATGATCTAGATATAAGTGCGTAAAGATTTTAATTTTTTTTAATCTGTTCTAATGGCTCTGTATGATTCATTAATGTAATTATATTTCGGCGGCTGATGAATTTTTAGGAATATTTTATAGAATTATGATAATATTATTAAGAATCAGAAATGCCAACGTTAAAGATTCTCACACAACTAAAGAAAGATACAAAATTGAATGGCAACGAAAACAGAAGTTAGATAAAACAAGTATTAGTTCCTTTCTCGCCCTTCCTCTACCATCCATACGAATTCAAGGATATTTATTTCCCGACTACACAGCACTTGACGTGGGAACCTTCACCTGTGTATACACAAACACACACATACACACTTGTACCAGTACATCCCAGCGCTTTTTCGTATAGGCTCTCTTCTCTATCGTATCCCCTTCTCTCGAGAGAAGAGACCGCGGACCGGCAAAAAAACCAAACCAAAAGAGAACGAGAAAGTATCAGTATCGATCATGCGGTCTCGCGGAAAAAAGAAGGAAAGCGCGGACAAAGAGGTGCCGGCGAAATTCGTTTCGACCTGCAATCGCGGGATAAAGTATCCTTTGCGGCGAGAGTGAGAGAGTGAGAGAGAATGAGAAGAGAGGAGGGAGAGAAAGTTTCTCGCAAAGCGAGAGCTTTTGAAGGAAATTACGAGTCGAATCGGACTATTTTCGGAATGCCAGAGCGCGCTTGGATTTTTGAGGCCGACCTTGACCGATATACTACGTACAGTATGCGGTAGAAAGAGGGGGAAAGAGAGAGAGTTTTCCGTTATTTTTCGCGGCGTCGGAGAGAATTTTTTGCGATTGATTGATGGGCAATTTTAGCATCGATACGCCGAGTTCCGCGGGGGGTATAACAATGCCGTTATCTATCGTACGGTGGCTGCGATCGCGCGTGTGTCTGTGTGTATGCGTGTTGTTTTTTAGGGGTGAATTCAGATTGGGAGCTGAAACTTCGTCAATTTCCAGAGTTTGCGAGCGCGCGGCCTTTCCTGACTTACTAATTGAACGAATGAAAAAGAGAATGCCGTTTCGTTCGCCGGATAAACTATCGGTAACAAAGTAGACGAACTATTTTGTTGATCTGTTGAAATGGTTAGTTTGGGGAATGTTGCGATTTAATGGATTATTCGAACGATAAAAGTTAGCTCTATTTTATAACGTATATTTTATTGATTTAACGCGTTTCAATATCAAGAGGATGAGGAGAACTTTAGAATTCTTTTAGAGGTAAAATTATTGAAATGTGAAAATCCATTGAAAAACATACTGAAAAATAAATCCCGCTATTATACTATTGGAATTTTTCAAGGCAATAAAAGCAGACCTCGAAAGTTTCGATATCATTTTTCGAAATTCCTAACAAGGGCTGTTCCTATTTTTCTCGAAAGTTCGAAAAATTCAAACAAGAAAATAAGCAAATAACCTCGCGACTATACAACGTCTCAATACTCTCGCATCGAGCCCCTCGCATTTTCTACTCCGCGGAAGCCATTGAGAAGCGGAAATAAGGAGCGAAAATCCCTACGCGCGACTTTGACGAATGCTCCGTGGGCATTTTTCAAGCTTACCACGTACACACGCGTGCATGTATATATACGAGGTTCTCGGGCGTCTCAGTAATCAGTTCCGTTTGTTCCCCTTCTATAGCTTGAGCATCAGGGTAAACAGGGCGACGTGTTTAAGGATGAATTTATTTCGGCCGTCGCGACGAGACTCTGCCTTTTTACGGCGAGGATTCGTGGGTGCGCGAATGGGTACAATAGATATTCGGGCTTTCTGGTGCTTTTTGGTGCGCTGCCAATTATTTCGCCCCAGAGACGAGAATGGAAATTGATGAGCGAATAACTTATTTGGGATTTCCGGTATGGATGGCGCGGGGGGGGAAACTCAGATTCGAATCGAAGACTTGATTTGTCTTCGTTAAAAATTAGACTTTGTTTCTTTGATCGTGGCGGAAATTATTGGTCTGTAATTGAATTATTTTATGTTAGTAAGTATAACTTAGATTCCTTATTCGCAAAAGTGCCAATTAAATCAATAATAATTAAGAGTTTGACACAATTTTTAGTGAATAAAATATTAATTATAATAAACATACGCATACCCGATGAAAAGACTGGTTACCACCAATCGAGAGATTAAGTATAGTATGAACGAAGAAAAAAATAAAAATTATTTCTGTAATAATTAAATTCGTTGACCGCTTACATGGTTAATTTACTATTTACTATTTAACCTTTATACTTACTAAACTCAATGGATTATCATATAATCACTTTATAGCCACTTCAAACTTACGCATGAACCTATATTCTTCCGGTTACCTAAACCAACTCTTTAGCACTGCACCACGATGTATCACCGCATTCCACTCTCATTCACTGAATTTTCGTTCCATTCCTTAATTCCCTCACCCCCTCCCTCTCCCTGCCAAAAGGAACCGTACTCAACGATGCTTATCTCTCGCAACAAGCCCTGCACGCGCGCGACCTTGATACCGTGCACTCCGCGAAAAGGAAAGCGCAGTAGCTTTAGGTAACGGTACTTCGCGCGCAATGAATCTTCCTACGCCAGATAAATCTCGAGTGCCGCGCACGGACGTCGATTCGCTGGAGGAAAACGCTTATCCGCAATTTGCTCTGGGTGCGTGTGTGTGTGTGTAGAGGAACTCGCGACACGACTGCGCACTATAACGTTTTTAGTGCGCCGCGAAATAGCAAATCGCACGCGAACGCGAGGTTGCGCGATATAGGGGGGACATGGGAGTGGGTTAGGAGAGAAATAGAAAAGGACGGTTTGACAACTGATTTTTATGAATGAGCGTGGTTTTCTTTCGAGTATGATGGAAGAATAAAGTTGCTTATTTTATTGTTATTGAGTATTTTTACTGTGTAGTTGAAAATTTGTTCGGAAAATGTAGAAATTTATTTAATACACTTCAGTCGATATTGCTTTGTCGCGTGAGCATTTTTATTTTTATTTACTTCAATAAAGTTAGAAATACACTTGAAAGTATATAAATTATTCACATATAGACCGCGAGATAATTTTGAATTAACAATTATTCGATCGATTTTATCAGAATGCATTATATTATTATCTAATATTACAGCCCACAAAAAAGTGTTATTTACGAAGCCCCCTCCTTATAAATTCATCACTCATTAAAAGTGAACGAGGCGCCATTTTAAGTCCGCAATAGAAATAATTACAAAATACCGTGAGATAAATGCAAAAACGACGATTCGCACGAGATTCGGTACAATCCACATTTTGAATTGACAATTATTTGATCGATAGCAATCAATTATTATTACGATTTACAAATGCGCATAAACTCACTGCACCGAATACCTCCTCGTATATTCATCATTCATTAAAACTAAACGAATAAGCCACTAATTTAAGCCAGCAATAAGAATAATGACAAAATATAGAGTGACGAGATAAATGCAAAAATAACGAGTCGATAATTCCCTCGGAAAATATTCATACACAACACCCCAACGCCCGCAACTCGCATACTCATCGTATTAATGCGCGCGTCGACTCCGGAGTGTGCAGCAGCAGCAGCAGCAGCAACATCTCGCCCTCTCGCGATAATGATTAATTTGTTCGATTTATCAGACGGCATTATCATTGGACTGGCTCTCGACACTGCCTGAACGCAGTGTGTATACGTATATATAGAAACGCATTATAACGCGCTTGATTTTAGCGCTGCGGCGTGTATACCTACGTGCTGGCAAGTATTATGTTAAAACCCGCGCGCGCGCACGCGCATGGGCATGCACCCCTGAATAATGCATTTACAGCGAGGAACAATGACGCGCGCTCCTCCTGAAATCTGCCGATTTTCTCACTCGGACGGTCGATGATGCGAATTGCGTATAAACTCCGGTTTAAGAGCTCGCGGGCATTGGCGCGCGCATGAGTGTGTGTGTGTGTGCGTGTGTGCGTGGCGCGAATGAAAGCTGTCTGGTTGTCGATCTGAACTACGAAATTAAAGGTGAAAGAATGGCAGGTGATTCTGGACGATCGGTTATGTACGTTTCATCGATATCATTAATGTCTATATTCAAAGAATTTATCGGTGAATAAAAATAGTCTTTATGAGATTGAGTTTATAGAATATGGGTTGTGGAAAATTCCGTATTTTGAGTAGTTAGATTACAAATATCAGGGGTAGAGTTGAATTATTATTGTTATATTACTATAAAACTATTTGATGTAAGCTCAGCGTCGGAGAGCATGAGAGGATGAGGAAAAAGGTTGAGAAAAATAGGGGAATAATAAAATTGGGTTAAACAAAATTAAGTTTAAAAAAAAAACTTCAAACACGGTAGGGCAAAATATAATAGTTAAAATAAAAGCGAGGAATTTATTGGAAGTTAACGGTTAAAATATAATGCAAGTGTCAGGCGAGGTTAGTTATACAATTAGAACGCGAGCGAAATTCTCTTGTGGAGAGTTGCTCACCCTTTCCCCGTTGACTCTGAAAGGTGTTTCAGAGTCATCCCTTTTTGCACGTAGAGGACTTAGTCGGCCCTGAGCGAGGGAGTGGCGGACTCCATATGCCAAATAGCGGCGAAGTCGCTGCGGCGGAAGTCGGGCGAGGTCCTCTCCGTGGGAGAACCTGGTACGGCGTTTAAGCCAGGAGGTCCGTCTCCGGCGGAGCGCGAAGAGCGAGTGTGCTCCGAAAAATCGGAGCTAAACAAAATACCTCGGCGAAGGTTGGGGGGTGAGCGTTCGTGCGCGCCGATTGGTTGCCGCAAGGCGGCGGCAAAAGGTCGGCAGATAGGCTGCTGCTGGGGTTGCGGACCACTCCCCTCCCCGTAAGTCCGCGGATGCGGTCCGTCGACCGAGCCGTGACGCGAGCTTCCGCGAAGCTCGCGGGGTGCGTGAACGTTCGAAAATTCCGGGGAAAAAGTCGGGCATGACTAATTCCTCAAATTTTAACTAAAAAAAGAATATGTACGTAATAGTTGCGGACGTCATATTGTATTATAAAATGCCAATTTCTTAATAATCTGGGTTGAGAGTTTTATTTTTACTAGCGAATTCTTATAAAACAGAACTGATGTTCTACTGCAATAAAATTAATTCGTTTAATAAATAAACATGTAATTTTACTTTAATATCATTTTTTTTTTAATATTCAAGCGATTTTCTCTTTTATAATATAGTATAACATATAAACACGAAAAAATTTCTTTTAAAATATTGTGTAGAAGAAATTCATTCACATTACTTTAGTTTTAATTTAATTAAAATGTTTAGTATATGTGAAAAAAGAATCAAAAATCACTTGGCTTCCATTATATTTTGAAAATATTAGCAAGATCCCGTGCGCTTTATTTCTTCTTGCTAGGAGTTTAAAATTAAAATTTAGAATTATAAACAGTTATTTAATTGAAAAGTATTGTTACGTATGAGAGGGCAGACTGAATAAGTCGCGTAAAAAATATGCGACGAGCGGGATTCGAACGCACGATCTCGAGGTTTGTAGGCCCGCGCTCTACCACTGAGCTAACGTCGCGATGCTTGCTCGAGAGCATCGCGAGTGTCTATATAGTCCTTATCGTGAAGAGGATGCGTCAGGGCTCGGATGACGGTCGAACTGAGCCCGTGACAGTATTAACTTCTTATATTTTGATTTACGCATAATATTAACTTCAGCAATAATATTTATGAATATTAAATTTTGAGAATAGAAACTTCAGATGATTAAAATATTTTCTATTATTACGGTTTTAATTAAAAATGTCTGAATTTCTTTTAAATGCTTTCTTATTTTTTTAATTAAAAGTTTAAATATTAAAAAATCTCGCCACTTTTAACTAATCGCCTATCATCTTTACGATCATAATTTTTTTGTGAGACAACACAAAACATGGTACATTGTCTACAGAAGACTACGACACAGGTAGTTTTGTACACAGTTTAGTTTTAGCCAATCAGCTCAATCCTTAAGCGCAACAGCCTCGCGTCAGTCACGTCAGCGACAACCATCACAAGTTTAGTTTGATTGGACTTAGCCAATTATAAACGTCTTATTTTGGGTAGTTATTTCCGCTCATCACCTTTTTAAGATAGGAAAATGCTTCTGCAAGATTAAACAAGTACATTACCAATCATGATGAAAATAAGAAAGGTAAATTTTTAATAACAATTTCAAAGATATTTGTATTATTTCTGCTTGAATTGGACATGAAAGACGTAATTTTTAAACTTTACCGTAACACTAATTTTTAAAACGCTACTTTCATGCCACATCTCCATATTCAAGGTACAAATTTAATAACTCCTTTAACAATGTAAGTATATTAGTAAGGAAACGGCTCGCGCGGAAATTGTTCGTGTACATATGAAAAATGGCCTTATTACTATCCTCCGCGCTCCAATATAACCTTGGCATGAAATGAACCTTCGATTCAACTCCGCGATTCTTTTTCCCTCCCACTCCCCCATTTCTACTTTTCCAATATGTATACGCGCGCGTGTACGCTATATCCCTCCGTTTTCTGTATACGTTTTCTCTGTTAGCTCATTTGCCCTCGCGCATGCATAATATTATGCGTATATATTGAACATTTACCCTTCTTTCTCTTCCTTCTCCTCTCTCTCTCTCTATATATATATGTACCTCCTGTTCTCCTCTGCGCGCTACTTTATTTTATTTTTTAATTCAATCTTTGACAATGCTTTTTTGTACCTTTTTCCATCCATAGCGCTCTTTTGTGCAAGCGTACAGCGTTGCTTTTTTGCTTATGTAATCAAAGGAAAATCCGGGCAAACGCGTTTTTGAAATTGAGAGTTCTCTAGATATAAATTTCGATGTTTTCGAGGTCGCGCGGATAAAATATGTAGGTTAAAAACAGTGGGTACACACCTGTGTCTGTGTAAAGGTTAGTTTGAGTACACACCAACGCACACACGACATGTCCTCGCGCTCTTTGTTTCAGTGTGTAACTAGTGAATGGCTCGTATGCAAAAGCGATAACATTTTTCCGCGGCAAAATTCGAAAAAGCGACCCGGTACTTTTGTTATCGACTTTCCGTTTACTGGAGACTTTTTAATTTTATTTCGTGAGCATTATATTATATAGTCTGCGAAAAGCGATATTAAATTTAAAAAGTCCATTTTAAAATTACAATTTTTCAAAAAACCGCGAAGCTCCTACGCGAATATACTAGGTACGTTCAAGTTTGTTTTAATACATTTTAAATCAAAATTGTGCTAGTAAACCGATAATGTTTCTCTATATACTTGAATATTTAAATTATATTTGGAATTCGAAATTGTTATTCGAATACAAACATTTTTTCCCTTACATGATCTTTTGAATTTTTTATTACTTGTAAATCAATATCGCACATGTAATATGTAAAAAAAAAGACATGTGTACGTATAAAGATAAATTTTTCAGTATTAGAAACTTTAATTATATGGTAAATTCATGTTAATAAATAATTTACCATCGAATTAGGACTCGAAATGCATGCGAATATCAATTGTTATTAATTTTGCTTCCTCATAGAGGAAGCTTTGTAACGGTGAAAAAAATTTTCGAAAAAAAAAAATGTTCAAAAAGATGTTTTAAGGCGATATATGTGTATATTAGTTGATTTTGATCATTTTTGTTTTCGTGGATGTGTGTGTGTGTGTGTGTGTGTGTGTGTGTGTGTGTGTGTGTGTGTGTGTGTGTGTGTGTGTGTGTGTGTGTGTGTTTGAACTCTTCATGTCTCCGAAACGAATCGACCTATTTTCGTCGGGTAGAGTTATTCTCTTCGTCTCGCGGGAAAAGAAAGGTACCCTGATGGATTTGAGTTTTTATTGATTTTTTTTTGTTTTATAACCAAAAAACGATTTTGAATTTTTAGTTTTTTTCTTTTTTCATATCTTACAGTCATTATTACATAATATAATAAACTTTTCTTGAAAGGTATTTAAATTACCTATATTTTTTAAAGGTAAAAAATGGTCCAATTAAAATTTTAAACACAGCAACATCTAACAAAAGATCACTCGAAAAACCATATAATTCGACAGCCCGGATACTTACGCACGTAGGTGTACACTCGGGGGAGCGAAAGAGAGGCCGTATTGCGAAAGAGAGAGAGAGAGAGAGAGAGAGAGAGAGAGAGAGAGAGAGAGAGAGAGAGAGAGAGAGAGAGAATACACTGCCGCGCACGAGCCTCCCTCCTAATTACAGTAATTGTGAAGGGGGAAAAACGGCGGAGAAATGGCGGGGAAGTGGTTTACGCCCTCGAGCACGAAAAAAAGCGAGGAGAGGAGGACCGGAGCCAACGACGCAACGCGAAATTTCGTGAAATTCGCGCTAGGGTTCGGGTGCCACTCTTGGATCTCTCTCCTCTCTCTCCCTTTCGTCGCTGACAAAAATAAGGGGAAATTATTTCTGCGTAGCTTGTTGGACACTATTGCGATGATTTAAAAAAATAATTACTGGCTATTGCACGAAAACTCGAAAAAATTTTGCGGACAAGTGTATTATTCTTGCGTTTGTACTTTTTTTATTTCAAATTTATCGCGAAAGATTTTCTTTGTTTTCGAAAAAGTGTGCTTACATTTAAATAGCGAGGTGTATGTATTCGTAAAACATTCCTGGGAAATTATTTTTAAATTCAAGGAAAAATGTATTTAAAATTTGAAGTCATAAATTCTAAAAGCTCGAGGAGAAAGCATTAAAAGGAAATTAGAAAAGGAGAAAATACAATGTCGAAATGGGAAAATAAGAGAGAAAGGCGGTATACAGCGTAAGTGGAGAGACCGAGCCAGCGGAGGCACATATATTTACGGTCCTGTCATTTGCAAAGTCGATTTGAATAATTATCGGTCGATAAATATTACTCCGCGGGGGCTGACCCAAGTGCGGTCGACCATCTGGCAGCACCTGCTTTTTAATGCCCGGCGGATTATTGTTCTTTTTCAATATTTTAAATCGATTAAGTCCTTTTTTCGGTCGCGAGAATTTCACGCTCGAATTTATGAGTTTCTTTGGAAGTCAATCTTTCGGCCGTGCAGTTAATGGTCAATTTCATAGTGTAATTTATGCAGCTTCGAGAGTTAATTGCTTTTAAAGTAAATTAATTGGATTTTACGTAAAATCATTCTGTCGTCCCGGTAATGTAACTATAATGTACAATTATAAATAAACTGGCAATTTGTAGGCCTGATCTTTATTTAAGCTATTTATAATGTAGTATCAGTAGTCGAAATTGTATGGCCAGGTTTATATATAAGTATATTTAAGAAAAAATATTTTTTTTATCCTTGTCAGAGTTCTGTAAAAAGCTCAAAGATGGCGCGCTACTGCTGACGCATGCACATGGCTATCTAGAAAAAAGCCATAAAATCTGCTCTTCCTAAATCTTATATATTTCATAATTTTATTTTGTAAAACACTAGATTGTTAGAATGTCAATTAGTTAGCAGTTCAAGCAATTTTCTTTTATAAACTAAAACAAAAATTACTTGTATCGATCTTCGCTCAATAAATTTTACATAATTCCTATATACTGCAATCAACGAAAACCGCACATATTCTGCTTTAATTCTTGGAAGCACTCAAAAGAATATGCATACATGCATAATCATAGACAAGTATACTTGGCATGTAAAGTAGAAAGTCGAAATCAAACACGTAATGGAAATTGATATTGTCCAATACTGCAATTCCACAAAGGTTATTTCCACGAAACTAGATCTAATAAGTACAGATCATACGGATCAAATTAAGGCCATGTGAAACCGTGAATTTCAATATTTTTTAAATCAAGATTTAAACGTTTATTTGGAAAAAGACGAACGTCAAGCGCTCCGTACACGTAAACACTATATTCAGATTTTTTTTTTGGTGATTCTATTGGTATTTTCATGAGATATCCATATTTGAAAAGTAGCTTAATTGCAGATTCTTACTTACCGACAGTACGGTTTTTATTTAATTAAATAAATTCTCATCATTTTTTTGGAAAAACACGAACGTCAAGCGCTCCGTATATGTTAATACTATACTCAGATTTTTTTTTGGACGATCTATTGGTATTTTCATGAGATATCCATGTTTGAAAATTATGTCGGTATTTCACATCACCTTAAAGTGGTTCTATGAAGACTCTCAAGTCAATTGAGTATCCTCAAACACGGATTTTCATATTACTAATTAATTATCTCGAAAATTACCGTGGCTCCATTCATTTTTTATGATATCATTACAAAGCTTATAAAGCTTGAACTTTTTAAGCATCTCTTTACTGAACTTCCTCCGCAGTCGATTTCGGTATTAAATTTGGAAGTTTCTATGCAAAGCACAAGAATGAGCGTGGCAACCTGTATTGAACAAAATACCAAAGAATTTTTTAACATCTGTAGAATAATATATTTTTTTTTATAAATGTCAGCAGTAAATGACATGTTCATAGAATCACATTAATAGACACACGCTTTTTATACGAAAATAAATATTAAACTACTTTAACGGGGTTCCATAGTCCTACCATTACGGACCGAGCAATTCACACAGTTTCAAGCTGATTAAAAATAAAATACGTCGAATCACAAAAAATCAAGAGAACACTTCGCTGCGGTTTTGAACGTTCTATCATCCAGTAAAAGTTTGGAGTCGAAATATCAAGTTGTTTTTACAAAAACTTTGAACGAAACCGAATTTTGTTTTGTTCAAAGTTTTTGCAAAAACCACTTAATATTTCGACTTCAAACTTTTACTAGGTGATAGAACGTTCAAAACCGCAGCGAAGTGTTCTCTTGTTTTTTTGTGATTTTACGTATTTTATTTTTAATCAGCTTGAAACTGTGTGAATTTCTCGATCGGTAACGGTACGACTATGGCACCCCCTTAAAATGCTCTTGCTGAGTGTAAAATGAACTGATATAGGTATTATAAAACGAGCAGATTTTCGAATAATGAAAAAAGGTAAAACAGCCATGCAAGGTCCATGTAAATTAGAGTTCTCCTTTCTATCCATCTCTTAAACAAAACTACACTGTAATTAACAACCTGATCGAACTGCGCGCGCACAATTTTCATTATCCAATTCCCTCCCTCCATATTGCTCCGGCCGCGTCATTCATTATGTCATCGCCGAGCGCTAAAACGACCGAACCGAAACATAATACAAAAAAACGGAAGAGCCGAGGCGCGGACAGCCCAGCTTCATTTCTCTAATTACAAGGAAAACGCGCTATTGCAACTTCATTTGCACGCGTGCGCGCATAGATCCAATTACGGCTTTATCAGAATCAAAGCTTATCGAAAGCTCTCTTTGCCTTTCGCGCGCGCGCATGCGCAGATAAAATTCCTCTCCTTTCGCTTGCCCGAGGCGTCGCGTCCTTTTTTTTTTTGCAGCATGCGCACGAACACGATATAATAATCCCGCGGAAATTCGACGGCGCGCCTCCTCATTACAGCAGTGAGCTCCTGCGAGCTCGTGCGAGAGAATAAGAGTTTAATTAATACGGTGAGGTTGGAGAGCGCGGGTGAAATTGACGGCGGATCGCGGAAATGTAACGGACTGCGGAATGAGTTTCAATTAAGAGGGTGTACGGGAGTGAGCGAAAAATACGCGGTGATTGGCTAGCCTGTGGATGGAGTTTGAGTTCACATTTTGTTTGGAATAATTTTTAGTCAGAAGATGGGCTGTTGAATAGAATTTCGAAATTGTTGGTTGTTGGAGTTTTGATGATCTTCGTTTTATATATAATTACAAATAGTTTGAAAATATTTCGGTGGTGGGAGAAAAAATAGATATTTTTATATATTTTTCTCTCTTAAAAAATGATGGCCTGAAATAGTGACTCATTTAAAAAGCGCGAATATTTGAATTTTTTGCTTCCTCCTAGAGGAAGCTTTGTGATAGTAAATTTTTGAGTTGTTCTAAAGACATGTTATAATTGTGTTCCGAGGTGTTAGAAATCAAAATACATGGTTTTCGAAAAATGTCTGTATGGATGTGTGTGTGTGTGTGTGTGTGTGTGTGTGTGTGTGTGTGTGTGTGTGTGTGTGTGTGTGTGTGTGTGTGTACGCCTGGCTCTCAGCTTCTACTCGGTCGATTTTGACCGGACAGGTCTCATTTTTTTTGCTTTTTTTGCGTAATGGCGGGTCAAAAATACGTTTTTTGATTGGGGCGATCCGTTTTTGTTTTTTTTTTTTCAAATTTTCGATTTTCTCAAAACTGTTTTTTTATTTTTTTTAATGATAGGATCGAGTTATTCGAATCTGATGGGTAGCGTTCGAAAGAGAATTAAAATACCTATATTTTCTAAAAAAAAAAAGTTTCTAGCTATCTTTTGTTATTAACAAAAACGTGTTTTTTATTTAGAAGCTTATAACTCCTAAACTTAACGGTCAATTTTTTTGAGAAAAATCGTGATAATACAGAATATAAATAGCTATAATCTGTTAAAATTTGAATACATTCTGTAGGCTAGATTTTGAGTAAAAAATTGAAAAATGAAAAAAATCAGTTTTGTATGTCCAACGATTACAAGAGTAAAATTGACTTAATGGCTTCAAAATTCCTTTTAGAGGTAGATTTTTTATAGTTCTCGGTCGAGTTCTTTGGGCAAAATGATTAGTCCATAAATTTCAGAGATATTTGAGGTTAAGAATTTTTTGACATTTTTTAAAAATTGTAATTTCTCGAGAACGGCTCTATGTATCTGAATGGGGTGGGTAGCATTCGAAAGAGAATTAAAATACCTATATTTTCTAAAAAAATTAATTTTCTATCTATCACGGTTCTTTAGTTATCATCAAAAACAAAAACGTGTTTTTTTTTAAAAACTCATAACTCCATTTTATGCGTTTTTGAACCAAAAAAGAAAGGCTAAATTCATTTTCGCGATTTTACATAATTTTAGAGCAGAGGGAGAGAATGAATTTCTTTACGCGATAGGTAAAAAAAGTCACTTTTTAGAACATATCTTTATGTAGGAAAACGCAGAAAATCATTCATGTGTTACAAAAAATAATTTAATCTATAAATTAAAAAAGATTTATATTTTATTTTTAAAAAACGCGCAGTGATATCTACCGCTAGGTGGTGGCGAATGAGGAAACGTCATTGAGTAGGCATTCGATGATGTTTTTAATTTTTAAAAACCAACCAACAAAATGAATTAAAATGTTTAAAAATTATATCTATTATAATCTATTATAATTATGATTATGCATTATGAATGCATTATATTCTGCATTATCATAATTTATTTGTGAGTTATGAACTTTTTAAAAAAAACACGTTTTTGTTAATAACAAAAGAACAATGATAGCTATAAACTTTTTTTTTTCTTAAAAAATATGAATTATGAAATATAAAAAAACACGTTTTTGTTAATAACAAAACAACCGTGATAGCTATTTGTTTTATTATAAAATATAGATATTTTACTTCTATTTCAAATGATAACTTTATTTATCAGCTCAAAATTTATATAAATTTGATATAAATAAATAATAAATAAATAAATAAATTTAAAAATTAACAATTTTTAATATTCATATATGAATTTTAATTATAATTATGCAATAAATTTTTTAAAAAATTATAAATTTTGTTATAAAAATTAATTAAAAGAATCAACAAATTACGGTTGAGGAAGCTACGTGCCAATGAATTGGCAGCGGTTTT
Organism: Torymus aiolomorphi; assembly: GCA_036365515.1. Classification (NCBI taxonomy): domain Eukaryota; kingdom Metazoa; phylum Arthropoda; class Insecta; order Hymenoptera; family Torymidae; genus Torymus; species Torymus aiolomorphi. The sequence continues at coordinate 61,981,099 of CM070873.1, read as the reverse complement.
TAGATTATGTATACGATTAAACGTATACGCGAATTTATATTATCAGGGTTTGTCAGCGAGAAGAAATAAATAGAAATTTAAGAGTTTTTGTACCAACCGTTCCCAAAGGAAAGGTTAATGCAAGAATATGATGTGAGCGTGAAATGTATATTTGAGCACGTAAGCAAAGTGGGGCAGCAAATAATACGAGATTCGAGCTTCTCGTATTATTGGCAAAAGCAAATGTAATAGCAATTGAGCAATAAGCAAAGTAAAGTGTAAGTGTAAGTAAAGCAATGTATAAGTGTAGGCAAAGCTAAATAATGATTGGCGAGTAGTGGTGAGTAGTAGTGAATAGGCAAATAATATCGTAATAATGGGAATGATGTTTTAAGTAGCGCGTTGGTGTTTGCCTGGCGTTCGCCATCTAATGGCTCGCTCGGATACTACAATCCCGAACAGATTGAAAATGTGTTTCTTTTTTTTTTTTTAATTTTGCAAGTACAATTATGATTATACGTTAGTGTAGAAAAAAACGACTGTCAAAAAAATCATTGTGTACGTGTTAAGTAATTTTTGCTTGATTTGTTCATGATCATAGGTCAGCTCAGATTGATGAATAATAGCGAACTTCTAATTTATAAACCTGTAAAAGCTTTTTGATAAATGACCCATTGAAACATTCCCGCTATATTCTGCATTTAATATTATTTCAAACATCAAAGTTTAAATATTTTAATTGAAATTGCTCTATCTAAATTCAGATTTTATAGCCATTCAAAGCTCGAATTCTTTTTTCCCTCTGAAAACGCATGATCACATCCAACCGAAAAAAAATGTCTCCCTGAGCGTCAAACTGCGAAAGAGCGTGTTAACTCGACATTTATTACGCAGCAAAAAGGCAGTTAGCCTCGCTCGGATCTATAATAACGAATCGAAACTATAACGCGCCCTTTGCCAATCCATCGATAATCCGCATCTCTCGATCGCAGCTCCTCGCAATGCCCATACACACACACCCACGCGCAATTCACGTGAGTCGACGAACTTCTCTCTCTCACTCTCTCGGTGACGATTAACGAAGGGAGTCGATAACGAGGCACGACGCGGAAGCTAACAGCGATTTGTGTTTTGACGCGGAATTACCGCGGGGGTAGAAACGAGGACAACGACGCTGCTGCTGCTGCTGCCTCCTTGGAATTAAAGCTCTTTACTAATTAACTCGAGATTCGCCGGCTTGGCTCGCTCGCAGCGCGGAGGAATTTAAAAATACAATTAAAACGTCCTCGCTCGCCGGCTCGGCGAGGATAGAATTAACGTCGCGACGGCAAAAAAGAGGAGGAGCAAGAGGATGAGAGCGAGCAAGAGAGAGAGGGATAGATTTACAGCGACAAAGGGGGGAAATTAGAGAGCCGGGCGCAGGAGAGGAAGAGAGTCGACGAGATTTGAAAGGAGGAGGAGGAGAGGAAAGCGGACGAGCTGAAAAGCAGGAGGAGAGGACTACGACCCTCTTTACCTATTTTGCGACTTGTTTACTCGGCATTTGCGAGTCTGCTCTACAATTAAGACGATCATTTAATCGAAAATTTAACTAGCTGAGAGCCTTTTGCTTTTCGGCAAACGCGCGGAGGGAAAGAGAGGCAGAGAGAGAGAGAGGGATCCGCTACAGTAACGAGGTAATGGGTATTATTGTTATTGAAGCCGCGCGCGATAGCGAGTGCGGATATCTCCGGAATACGTAAATCGGGCGAGTTTCAGGTTTGTCCGCGAGTTTTGGAGAGCGATGCGGTGAATATAGAAGTGCACGCCAAATTTCGGTGTCTTTGAAATTAGTTTTTGCAATGATTTGACGCTGGAGTGGGCGAGAGCTGTCGTAAAAATTGACCTATTTTCAATATGCCCGCGTTTGTGGAAATCCGAGAATTAGATATTGTTGTTCGACGAAGGATTTGTGTAATGCAAAGTTTGATGGACTTGATAATTTGAATTGTAATTGCAGTACATGTTAATTAAGGATGAAGTTATATGTACATAGAATGAACAATGTAATATATGCCGTGTTTTAGACAATTGGCTATTTGACACTGTACAGATGCAACGGTAATATACATGAACCACATATAGACAATATCAAGTTCATAATATATTTATTAAAGTTTTGGGGAAACTTTAAATTTCTCATGAATTTGTAGCCGCGGCGTATTACACGGGATTATATGGCCTATTCATTGTTGGTTGTACAGTTACGCAGCGGCGCGTGCGGACCTACACTATGAATACGTTATTGTAAGCTATGGCGATGACCAACTCAAATATTTAACTGTTATTTTGGTATTAAAAATACTATTAGAGGATCTGCTTAATCGAATTTTGTGCCTTGTGAAATATTAATTAGTTAATTAAACCAGGGAGTTAATAAGGCTTGAAATTTCTATTAATATTTTTGCTTTTAGATTTAATAATTTAATCTCTATAGGCTAATAATGTACTAAAAATATATCTGTGCGTCACGTTGAAACTCATTTGTGATTCAAAGCTCATGCATTTTGCACGAATTAATAATTAACTCAAAAATAAACAGCTCACCGGTTCAATATTGCGAGTCGTAATTAATATATCTTTAAAATTGATTCTATAACGGTTTAATCTATTTGCAACTGTTAAATATTAACCGTTAAAAATCTTTGTTTTTCATTTTGAAAGATATACATATTAACACCTCATTTTGATCATCCAAAACAGGAAATTTTCAATTATTATGCTTTTAAACATCCCGCATAAAAATGCTTCTCACCTTTTTCAAAACCCCTCCACTCACATTATCCGTAGTTTCCAAAAGCTCCTATAAAGGGTCGACGATTTTTCGCGGATTATCCAAATTTAACGTTCGCTGGGGCTTTATCCTCTCCCACCCCCACGCGCGCCCGTGATTTAGTACAGCTCTAGCGTGCGCGGTAAAAGAGGGACGTGTATGCGCCTATTTCGCGGGCCCCGGATACTGTCACATTATTTGCCGCTTTCGCGAGAGCGAGAGATGATTTATGCGAGGCGCCGCGCGTGGATTGATAGTTTTTTGAAAGTGCGTATTACGCTGGACGCGGATCGGTCTCCCTATAACGTCCGCGCGGTTATGTGTTGCAAGGGGGGCGTGAGTTTGATTAGTTGATTTTGTGAAATATGGGATGTGGACGCGTGAGGCGTAGATTTTTGAGCTGTAGTAGTGGATGTGAATGGAAAGTATGGAAGTATTTTGAAAATTGAAAATGTGTTAGGTTTTGTATAGATGCAAGTAGTTAAGCACTGTAAATGAAAGAGAATTTCTGGGTGGACTCAGATGAAATCTTGATAGAAGAAATGAAAAAATAAGGTTAAAATGAAATATATAAAGATTCATATCAGTCAGTAAATATATAAAGAGTTAGAAAACTTAAAAAATGAGTATTATAAATTTTTACTACTGATAGAATATTGACTTTTTAAGTTATTTTAATAAATTTAAATGTCTTTTTCGGTCGGTTTTTATTTTTAAGATTTGACTATTATGATGCATATTGTTACAGATAACACATGTACATTTCTAGTAAATATTTTTATTTGAATGTGACATTTCAAGTTTTTCCTTTACTTTCATTTGACATTTTTAACATACTAATATTCAAAATTATCATTATTTTAAAAAATCTAGTTTCTTCTTCACTTCATTCTGTACAAAATTATTACACTTTTCCAGTAAAAAATGTCCTATCAATAGCATAAAAACCAATCTCCAAACATAACCAACATTAAACTCCCCTCTGCACATGCATAATACCACCTTCTCAGTGAATTATCCAAACGGTGACTGGCCGCGTATTCGGGACGTCCACCTGCTCGTAGGCAGGCACACAATGCGCGCGACTGATTTACGCGAAATGGAAACTCCTTGGAGAGGCGCTGCAGGTAGCGCAAAAGCTGTTCCCTTCTTTTCTTCCCGCTCGTCTCCGTATTTCCTTCCTTCCTCCGTCGCCGCCAGGTGACTCCGCTTAATTAGCTCCTCGGCCTTTATGTCGATCGGATCAGACCCAGAGGCGCTTTGTTGTTTTTTCGTAGGGATTTTTACACTGCTGTTGCGCGCCTAGAGTTCGTTTATGTTTTTGAGGGTTTTGTCGCTGTTCGTTAGGAGGCAGAGGGGGGATGTATCGCGTTGACGCTGAGCCGGTGGTAGGTTTCGTTTGTGGAATAATGTTTGTTAAAATAACGGCTAGTTAAAAACAACAATTTACCGGGTTTCGTTAGAGTTTATATAATAATAAGGATTATGCTATTATAATAGTGCCAACTGTACAATGAGAACTTAGAGAATATTATTATTGTTGTGTAGAATTTGCACTGTTTCAGACGGGGATTAGTTTTAATAGTATATGAAGAGAATATACATCTGAATAAAATAATCGCCTGGCTTACGTTACTTAAAAAGATTTAAAAAGATTTTTCTAACGTTTTAAATTTATTTAATAATTTTGATATCTATTAAATAATTAGATTATTAAAAACTATTAATTTCTATATATCATTATCATACAAAATTTGAGTGTAAGTAACGGTCTATCTCTCGATTAATCATAACAATTTACATAAAAACAATTTCCGATCCAAAATCGAATTGTGTTATGAAGACTGGCCAATATATTGCTCGGAATGTGAGCAATATATGAGATATGTCACTTCCCATACATGACCGAAATTTCTCCAGATTGCTCTCCGTATTCTTTTCCCATATATGGGGGAACTTTTGGGGACTTCTATATGTATAATGTAGTTCCGAAGCCGCCACTAAGCGGCGCACTGATGGCGTAACACATGGATAAATAGGAACCGTGCGGGTATATAAGGAATTATGAGACAGTGGGGTGGATGGATTATGGGTTTTTACTCCTAGCGAGGTTTTTCCCCATTCTACACTCCACATAGTAGTCCAGCCATACAACCGTTTTTGCTCTATAACTTCTGATAGTGTGGAAATGCCCTCACAGGGTAACGCACAACTTCCTCTTTTTGATTTCCTTCTTTAAGGAGAGGTAACTGGAATCGCCCAGGCTCCTCCTACGTGGATTCATTTCTACGTAAGGGGCTCCTGGACGGTGATCCGGGCAGGCTGTACCTCACTGGTAGGGGGCGACGGAGGGGGCCCCCACCATCCCTTCTTTCTTCTTCTTCTGGGGTGGATGGCTGGAACCAATGCTTCGCTTGTGTGTGTGTGTGTGTATATATTTACAAAATTTGTTGTTAACGAGGAACTGAAAGCAACACTTGTTCAATACATAGGCCATAGGTTATCCCAACTATGGGAAAAAGGTACGGAGAGCAATCTGGAGAAATTTTGGCCATGTATGGGAAGAGACATATCCTATATATTGTCCACATTCCGAGTAATATATTGGTCAGTCTTTATTTTTTGCGCAGGTAGAATGTAAAAAATTATAGAGAAGGCTTTCAAAGTGTATCACTCTCTTTTCTTCGGTCTCAAACCATCGTCACAAACAAACGAATCACTGTAAAAAAATTACGTATACCAGTTTCAAGGCGGCCTCGATCTCTCGCACCGCACACCAACCTACACCACCTTTTCAACTAATTAGTTTTCTTCTCCCCACCTCTTTGCCCTACCTCACAGCTGGAACGCTTTATGAACTGCAGGCCAGCCGAGCGGTCGAAAATCTCGCGACCCGTTTTATTTCCACGATGCGCCTTTAAACTTTTGCACAGTTTTTGTTAGTGCAACTACTCGCGTCGTCCTTTTGCCAGAGCAACGCGCTTATGATCTAATTGAATTTCACACTCAGCCGGCCGGCAAATAATTGTTCGCTATCTCTATCTCTCCTGCTCTCTCTCTCTCCCTCTCTCTTTCACTTTCTACACGTCGAGGTGCTGTATGTAACGGTTACTCGAAAAAGCATCGCGGTGATGTTTCCAATGTGTGCATCGCTGCAGGATGAACTACGTCTCACATTTGCCAAAGATGCATTACATGTGTTCAGATTTCTGGGTCAACGACGCGGTATAGCTTTTTATATTTAACATCTCGTTTGTAGACTTTTGAGGACCTCTGAATTATTTTTAAGTTAACCTATATGTTTCATCCTCTAGTAAAGAAAATTACGTGTTGTAAAATAATAAGGACGATGGTTGTTCAATTATATGTTAGTTATTTAACGTAATAAATATTTTTAGCACCTATATGAATTATTAGTAGTAATAAATTTGAAAATATTTGTGTTCAATATATTTTTAATCTATTTAATTTACCTGTTTCGTAATATCTATAATTGACATAACTTTAAACGTGTAAAAGCGAACAAATCCCGCCCTGCTGGAAATCGTCCATTTTTCTCCCATTTGTGAAAATGTTCGAAAAATCGTTTCACACATGGGAGAAAAATGGACGATTTCCAGCAAGGGCCTGAATCACACAAATTTTCAAAAAATTTTATTTTTGTTTTATTTTTGTTTAAAAAGGTATAGCAGAAAGAGTGATCTTTGATAAAAATCCATCTAATAAAAATGAGCTATAAGCTCTCGCGCAAAAAAATGAAGACTGGACAATATATTGCTCGGAATGTGAGCAATATATGGGATATGTCACTTCCCATACATGACCGAAATTTCTCCAGATTGCTCTCCGTACTCTTTTCCCATATGTGGAGGAACTTTTGGGGACTTCTATAGTTCTATATGTATAATGTAGTTCCGAAGCTGTCACTAGGCGGCGCACTGATGGCGTAACACATGGATAAATAGGAACCGTACGGGTATATAAGGAAGTATGAGACAGTGGAGCGGGTGGGTTGGACCAGTGCTTCGCTTGTATATACACGGAAAAAAAGTTTCCAGTAAAAATTACTCCTTCAATGACTAAAATTTAGTATGCTGTATAGGAAACCGGGGCATACTCGAAATGTATTGAATTTTTTACCAAATTTTAGTATTTCGGAAACTAAAATGGAAATTTAAAATTAAAAAATTTTTTTTTCGCAATCTATATTACCGACGTTATATTTTAGATTGTGAATGTACATTAAGTAGAAGAAATAAATAATTTTTTTTATTTGAAAAAAAACGCAGAGAGCTGGGATCAGACTCGAGCCCGCCGCGCGAGAAGCCGCAGTCTTACAGCTACGCCAACGTGCACTTACATGAAAGACGTTTCGACTCGTCTACATATGCTACAGCTTGTGTAGTTCCCCAATAGGACAAATTCGACATCTTAATAAGCTAATTAACTATTTGTTTCACGAAGGATGTAGTACACGAGTTTCTAAATTAATAAATATTTGTAAAAATATGCAGGTTATATTTTATAATTAATTTTATAGAAGAGAAGGTGATAAGTAAATCTCTTTTGAGGTTATGTCGACTTACTGATGTTATCGTTAGCAGAAGGTCTCGTAATTTTTGGCAAAGTGACTCGTGATTTTTGGCAAATTGCTACAATTCTATCAAATTTTAGTAAACTGGCTCGTAAAAATTGCTACATCTTTTATCAAATATTAGTGTTTTGAAAATTTAGTATAGTAAGTACTAAATTTTATATAAGTAATGCAGCAAATTTTATAACCATATTTATTTATTTTTAAAAAGGTGTATACAATTAATTGCTAAAAATATATTAAATATCTTGAGAATTTTAGTATGTCCTCAGACTAGTAGAGAAAATAGTAATTTTTAATGGAAACTTTTTTCCGTGTATATATTTACAAAATTTGTTGTTAACGAGGAACTGAAAGCAGCACTTGCCCAATACATGGGCCATAGGTCATCCCAACTATGGGAAAAAGGTGTGGAAAGCAATCTGGAGAAATTTTAGCCATATATGGGAAGTGACATATCCCATATATTGCCCACATTCCGAGCAATATATTGGCTAGTCTTCATTTTTGCGCGGGCTTGTTATCGTATCCTGTAGCATCAAATGTATTACCTTAACAGACTATTTACCAGAGTATACATAACATACAGTGATGTTTGGTTTGTTTACAGTATAATTTCAGAAGATATAACTTACATATTAAGTTAGCAGACAGTCTTCACAAAACACATTAAACATGAAACATAACAAGAGTAAAGAACAAATAATCTTTACAAAACTAACAAGGAGATGATTAGGGGTGTAGATCCTGGATTTGGCTAAAACTGTAGGAAGTACTTCTTTATGACAAATAATGAGACACGTGTCTTGAGATTTTTGTGAATGGGCCTTTTTTCCGAGACCCAAGCTATTTTATGTCTAAAATGAACAATTTTCGATAAAAATGGGGTCTCTTTCTTTAGTTATAGCTTTTTGAATATTTCGGTCATATAAATGAACTAAAAAGATTATAAAAGAAGGCAAAGAAAGCTTTAATTTAAGCTCGGTTTCATTCAAAAATGTCGATTTTTAAAAAAGTTATAGGATATCAAAAATAAAGTAAGAAAATCACTAAAAATTTCTCATTTTTTTCAAGCATTTAACGGGTGGTATTTTAAGCTATCTTCTCACTTTATCTTTGATAGCCTATAACTTTTTTAAAAATCGACATTTTTTAATGGAACACAGCTTAAATTAAAGCTTTTTTTGCCTTCTTTTATAAACTTTTTAGTCCATTTATATAACGGAAATATTCAGCTATAACTAAAACTATAACTAAAGAAAGAGGCCCCATTTTTATCGAAAATTGTTCATTTTAGACATAAAATAGCTTGGGTTTGGGAAAAAGGCCCATTCATAAAAACCCCGAGACACATGTCTCATTATTTGTCATAAAGAAGTACCTCCTACAGTTTTAGCCAAATCCAGGACCCACACCCCTGATCATCTCCTTGTAAGTAATTATTTAGCTTTTTACATATCTAAATTCAAATCTTTTTTCAACAAAAACTATTAGGTAATTAATTATTCGCCTAGCCTTTATAACGTTCGAATCGTTTAATTCTTATGAAATTTTATACAGGTGTAGCCAATAATATTTATTTGATTATCTTATGAATTTCAAGTTATTACATACAACCATTTATAAAAACAGCGAGTTGAAAAAGTCATTATAAAAGTTTAACCACAAATATCGCCGAATAAATCGCCTTAAAACATATTTTTGAAAATTTTCTGTCTTGAAAATTTATTCACCATTCCAAAGGCTCCCCAATGAGGACGTAAAAAATTCACACATGATTGTTCAAGGTTCTTCATTCACTGACTTTGCCAACCTCCTTTACGCTATTAAAAATACGTTCTCGACACTTAAAATAGGTCTACTATCATGTTTCATTTATTCATCATTTATGGAATCAAAATATACCCATATTACTTTATTAATTTATATCCCGATTTTTCTATATATTTGCACTTCAAAGGCAGTATAAGTCGCGAATGTAGACGATGCCGGAGGGAATTGCCACATCCTATAATGTACTTATCCACTAAAACTTTAATGTTTCTTTAAAGTGGTTTTTGATAAATTACGTTTGAAAAAAACTAAGAAACTGTATCTTGAGGTAACTAGAAAAATTCTAGATCAATATTTTTGTCCAACAAACGCAGTCGAAAGATGCTGCTTTTTTTCTTCAGTTCCAATCCAGAGCTGAATCCTGAATGAAAACTTGACTTTTTTGCACTTCATGTGATCGACTCTATATTTAACAATTCACACAACAAGGCGAGGGTATCATAATCAAAAAGTAACAAGGGGGGCCGCGCCCCCCTGCGCGCGGTCACGTGCCAACCCCCCGCTGTCTATGTAAAAACTTCGTTTTTACATTATAGGCACGACCGCACTTCTAAGGAGAATCTTGTATTTTTATCAGTGGGAAAATTACAACACTTCAAATACTTATAAAAACTTAATGTTGTCACGGGTTGGTTATTATGGCTAAGACGTGTTTCACCTGCACGTCTTAGCAGTTCAACTCCGGGTCCTTCGGTTCAACTCTCGGAGACCCAATAGCCAGATTAGGCAACAGACGCTACAACGTCGTGCAATGCTAAACCTAATTTGGTTACTTACCTTGCAACACGCAAGTCGGAGACTCGCGCTTTATTTCTGCGAGGGATTCGAACTCCTTACCAGGTCCCTGGTTCGTGTGCCAGCTGCTCAGATGTAAAACGATACATTCTCTCTAACGTAACGACCGCGGAAGCGGCGGGGACCGGGGAATAAGTAAGGTCGCGAAATAATAACTCGAGCGGTTAAAGTTAATAACAAAAGACTATTGTTTATTGAATGAAAGGTTAAAGTAAGATAAATAGGTTGAATAAATAATAGTTAGACAGTTGAAGTGTCGCGTTGAAATAGGTTAAATTTCCTACCTAACGGTGCACCAGCACAGTACTATAGACGTTAGCTACCTCGGAGACTGACGTCACGCTCGCGGTAATTTACACCGTGCACGTGATAATACGCCACACTTGCACGGTATTCCATGCGTGCGTTCGCCGAGTAAAGCGGCGAGGTGAGAGAGTAGTCGCGATCGCCGCGCGACGCACACACGTATAAGTGCGAGAGAGAGAGAGAGAGAAAGAGAGAGAGAGAGAGAGAGAGAAGACGGTGGCGCTGCTCGTACGCGCACCTGTCGTGTGCATTCGCCGGCTTCGAAATAACCGGCGGTTAAACCTTGTCACCGACCTTGGTGGTACGAGAGCCCAGGGTCTCCACTCCCTCCGCATTAGCTTTCTCCGCAATGTTTCCTAATCGAATCCGCTACCCAGGAGCAGCGAACATGGGCGAGCGGTCACGCGTTGTTACTGGCGTCGCGGATGATGCGTGCACGCTTACCATTGTTACGACCAGAGTAGGGGTCTTGGAGTAGAAAGGCAATGGTCGCCGCGTTGACTAATAAGAATGTGAGATTTCGTTGCTCAATTAAGCGCTGAAGCGCAAGGAGTCGCGGCAAGTTTGAAATAAAACTCGAACTCGAGAGAATTAATTTTAATTTGATGTTTATTAATTTTTGTCTTAACACAATCTCTTTGTATCGGCTCGAACAATTAATTGACGACACGTGACTTTAAGATTTACTTAATCTGACAATAAGATAGAACTTTTGGGCGCAACATGCATAAGTGCAGCAGAGTACCAAGCTAGTTGGTAACGACCCAGGTTCTAAGCTACGAAGTGTCTCATGTACTTGGTAGCGTTTGTTCGATGCCGGCGGTGAGGCCCAATTTATATTCTGGGTCGTAGGTGGAACTTTAGATTGGTAGTGGGAGACAGTACGGTGTAGAAGCTGTAGGGCGCCAGGTTGCCTCAGAAGCCCTCCCCACCATTAAGTATGGAGAGCGGCGATGGAGGGATCCCAGACCAGAAAGCAGGGTCGAGAGTGATGAGCAGTGGGTGATGGACCGCCTCCTTCGGTGGCGTGGGGCGCTGCTGGTCCGGGATTGGTCGCTTGGTCGCCAGGACGTTGCGCTCCATTGCGCAATCCTTCTGGGAATTTTTTGTCTCTGCTTGTCCGTTGGCTTGTCCTTGAGGTGCCCTTTCCTGCTGATTGTCAACTGTCCTGGGGGGGGGAGGGTGACTCAGGAGTAAACAGCTTTCGGAAGTGTTTGTGTCTTGGACCTCTCGGAAGTGTTTACCTCTTCGCTAATCCCTTCCAGGTATCGACCTGCTGCGAGATCGCATGTTGTTTGACCTTCGACCTTGTCCTTGACTACCAGCTATGCTGTTGCCGCGAGGCAACAAGCTGGTTGTTCCTTTGACCTTGATTATAGGCTGCGTTGTTGTTTACGTTTTCTCGACGCTGGGTCGCCTCGTACCCATGGTCCTTGAGTACTCTGCTGGTGGTTGCGGCCAACTGTTACCTTGTGACTTCCTAGAATCTCAGAGTGGTGAATAATTCCTGGAAAGCTTTTCACCCTGAGCGAGCTTTCCGTTAATTTAATTATTAATTTTTTAATCGCTTGATTATTTATTTGTAAATTCGTTAATTATTTATTTGTTATTTATTTGCGGAATAGGTTGAATTAGTTTATTATCAAAAATCTTCATCCGGATTATTATTATTTTATGGGAATACGTTGAATATAATTATTAATCATCGTCAGAATTGTTTGTTTTCTGTTTACTATCGATTTGTTTCTAATGGATCAACGAGTTTGTGCGCTGTTAAATTATTGACGCAGTTACCTTTAATTAATAAATTCGTTATCGCTTGTTTTATTATTAATTTCTATTCGGGTTCTGGTTTGGTTAATTAACTAATTAATGTTAAAACGTAGCTCGAGATTATCATTTTATGGGAAAGAGTCTTAAACAAAATTATTATTTAACATTTTTCAAGTTTTCATTGTAGAATTGCCTTAAGTATTCCGTGATTCGTTCGTGCAAACGCAGTTCATAACAGTCCCCCCTTCTTTTAAAACACGAACCCATGGTTCGGGCTTTTATAATTTTCGAATTTGAATTTTCGCATGCTTGTTGAATTTGCCTATCCACGCGTTGATTTGATCTGAGATCGTCGGATGGCGCCACTACCCGGTGGAGGTTGTAGTTCGACCAGCATTGTCACTCCTGTCTGCTAGTAGCTGTCAAAACACTCAAAGCACATGTGTGTTACTATTTTGTCTGGAGGCTGGAAGATCGCGAGGAATAAACTACACTTAAAAAAGGATGCTGTTAATAATTAAGGAGTTTGTCAGATAAGTGGTTTTTTGAAGGAACATAATTATCCAAGCTTGTATTCTTTGTTGAAAATTTTCTTTCGTTTCAGCCTGTTGTTGACTACGTGGAGGAGAATCCCTTTGGTTTCTGATAAATACTTCAGGGGTGGATGTAAGAAAAGATTCAGAAAGTAAATACAACTTCAAATGTGCTCCTCGAAAAATTGACCCGTTTCGCAAAGCATCCAGCAGTGAACCAATCATCCCTTTGGGTTTGGGAATATTTTTCGTTTTTTTTTTATTTTGGGAAGATCACAAGAGGAATAACTACCTATTATCCACAGGGGAAGGACAATTGGCCGTATATAAAGGAAGAAAAAAGGGAAATATCAATACTGGTGTGACGGCACCGTCTCACGTCATTTCATAAAAAGAAAAAAATTTTTTTCACATATTGACGAAATATGATCATAGCCCTGAACCACTACTAACCTATCGACACTACTGCACCAAGGGTTGTAAGTGCGACCGGCGCTACAGGGAGTTTCCCCAAGCTGCCATAAAAACGACGACGCAGCGCACATATTAATTTTCAGTTTAGAATCTTATAGTTATCACATTTCTTAAATTCATCCTTCGGCTTCTTGTTAAAACTTTTTCTCTTATTGGTGAATGCCGAATAACAAATAAGAATTAAAAGTTATATTCGATCCCCGGGTATAATAAACAAAGGACTGATAACAAAGACTATTTCATTTTTATACAATCAACAGTAACCCACCTTAATAGAAATGTTAGTCAGAAATAGCAATTTTTTCAATAAACTTTATATTTTAAAATTATGTACCAATTCGAATAAAATATTACCATATGTAAATTTAAAATCTTTAAGTGAATTATACTAATAATTCATTAACACTCTAGTTGCAAAATATGGCTAATTTTCTATAAAGTTATGTTCTGAATAATAAGTTTAGTGCGAATTGTTAAACAAACAAATCACAATTGTAATTCCTACTTTAATACGTTTGACTTAACTAGCAACCGTTCGGAACGCGAGGTGTAAGAGTATATAAGGTTTAACATTCACAATCACAAATAAATATAAATTATAATAATTACTTTAAGACACATTCATGAAGGAATATTTTCCCTACTCAAATAATAAAACTTATTCAACTTTCTATTTTTCTTCCGCTATAAATAAATAAAATGTTTTTATTACATATCATAAATTTAATAAACATTTTAAACAATTACATGTGTATTGGAAATATTCCTTCAAAATGTAGAGCTAGCCTTAAGAAGACGATAGCCCTAGCATATACGCTATCTGAGGGCTGCAAAACACATGGCCCATACTAAATATAGATACGACGCTTTCCCACGCAGGGACGCGCTTTTCTGAATTTTTGAATACACGACTTATACTATATACTGAAAAGATTATTTACATTATTAGACAATATCTCTCAAACCGTTAAAGATAAAATTATTTTAACAACTTTGAATATTAAATATAGCAGTAAGGAAATTAGGAAAAATAATACTAATTCCATATTCTTTTGTTAAATTGCAATCAACAGCTTTTTGCTTGTTTCCGTATTAATAATATTAAGATCTATTAACAAAAACCCAAAAATATAACCCTATAAGTAACCATATGCATTTTGTAAACGCAACCAACAAACATGAAAAGAATCTTTATTAACAAACGATAAATAATTACTATAATATTTATTATATTACATAAAGCAACAAGTTATGTTAACCACTAGTTTATTTTATATAACCGGCTATTTTTATAAACTTATCAAATCCAATACCATTATAAATTAGATTTTTTTTCGTAGTAATAACTTTCATATTGCGAATAACTATCGTTAAAATAATCATAGCGTTTTCGTTCAGATTTGTAATAGTTTGCTATGCAATTATCTAATTAAAGAGGATATTTTCACATTTTGTAAAACATTCAAAATTGTTAATTATAAGAAAAATCGAGACAAAGAGAGTGTTTATCTGTACCCTCCATCGCATGCATAAAAATAGATTTCCTCAAGTCCCTCCGCGTGGTGACATATTTTCCAGCATCTTTTGGGACTCAATGTACTATAGCATAAGAATATTATTTAGAATAACGCTAAATATTTCAATAACTATAAGTAGGGAAAATAATTTTGTTCAAGATAAAAGTTGTATTATGTTAAGTAAAAACTAGAAGATAATAAAACCGTTATTATAATATGTTTTAGTAGTAACAATAATCCATTTTGTTTACTTCTATTAGATTAATTAACTTAACTTTAAGTTCAAAATAATAAACTGTTTCGAATTTGAATAATACATTGTAAATCGTACATTCTCTAATAATAATTAACTATTACGCCTATTTATAAGAGATTCTCATTTGTTAATGCAAACCTTATGAACTGTACACATTAGATAAAACATTTTGCTATACAACAGTTGTATCTTAACACATTGATATTAAAAGCAATTAATTAAATTTCAAATATTTAAAATAAACAATAGAAGCTCTAAGAAAAGTGTATTAACTTAATAAGATAACTTAATTATATAATTGAATTATTAGCTAGAAAGAATAATCTAATGTTTTCATAAAGTTTGCATAAGAAAATTTCACCAATTACATAAAATAATACATTTTATGAAAACCGTTACTGAGGACCTATACAGGAAATGTTTCGCACATCTGGAAACTCTTATCTTCCCCTAAGATGCTGCGTAGCATATACAAACAGCGAAAAATACGATTTTTATTCAAGAAAACCTTTCGTTTCTTTACCCTGCGACAAATATTATTTTCCAATCTTGAAACTTATAAGACTTATATTTACTTGACTATTTTACATTTTTAATTTTTAACAACACAGTTCAGCTGCAATAATTTTTCTTTACATTTTCATATAAAATCCATATCCAAACAACACTTTAAAAATAACTGTTTATTTATAATTTCAATGATTTATTATTATTTTTCTTATGGAAACTTAGTAGTTTTATATTTTTATAATAATTTCATTTTCTAACAATTACAAATATTCACATCCAAAGCTTGAAAGACTGATTACTTAATTAATCGATGAATAAATATAAAAATAATAAATTTTATGATTGGAAATAATCTAAAAACACATTCTATGTAAACCCTAAGAGAATCATTTATGTCACTGCGTTAATATTAAGTAAAACATTATAATTAAATAAATAATAGCGATATTTACGACAAATTTGTAAACATGTTTATAATATTTAGCTTGACTGTTTAGTTTCACCATTTCTTATGAAACTTCATATTATTGTAAAATTATATTAATTATTTTTCTGTAAAACTAAAATTATATTTTTCGATTTTTTATATTCACTATAACTCCACTTCTAATCAACGTATAACCACCGCTCAAATTTGTAATAGCTTATTATAAAAATACCTATTAAAATAAAATAGTAACTAAATTGTGAAATTGCAATATCTAACAATATTAAATAAAGTGAAGAAAACTGTGAAAAAGTCAGTGACAAGATTGAAGAGTGAGGGAGATAGGTATATCTTCTGTCTCTCTCTTCTCTCTTTCTCTGTCACTCCTATAGCGTTCTCTCTCACTCCTTAAGGAAGATACGAGCCGCCGGAAAATACCATAGAGAAGGGATGAGCGACCGCTCTCTACCGCTCTCTATGTTAAAACATAGGATTTTCCCCACTCGGCTGAAAATTGACGTTTGGAAGGGATGCCACCCCCGCACCATTGGACACCGCTTTCCCGCACCACTCGCTCCATTTAACATTACGGATATGCAAAGCATCAACCGCCGTTACAAATGTCAACCAGCGATTCGTTAACACAAGATGACGCAACTATCCGATTCGACACCGCAGTTTTTCCAGCCGAAGAAGAGGAGGAGCAACTGATTTAAATACGCCGAACGCGCACTGCTGAGTGTGCAGTTCACCACAAGCCTCACAAGTTTTTCTGAACTGACCAAAGCAGTCAGACCAACACAAGCCTCACAAGCTTTGCTGACTACTCAAACGGATCTACAAGCCTCACAAGCTTTAAGATCCTGTACGAACACTCAAATTTCAACTCAAATAAATATTCAAATTATTCAAAATTCTAGTTTAATTTCTTTTACAAATTTCTAAAATTCCAAAATTCCTATATCCAAAAAATTATAAGAGAAAAGGAAATTTACAAAAAGGAGAAGGTAAATAAAATCTTCAGTTTAATATATTCTAAATTACTTTTCCAAGCCATATGTTGTTACGACCTTACGGGTAAGCATACTCCTATTGGTTTGGAAAGGAATTAAAGTAAACATAACTTTGATTGTACGACCTTACGGGTAAGCGCACTGGTTATGTTTACGAAGAATATTTAAATTTATAAGAAAGTTTAAATCTACATATGAAAATCAATTATTGCTTGAAAACTTTTTTCCAAAGAAAAGAAAAGTGAGGAACATTAATCTCAATAATGAATAAGAAAATTTAGAAAAAAAGGAGAATTTAAAATCAATTGCGAGCTCTGCTCTTAATAGGAGAGGGCGAATCTGAGAAACCACTGAGATTGGGTAAAATTGGTCTTTCGCACACACATCATTTTCCTGGGTTCGTGACCTTATTCCTTGTCCATACGGGGGTACGTGCGGTCAAGAAAACGATCTTTACAAGACGTTCGTGCTACCCACCGTTGGTCCTTATAAAAACCAAAAATCCTGAACCCGAAAAAAATCAGTCAAAACTTGTTTCAACGATAATAGTGAATTTCAATATTACACTCCTTTCCACAGCTCGTCCATGGTTTATTAGCTAGCGCAGCTACAGCCAAAAAAGAGCATAACTCCTAATCGAGTTAATCATCCAGTCGTGTCGTGTTTTCGGACGTGACACTGGAGCGTCAAACAGCATGTTTTTGGAGATATGCTAATACAAATACATTATTCAACAAGTTGCGTTGTCTGATTCATACTTTATGGGAGGATTAATAATAACATCTGTACTTTGATGGCCATCCACTAGCACCTTCACACAAGATTAAAGATAATTCTAGCCCCAATAATGACCAATTATGGTGCATTCCTACCAGTGTCCATCCCCAAGGAGTCCAAGGCAAGAGTACTGTATCAAGAAACAACTCCACACCGAGAGGAAAAATACTGTCCACTTGACTGCAACTATGAACCATAGTGATACCAATAACAAAACTATGATGAGGATAGCTATAAACATGTTATTGGGTACTATAAAATTTGAAATATCGAAGGATTTTAAATAGAAACTTTGTATTATATGTAAAATGTACGATAATTCAATTGCTACAACACATCACAGTTCATAGTTAAGGCAATAATATTCAGTTTTACCATGCTATATAGTTCATAGTACAGACGCCTGTTATACTTTATCATTACATTAATACAGCACTATAATATCTCCTGTACCTTTACAGTAGTAGTGGCCACAATTTCCCCTCAATGTAGACCTGTGTATATAAATTTATGATTTATTTCTCCTCTACAGACTCATGGAACGATGGAGCCAAGGTTCACAATGAGTCTCCGGAGGAGTTTTGGAGGCCTAACTCCTGGAATAGTGACAAGTTACTCAGAGCATGAAGAGCTGTGCAATATTCTAGAGGCCCAATGAAGCTAGATAAAGAATAATTTTAAGTTGATTTTTGACATTATGGGAAGCAGCTAAATAGAATATAAGTGTTTGTATAAATGCAAAATAAATTCAATCAAAATTTGTGATCATTAAAAGTATAAATATTTTCTTCATGATTCCAAAACATCTCTCACATCCGTTCATACTGTGAATTGACAGCTCATGTGAGTAGAGATACATAACCATTTGGGTTCAAAGGACTGTTCCGCAGTTTCCTCAGCGTTTAAATGCCTGCATTCGTAAGTGAATTTAAGAATTGAAAAGAGTACTATATACACCTAGCGTGTTGTGGCAGTAGTATAAGATAAGAATGGAAACATGCATCTAGTTAATATTTCTAAGAAAGAATGGTAATACATCCATTTATAAAGGTGTGATCATCAATTACAGTTCATCACCCGATACAAATCAATTCGAAAGGCCGATTCGCAAGCCACTATGGGTCTTGATTTTCAGATCTGTTTCAATTCTAGATCTGTCGCCGGCAGAATAACCATCCAGCTGCAACTTACATGCAACGCAACGATCATTGTAACCATTCCTTTGAGGAAGCTCATGAATTGGTCAGATTAATCAGCCCAACAATTAATTGTTAAAAGAAAAAAGGGAAGAAGACAAAAGCATAAATGCAGTTTTTATTTCTTATAAAAAGGAACAGTACAAATATATAAAAAAAATACATAATAATTTAAGGTAGTTTCAGGGTAGCCTCTTTTCAGGTGCTTCTGCTTGGGTCACACATCAGGAAATCTCATGGACGTTTTGCAGGAGCACCCGGCGAGTCCCAGACAGCTCGTTCATCCTTTTTCCTATCGGATAGGACAGGAGATAAAAACTTCTCTCAAGTACACCTCCTCCTCATGCTGCTGTATTACAAAGGTGCATGATCGGCACCTGGTGGACCTTGTAACCCTAAAGGGGTTCATTTGACATGACCCAGGGCATAAGGAGGTTCGCAAACTGATAGTTAGCCCTACTATGTGTAGGTAGCGGAATTCCCAATCCGCTCCTATGTCTACATAACACCTTAGACATCGCCAAGTTGCTCTGTCTGGCCTCTCATAGTACACCAGGTCACAGTGTGAACTTCTTTCCAGTAACACATTCCCCTTGGGGGTGCTCCCAGGTAGCATTGTTTTCTCAATCTTGTTGGCCTCTTCCTCACAAATAGGTGATGCTGGAAATCTGAATGGAATTCGTCCCTGTACCGGTGGAAGCACTGCTGGCTCTTGCAATACTGCATTCAAGACCATGCACGGCCTTGCTGCTGGTGCGACGGCAACTGGTACTGGGGGCCCAGGTAGAGGTGGGGGAGCTCCCAGGTACATCGGTGGCATATAGTATGTCACGCAGGCAGCTGCTGAGTGCTGTGAACTTGAGAGAATTAGTTGTTGTGGATGTTCGAACTCTGGGACAACTTCTACATATTCCAGCTGCTCTTCCTTGATGTTTATCTCAGCGCCATCACCTGGAGGTGACCCTGATGGTTCCATCTGAAGAGGAAGGGAAATTTAGCTTTTCCTCTCGTTTTTCTTTTCAATCTCCCTGGTACTATGATTTGCCACTTACCTTCCATTTGTTACGGGGAGGAAAAACTTGAGAACTGGATACTTATGCGAGTGCTTAGCGGAAACGAAGCCAGGCGATGCACTTTGTGCGGTTGCCATTTGAAGAATGACGCAACCGAGAGAGAGTGGCGGGAATAGGGCCCGTAGTCAGTGTTGCCACTGTGGCGCAGACAGATAACGTAGAGCGCAGTGTAGCTTGCCTCTCTTGAATTCGACCGAATTTTAACCGATTTTTAATAAGGATGAATTTTCAATAGATAATTTTAAATTTTTAAGGGTGAATTTTCAATAAATAATTTTAATTTTTTAGAGTGAATTTTTCAATAGATAGTTTTGAGTTTCAAGTGTAAATTTTAAATAAATAATTTTAATTTTTAAGGGTGAATTTTTAATAGATAATTTTAAATTTTAGGGGCTAATTTTTCAATAAATAATTTTAAATAATTTTAAATTTTAAGGGTGAAGGGAGCCTCTGCCATCGCTCCCTTCCGTCTCCAATCTTAGAAATACTAGTCATAGTCATAGTCATAGTCGTAGCGGGGACGGTCAGCGGCCCCTTTCGGGGACTTGTTTTCCTAGCACTCAGGCCGAGGCCCATTGTGCTTTACCCCTGGTTATCACCCACTACCCACCTTTGCCTTAATCAGTACGATTGCTTTGCATATCGATGCTAGATCAAGCTCCCTAAGATCGTGTGGTTCGAGGAAGAAGAGTTCCCAAACCCTCTGTCTGATTGCTACCATCACTGGGCAGCGACACAGAAGGTGAGCTGAGGTCTCCTCCTCTTCCCCACATCTTCTGCACTGATCCGTATTCACGAGACTTAACCTGTATAGGTGGTGTCCGATCTCACAGTGGCCTGACAACCATTCTACCGCTGCTTGATGCTCCTCGTGGGGAGACTTAGGATCTCCTTACTCCAAGCGATTGGAGCCTCTTCCTCCAAGAGATTCCTCGCCTGTCTGCAGTTCGTCAAGCGCTGTCATTCCTCTGCCGCCTTCGCAGTTATCCAACTGTCAAGCGCCTCTTTCAACATACTCTCTGCCATTGGTACCCTGCGGTACAGCGCCCGACATCGAGTCGCACCCCTTTTTGCCAATCGATCCGCCTTTTCGTTACCAATTACTCCCGTGTGCCCTGGTACCCAATACAGAATGACCTTGTTCACGGAGGATAGCCTATCTAATGCTACCCTGCAGTCCCACGCCTCTTCCGAGCGAAACTCCGAAGTGCCGCTTGGCTATCCGAGCAGATGGTAATCCTCTTCTCCTCTAACCCGTTCAAGGTCATGGTTTCTGCGCATTCCCTTGTTGCTCTTACCTCTGCCTGAAAAACGGTGGCATTCGAGTCCAACCAAAGGACAAGCTCAGTCGTGCTTCCCTTTAGCCATGCCGTCGCCCTAGTACCTACCTCACTCTTAGAGCCATCCGTGTACCAGACCAGGACCTCCTGGTTGCGGGCATCTTCTGCGCAATCTATGCTTACAGGAATGGTCACCTCAAAGTTCCTGCCAAAGGCAAACTTTTTAGGTGTCCTATCCCTACCAAACGTTATCACATCCTTTCCTACGACATCCACCAGCTCCCCGTCCTAATGTTGCCATCTTCTCAGGTCACTTAGGGCTCGTGTTTCTGCTCTACAGGCCTTCACCTTGACCACCAGTCTCAAAGGCGGAATGCCAAGCAGCCTCTCCTTGGCTCTCAGAGGTACTGAAGCACGCGTTCCCGTGATGCCCCTGAGCATCAGGTTCTGGATCAAGTCCAGTACCCTAGTTCCTCCCTTTCGCTCACACCTAGTTGCCCAAGCTATAGCCCCATGAAGCAAACTGGGGCGCAGCACAGCGGTAAACAGCCACAGGATTATGTCAGCCTGAGGCCCCACGTGAAGCCAAAGACCCTCCTACACGCCCAGTAGGAGGCTATGAACCTCCTTTTAACCGCTCCCAGGTGCTTCGCCTAATTCAGTTTCGAGTCAAAAATGACTCCCAAATACTTCGTCTGTTTCGAGATCGACACGCTCTCCCCAAACAACCGAATTTCCCCTAGCGGCTTTACTTTATACCTACTCGTGAAGTTGACTAGCACCGTTTTTGCAGGGTTAATAGTGAGTCCCACCTCCCGGCACCAATCCTTCACTATTGAAAGAGCTTGCCGCATAAGCTCCACCAATATCGTTTCGTCATCTGCCGTGACCAACAATAGCAGATCATCCACATAGGCTTGAGTATAAAAACCTGCCACATTTAACCTTCGTAAGAGTTCGTCCAAGTCCAGAGCCCAGAAGGTCGGAGAAAGGACCCCCCCTTGCGGACATCCCTTACTCACGTATCCTTCCGCCTCTTTGGTCTCCCACCCTGCAATGACTCTTCTCCATCGCAACAGTGCTCTTATCCATCTCTCGATGCCACTGGATACACCATGCGCTCTTGCACCCTTGCAAATGCATTCCGTGGTTGTGAAGTTAAAAGCTCCCTCCACGTCCAAGAAAGCTGCCAGGATCATTCCCCTATTCCTAATTCCTCTGCTTATGCGCTCCGTTGCTCCGCGCAGAGCAGAGTCCACCGACTTACCCACCTGATATGCGTGCTGCGTGGTGTGTAACGGCCTTTCCACCAGTGATCCATCTCTGATAAAGCGGTCTATCAGTCTCTTCAGTGTCTTCAAGACAAAGGACGTAAGACTGATAGGTCGATAATCCTTTGCCACCTCGTGTGTTTGCCTTCCCGGTTTGGGTAGGAACATCACACGTGCCACCCTGCACGAAGCGGGAGTGTGGCTCCACTTAATACTCGCCTTGAAGATGACGGTGAGAGGCTCCAAAAGCTCGTTTAATCCGCGCTGAAGAAGGGCCAGGAAAATCCCGTCCTCCCAGGCGTCTTGAATGGTGCGGACGTGTTCACCGCCCACCTGATCCTGTCCGCCTGGACTACCTGCTCCGCATCCGCCACGAATTCTGCACTCCCCACCTCGCCGATCCTATTCTCTGGTGGATCTAGGGCCATACTCGGAAAATGTGTGGTCAGCAGGTGGTTCAGTGCCTCTCCGCTGCTCCCTGCCCATTGTCCAGATGGGAGCTTAATCAGCCCCGTCCTGTTCGCTGTTCTGACTAGAAGTCTGCCGAGCCTCGCAGTATCCGAGATACTGCTCATCTCTTCACAGTACTTCCTCCATCCTTCCTTTTTTACCTGTTGAATGGCTTTCTTGTACTCCCTCTGAGACGACCTAACAGCCCGGAGAGTCTCCTCATTTCCGGTTCTCCTCGATCTGTTGAAGAGACTCTTGACCTTCTTCCGATGCTTACTGAGCGAGTCATTCCACCAGGATGCCCGTCCGGTCAATTCCCTTGTCTTCAGGTCGCAGCTGTTCTCGAAAGCTTGAGTTATCTTTTCTCCGAAGAGCACCGCCGCCCTGTCGACATCCTCAACCGAATCGAGCTCCTTCGGGAAGTTTTCTAGCCCGATTGCCAATTTTGCTTTGTACTCCGCCCAGCGAGTTCTCCTCGGATTTCTCCATTGTATCACCTGCCGTACCATTCCACCAACTTCGAAACAAATGAGACTGTGGTCCGACATGAACAGCTCACCCGAGACTCTCCAGCCGTTGATCCACGCCCACACGCCTCTGGAGGCGATTGTTATGTCAATCACTTCCTCCCGGATCCTATTCCTGAATGTGGGTTCCCTCCTCCTATTCAGTATGTCCAGATTTGTTCCTGAGATAAACTCTAGAAGAGCTTCCCCTCTACCATTGCAGCCCGAGCTACTCCACACCGTATGGTGCGAGTTAGCATCGCATCCCAAAATGAGATGTTTGCCTTGCCGCTCGCAGTCCCCTATTAACTCTCTCACCAGGGTCGGAGGTGGCTCCTCCCTAACATCGTAAGGAAAATACGCCGACCCCACGATCAGCTCCACCGTTTCCCCAGTACTCCTCCTAACTCAGACTACTGCCGTTGCAAGAGCTTTATCGCAGTATCTGGGCCAGGCCTCATCGTTCACGCCTTTGAGAACTATACAGGCTCTGGGTGGGTTTCCGGCTCCAAGAATAAGTTTACCACAACTTCTAAGACCCACTACCCTCCTCTTGCTGACCCAGGGTTCCTGGATCAGTGCTATGCCTGTGTGCACTTCCGCCAAACGCTTAGCCAATACCGCTGTAGCGCTTCTGCAGTGTTGCAAGTTAATCTGGGTGAAGGGGATAGCGGAGTTAGCCACATTTACTGCCCCCGAGTTCCCCCCACCCTGCGCGCCCCTCTTGTCCCTCTTAAACATCTGGAGCCGAGGTTACCACTCCTTCCCCTGTGGAGAAGGCGTTCACTTGCATGGGTACCTCTGCGCGGTCCTCTGCCTGCACCACCACTTCCATTGCGGTCCTGATGGTGCAGTGCACCCGTGCCGACCCACAGAAGGGCCTGAAGTCGATCTTCCTAAGAGAATCAATATCAGACCCCTCCAGCAGGGCGTACACCACCGTTTCAGCCCTCTTTTTCAGTTCACCAATTGTCCAGGAACCGTGGTATATGGCCGCCCTGGTACTCGTCAATAGCCGAGTCCACCGCGGTCACCACAGCCCCCCTCCCCTGTTCCTCGCTAAGGCGCCCTTCCGGATAATCCACAGGGATGACGGCCAGCTTAAGATCACTGGCCATCACCCTGTTAAAATCCATCGTGGCCCCTTCGCATGCCTGTCTCTTAACCTCCCTCGGAGTGGAGCTATCCGAATGGCACCTCTTTCCCGGTGTCATCGGCGCACCGTCGTCTGAACGGCCCTCTCCGGAGGCCCTCCTATGACGGCGCCATGCCGCCCCCGAGGGGTTCTTCCTCTGCTTTTTACCTGTCTTATCCCCTTTCGATGGGGGACAGACCCCGGATTTGGCGATGACGGTAGCGGTGCCCAAAAGTGCACTCGCCCGTCCATCGTCTTCTACCGGACTCATCCCCCCGGATGGAGTAACGTTGTGAGCAACGTCGGTATTGTCGACGGCCAGCAAATGCTGCCCGGACGCCCTAACGTCTCCACTACCTGTCGCCCCCTCAGTATTGCCAGCCGATTGGCCAGTCGCCCGAGTGGTGGATACATTTTCCGATGCCTCGTACCTTTGTTGAGGGCTAGGGAGCGCAACCTTACGGGTTGACACATTTGTACTTTTTTCTTTCTTTTCTTTACTCGTTCTAGGTATGTGGGTGGGCGGATTTGGGTCTGTATGTGTGGGTGGTCGGCTTAGCCCCCTGTCCACGACCGAGTATAAGGGAAACGAGAAAGCGCCCAACAGACGCCACCCAAGCCGAGGACGTGGCCTCGGACAGAGCACCCTCTCCCCCTCATGCAGCATAGGCCTATCTGCACGTCATCCAGCACTGCTACACAAGGGGAGATTTTACACCGGCTGATAAGGCAGCCAGAGCATATTGACTAGATCGCTCCGGTCCCCTGTACTAGGAGTGTCATCCCCAGATTTAGGCTGTACCCTCGCCCTCGCCCCGAAAATAGCGCCCTTCAGTGCCCTCGCCATCTGTCCGGTCGCAGAGGTAGGTAACCCGCAGTATGTGTGTGTGTGTGTGTCTATGGTTTATATGGAAAGTGTACATTGGTGTGAAACGGGATCAGCGTCCCGATGCCCGTTGGTGATTTGATGCACCCAGCCAGACTGAACCACCGCAGCCACGACTGGAGGGCTGCTTCTTGGTCGGGTGAGAGGGCTGCTGTCCTCCCTCGGATTCGGCCGAGGCGGTCTTGTCCCGGGGGGCTGCCCCCTACATCCACTTGGACTGGTATCCTCGATACCGCCTCCCAATCGCCTGGACTGACCTCTACCGGGGTCGCCTCATTCATACAGGAGAAGGCCTTTCAGAACCCGAGCCCTATACAGTCTAAGCCTCCCCACCAGGTCACGCACCTAAATCCAGCTACGCGACACTCGTGAAGGTCCTGCAGCCCCTAGGGGAGGTAGTAATACTAACAGAATTTACCTTTTCCTCAATCATCGCGGCTCGAAGGGAGTCTAGACACTGGACTATAATAGGTGCAGTTGTTACTTCAATCGACTTTTCTTTGATGAATAGTGAGTATATTATTCTACCGGTTGATAAATTCGTTCGTACTATCGCGCCTACACTGATGGGCTCTAATTTTAACCTTTCGATATCTATCATTTTTAAATCAACTAATTGTTGGAAAATTGGGGTATTTACTTCGCAATCAACGGATATGAAATTGCGATATTGTCACGTCTCATTAATAATTAATCTCTAGAATATTCTACGGAAGATATTACCAAAACTCTTTCTATCTGTTCTTTGTCACATAATACTTTACATGTTTTAACCTTAACGATCTGATTTTTATTTTCCCAGTCAAAAATGTCAGACACAACTTCATAGTGTTGTTTGTCAAAAGTCAAATCGTCATCTGTCATTGGTTCTTGGAGAGCAATCTCCCCTTGAACCGCTGTCGACGTGTTATCAGTCCTACTTTTGCCTGACGGGATTTCTTGATAGGAATTTTCCTCTAGGTCCCGGCCCTATCCCTCTTACCATGTGTGGGAGTACTAAGCTCTAGGGCCAAACAGTCCCTGAGCCCCCCGAAACACTCAAGAGTTTCGGTCGCAGCGATCGCCGCCGGAATATAATCGCCTGCCAGGGTTTCTTGATAGGAATTTTCCTGTAGGTCCCCGGCACTCTCCTTGACACATGTGGAATTACTACGGCCCGTCGGGATTTCTCGATAGGAATTTTCCTGTAGCCCTCTCCCCCCCAACATGCGCCAGGTCTCTAACACTACATCCTCCAAGGAGGGCATCGGTCCCGATATACGGCACCGGTGGTTCCCTAGCACTACTTCCCTGTCTTTCAAAGGGCACCAGCCGCGATCCCTTGGATCGCTACTCTCTTCTAATGAAGAGACAGCACTAGATTTGGTCTTGTCAGTCCGTCCGTTATCGGTTTCGGTCAAAACATGAGTGTACTCAGGATCCTCGTCTCCTTTGGAACCCTGCCTCCCGGGATTCGATTTTGCTTCATTAATAATAAATAATTTTTCAATGTCGATTTCGGGGAAGTGTCTACGGAATTTCGAGAAAGGGCGTCTGCGTTCATATTCATTTTCCCTGGCTTATGAACAATTTCATAGTCGTACTCTCTTAGTAATTCCATCGGGCTATTTGCGTAATTGGATCTTCCAATCTATTTGACCACAATAAAAGTCAGTGATCAGTGACTAAAGTAAACTTCCGGCTATGTAAGTATGGTCGAAATTGTTTTACCGTGTAAATTATGGCCACAAGTCCCTTCTCAGTAGTCGTATAATTTAATTCCGCGTTTATAAGCGCTCGCGATCTGTAAGCAATGGGGCGGTCTTTCTCGATAGGGCCCTGACTTAACATACTGCCTAGAGCATAGTCGGACGCGTCTGTGGTTATTACGAAGGGCGCGTTGAAATTTGGGTATTGCAGTAATGATTTAGAACAAAGCATTTGTTTAAGGGTAACGAAAGTATTCTCTTGCGCGTCCTCCCACAAAAATTTGTTATCCTTTTGTAACAGATAATGAAGAGGCCTAGCTATTTTAGCAAATTCACGAATAAATCGGCGATAGTACCCGGCTAGACCCAAAAATTGTTTAATGTTCTTAACGTTTCTTGGTCGCGGAAATTCCAACACGGCATGGGTTTTTCGGGGATCGAGTTCTACACCTTGCTCTGATATTACGTGGCCTAGATAGGTAACTTCCTTCTTCAAAAAGAGGCATTTATCGCGCTGCAAAGTAAGACCGGCGGTTTTTAATCTTCCAAAAAGTTTTTTCAATTTACCAGAATGATCTTCCAAAGACTCAGCATACACTACTATATCATCCATATAGATAAATAACTCAATATCTTGCAACCCGGTAAGAATTTTATCGATAAGGGCTTGGCATGTAGCGGCAGGAGCCTTTTAATCTCATAGGCATTCTTTTATATTGCAAGGATTGAATGTGGTTGAAAACGCGATTTTAGGTGCGTTAGCTAGATCAATAGGCACCTGGTAGAAACCTGAAGCTAAATCTAAGGTTTAAAAATATTTGCTTCTGTCTAATTGGTCTAGGATTTCTGTTATATTGGGAAGAGGATATGCGGACGCGATAGTTTCTTCATTTAAGGCTCGAAAATCTATTACCAGACGCCACCGTTTATTTTCTTGCGAATCTGGTTTTTTTTGGGACGATCCATAAGGGTGAATTGTATGGTGATTCTGATTCTTCTATTATGTCGTTATCTATTAATTCTTGAACATACTTCTCACTATATCGCGTAAATGGGGTGGATAATGGTATTGTTTTACGTTAATCGGAATTTGATCAGTAGTTGGAATTTTATGTGAGACTATCGTGGTTTTGCTTGGTTTATCGTTTGGTAAATGGAATTGACAGAGAAATTCTAATATCAGTTTTTCTATGCTATCTCTTTCTGATTGGTCAAGATTCTTTAGATCAAGTAACTCAAGTATTTTATTAATTCTGACTTGAAGGTTAGCCAGATTATCAGATTCATTCAAATTTTAATTTGAATTCGCACGGTTTTAATAGTACTATCATATGATTCTAATTCAAATGGAGGAATAATGGGACTTATATTTTCCGATGTAGCATTTGTCGCGAATAAATGAGCTTTGCCTTTATTATTGTTAGTAACTAAGCATTCTCCAATAAAAATTCCTGGACCTGCATTTATTCTAGTAACATAGCCAGTGGCTCGATTGGGATTACTAACAGTGATTTTTACTAAGGTTTTAATTCTAGCGGGAAGGACGTCATGACTTATGAAAGGAACTGCTTCCCTCGGATCATTCCCAAAAGATAATGTCGCGTCCTGTTCTCTCAAAAATTCGACTCCCAAAATTCCGCCTACTTCTATGGGGAATTCATCAGGTACCACATTTAGTCGACAGTAAACACTGCCTACACGGAGAAAAATGTTCTATTAAAAATTACTATGTTTTATTGTAACCGGAGGACAGACTTGAATTCTTAAAAAAATTACTATGTTTTATAGTAAAAATTGATATAAATGTAGTAAAAATTACTAGAAACATAGCAATGTTTGCTAAAAAACATAGTAATTTTTTTAAGAATTCAAGTCTGTCCCCCGGTTACAATAAAACATAGTAATTTTTAATAGAACATTTTTCTCCATGTAGTTTTATTCTTACGCATCCTTGCGTCAAAACTAAGCCTTCATTTATCCCAGCTAACCTATACATGGTGCTTTTATCTATGAATAAATCAGCTTTTAACAAACCTTGTTTAATTATATTAAGTTCCGATCCAGTGTCTATAAGAAAACGCGGCATTATTTTGATAAATAAAATTTTTTATATAAAAAATTTCTTTATTTCAATTCTTTTAAATGTACCTCTTTTCTGTATAATTTTTATTACTTCATTTTTTAGCTTGTACGATATTAATTTATTTTACCAATGTTTTTTAAATGCTTGGCATGAGAAAATTTTTTCATGTTTTAATATATTTTTATGTTTTTTTTTTATTATTCATATTATAATATATAATTTTTCTTTTTTATTTTTATTACTTCCACGATATCGACACATTTTATTTATATGTAGACATAGGTCTGTAATATAAGGATATTTTTCTCACATCTTGGCAACTTTTTATAAAAATGTGAATAGATTTGGCCCAAATATTGCTTCTTTTACTGCTACAGACACCGAAAAATTTCGTTTATTGGCAATGTTAATCGAAATATTGAATTTGTATAAGCAATATATGGGCAATAGTTGCCCAAGATATATCTAAAGATTGGCCGTGTGTGGCTCCGGCGCCGTGGTATTATAAAGCCAATATTTCTCCATATATTGTTTTTTATAGGCCACATCTTGCCTATACTTGGCTAATACTATGTGCAATATTTGGGCCATAGTAACTTTTTTTACGCGGGAGGTTTATGTCTTTCAAAATATCCTCCGAAAGGAAGAGAATAAGCTTTGTCTGATGAAGATCGGTCGAATGATTCAAAAGTTATCGCCCACACACACACTCACACATACACACACACACACACACACGAACATTTTTTTGCTCAAAAACGACGGATTTTAGTGCCAAAAGTCTTAAAACATGCTTTTAAATATTGTTGGTCTCAAAAATTTTTTTCACCTTTACAAAGCTTCCTCTTTGAAGAAGCAACAATTCTCATTTCAGGAACACTCGTTGCGACTGAACAAAATCGCATCCCACTCCACTATCACACTGCATGATTCCACTTCTGTTCCAAGCCCGAAAACCAAATTTAAGGGGATGTGAGTACCGACGTTATTTTTCAAACGAATACATCTCACGAAAATACCAATAGAATCATCCAAAAAAAATTGTGAGTATAGTAGTTACATATACGAAGCGCTTGACAAACGTGTTTTTCCAAAAAAATGATGAGAATTTATTTAATTAAATAAAAACCATACTGTCGGTAAGTAGGAATCTGCATTTGACCTACTTTTCAAACGAGCATAGCTAACGAAAATGCTAATAAAATAACTCAAAAAAATTTCTGAATATAGTGTTTACGTGTACGGAGCGCTTAACAACGATCTTTTTCCAAATAAACGTTTGAATTTTTATTTAAAAAATATTGAAATTAGGGTTTTACATCACCTTAAGTCCATATGCGTAAGACCGGATGCGCACCTTCACACGCGCAGCCTCTTTAAGACTCCCTCATTCGCTTTCTCGCGCGACGCCCGCTTAAATTTTTCCTCCTCCACTCGTGCCCTCTGCCACGGAAAAGCTACGTCTCGTTGAATCAAGCGAGCCGGCTTCCGACACTTGACCCATTTTAATGAGCTCGCCCCTACGTACGTCCGTGTTCTCTGTCCTATACCTACCTACCTACCTACCTACATACACGTATATAGTATTCGCGCTCGCGCGACCTAGAGACATTACGCGGTCAAGATACGAAGGGGCGAAGCACGAGCGCGAGCGAGATCCCTATAACGGCTCGCGCGCGCGTTACCCTCTGCCTTTCAGAATTTTTTTTCCTCTCCTCTCCGCGAGCGCTTTCGTTATTTTTTGCCCTTTCGGGCAGGAGCGCGCGCGAGAGAGCGCGTGTATATAGAGGCTCGTTAAAGATACGAATCATTTCGCTTTCGCGTGAAACTGATGAGTTTCCACGCCGCCTTCCTCCCTTTTTTTCGGTTTATTAGGCCGTAAGGCGCGTACGGTATAGTATTACACGGTAGAGTAGCGGCGGTTTCATAGTGCGCGTGTATGTAGCGTGTATACGGCTTTCTTTATCTCTTTGTTGGAATCTAAGCTGGAGGGAGGGAGGAGCTTATTTTGTTAATGTCGGATGTGTGGTTTGACGAGAGAGGATCCACCGAGGTCAAGTGTGTGAATGAGAATTCTTCGGGACTGCGGATCGAGGTATTTTCGGCAAGGTGGCTGCTTTTGTTTCTCTGCTATGGAGATATTTGTGCGATCGCTGCTGGTTTCAGGGAAATTTCGTTAGGATTTTTCAAGGGCAAGTATGGTGAATTGAGTTTAAGTAAAATTGCGCTATAATGAAGATATGGTATATATTATAACTATCAAAATAATTACATATTGTATTCGTTATATTTGTTTATGTTTAATGTAAGTTTAGATTACGACACATAAAAGTATAAAACCGATAAAAATCTATTTCAATTTTAATATCAATATCAACGAATTATTATGAATATTTGAGCTTATCGTAGCAATCGCTAACATTCAATTATAGCTTTTATTAAAAATGTAATTTTCACACGATACTTTTAAAAATATTATTCCATAACAAATGTTATTAATAACCATTTAAAAAATGTAAAATGCTTTTAACATTTTCTTGTTTGCAATAAAGTTTTCTGAAAGCTTTTTCGACTGGTTAAAGAACAGTGATAGTATTTGTATGCCTTATTTTTCACGTATTGATAACAAAGCCGAAATAGCTATTTGCTTCATATTTGCGTTGCAGCTATTGAATCTGTACTCTTTGATGGAAATTCTGTCAAAATATCATGATCCACCTGAATATCGCAGATTTATCAATATAAAAATAGAAACTAAAAATATCTTCTTGCGTGAAAAAAAATTTGATCGATGAGAAATTTTTCGTATCAATATTTCCGTGCCCATAAAAATTCTACGGTATATTTAAAAATATTATAGATAATATCAACTGATAAGAATTTTTCCATCGGTCTTACAGTCTTACAAATTAAATTAAAATAATTAATATTTATGGCAGTCAGATTGCCCTTGTTTATAATCACCCCCGCAGAATCTGAAATAAAAACTTAATTAAAATCTGGAAAAAACTTTGTTACCAAGGTGGTGGTGGGCAGTCAGATCGTCCTTTGCTAACAAAGTTTTTTCCAGATTTTAATTAAGTTTTTATTTCAGATTCTGCGGGGGTGATTATAAACAAGGGCAATCTGACTGCCATAAATATTAATTATTTTAATTTAATTTGTAAGACTGTAAGACCGATGGAAAAATTCTTATCAGTTGATATTAAATTGCAGTCGACATAAGTAATATTTTTAATGATTATAGATAATAACCCACGTACCACGTTTTTAAAATTAAAGAAATAATTACATCAGAATACGTAATGTTTCAGTGTAATAAAACAAATCCAGAAATTAAGATACAAAGCATCTCTGCTATACGCCACCTGACGGCAATGCGTACCCCCGTATCCTTTCGCCTTTCACACACCGATGCTATATCGACGCGGCACTCACACCCTTGCACCAGCTTTTTGAAAGATGATTCCCTTATTAATGTCGACGTCTGAAACGAGCCGAGAGGCATAATCCCGCGCGCCTGGTAATAACGAGCCCACCCGCCAGCCAATCGCCCGTTCACGGGGATTTTCCTTATTTTCTTTTTTTCGGTGAGAGTTTTCTTCTTTTTGCGGACTTCTCGGGCGCGCGCCGCCCGGAGAAAGTTAATTAGCCGGCGAGGTGACTTTTGTGTTATTGGGGGTCTCGACGCGTTTACGTTGAGGTGTTACTCGTTCAGGATTTGTGTGTACTCTCTGTGTGTATTTGGTGTCGAGGGGGCAAAGGGATATAATACTTTCTTCGCTGGTAAAGAAAAATGGTTACATGGATATTTTTCTTTTCTTTTTTCGAAAATTATATCTTGAGAGGTACCGCTATTTTTGAAAATTCAGTAAAAATGTTGAAGCGTTTCGTTAAGAGAATTAAACGTAAATTTAGTGTCATTTTTTACGAGAGTTAAGTACGGCTTCCATTAGGTCTTCGTTTTTATGCAAAAAAAAAGTGGGACGTAAGAAAATGGAAAAACAAGCTCTCTGGAGTATTCTAACCTGGTTCCCTGACCCAAGGGCTCGAGTCTTAAAGAAGTTTTAGCGCAAAGAAATGGAATTAGAAATTAATTCGGAAATTAGAGAACTCGACTTGAGTAAGAGAAAAAAGAAATGGAGACGTGAGCTCAATGTTGCTTATTTAGAGCGGCTTTATTAGTTTTCGCGTGCGCGTCTCGTTATTAAAGTTATTCATTAAATGTTTCAAGATTCATTATTTTCAATATTACTCGGTAAGAATCTATCTGAGATATCGCGTCGTTGATCATTCGGTGGGCTCGAAATGAGAAAGTTATACTTTATTAAAACTTAGTAAAATAGATTAATATTTTCGAGATAAAATCTGTTTCTATAGTTCTGCGAGTTCGCAAGTTTACTATCTTTCGAGACATCTCGTTCTGCGAACTTATAATTAACATTTCTCGATACGAAAGTGGAAGTTTGTGTGTATAAGAGAATTGGAGATTAAATTCGTCTCTCTCTTACTCATATTTCAACGTTTTAAATAACAATTTTAAACCTTCGAATTGCATATTATATACCTCTTGCATATAAATAACTAAAAACATTAAAATAAGTACACAATGCTTGTTCATTTCCAGGGCAACGTATAATTTAACCTTTAGCCTCGAGCGTAATCCGAATAATATTTAATTAAAATCCAATTAAAAATGTATTTTCGCCGCCAATAAAGTTTGATACAAAAATAAACAGCCGTACACGAGCTGCGCGGTGCGCGCCGGTAACAGTTATATTCGTGCGACAACTTTATTTAATTATTCGCTTTAAAGCAGCTTTCGTCGTAAATAATCGAGAGATACATGGCGCGCCCTGCACGCGCGTACATAATCAGAGAACTTCCTAATTAGCCATAAGTATCGCTCATATCCGTTTTCGAAACAGTAGTTTGATGAACGCATAATGACGAGAGCGTAATAAACAGCCAGAGAGCCGAGGTATCACTGATCGATCTCGGTAATGATTGTATGGATTCGGGTATAAATGAAAGAGGTATAGTAAAGTAGGTAAAGCTCTTAAAAGATGAAAAAAATGTTTTATTCCCATCTCTACTATAATGGCCATTTTATAGCCTCAAAAGCGGGGCATAAGTGGCGTCTGATTCCCTCTTTTACTTTATCCCCGCATTATGCGGGAATAAAGTAAATTAGCTGGAATAAAGTAATTTAGCGGGAATAAAGTAATTCAGCGGGAATAAAGTAAATTAGCGGGAATAAAGTAACATAGTCTAATTTTGTACGTTTATGGTGAATTGGGTTAAAACTAATAAAATTATAACACATAAATACAAAATAACTTTTCAAATCTATGAAGTGGCCACAGTGGCGATGGGGAATAAAGTACTATATGTAACACGGGATTAAAGTCGATCACTCCCTTGGGTGATCGCAGCCCTCGCTTCGCTTCGCTCGCTCGGGCAGTGAACTCACCCGCGGGACTAATCTGCGACTTTAGTCCCTTGTTACATAATGTACTATTACGAGTGTCGTGTATTTAGTAAATAATTGAACTGATGATTAGTTTTAGTTACATTATTCTAGATTGAAATGTGTTTTCATCGATTAGATTTGGTAAAGAACACTGAAAAAAAAAGATATTGTAGCATCGATATACAACAAGTTACTGCAAGCATATCTTATGGGTGCTAGACCTATACGCGTTTCTTTAGCAAGCCCTTCTTATACTGACATTTCAGGTTACAATTTTTGTTTACAGTATTTAAACTTTTAAACGATAAATATTGCACATTAAGTTGGACACTCATAAATATTTGTTATCTTTATTGTAGACAAATTGAATTGAAATCTTTTTAAAGCCTAATTAATTATTATGATGAATTGTAAATTTGGTTAGTTAATTTAGGTTATAATTATACGAATGTCGACAAACATTTCGTGTGGCTCTGAGACCTTTTCATTCGGGAGCTGCTGCACTACGAATTGCTGCAGTTACCTTATCCTTTGCCCGAACTTTGTATGGCTGTGTTCAGATAATATTTTTTTGATTGAGGGATTTAAAATTAATTAATTCAAGGAAATTTCAACAAAAATAGAAAATAAGAATCATGAAAACACGTGCAAAAGTAGTTTTTTAATTTTGTTCTTTTACTACTCAAAAACAGGGATAAAGTGATACACAATGTATTTACGTTTTATTTACCTCCTATTAAATTTTTCAAACAACTTTCATCCACTTTTCATTCCATAATTTCTCAACCAAAAGCCACCGCTCTCATGAAAAAGAAAAAAATCACGGACGTTCATTATTATTCACGCGAGCGCGACGGCCCGCTTAATCAAATTCTGATAGCGCGCGCGCTTGGCCAATGCTGCCTGCGGCGCGTGCGCAAAACTGACTTCTGCCTTTTTGGCCGCGAAATTAGCGACTATTGAAGGACTTTCGCGGCGGGAGAAAAAGAATAAAACGAGGAGAGAAGGAGAAAGACGGAATTTCGCGGTATTTCATTGACTGGCAAATTATTCGTTAGTCGCACGAATTTGTGCGCGGACGTGTGTGCGAGTATCAAAAGTTTCGCTTCATCATTTTCCGGAGCGGGAACGAGGAAGCGCGCCAGCAGCGCCGACACAAAGTTTAATGCGAACAGATGTAAAAGGAACTCGGATAATAATGACAGTATATTATTCCGAATTGCATTACATTCGCGAATTATTTTTTCAGGCGAATATTATAATTATTATGTGAGCTAATAATATACGCTGCTATTTAATTTGTTTGTATATGCAAAGTATGATACTGCTAAACTCACCATTTCCAGTAATAATTTCTCACAAACAAACGATCTAAAGGTCCGGGCTCCGCGTCAATTGAACGAAACTCACTTTTTCGACCCTGCTCCCAAAACCCCCCGATCCGACTAACTCACAGCACAGCAGTTCCATAACTCTTCGCAGCTCCAAATACCTCGTATCGCAAGAACACCCGCTTCCCATTCACATGCATACACCCACCCACCCACACACATACCTCTATACATATAGGACAGACTCCCGCGCACCGTCCCTCATCGAAACTTCGCGCAACTCCGGCATGAGCGCGCCAAAACTCCTTATCGGTGCAAAATCGGCGCGCGCGCCCCGGTACATACATGTATATAGCGCTCGCGCCGAATCGTTTATCGCACGCGAGAGCGCGGAGCGGCTAATTGAATTTCAATTAACTGCTCCATTGAGGCATCCGTCGCGTCGTCAGCGCGCGCCATCGGCTTCCGAGATCTTGAGCGCCCTTCTGCTGGTATGGTGGTGATGGCTGTGTTGCACTCTCTAAAGTTGAATTAGTGAAAATTGCTCCACCATTTCAATTATTATTATCATTACGCCGAAATTAGTGCATTTTGACCGATTTTGACGATTTAAAAAAAATAGTGCCGAGTTTGCAATAATACATTGATTTTTTATTTTTAAATTATAATATTCTAATTACAATAATACATTGATCGCGAGAACTAAAAATCGATCAATTGCTTTACATAATTATTTATCGCAGTTTTAACGTGAAAAACTAACTTTTGGCAGGGACCTTACGGCCAATACAATCTTAAGGAGCGTCGCTATCCCAGCCGAGGCGATTTCTTCGGTTTTTACTAAAGAAATAATCAACAGACAAGAAAAAAGTTGTGCTAAATGTCATTTAATTTGCTCATAATGGCTCAATATTAAAATAGTGCAAACATTGAAAACAATAACAGTAAAAAAATAGAACGCGTTATTAGCGGTTTTTTCTTTCAAACAAAATTTTGATATGCGCAAATGAATGAAGGGCTGAGAAAAATTGAGCAAATTGAAATATTAAAAACGCATATTTTATTATTTGATATGGATTATTTCTTTAGTATAGAAATAAAGAAAAGCTGAATAATGCTACCGGCTGGGGTCGCTGCGCTATCTTAAGGATAGATATGGCGATTTATAAAAACGAGGAATGGTAATATGCAGTGAGGAGGAGTGTATTAACCCATTAAGTCCTGAATGGACAAATTTTCACTAAAGTTTTCAACGCTTATATTTTATGTGAAAATGAATTGTAAAAAGTATATGGATAAGCGCATTCGATGTAAAATTTGATGAACTTTCAGAATCTTTTGTTAGGTTTTTCAAAAAATTAAACTGTCGAACACTGTACATGATTTTTTCCAAAAAAACATGGTTTAAAAAAAAAAAAAAATTATTCATTTCGATTTTTCAAATGGAATGCATTTAAGATTGAATGATCAAAATGCAGAAAACGTGGCCTCGAGACCTAAACTTAAAATTCTAACGATTTAGGTTTTGAAAAAAAATTTTAAAACACAAAATGGCGGCTGAAACGCAGAAAAATCATAAAAATCTTCTGAAATTATTTACTCGAAAAAGATGGACTTTAGAGAAAAACTTTACTGAAGAAAAAATTCTTAGAATTGATTAAAGAACACGCTGGAATTTTTTCAGAAACATAAGAAGCGTTTTTAAATTTTTCAAAATTTGAAAATTTTGAGAAATTCTGAAATTTGCCAAAAGGTTCTGGAAAAATTCCAGCATGTTCTCTGATCAATTCTAAGAACTTTTTCTTCAGTAAAGTTTTTCTCTAAAGTCCATCTTTTTCGAATAAATAATTCCAGAAGATTTTTATGATTTTTCTGCGTCTCAGCCGCCATTTTATGTGTTTTAAAATTTTTTTTTTAAAACCTAAATCGTTAGATTTTAAAGTTTAGGTCTCGAGGCCACGTTTTCTGCATTTTGATCATTAAATCTTAAATGCATTCCATTTGAAAAATCGAAATGAATAATTTTTTTTTTTTTAAACAATGTTTTTTTGGAAAAAATCATGTACAGTGTTCAACAGTTTAATTTTTTGAAAAATCTAACAAAAGATTCTGAAAGTTCATCAAATTTTACATCGAATGCGCTTATCCATATACTTTTTACAATTCATTTTCACATAAAATATAAGCGTTGAAAACTTTAGTGAAAATTTGTCCATTCAGGACTTAATGGGTTAATGTGCGATTGAAATTGATAAATTTCACTTATAAATGCCTCGTGTAAAACTGTTCTTTTTACTAAATAATTGTTCTATTAGAATATGGAATTCTTATAGGTTAAAAAAAAAAACAAACACCACTTTATCACTGAGAATAATTAGAGTGTATAGTTGTCAACGATCCTTCATCGCGCCATTGCTGTATCTGCATAGTTAACGAGCTTATCATACAATATCCGTGTTTTATGAAAAACTCGTTGATGAAAAAATAAAACACCGATGACATACACTTTTCTAACGGATTAGATCTCGATTGAAACAGCCACTCCCTTATCCTAATCACCAAACACGCCTATAGTTATCGTAAAACATATGTCACCAATGTACCAACATCGCAGGAAAATTCGTCACACCGCTCTTGCCACTGAAAAATTCGAAAATCTGCACTCTCCGCAACTAAGTACCGACCGCTCACGCGCAAGTCAGCTCGATACAAAATCACGGTACTTTGCCACCACCGCGTGCGCAGTTCTCCCCTAAAGCTCGCTCTCTCTCTCTCTCTCTCTCTCTCACCCCGCATTCGCCGCGAGCACTGATAATAGTTGGATAACGAGCCGTATTTGCACGCTGCTGCTGCTGCTGATGCTCGGGACTTCGAAAAGCAACCTCGACGAGCGCGCGCAGATACAATTCCCTGATTACGCTGGCCGGGCGAACCGATTCCCATATTGCGCGCGCCTTCTTCCGTGACTCCAGCCATTAACGCGAAACGCGAGAGCGACAGTTCTGCCCTGTTTGCAGATTTCCCGCGATCTCTCCTTTTTTTCCCCTGCTGTTGTTCGTTTTGATGCAGATGGGTGTATGGGGCAAGAAGAGGACAGGGTTTTATTGAAAAATGATACGCGAGAGAAGAACGGAGGGGGAGAGGACGACATGCATCGCGTTATTCCGCGCGATTTTGCGCTCGTCTCTCTCGCGGCGCGGCGTGTGTTTGTTTTGACTGTCGAATGGTGGAGTTTATTTTGCGAGAGAGAGGCAGACATTTGTCATTTGATGTTACAATAAATGCGCAATGATGTTGGTTCTATGGTATTTGGTGTTTTTTTTTTAATGTATGTTGAGATCGAACACATAAGGTATGTTAGAAGAGGGGTGAATTAGAAATTTTCGGAATGATAATTGTTTCGTCATTTTTACTTCGTGTTATCTGTAACGGAAAACTAATTTAAGAGCTTTTATTGCTGTGTAGCTAACTACATATTATACACTTAATTTATACAATAATAATTGAGCACTTTACGTCGAGGCGTAATACATCAGGCGCGTTTCACAACGTAACGTCAGTTACACCACGAATCGATGGCAGAGCCGACACGAGAAAAATGAGCATCGCGTATATATATCCCAGTGCTTTTTCCATGCTCTCTAATGTCTTATTCAACGATATATGAAACCGCGGTCGAAGTACGTGCGCACACGGGAATAAACTTCAATTATCCTTGTCTCGCGCGTACGTAAAATTAAAAATTAAGCGGGCGTTATTGGTGGGGCGCGCTGCACTGGCTTGCAATTCATAAACGCGGACTCTCGATATTAAAAGTTCGTTAAAGTTGCATGAGGCGCGAGCGAAATGAGCTGTCAGGCTGAGGGCATTAATGATGCATGGTACTTCCTGTCCATGCCAAAATTTATTATAAGTAGGTGTAGATAAATTGGTATTTTTATGTCTATAATATAGAATCAATATAAAATAGGATTTCATATAATTTTGTAAAATTTCTATAAAAAAGCAGTTTTCTATAAAAATGTTATAAATTATAAGAACTTTTTATTGGCGGATCCCTATGGTAGTATTTTTAGAGTGCTGACAAATTTTTCATCCATCCGGGATGTTCTATGATGCTGTCTACTTATAAATATCTAGATAGATTTATCCAAACGCTCATTACTATCTCAGACGCTCATTACTACTTCATCATATAGCATATCCATCATCGGAGTTATCTAATGCTGTCTGCTTAAATATCTATATAAATCTATCTATGATAAAGTAAGTAATGAGCTCGTAAGAAGATTAAAACCCAACGGGGCTGTAGCGGCGGTGAGATTGCCCTGAAGAACCCTATGAGCATTGGTCCTAAACTTGGCCTTATACAGTGAGATATGATAGTATTAGACAGGCAATAAGTAAGATGGCTAGTGGCACTTGCACACGTATGAAAATCATCGTTGTACTTGAAAGTGAGTGTATACACTATAGTTAATTAACTACCCATTGGTTTGAAATCATTTTTTGAAATGTAATAAAAGGATTTTAAAATTTTAACATTTTCACATGCTTGTAAAATAACTATTTCTTAAGATTTACAGAAATTTTGCTTACTCAAAGAGGAAGATAAAAAAAATTTATG
The DNA here is from genome assembly GCA_036365515.1 of Torymus aiolomorphi. Taxonomy (NCBI): domain Eukaryota; kingdom Metazoa; phylum Arthropoda; class Insecta; order Hymenoptera; family Torymidae; genus Torymus; species Torymus aiolomorphi. The sequence continues at coordinate 61,940,501 of CM070873.1, read as the reverse complement.
TTATATTTTTTTAGTTAAACTTTTCTTAAAAAAAAAAAATATTATTTGCCTATAATCTCATGCAATATTTATAGTTTAAGATATTTAAGTTTACTTGAAATTGAATTTTTTTTCAAAATCTATTTAAATCTTGACTGGGATAAAACTGGATACTTTTTGGAAATTGTTTATTAAAAATAGATAATATAATAATAACAATATTTAATACTAGAATTGTTTTTAGTTTACATTCAGGTAACTCAAAGTCGACTTGGTTAGCAAAAAAAATATTTGTAAAAAATATTATTAGAAATTTGCGAAAGTATCCGATCTTACCCCGTAAAAAAATTGTCGGGATAAAACCGAATACTTTCATTATTCTTTCCAAAATGGATTTTAAGCGGTATTCGATATTCTAGAAATAATACTATGATGTAAACCGTTGTTTAATGAAGGAATATTTTATTAATAAATTAACGTTTTTTTATAAAAAAATCGCTGAAGCCATTATTTTCTTCTGACCATCTTTGCCGGGGAAACTTTCTAATACATTTAAGCATTTCTGTACCAAAAAACAAATTAATTTTATATGTATAATTTACACGGAGAGAAATTCTCTAGTTAAAATTACTAGAGTCTATTGTGATCTTGTCACAGACTGCCCAAAGTGGACTTTTTACGAGATTTTTAACAAATTTTACCATGTACTATTGTAATTTTTATGATTCACGTACGAAAATTTGATAGATTTTTATAAAAAATTACAATAGTACCTTGTAAGAAGTCCACTTTGGGCAACCTGTGAGAAGATTACAATAGACTCTAGTAATTTTAACTAGGGAATTTCTCTCCGTGTATGAACAGCACACTAAATGTCTATTATTAGTTTATTTTATGATTACATTACATTCAAAGAAAAGTGAAAATAAGCTATCCGGTTTTACCCCAACCTAAAGTATCAGATTTTACCCCAAAGTTAAAAAAAAATTAATTATTCATTTTTTGCAATTAAAAGTGAAATTAAGAAACGGAATGGCCCCTACTTATTTATTATAACATAAATAATAAGTTTATGAATATACTGAAAGAATATGTTGCTTACAGGAAAATTATAACACTATGACTGTTACGATGAACAAGGTCTCGCGAGCTAAGAAATCTTTGACCTCTTTTAAATTCAACATCAAGCTATATTTTTGACATGCCAATCGTATACAAAATGATAATAGGAATATTCTCAAAGAGATACCATACCATCGCATTAGTTATAGTAACCGAGAAATTGAGAATTCCGGTTTTGCCCCAGTATCCAGTTTTACCCCAATCTCCCCTAACTTCCTCTCTTACATGTTTTATAACGGACCTCCGCTACTTTTTACGTATATGTAAATTGTTAATTAATACGTCAGTTGAGAATATTTTATATTGTGGTCATTACCCTTATAAAAATATCCTATAGAAAATCCTGTAGGAAATGCTATAGGAAATCCTGTAGGCATTCCGTAGAAATCCTATAGGAATCCTATAGGATACTCTATAGGCAGTCCTATATGAAATTCTATATAGGAAGTTCTATAGAAAATCCTATGTGAATTTCGCGCTTTTCCTGTAGGAAATCCTATAGGAAATCCTATAGGAAATTCTGTATGTAATTTTGTAGGAAAAAGTGTAGACAATTTTACATGGAAAATCTTGCAGGAAATTCTGGAGTATTTTCGTGAAAACAGTTTATAGAGGTTTAGCATCTTATTTAGCGTTGTAACATCGCACAGCAAAATCAGTGGCAAACAGTCCTAGGTAAGGAGTTGCACATAGGGACTGCCGTGCACGACTGCCGGCGCTTACCGATTAAGCCCAAGGAGCTCAGATATCAAAATCAAGGTAATACTTGTCACATTGACTCTCCGTAAAGTCGTTCAAACGGTTGAATCTCATGGCTTTACATACCCTCGCGGTTCCAATGCGTTTATGAGAGTCCCGACTGCTACGCCCCATAGCGACATAGCAGCGAACATACATAAACGAGGCTCTGGAGAAGCAAGCTTCTACCGCATGCCGCAGCACAGCGCAACAGTCGGGACTCTCATAAACACATTGGAACCGCGAGGGTATGTAAAGCCATAAGATTCAACCGTTTGAACGACTTTACGGAGAGTCAATGTGACAAGGCTTAATCGGTAAGCGCCGGCAGTCGTGCACGGCAGTCCCTAGGTGCAACTCCTTACCTAGGACTGTTTGCCACTGATTCTGCTGTGCGGATGTTACAGCGCTAAATAAGATGCTAAACCTCTATAAACTGTTTTCACGAAAATACTCCAGAATTCCCTGCAGGATTTTCCATGTAAAATTGTCTACAGTTTTTCCTACAGAATTACCTACAGAATTTCCTATAGGATTTCCTATAGGATTTCCTACAGGAAAAGCGCGAAATTCACATAGGATTTCCTATAGAACTTCCTATATAGAATTTCATAGAGGACTGCCTATAGAGTATCCTATAGGATTCCTATAGGATTTCTACGGAATGCCTACAAGATTTCCTATAGCATTTCCTACTGGATTTTCTATAGGATATTTTTATAAGGGTATATAAACATTGTGGTGTGTAGTTTAATTTTTAAATCTGTTATTTGAGAAATTATGGCATCATTGATAAAAATGAATGACTTTTCTCAAAGAAATCATTGAATAAAATATTACTTCAGTGTCTTGAGACCGTGAGTCGGATAAAATGGTTTTACTTGACCCATTGGTGATGCTTTATTTAAAGGAGTAAAAATATCACCTCTAGCCTGCTCGTTTGTTGTCCTTAACCCAGTCGTTCACTGATCCTGCGGCACTACTTTATTCATCGCATACAGTAGCAACCTCCACAAGGTTATGATAACTTCCATTAAAAAATTATTCTATCACCTTTCACTTTTTTCAAAATAAAAGAAAATATCAGTCACAATTAGCCCGAAGTAAAGTGCGTTAATGAAGCACCATTAAAGTTAATAAAAGCGATCCGAATTCCGCCGCGCGCACTCCCACGCCTCGATCGTGCGCAAGGAGCACGCATATATGTATACGAGCGTGCCAGCGTGCAATTCGGATTCCACGTCACTTCAATAATAACTGAAGTGCCGTGTGTAAAATCAATTATTAGCGATAGCCTTCGTAAATACAAACAGACGGGCGAATGCAAGTGCTGCGAATTCTCGGGTTATTCCGTGCGCACATAACGCGCGCGTGCATTATGCATTCGGACAGTTCCGCGAGCGAATCGACTGCGTGTCGAATTATCCCAGCATGGCTCGTATTTATTATAGAATAGTTGAGTTGATGAACTCAACTGATACTGCTTTGACAGTTGAGGTTTCGTATGTTTTTATATTGCATTTATAGGGAAATCCGTTCAAAATCGGGAATTCGGTAGCGGAAGAGGGTGTTTGGTTAAAGTTAAATTATTTTTCAATTAAAAAACAAAATATATTTAATTATTTCGTAAAATAATGTAAATATTGGTTAACTTTTAGAACTGCCTAATTTTTCTAAGTATTACTGTTGTAGAGATTTACTACGATATTGTAATTGATTAAATAATGATTTAATAATTATAATTAATGTTGATTAATTATATCCCTGCATTTTCTCGAGCAAATTTAGAATGTATTTGATAAACTGTGTTAATATTCGATAACCATTTTATTTACTTAATTGGCCGTGGAAAAAACTCTTAAGTTTCTGTCCTCATTTATTTTACCATGACACTATATATCTCGTACGAAAAAATGCGCCCGAGAACACCCGATAAATCGCTTCGATTATATCCGCTATTTTTACGACTTTCTCCCTCTGGTATACATTTAAGAGCCCGGGACTTAACAAAACGCCGAAGCAAGAAATAAATTTTGGTAATCACATTAAAGGCATCAAAAGCTCCGAGTAATTGCCGTGAGCTCGAGCGCGGGCGCAGAAAAGAAAAATAAACTGCGGAGTATTCATTTAAACGTGAAAAAGCAATTAAAGAACACAATCACTCGCGATTGTTAGAAATCCGGGCCCGAGGAATAAACACTTTTCCAATGGCTCTTTCTCTCCTATTCCTTCTACAAAGTCGGCCGAGAAGTTGATTGTTTTAAGCGTTGCCATCAGGTGAAGAACTTTTCGATGCACGCACGCGCGTGGGGAGTAACAATGCAGTGCTACAGCATTAAGGTAGTACACTGGGAAATCGATTTGCTTAAGGTGGTCTTACACCTAAAAATTTTGAAAAAATCAACTTTTTTTTATTGAATTTTTTAATTATATATGTTATTCTGAACCTAAAAAAACTAGTTTGGATCAACAATTAAAAAAATTAAAAATGATATGGTTAAAAGGGCTTACTATCTTCAAAATGACGAAAAAATTGATTTTCCTTTTTTTTTTGCCTTTTCTATAGGTTTCTGATATATATAGGAACACGTTTACTTGTATGTGTTTTAAAATATCAAAAAACATTATTTAAGGCTTATTAGTATAAGAACTATAAAAAAAATAATTAAATTTAAATACGGGATTTATTATAAAAATAATATAAATCATATTCTGGAATTTGAAATCCAGTGGAATCGTCTTTTGAGTTGTGACAATTTGCACTTCTGTTCTAGTAAAGTGACCATTCCGTCAACGAAATTTGACAGCAAATTACTATATTAATACTCCCTTTTGTATGCGTATATACACGGAGAGAAATTTTAGAGTAAAAATTACCAAGGTGCCTTGGTAGCGCATGGACAGACTGTCAAAAGCCGTGATATTCCCAGGTTTCTAATACAATTTATAAGTTTCCCAGGAAAAACTACCATAACCACTTTAAAAAAATACCAAATTATCTGAGTAAAAATTACCAGACAAACTGGTAAAAATTGAGATCTAGTCATTTTTACAAGGTTACCTAGGAATTTTTACTAAGAAAACTGATAAATTTTACTAGGTGACTGATAAATTTTACCAAATAACCTGGTATTTATCTACTCGCGCATGCGCACTGCGCATTATTGTGTTTCAAGAGATTGATACTAGAGGCGTGCGCGACGTTAAAATGAAAACAATACACATATTTTCAGTAAGTAATAACAGCGCTTCAAATGACTGTTCCTAATAGCTTCCGTGGCGCAGTCGGTAGAACGTCGGACTCTCAACCCAAAGATCGTCGGATCGTATCCCGCTTCCGTAAAGTTTTTTTCCAGTTTAATGTTTTTTCATCTTGTTTCTGTTTCTATTTCTATATTAAAATACTATATATCCATCAATATGGATAAAAAAAATTAATTTTTTAAATTTAAATTAACTAAAAAAAAATTTTACCAAGGCACTTTGGTAAAAAGTTTGAAATTGTCAGTCTGTCCATCCATTACCATAGAAACTGGTAATTTTGTCTCGAATATTTGTAATTTTGTCTCGAATATTTGTAATTTTCACTACAAAATTTCTCTCCGTGTACTTATAAAGCTATAATACCATAGGGTCAACACAGCAGACAGCTCAAAATCTCAAATAAGCCAAGATACATAACCATGTTATTTCAACAGTTTGTTTTGCAGAGTTTTTGCTTTCAGATAGAGAAAGATTTTTTTCTTAGTGCTTGATTATTTTTATTCATAAGTGAATTTAGGACTAAAAATTTACTGTATTGTGTATGTGAAGATATATGTCTGAAAAGTGTAATTGTAATTATAATACAAGCGTGCAGTGACAGAGTTTTGTTTAAATTTGGAAAGTAGTTTCAGTTCAAGATGGGAATGCTGCATGAAAATTAATACTGAAAAACATGTGCATTGGCAAGATTGAATTAAGTATTTTAAAGAAGAGGCAGTAAAAATTTTTATCGCATAAAAATAAATACATCTTTTTTCTAAGAAAAATGAAAGTGACATATTAAGTCTAACTCACTATAGGATATATAATTCAATTCAGAAGATTTGTGAATTGCAATAAGTGTCAAGATGTATCTATACACATAAAAGCGACAAGCCTTCTCACAAGATTACAGGCTTAAATTCAAGATATATTTAATATTTAATATGTGTAATCAAGTAATCATTAAAAAAAATGGGCTTATCGGCTTTTATATACTTATGTTATATAATTAAATAATTTTCGCTCACACGGGCGTAAAGTACGTAGGTTCTGTAAAATTTTGTAGGAGTATGTGAACTGTTAAGCCTCTTGGGCGTTAAGTAGTAGGTACTTTATGCCTGCTGGCTGAATAATTTTTAGTAGATACGAAAAGTTCTATTATGTCAGTCAAGTTAACTTATGGGTACTTGACTACAATAAATGGATTTCAGTACTTTCTTGTGTTTAACTTATATAGAAAGTTGAACAAATTTGAATACATTTCTGAGAATAGTCAAACAGTGGTTTCGGAGAGTTGTTTGCTTTACTTGACTATCGATAACTGATTTCACAACTTTCGTTTGTTTGATTTGCAGTGAATAATTTGAATGTATTTAGTTACATATAATTTGTTCAGCATCAGCATACATTGACTCCAAAAAGTAAAAGACGTTTTCACTAGTATTTATTTGATTTCTTTTAAAAAATCATAAATATTATTATTTTATAGACTAAAAAACTTCTGTACTTGCCTTATTTTATACTTTCGTAGAAAGTTTTATATTAATAATATTATTATTTGTACTGTCATATAAAAAACTATTACCATTTTTAGAAAGTGCTTATTGAATACATAGATGAGATTAGAAGAAATAAAAGGACTAGCCAAATTCTGTTGTTAAAACGTACTTAAAAAATTAGTTTTTTAATAAACGTTTTGTTTTCAAAAAATATTTAAGCTCTCATTAAAGTTTCTGGTATACAGAGTTTGACGAATGTTGAGAGAGAGGAGAGAGAGAGAGAGAAGGAGGGAGAGAAAGAGATGGCGTGAGGGCAAGAGAGGGGAGAGGGGAAAGAGAAGGAGGTAAAGTAGATTATACAGAAAAAACTTTTATACTTGCCTTATTTTATACTTTCGTAGGAAGTTTTATATTAATAATATTATTATTTATATAGTCATGAAAAAAATTATTACTATTTGTAGAGAGTGCTTATTGAATAGATGAGATTAGACGAATAAAAGGACTAGACAAACTATGTTATGAGAACGTACTTAATAATATATATCTCTATAAAAATTCTAATGCATAAGGTATGCTATATTTATTACGTAACGTTTTATTAAATTAATGTAATATAAAATTAAATTTATGTACGAACGTAGGAAGGATATCCGTTTATTCCATAGTAATCCGCACTGCCATTTGAATGCTAGGTATAATCGGCATTCAACATGCGATACAAAGTAAAACCGTAGGTTAAGAGTAGTCTAGTGTTATGAAGGAAATTGTTTTTATCATTTGAATTTTTATTATCATTCTATTATTATTGAAAATTCTGTAACATGAAATCACTGATGCTTTAACTATTTTCATACTTGTTGAATCTCTACGACATTCAACAGTCTGAGGGGGGAGGTGTTACGTCCGTGACGTATTCTTAAAATTAAATTCGATATTTATACAATCTCATTAGTAATTTTCTGACACACAAAACGACGTGATTGCGAATTTCTACGACACAGCATTTCGACCACGCGACATCGTGACGTAACGAGCCACCGAAATTACGAAAGCATACGCGCGTCGAAATTTTGTCTACACTCAGCACTTTTCAATTAGAAATCGAACGGCTTACGTTTAAATATTTACTTAATTTGTTTTAAAAGATGATCTCGACTCATCGTCAAAATCATCTTTAACCTAATTTAATAGTGTTATAAAATAAGCGGTAATCGTCCGCGTGGTCAGTATCTCCCAGACAGACCGCGAACTCCGTACCACTCCAGCCGACAGAAGAAGTTGTAGAAAATCCGATGTTTAGAAATGTTTTTCTCCAATTTTTTACTTAGAGAATTTCTATCAGATTATTATTAAATTTTCCTCTTTTTTACATTTGGTAAATGTAACTTTTTCTTTGCTTTAAGAATGTATTATCGCTTCGAATTCTGTTTGTAATATTATGGTAGCGACGGTGAAGAGCCTAGCGCCAACCACATGTAACTAATTCCGTACACGGGGAGAAAAGACGCGTATGCGACAGTTACCGTCTGGTCGGCATGGGTACCGCACTGTAGTGAGGCTCAAAGAGTACTAACTTGTACCAAACCAGATTATAGTATTTTGCCTTTCCAAGTTAATAAAACCTAATTTAGTTTTTTATATTTTAAATAAGTGTTGTCGACTTTATTACACCCGTGTATTATTGAATCCTTATCCTACATATCTAACAGGGACAAATACGAGTCCAGTTCAATAAACAGACCAATTTATCTATATTTCAAATCGCACTACTTAGACGAGTATTTTGCGAGAAAATTGTATCTCAAATTATCCTGTAAAGGCCAGCACGAACCTAAACCATTTCTTTGACTAGTTTAACTTGATCGATTAAATAAACAAACATATTTCATGAAATCTCGAATTATTCAATTGAGAACCCACACCAAGAAAAGGTAAGGAATCATCATAATTAATCTATCCAATATATTGAGTATTATCCTCAACTTTTCAAGACGTAACAATATCATAAAGTGACATTTTACGCACTAAAAGTAGGGCATAAAAACACATTTCACGCACAGTGTTACAAAATAATATTTTCGATACAGTACGTAAAATGCGATTTTACACATTTTGTAAATTTTTAAAACCGCTTTTACGCCCCCTGTATCGAAATAGTTATTTTTGAAACTCCGTGCGAGAAGTTCAATTTCTCGCACGCTGCGTTAAACGATGCGTGCAAAAATCTCACTTCTCGCACGTCGTGTCAAAAAATACGGTTCGACACTTGTGTGAGAAGTTGATTTTCTCCTCGTGTGACCTTTTCACCCTCGCTTCGCTCGGGTGCAAACAGTCACACGAGGGGAAAATCAAATCCTCGCACTAGTATCGAAATGTACTATTTCGATACAAGTGTGCGAAGTGGGTCATTCTCGCACGGGTGTAGTTTGTCGCCCGAGCGAAGCGAGGGTGACAAAAACACCCGTTCAGTGATGACCCTTTTCGGTCACGTGTATCGAACTCTATTTTTTTTAACGGTGTGTGTGAAACTAGCCTTGTTGTTTGTTTTGCGTGCGCGAAGTAGCTGTTTCTCGCACGGCGTGCGCGAAAGTAAATTGATCTGCGCATGCGCGACTTTCGCGCAAGCTGTGTGTAAAACAGCTACTTCGCGCACGCAAAACAAGCATGAGAAGGCGAGTTTCGCACACTCCGTTAGAAAAAATATTTGTTCACACTCCGTGCGCAAAGCTCGCTTTCGCACACGCTCTAATAAAAAAGCATGCCCTAAATTAAGCTTCCCGCACGTCGTGTCAAAAAATTGTGTTCGATACTCGAGTGAGAAAGTGATTTTATCCTCGTGTGGCCTTTTCATCCTCGCTTCGCTCGGGCGCAAACATCCACCACGAGGATAAAATCACTTTTTCGCACTTGTATCGAAAATAACTATTTTTTAACAGAGTGTGCAAAACTCGACTTTTCATGCTTGTTTTGCGTGCGCAAAGTGGCTCTTTTACACACGGCGTGCGCGAAAGTCGCGCATGCGCAGATCAATTTACTTTCGCGCACGCCGTGCGTAAAAGTGCCACTTTGCGCACGCAAAACAAACAACAAGGCTAGTTTCACACACACCGTTAAAAAAAATAGAGTTCGATACACGTGACCGAAAAGGGTCATCATTGAACGGGTGTTTTTGTCACCCTCGCTTCGCTCGGGCGACAAACTACACCCGTGCGAGAATGAGCCACTTCGCACACTTGTATCGAAAATAACTAGTTCGATACACGTGCGAAAGATGATTCTACACTCGTGTGATTGTCACCCTCGCTTCGCTCGGGCGACAAACCTTACGCTCGTGCTGGAATCAACACTTTCACACTTGTATCGAAATAATCTATTATGCAGATACTTGTAAAGAAGTCAACAAAATTTTAGGAAATATAGGAACTTGAAATTTAGAAGCATTGTATATTGGCAAATAAAATGCCTAAAAACAAAGATACAAAAATATGATCCCCGAACAAAAATAATACAGCAAATATAAAAATATACGAAAAAATAACTACATTTATCGAACTAATTTAAATCTTGAAAAAAGTTTTCAAAACGTTAAGACTTTCTATATTTACTTTCTTCTAAAATTCAATTCTATTTATTACACGTTATAAAAAAATAAATGACGTTATTTAAACTTTCCCTTAAAATGTGTACAATAATACTATTGTTACGCAATTTTTCCAAACATTTGGTAAAATAAAACGATGTGCAGTTAATAATTTTCCAAACATTTAGTAAAACAAAACGATGCGCAGTAAACAATTCTATTCAACCACTTTACTCAATTATTCTTAAAAAAAAAAGCCAAAAAACGAATTTTTTCATACTTTAAGCCACCCTTCGTACTCCAAAAAGAACTCCGCCAGACCTTCAACGTCGTCCCACCTGCCCCCGAAAACCTCTCAATTTACCCCCTCGCGACGTCGTCTCCAGGCTGAAGAGCGCGCGTCGTATCCTCTATATATATGCAGTTGCGCCTGACGCGAGAGACGCGGACCACTCGACGCGCGTAGCTCCTAGGGGAGATCCACCCGAAGAATAGGCAACGACGACGCGGAGGCGTCGTAACGAGGAGAGCCTTCGCACTCGTCAAAGGGACTAAGTATACTACGTAGTCGAGGCGATGACCCTCAAGACGCCCGTGCGTATGATTAATTAAAACAGAAGCGCGTGCATGTGTAGTGTACACTACTTGAGGGCGCGTAAACAAGAATGGGCAGCATTGATTCGCGCAAAAGGGTAAGAGCCTCACTTCTCACGAGGGGGTGGGGGGAGGAGTTTAGCTATCGCCATCGATTGTCATGGGCTGTGTGTGTTTTGTCGTTGTTAGCTCGAGCAGCTTCGGAATCTGGAACTTCATAGTGCATACGAGGCAGGTTGTGAGTATTGATGAGTGATTATTATAAGAAAGTGGAATCGAGTAATATTTCATGAAGCATTGAGATAAGGTAGAAGAAAAAGAGAGAATCGGGGCAGGTGAATGGGCATTGTGAACGAGAGTATGGATTTATTTGTAAAAATTTAGCGAACAGGAACATGTTTCAACAAATTTACTATTTAAGTGAAAAAATATTCAGTTTTGAAGATAATTTTATCAGATTATTGCATGGCACGAAATCGATGCCATTAAACAAATAAATTATTTAAAAAATAAAGCAAATCGAATAAATATGTTATTAAATTACACTAATAAGTTATTATTAATAATATTACTGTTGCATTTATCTAGTTTTTATGATAAACTTCAAGTACCACTAAAATTATATTGTTTAAAACTCTTGTTTTAACGTTATTGCCAACATATTCCATACTCTTAATGGAAAAAGAATGCAAAGTCATTTTTCAAGAGGAAAATAAATTTATTCGGAGAGATCTGCTTTCGTAAATAGAATTAAATTCCAACCACGGTAAAATTGAAAACGTGGCCGGGAAATGTATTTAAAATTGATATATTTGAAGCTTTCACGATGATTTGATTGAGTAGCCATGTTTTTTTCCGGTTTCAATCATATGCACGCTTTCTTTGTAGCTGACGTTTCGTGAACACTGCAATTGATTGTCCGCGCTTTCGACGCGGCTATGCAGTCGAATTTAATACTGCGAAAGTGGAGTCCAAATCGAAAATGATATTTCGTGAAATCAGTTTGAAAAATTCAATCGCCTGTTTCTCATATATTTGTTAAGAAAAAAAAAAAGGACCGAATGCACAAGCAATTTTGTTGCAATTGAATAGCGACAAAAATTTTCAAAGGAGTAAAATCGATTTTTTATTTCGAATTCAATTAAAAAGTAGCATGTATATTTTATTCGCGATAATATTTATTTTTATTAACATCGAATAGATTTCGAATAAAATAAACGAAATAATCAGAATTTTACTGCGCAAAAACATGGTCATTAATTATCTCCGCTACATTAGTAACCATCTTGCATCTGAAGGGTAAGCGTTTGTAAGGTAGAATCATAAATACAACCCAATGTCATTATTTAATAAATTAATATTCGAACGGTTATTTGGAAAACTATACTCTAACATTTTTTTGAGTAATTCTATTAGTATTTGCATACGATGTACATGTTCAAAAATTATGTCGCCCTATTAAAAAAAATCACGTGAAAAATCACGTGAATAATCACGTGAGTAAGCACGTGATAAGTGAAAAAATTGTTTAGAAAAATGAATAATTAATGATTAATGTTTTTTCTACTAAACTATTATATCAATATTAAGATTTGAACTTTAATTTTTGCGTAGGGTAGTGGTCCGTATTAGTGTGCCTGTCCATATTGTGTGCCCTATTATTAAAACATATCCTAGAAATGAACGAGTAAAAACGTAACACTAAAATATTTTTTTTCATAAAGTATATATATTTAATTAAGTTTAAAAGAATTAATTACTTAATTTGTTTTCATTTACTATAACATTAAAAAAGAACTTTCAAAAATATGTTTCACGGTTTGCGGTGTGTCACGGTGTTTCCTTGTCCAAACTTGCTAAGAAATGACATTTTTAAAAGTAACATTAAATAATGTTTCGGAAGGATTTTAATGTGGGATACAATTGATTATATCATAAAATAATATTATGTTATATAATAAACCTTAATATAAAGGTTTTCAATTGATTTTAATATTTAATTAATAGTGTCTACTAATAGGGCAGTGAAAAACGACTTGTCCAGATTTGTGTGTGCACAAATACAATATGAGCATGCTCGTATCGGCACTTGAACAGAAAAGTTAGGTTAGGTTGTCTGTGCACAAACGTTGTTTCATATCGCATTGACGACCTTCAGCAGTTTTTACCGTATTGGAATTAATTAACATTCAATGTAAACAAGGGTTAGAAATTGATTATAAATGCACTACAGTTAACAAAATAATTTTGTTGGCAATGATAATATTATCAAGACACACTAATGTGCGGCACACAAACGTGCACACCCACATTAATACGGGCACACAAAAATGTACTTTGTTCTCTGCTATGGCACAAAAATGCGTACAAAATTTTTTTTTTATATTGCTTGTAACTTTCATAAATATTAATATTTTTCTATAAAAAAAATTGTTTCGTGTAGATTATTACTTTTATTATCTATATAAACCTGCCCGGAATCTCTGATACAGCTTAAATAGTCTATTATTATACGACAAACCTGAAGAATTTCTTAAACCCACACTAATACGGACATCTACCCTATATCTTCCAATGCTTAAATAGGAAATATCTCTTTTAAAAGAGTCGCGTTATTGACGAAGTCTCACCGCTTTATGTATCCTCGCCGGCGTTCATTTGCTTATGAAGAGCGAGAGATGGGTTGCCGCCTGGTGGTCACCGGTGGAACTGATTGGACGGATCTGAGCTCCCTGCCTAGTAACTCTAGTAACCGCCAGATGGCAACCCTTTTTCGCTCTTCATAAGCAAATGAACGCCGGCGAGGATACATAAAGCGGTGAGACTTTGTCAATAACGCGACTCTTTTAAAAGAGTTGTAATTAAGAATTGGAAGATATACGCAAAAATTAAAGTTCAAATCTTAATATTGATATAATAGTTTAGTAGAAAAAACATAATTCATTAATTATTAATTTTTTTAAACAATTTTTTCACTTATCACGCGATTTTCCACATGATTTCTCACGCGAGAAATCACGTGAGAAAGTCGTTGAAAACCTCACGTGATTTTTCACGTGTTTTTTTTTTAATAGGGCGGTATTTCACATCACCGTAAAGCATTGTATGCAACGAATATAAAATTTCAAAGTTGTTGAACAGCATGACGTACGTTTTATGTTTTATAGATCAGTTTGCAATGTCATATAATTTATTATTTTTCACCTTTATGCGATGTTGCAAACAAAACTTAATATAATAAAATTGTTCCGTTAATCTTCATCCGCTAAAAGGTTTAAAGCATATAAATTTAAGTTAAATTACAAAATGATCAGTTAAAATTGGGAATGGATTTTATTAAAAATATTAAAGCAAAGAGAGTTAAGTATAAAAGATATGTAAATATAAACTATTGCGATAAATTATGAATATCGTTCTTTGAACAGAAGTAATAATAGTTGGTACACAGCTTGTTGGCAGTAAAAGCGAATAAAATTTCTCTTCATAATTTACTTTTCACTGTTTTCAAGCATTTTCAAATGTTATAAGGCTACAGACTCTACAATTTTCTTTCACTTATATATTTCAATGTAAATTTTCCGCGCACGAGTTTTTCCACTGCTCAAAGTATATCCTATTTAATCCTTCAAAATCAAAAACGCTTTCGCGTAGCATTGCAACATTACGACGCAAAGTTTCCGCGAAACGAATGAAAATTCATCTTTCAGTCCTCATCTCAAAACTTGCGTCTACCCACAGGCACAAAAACAAAGCTGCATTAACTCAAAACTAATAGCTAAACCTTCCAGTCATAAATTTAAAACATTCCATCCCATCCACAGCCCAAATCACGTGTCCCTTTGCTCCAGCTTTCCGCCCTTTGATAAGTAATCGTTCCCCGAAATTTTTTTTTCTCGCTCTGCGCCAAAACGTACTGCCCCGGCATTATAACGAGCGCAAATTAACTTTTTCCGCATCGATCCACTACGTATACACCACGCGGTGCATTACGGTAATTTCGATGAAAGCTCGCGCGCGCGCGCAAAAAAATAATTGCGCGTATACCACGCTTAGTTTTCACGTATACACGCGCACTCGCATTCGAATGTTTAACCGCGTTCGGCTTTTAAGCTGTTGCGCTCCGCGAGCGTGCGTGTTTGTTGTTGCGGAGGCGGCAAAGCCGACGTATTTCAATTTAGAAATGGGGTCGCGCCCTGAAGTAAAAAGAGAGAGAGAGAGAGAGAAGAGAGAGAGAGAGAGAGAGAGAGAGAGAGAGAGAGAGAGAGAGAGACTGATGCGAGTTTCTCTCTTTCTCAGTGCGAAGCGAATGAAATTTACTCTTTGCCTTTCTCTTTCTCTTTCGCGCACGCACGCAGGCTTTTTTAACGTTCGAAATCTGCAAACGCTTAAAATGAATTTTACGATGAGAAGAATACTGAGCTCGATTTTCGTGGGAATAAGGTACTGTAAAAAAAAGGTGGTCCTTAGGTCGAAAGATGTAATGGCATCACGGCCTGTGCGATTATGTTAAGGGATTGTGGAATAGCGACCTCTATTATGCGACCTGCCGTACCGGCTAGGCAGCAGTAATTCATTATAACTTGATTATTACTACGATTAGCTACTTATCCAAATTCGCTCGCTCTACGTACTTAATGTAATTATCTATCATTCTGCAAACTTTGAAGGTGTCCTTGAAATTTTTATTCAAAAGTTTGCAGAATGATTGATAATTATATTACACAGAGCGAGTAAATTTGGATAAGTCTCTATAATCGTTGTAATAATCGAGTTATAACGAATGAGTGCTGCCAGGCCGGTACGGTAGGTCGCATAATAGAGGTCAATAATCCACACCACCTTAAAAGAAAACATACTGAATGGACATGAATAGTCTCATATGTTAGATACTTAAGCTTTGCGTATGGCATGTAAAAAAACTTGAAGCGGGCAATTTTATATTATAAAGAGTATTTTGATGCTCTAAGAATACTTTTTGCTACCAGATATGTACGTTTTTGTTAAAATTATTCTATATAGTTATGTAATTCCAACTTTTCACAAGATTGTTAATCATACTGTTAGAAAACTATCATTTATATATCGTTGCGCGGTACGAAGAAAAGTCAACTTGGAAGTTACAGGCGAAGAAAAGCCAAAAACGCGTCTAAGGCGAAGAAAAGCCAGTTTGGGTCCTCCCAGACGAAGAAAAGCCAGTTTGCGCCCTCCCAGACGAAGAAAAGCCAGTCTGACTTCTCAAACGAAAGTAACATTTAGTTGGTATCTTATAGATAACTTTCAGATAATAAGATAAGATAAAGATAAAAAGATAACCAAAAAGATTAAAATCTTTTTAAAAAGATAAAAAGATGATCAGTAAACATAATTAGATAATTAGTAATTGATTAGATGCCGTCAGTTGGGATTTTCCTCCGCAGGAACGGCGCAAGCTGGCTTTTCTTCGTCTGGGAGGACCCAAACTGGCTTTTCTTCGCCTTAGACGCGTTTTCGGCTTTTCTTTGCCTGTAACTTCCAAGTTGGCTTTTCTTCGTACCGCGCGACGATACAGGTATAGTCTGTTTAGCTTTTGCATTTCCAAGCGTATACATGATATATCTATAGGTATATACATGGAAGTTTTCTAATAGTATATTTTTATAGATTTGATTCTAATAATTAACTATTAGTCTAAGAATTCACTGTAAATCATATTAAAAAATTATTTTTGTACGTCAAAAGTATGCCAAACATTCCTTTATGCGCTTACAGAAAAAACTACTATAATAATAAAAATAATACTTTATTTACGCTATTTACATTTTACACATTATTTTGCCGCATTTACAATTTTTAGAAAAAAATACTAGCGAAGGCCTCGAGTAGTGCACGCCCACGATGGTTTGTCTTCTTGCTTCCCCATTCGGTTGCCCAGGGGTTAAAGTCCCCTCCAATTACGACCGGCAGTGGCGAGGTTCTAGTGCTAGCGATGATAGTATCCAGAGATCTTTCGAACTCTTCTATTGAATCGCGGGGTGGCAGGTAGCATAGTCTTATGCCAGCTACCTCCACCCAGATGAATCTGGGCAAGAGGACGTCCATTTTTTGGATGAGTGAAGTTCTGTGCATACCCAGATGACCGCCGTGTTCGTACAATCCCTTAGCCATTTTGGTTCACTAAGATCCCTGTACTTTTCACTGATGATGACTATGCCCACCTTCTCCTCTCGGACCAGTCGGCTCAGCAGGCCTTGGGCTACCATACATTGTTTCGGGTTGATTTGAAGCACTTTAGCCATCTTTGTTAGGTTCCCCGATCTCCTTCGTTGCCTGCTCGTTGGTGGTCGGGCAGTTCACTGCTTTGTGACACTCCTTACTACACTGAAAGCACAGGGACTACTGGTCAACTGCACTCTTACAGTTCCTTGCCAGGTATCTGGTTTCGTAGCATTTGAAGCAACAAGTCACTGCTTCACATAGCCGGACCCAGAAATTGATCCACCCTATTCTCAACTACCGGCAGCAGGACACTGGCTGCTTGAGTGCCACTATAAGGCCTCCTGAGTCTGATATTTTCAGTGGTCATTATTCCGGTGCCGATAACTGAAATGATTACCTGTCCCGGGAAAAAATTATCCATATACGGCCATATACATCCATATATAAAAATCTGGCATGGGGATATATAAGCATACGTGATTATATATGATCACATATGGATTTCGTCTCTATATAAACATATATATTTGTATATTAGCAAATATAATCATATATGAATATATATGATGATATATAGACATATATAATAAAATCAATATACATTCATGTACGTCCATGTTCGGTCGTATACGGTTTTACATATTTGTATATAATGATATATGTTCATATATGGCCGAATATGGACACGTATAAAGATGACTTACAAAAGTATTATATATATCCATATATGTTGATATATAGTCATGTATGACTATACTTGCTTATATACAACCATGTGTTTTTATATAGAGACAAAATCCATATATGATCAAATATGGTTATATATAATCACGTATGGTCATATATTTCCGTGCAGATTTTTATATATGAGTATATATGGCCATACATGGATCATTTTATCCATCGATTGTATCCTTTGTAAGGTTTTATAAGTAGATTCTGTGGATAGGGGAGGGAAAACCAGGTTAGGAGTCACCTTAAGTGCAATGGTGACTAAATGTGCATATACGATGATTGAGTGTTGAAGATATCGATGCTGCTTGCTCTGCTGCTGATGTCTTCGGTCGTTAGATAAATGATTATATTTATGTAATTATTCTCAAATAATGAATTTAATATTGAAAGAATTGTTATAAATAATAGCAAAATTTGTCGTATTAAAGTTATTTAATAAGCAGAAAATAGTTAATTAAAATATTCAAAAATAATTAACAAAATAAAAAAAAGTTCAAATAAGTTATTAACAATAATAATAATAATTGGTATTTTATTCGCAAGGGTAGATGTCAGGAAATAGGAAACGGTGGTGGAAAACGCTCAGGAAAATTAATAACAATGATGATATGCAAGAAAATATGTTTTATTATCTTCCCTTATTCGGGAGATCTGTTATATATATATTTAACGCTCGCGCGCCGCGCTGGGAGAGTTGAGGCGAAACGCCTCATATATATATATATATGAGGCGTTTCGCCTCAACTCTCCCAACGCGGCGCGCGAGCGTCAAATCATGCTATTTTCAAGTCGTGTTTACGATATCAATATGAATTTCAAAAAATTATGTGATAAGCGTTTCCGACGTATTTTTTCCTCAGCTTTCCAATGGTGTAAGTGGTTTTTCCGAAATTTTCCATTTTCACCCTCAAAAAGTATAAAACATACTATATCTCGGAAAGTATATTTTTAATATTTTTTTTGATCATCTAGATCGAAAGCTGAGCATTTTTTTACGTCGGAAAGGATTTTTTGCAAAATTTGCTCGAATGTTTTTCTTAGAGAAACAGAACGCGAAAAAGCAGACGCAGCGTCTCCTTCGTGCGCGGTATGCGGCGCGCTGTACAGCGCGTGGACTAGATGTATTTCGCTCTCTAGTAACCTTATTATTTTTATTTATCATTTTTAATTCTTTATGGAATATCTTTTTGCACTTCGAATTTCACTTATATGCACGATTGACATTTTCATAGGTTATTTCGCAAAAAAAAACCGCTGCCAATTCTTTGGCACTTAGCTTCCTCAAACTAATTCATCGTTTCCTAATTAAAAATTGAAATTCTGAAAATACATTTTTCATAAAAAGGAATGCTAAAGAATTTCAATAATACTTTGAACCGATGCGTCTTATACCAGTTTCTTGCAAAATAGTATATTACGTACCTATTTTAAAAAAGCTTTGACAGACCACCAAGTTTAAAAAAAATTGAGATTAAAAAGAGATAAAAGAAGGGGCTAAAAATGGCACTATTAATACGTTTTGATATTTTAATTTACTACATTATATAAAAATATTAAAATGATAGTTCTCGAAAATAAATGTATAATATATATTCATATAGATAATCACTTAAAATTGCAACACAATATTGCCACCAACAAGTGTAATAAGTAACAGTTAAAATTTCAAGTCGATAAATAAATTATTTTTTGAGATATTAATTTTTTAAATATAAAAAAGTTTTCATTAATAACAAATGACAGAGTGAAGATATTTTAAATTTTAAATTTAAAAAAGAAAATGTAGGTAATTTGAATACCTTTTAAGAGAAGTATATTATTTTATGTAATAATTACTATAAGATACGAAAAAATCAAAAAAACTAAAAATTCAAAATCGTTTTTTGGTTATAAAACAAAAGAAAATCAATAAAATCCCAAATCCATCAGGGTACTTTCCTTTTGCCGCAAGACGAAGCGAATAAGCTTTACCCGACGAAAATCGGTTGATTAGTTTCGGAGATATTAAGAGTTGAAATATACACACACACACACGCACACACACACATACATACATCCACGAAATCAAAAATCATCAAAATCAAATAATATACACATATACCACCATAAAACATCTTTTTGAAGACTTTTTTTCGAAAATTTTTTTCACCGTTACAAAGCTTCCTCTTTGAGGAAGCAAAAACATTACAATCAATTTGAAATAGCAGACGCAACGCTTCTCACTTACTTTTTACCCGATAGGTGGCTTGCGTATAGAAAATTTTTGCCCGAGAGTAATTTGTTGTATCCAATTATATAAGTCTGATGAATTTTCGATCTTTGTTATCCTTGAAATTGTTTAAGAATTTTAACGCTGTTTCCGTTATATTTGTGTTCTTCGTGTGTTTGCTGATTAAATCATAATTTATTTTTGGTTTATTTATTGCATTTATTTTCTCGCTACTGAAATGGATCCAGCTTTGAAGCTGAAATGCATAAATCCTTTTAATAAAATTAATCACTCTGTGCGTAAAAATTTGTCGAATTTTCCTTCAATATTTAGGAGTGCGTATCCCCTCGTACCAGAAAACGCAAAAATTTGTTCCAACTGTCAACGTCAACTTTATAAACATAAGTTAGATTTACCTTCATGCGATGCCAAAAAAGCTAAAATTGAATGTACTGATGAATATCATAAAGCAGGCGTGGCAGTTCTCAACCAATTAAAAAAATTTTTAGAATCACCGGGTAAGGAAGATAAAATTCAGCTACTCACGCTTGCTCCTGATTTTTGGTCTCGCAGAGACTTAATCAGAGAGTTCGGTTGTACTGAGTGGGAAGCTCGAGAAGCGAAAAAGTTAGTAACTGAAAGTGGAATTTTTTCAAAACCTGAAAAGAAAAGGGGCAAAATATTTCCAGTTGAAAGTGTAGATTCAGTTAAACGTTTTTATGAGAGGGACGATATTAGTCGTGTAATGCCCGGATTAAAAGATTGTATATCTGTTAAGCAGGATAATGGTAAAAGAAAACATGTACAGAAAAGGTTACTACTTGGTAATTTACGTGAAATTTATTGTTTATTTAAAAAAGAGCATGAATCTGTTAATATTGGCTTCACTAAATTTACTCAATTGAGGCCGCCGCATTGTGTTCTAGCGGGAAGCAGTGGTACGCATAATGTATGCGTATGTGTACACCACGAAAATATCAAGCTGATGTTAAATGCTATTAATTTACAGAGTTTAACTGAAGGTACTCGACTATTTCTTAAAAACTACCACGATTGCATCCAAGCAATCGTATGTAGTAATGCTAGTTCGAAATGTTACTTGGGAGACTGTTTAGATTGCCCCAATATGCCTGTATTACGGAAACATTTGCTTGAATGTTTTGAGAGAAATGATATTTTTCAAATACAGTATGAGTCATGGCTTCAGACAGATCGTTGCACAATAGTATCTACAACTGTAAATGTTTATGAATTCATGAACATACTGGGAGAAAAATTAATAAAATTTAAAACTCATGACTTCTTTGCGAGAGAACAATATCTTTTCTTAAGCGATTTGAAAAAAACCTTCAAAAAGGAGAATTCCTTGTTTGTTGTGATTTTGCAGAAAACTATGCGTTTATAGTGCAAAATTCAACACAATCGTTCCACTGGAACAATAATCAAGCAACAGTTTTTACAACAGTGGTATATTATAACGAAAATCAAGATCTTAAACATATAAGCATTGCTATAATTTCTGATAATCTAAATCACGATACTGTTGCTGTTTATGAATATCAAAAAATTATAATATCGTATTTAAAAAGTAATTTCATAGTCAAGAAAATTTATTACTTAACTGATGGAGCAGGTCAGCATTTTAAGAACAAGTCTACCTTCCAAAATCTTCTGTTTCATCAAAAAGATTTTGGAGTTCCTGCTGAATGGCATTTTCATGCAACAGCGCACGGTAAAGGTGCGTGCGATAGTATAGGCGCAAATTTGAAAAGAGGGGCGAAAAGAGCAAGTCTTCAACTCTCTTCGAGTAATCATATTTTAACACCAGAAGACCTTTACAACTGGGCTTTACGTAATTGCAAAGAAACTAAAGTTTTTTACACCACTAAAGAGACCTATGAAAAAGCCGTTTTGAAACTAAAATCAAGGTTAAGTAAAATTAAATCTATACCGGGAACTTTACAGTACCATGCCGTTATTCCAATGAATAAAACAACATTAATACTAAAAAAAACGTCAATGAGTTCAGAATATCAAATCTTCCCTAAAAAACCCGTAAAACAAAACAAAATAAAATTATCTACTTTAAAAAAAAAGAACTATTAATATAAATACTAGTTTATTGTTGCTATTATTAAGGAAATAAAAATTTTAAGTGGTTGTTAGAGAGCGAAATGCATCTAGTCCACGCAGTGTACAGCGCGCCGAAAACCGTGCGCGAAGGAGACGCTGCGTCTGCTCTTTCGCGTTCTGTTTCTCTAAGAAAACATTCGAGCAAATTCTGAAAAAAATCCTTTCCGACGTAAAAAATGCTCAGCTTTCGATCTAGGGGGTAAAAAAAAATATTAAAAATATACTTTTCGAGATATAGTATGTTTTATACTTGTTGGGGGGGAAAATGGAAAATTTCGGAAAAACCACCTACCCCATTGGAAAGCTGAGGAAAAAATACGTCGGAAACGCTTATCACATAATTTTTTGAAATGCATATTGATATCGTAAACACGACTTGAAAATAGCATGATTTGACGCTAGCGCGCCGCGCTGGGAGAGTTGAGGCGAAACGCCTCATATATATATGTGTGTGTGTGTATGTATGTATGTATGTATACTAGTATATTATGCACCAAGGACGCAAAATGTATCATTCGCGGCAAGTGTGACCTTTGGGGCCGAGCGATAGCGAGGCCTCCAATGGTCGCACTCGGGAGAATGTTACAGCTTGCGTCCGTGGTAGTATATACAATTTTTTTGTTCGAAGGCCGCAAAATGAGTTTTCGCGGCCCGTATAGAGGTCGCAAAATACTAAATGTATTTTGCGGCCTGAGGACAAAAAAATTAATTTACATTCATGAGTTCCCAAAAACGGGCAAAAATTACGACTCGATATAAATCAAAATTATTATGGTGTGAAACTCTCCTGCAAATAACCTTCGCGCCGTAACAGACTCGTTCGTCCCCTGTATTATACACAAATCACCTATACTATGTAAGCACCTACGTGCACACACTCGTAGCGGTACCGGTCAAAAGTATTTAGCTGAAATAAATACCTGAAAAAACATCTAAAAAAATAGGTAAAAAAATAATTATATTCATATGAATTGCAGCTATATTCTCCTGTATTTTTCAATTAAATTTGTACGCATTTTACAGTTATAAATACAGTTATATTTTTAGGTCGACTTGCAAGCTACCGACCAACTATTTATAATTAAATTTTTCAACTGTATTTACGTGAAATTTTCACTTGAACTGATTGTATTTACAATTACATTTACATCTAAAAACGCCATTTAGTTCTATTTTTCAACTAAAATTTTAGTTATTTTTTACAGGTGTAGACTCGACCCGCACCGAATCGAGCAAATTTTCACGTGAACTTTTCACGTAAAATTTTCACTTGAACTGTATTTACAATTATATTTACATGTAAAAACTCCCTTTAGTTGTAATTTTCAAGTGAACTTTTAGTTATTTTTTACAGGTGTAGACTCGACCCGCACCGAATCGAACAATTTTTCACGTGAACTTTTCACGTAAAATTTTCACCTGAACTAATCGTATTAACAATTATATTTACATGTAAAAACGCCCTTTAGTTGTATTTTTCAACAAAAATTTTAGTTATTTTTTACACGTGTAGACTCGACCCGCACTGAATCGAGCAAATTATCACGTAAAATTTTCACCTGAACTGATCGTATTTACAAATATTTTTACGTGTAAAAACGCCCTTTAGTTGTATTTTTCAACTAAAATTTTAGTTATTTTTTACACGTGTAGACTCGACCCACACCGAATCGAGCAAATTTTCACGTGAACTTTTACGTAATATTTTCACCTGAACTGATTGTATTTACAATTATATTTACATATATAAAAACCCCCTTTAGTTGTATTTTTCAAATAAACTTTTAGCTATTTTTTACACGTGTAGACTCGACCCGCACTGAATCGAGCAAATTATCACGTAAAATTTTCACCTGAACTGATCGTATTTACAATTATATTTACGTATAAAAACGCCCTTTAGTTGTATTTTTCAAGTAAATTTTTAGTTATTTTTTACACGTGTAGACTCCACTAGCTAAATCGACCAAATTTTCACGTAAAATTTTCATCTGAACTGATTGTATTTACATGTAAAAAAGCCCTTTACTTTTTTTTAAAATAAAATTTCGCTCGATAATTAATGGATTTTCAAGTCAATATTTCGATATAGTGAATATAAGTGTAAGTTATATATGTAAATATTTTTTTGGATCACCTTTCTTACTGGAATCAGTTTAAAGATTTTCCACTGAATATAACGAATTTTGAAAGTTTGGTTCAAAATCTTTATTTGATAAAACTTTTTATATTTGGAATGTAATTTCAAATACATTTTTTGCTATCGTCATGAACACAAGAGTACATAGTTTCTTATAATGTATTAAATAAAACTAAAATCTTTATTCATTCTAGACTGGCTGAAATGCTTACATTAATTTTTGGTAAGCATTTGTGTTTAATACTAAATAAAAAAAATTAGTCATGACATAACTTGTTACAGTCTAAACAGTCTTCAGAAACCCTTTCCATTATAATAGTCTCATAGATCAGTTAAATTCAGTTATGAATTTTACATTATCATATTTTCTAGTATTATTGCATATATGTTTTTAACGTGATTTATAAATGCAATAATAACTTTATAATCACTTTAAATTAAATTACTAGTAGTAAATTACTAAAAAAATAACTTTGATTCAAAATAAAGTAATGGATTTAAAATTAGAAATATAATAAAACATTTGAAATAAAATAATACTTTGTGATTTTTTCTAATTCAAAAACGCAAATATTGAATATCCTAGTTACAATATACGAAAAGGTTCCAAAAGTTTCTTAAAGATCCGATACCAAAATCAAAGCCAAAGGTTAAAGCCAATTTTAAAAAGCTTTTTTTCTTAACCTTTCTAGATTGTTGTACCAAACCTTTCTGAATCTTTCTGTATTTGTACTAAAATTGTAACCATATCTTAACCCATTAACGCGCAAATGCACATTTTTGTGCACACATTTTCAAGTACAGAATTCTATTGGAAAAACAAAGTCATTTTTATCCAAAATCCTATATAGGGGGTTTTCGAGGGTGCTCTTTCAGAATCTGCAACTTATTTTGTAAAAAAAAGTCAGTAAGTGTATTATTTTTGAGTTTTTTTAAAAAAAAGTCAAAAAATTTAATAAAATTTTTTTTTCAAATCAATTTTTGTTACTGTTTCTGTTTTTGGATAATCATATTACCACCAGAAATCGGGGTCCAAATGTCTGGCGTTTCCAAAACACTGGTTGTGAATGTTTTTTCCCCTTTTAGCTTTTCCAAAATGGCGGATTTTGTGAAACAGCGTAATGTTAAACTTCATGATTTTTTTTCTCGAAATGTATGAACTTAACGAAAAAATGTTATAGAACAAAAACTTAGAATCACTCAAAAAATACGTATGAATTTTTTCAGAAGTTTTTGAACCAATTTTGAATTTGTTAATTTTTAACATTTTTGAAAAATCAAAAAATGTCTCAAAAACTTCTGAAAAAAATCATACGTATTCTTTGAATGATTCTTAGCACTTTTTTTCTATAAAATTTTTTCGTAAAGTGTATTTTTTTCGAGAACAAAAATTTTGAAATTATGCGTTACATAAACACACAAAACGTTGAATGGATTGAAGACTGTATAATCGTCATTCTGCCACTATAAATATGTAGTAAAATATAGCGTTGCCCAGTTCTCACCACGGGGAGGTAGACGATGCAAGAGAACCTTCTTCTTTTTTTTTATATATTTTTTTATGTTTTATATTTTTTATATTTTTTATATTTTATTCTATTCTTTTGAATGTATAGAGAGAAAACAGTTTTTACAAACATGTAAACCACACACCTTGGAGAGCTTTCTAGTTCTTAGAGAACATTATTTGTTAGAACAGTTTCTTTGACTTGCGGACTGAACGGCATTACTGAATTTGTCATTACATGTTTTTTTTCCAAATAGCATTTAGCAATAGCCATACAATCATCTTTAGTACCTATTTTTTTGCTCTTACCTGCTGTTGCAACATTGTACAAGACAGTGGCGTTGGTAATTGCTATTTGGATACCTCTGATAAAAATGACCCAAGTGACCCACTGTCTTGTACAATGTTGCACAGCAGTTAAGAGCAAAAAAATAGGTACTAAAGATGTTTGTATGGCTATTGCTAAAAGCTATTTGGAAAAAGAAAAACATGTAAAGCCCAAATTCAGTAATGCAGTTCAATCCGCAAGTCAAAGAAACTGTTCTAACAAACTAATGTTCTCTAAGAACTAGAAAGCTCTGCAAGGTGTGTGGTTTACATTTTTGTAAAAACTGTTTCCTCTCTATACATTCAAAAGAATAGAATAAAATATAAAAAATATAAAAAATATAAAAAATAAAAAAAATATATAAAAAAAAGAAGAAGGTTCTCTTGCATCGTCTACCTCCCCATGGTTAGAAATGGACAACGCTATATTTTACTAAATATTTATAGTGGCAGAGTGATGATTATACAGTCTTCAATCCATTCAACGTTTTGTGTGTTTATGTAACGCATAATTTCAAAATTTTTGTTCTCGAAAAAAATACACTTTACGAAAAAATTTTATAGAATAAAAAGTGCTTAGAATCATTCAAAGAACACGTGTGATTTTTTTTTTCAGAAGTTTTTGAGACATTTTTTGATTTTTCAAAAATGTTAAAAATTAAAAAATTCAAAATTTGTTCAAAAACTTCTGAAAAAATTCATACGTATTTTTTGAGTGATTCTAAGCATTTTTTGCTCCATAACATTTTTTCGTTAAGTTCATACATTTCGAGAAAAAAAATCATGAAGTTTAACATTACGCTGTTTCACAAAATCCGCCATTTTGGAAAAGCTAAAAGGGGAAAAAACATTCACAACCAGTGTTTTGGAAACGCCAGACATTCGGACCGCGATTTCTGGCGGTAATATGATTATCCAAAAACAGAAACAGTAACAAAAATTGATTTGAAAAAAAAATTTTATTAAATTTTTTGACTTTTTTTAAAAAAAACTCAAAAATAATACACTTACTGACTTTTTTTTACAAAATAAGTTGCAGATTCTGAAAGAGCACCCTCGAAAACCCCCTATATAGGATTTTGGATAAAAATGATTTTGTTTTTGCAATAGAATTCTGTACTTGAAAATGTGTGCACAAAAATGTGCATTTGCGCGTTAATGGGTTAAACTGGGTACGCTTAATAATACAAGTTTGAGAAACGTAAAACTCTTTAAACCTTTTTTGATAACACTTTAGAAAATAATTATATGCACGTAGAACACCGTTAAATATTTATATGAAAAAGATCACATGCGTGCGGAACAAACAATAATAATCTGTTTTTAAAGATATAAACTACATCGCACAGAATCTGTATGTGCAGAAAACAACAAATTTGAAATATAAAAGTGTACTTTGTATTACTCAAGTACTACTTATCTATTTAATCAGATAACGAGTCGTTACTATCATCCTGCAATGGGGAGTTTGATCGTCTTTGATTCGCACTTTGTTCTGATGGTAAAGAATGTTTAAAATTTTCTTCATTCTGAGTCATTTGATCTATAATTTTTTGATTATCAGTCATCTGACTGAATGACGGAATTTTAATTCCTATAACAAACCAATTATATAATATTAATGTAAACTTTGTTTTATATATTACAAAAATATTATTAAAAATCTATTTACCTTTTTGACTTCTTACAGTGTGAATTACTGTATTAACCTCTGAAGTTAAATAAGAATTTTGTTTGTCTATTTGATCTATGTAGGGTTTTGAATCCATCTCCAATTTAGAAACTTTGCGCAAATAATAAGATAAACTCCCTGTAAAAAATTAATTATAAAATTATAATTTTTTTTTAAACTTATCAGAACATCAAAATCTAATATTACAAACAATACTTACTTCTGATAGCCATATGTTTTCTCGGAGTGAATTGCTTTCTAGAGTGTATTCCATTTGGCGTTTTACACTTCGGATCTCCCGTTACAGATCTTTCAGAAATTTCTTTTGGAGTGTAAACAGCTCGCAATATAATTTTTGTGAAACGACTAGCATTATTCATGCCCAAGGCTTCATTCCATTGCTCTAATTTAATAAGAACATTATCTCCTAGTGAGATCATGCGAATCTAAAACAACATATAACAAATTATTTTAATAAATGTAATATTAATATTTTATTATGAAAAAGTTAATCATTGCATAATTTTCGAATGAAATACTGCATACCTTTGTTTCATCCTTAGTTGTGATTATAGACTCTTCCTTCCAATCTTTGGCTTTCGCTACTTTGATACTACCTTTAGAAACTTTGAATTTCTTGTCATTATCCTGATTCTGTTCTCCCGTATAATACAGTCGTTTTTTACATCGACTACTTATAATACTATAAGTCGTAGGTTTATCAATCTCTTTTGTTTTGGACGGTGTCGACGTTACCATGACTTGATGCTTTTTAAAATTAGAGTAGTTAACAAATTGTTTCGAGGTACCTGAAAACATTTCTCTTAAATATATGATATATAAACATAAAATATAGTTATTATAATTCAAACTTACCAGGTATTGCATGATCAACTTCAATGGCGGCTTTTTTAAAATTTTCATTCTCTTTTCGCAAAACATTCATTTCTTCCAAAGATTTTTTAAATAGTTCCTCCAAAGAACTAATTTTTTTTAGCATTTCTTCATTATCCACTTTTTGGATCTCAGTTTGAATATTAAAAGAATTATTCAAGTGCTTGTTATTTTCATTACTATTAGTTGTTATCTTGTCATTCGAATGTTGGTGTTCCATTTCAAGATTATCCGTCTTATCCTCTTTGTTAGTCTTTGTAGGACTGGATACATTTTCCATGAAATTATAAAGTTCGTCGTTGCTAAAATCTTTATCATTGATATAATTTTTTTTATTCTTTGTAGGACTTTGTACTTTTTGCACCAACTTATCTTTTTCTTTAGGTTCATTGATGAACGCTTTCATTTTATCTTCCAAAATTTGCATTTGCAATTGTTTCTCTGTTGCTTTTAATGCCTAAAATGTGTTTGAAAAATTATAATTAATACTTGTGTATAATATTATCTGTAATTTACTTGAAGGTTATAATTTTTCATTAATTAAGAATTTTTTATAAATTACCTTTTTTTTTTGCTTTCTTCATCTGATCTATGGGAACGCTTTAGTCTCTTACGCTTATCAATATGAATTTCTTCTTCTTCGTCCTCATCAGATTGTTCAATAAGAGATACTCTTGTCTTACTTTTCTTAGGAGTTTTCTCTGTATCCGAATATGATTTTTCATGGGAAGAGCTGTCGTCCAAATGTTCATTTCTCTTGGCCTCCTGCTCTTTAAACTCTTCAAGCACAGTGTGGTCTAAAGGAGGAAACACAGCTCTGCTTCTTTTCCACTGTGTTACTCCATCTTTTACAACTGCAATAAATAAGCATAGGATAAATATAATATTTGATATAGATAAAAATTTAAGAAATTAAAATGGTCATATTTTTAATGTACTTACCAGCCAAGTCGCTAATTTGAACGCCAACACGTTTTACTTGCTTTGACTGAGAAGGAGCCGGAGCGGGCTCGAAACGTTGGACAGTGTGGTGGTGGTGGACAGTCAGATCGTCCTTTGCTAACAAAGTTTTTTCCAGGTTTTAATTAAGTTTTTATTTCAGACTCTGCGGGGATGATTATAAACAAGGGCAATCTGACTGCCATAAATATTAATTATTTTAATTTAATTTGTAAGACTGTAAGACCGATGGAAAAATTCTTATCAGTTTATGTTAATCTTTAATATACCTTCGATTATGTTATTGCACATTTGATTTTCATCATCGGTCGATGATGATGAATCATCATCTTGTTCACTATCCTCCTCACTGCACTCATACATGCCGATCGAGGCACTATCTCCAACTTGTGAGTCGTCATAAATTTTTGAACACAGAACTACTACCTCATTTATGGTTCTCTACCCCTTCTCTATCTCATATCCCAATAACTGTGTAGTTTCTCATGAGCAATTTCGACTTCTTTCTTACTTCCACACATCGGATCTATATCATGTTCTAATGATCGCAAGTCGATCCATGCATTTAAGCAAACTTGCTTTAATTTTCCTATAACCAGAAAGTATATAAACTTAATGCCCTATTGCACTTTACATACACACACGTGCACAACCAGCGCACAAGATGAGTGAAAGAGAGGGAGAGAGAGGGAGAGAGGGAGAGAGAGAGAGAGAGAGGGATAGAGAGAGAGGATAATGAGTGAAAATTTGGAAGCTCAAATGAAGCTCAAGTTAGCAGGCAGGTAGATGAGAATAGCAATGGTTCTCAGTCAAAACGTAAACCGAAAATGATTTTTACTTAGACAAAACTTTATCCAATGAGTTTTTACGTAACTAGAAGTGTCAATGCGCGCTTCGCGCGCCGTATCGTAGGCCAATCAAATTTTATATGTCTATTTCAAATCGAACAATCACAATCATTAGAGGTGACAATCTCAAATCCATCTCTTTTTTGTATAGGAATAACGAAACAAAAATATCATTTTTTCAATAACAGAAGTATGTTATACAAACCAAGATGTCCGTTTGTAAATGGTTGGAATGAAGAGACGTGATTAAGAACGCGCTAATGATTTCTCGCCCACAGAGAGGAAAAACTTGGCCTATACACCTTTAGTAACTGATTTTACACATTTTCAGTTATCAAAAGAAAATATTTACCTAATATCAATAAATGTATAGGACCACAAACTGAAATATAAGCCCGATAATACGCCTCACGCGCTGAGCAGGGAGACGCATTTTTTACGCTTTGAAACTTTTACGCCCAGAAACTGAACTACAAGGCGAATGCGCCTGACAAGCTGAGCAGATAGACACGTCTTTTTTATTCTTATGACTTCTCGGTCACATAGCGAAAACACTGGGCCTGTACATCTTTTTTTGATAACTAAAAGTATGTACAATCAGTTACAGGAAGTGGACAAGCTCAGTTTTTTCGCTGTGGGACCGAGAAGTCGTCGTAAGAGGCGTCTATCTGTTTAGCGCGTCAGGCGCATTCGCGGGCGTATAGTAGGACCCCTTTCTGGGCCTGTACATAATTTCTTGATATTAAACAAATATGTTTTTTATAACTAAAAATATGTTACAGAAAATATACGGGCCCAGTTTCTTCTCTCTGGTGGCCAGAAAGCTTTAGCGTGTTCTTAATCACGCCTCTTCACTTCAACCATTTATAAACAGACATCTCGGTTTGTAAAATATACTTCTGTTATTGAAAAAGTGATATTTTTGTTTAGTCACGACACGCACTTTGCATAAGTGATGAATGAAGAAATAAAGGACGAGATGGTCGCGACAGCGAACTTTCTCAAATGCTTTCCCGATTTCGAATCGATATATATGTGAACAAGTGCAAACGAGCGGTCTGCTGCTGCGCCCAACCCTGTCTTCGCAAGTTCACCTACGTTAGATTTGACGGCTTACCACCGTACTACGTTCGCCAACTTTATAAACTAATCTTTGATTTGATTTTCCTATTCTTTACCTGCCAAATTTAATGGTTTCGCTTATAAAATTATTATTTTTAAAACCTGTATCATAAAAATGGCTAAGTGAAGCGGAAACATTATGCTTTGTTTAGTATTTCCTTTTGGATTATATATTTAATCTCTTAATACCTGCATTTAGCTTCGTTTTTAGCATATTGAAGTAGAGTGTGTTTGAATGAGTTACTAATTAAAAGTTTCAATTTTCATGAAAAGCAAACATCTTCTATAAATATTCAATCATCGTATTATGAAGTATACCGATGTGAAAATATTTTCAATAGCTCATAATTAAATAGTCATCAAAAATATTAATTATAATAATTTATTCATTTACAAATTTGTATATTGTATACGACCTAATATTGAGACTCTTTGTAAGAATGATCATAAAGCACTGTCTAATGTTAGAATCAATGAGCAAAGTTAATTACGTAAAAGTTATTACGTAAAAACTAATTCGATGTATTTTTACCTAAGTTAAAGTCATTTATATGTTTTGGCTGAGAACAACTGCTTTTCGTCATCTACCTGCCTGCTAACTTCAGCTTCATGAAGCTCAATACTACGCTGTAAGCCCGGATATCATTATAATAGATCTAATTATAATAGATACAGAAAATACTGCACGAAAAGAAGTTTGAGGCAGCAGCAACACTGCTACTATGAATGCTGTTGCCCTTGAAAATGGGGCCGACGCTCTTTCAATTTGAGAGCTCAATTTGAGAGCTTCCACAGTGGCAGCTCTGCCGTCTAAACTAGGCTATCAATTCATCCTAAGGCGCCAGAGCTGCAACTGTGAGAGCTTAGAACTCTCAAAGTGAGAGAGCGGTGGTTCAATTTGCAAGGGTAATAGCCTCAGTGTTTGAAACGTCTGACGTCCGTACTACAATTGTTGCTGTCTCAACCTTGACTATACATTATTTTTCAGCGTTTAGCTAAGACTTAGATTAATATTATAACGTACTTAAAAAATTTACTGGAGTAGGTTTTTTTCCCATCAGGCGGGTAATGATCCTATGATAGGACTCCAGAAAATTATTCGTCGCATGCTTTAGACGATAAACTGAAAACCCCTCCGGTTTTACTATATTCAACCACTCCTTCTTGTAATATTTAATAAACTCGTCAAAATAAGTCTCATGATTCCTACTACAATCATCAATGAGGAAATTGAAAGCCTCTTGAATGTTTTGGCTTGGGAGGAACGCTAATGCCATAAATCGTTTCAGTACTTCATGCTTCACCGGATTTTATTTTTTATTTTTCTTAACCGCGGCTTTTTTTTTAAAGCATTCTTAAAAAGGGCCTTAAAAATAAAATTGCTCATATTACAATATGGTGAGGGAGGCGGATCATTCTGACAAAAGGACATTAAATTTTTTCAAATATTATAATAGATTGTGGCAAAATAATTATGGTGATAGAGGAAATCATTGTTGCAGCAATACAGTAAGAAAAAATCCAGAAACGCATTAAAAAGTACATTGTGCAACTAGGGAGAAAAGTAAACTTTTTCTAGCAAGAGAGTGACGATAGAACATGAATGATACACGAGTGCTTAATATCACCAGCCGAATTATAAAAAGTGAATTACTTTCTTGTTGCACATAGTACTTTTTTTAATGAGCGCAGGATCGGGCTTTTTTTGCATGAAAGATGGATAGGAAATTGGAAATATCGAGTCGTTATTAAAAAAAATAAAAAATAAAAAATAAAAAATGAGACGGTGAATTGTGTCATGTTAATTACTATTTAATATTAGAATTATAATAATTATTTAACGTAATATTTTTATTTTGATGTTATATTTTGTTTCTTTTTTTTTGTTTTTTTTTTGTTATCTGTAAACATAAGCAGAAACTTTAGAGCAAAGATAAACTAAGTTCTCGTCCTCCCGCTGCTTAATAGACACTCGCAATGCTCCATTTTCCATTCATCTTTCTGTGCAGAAAAAGAGCATTTTTCATGCACAAATTGAACAAAATGGATTTGATTATTTAGTTTTTAGAACAGATAACTTATTACCTGGCAGTAGTGAAAATAGCACCCACTAACTAAAATGCCAGGGAAAGTTAACCTCATGGCCTTTCGTATCCCTTTCTCATAATCTGACATCACTCGGTCAGGTGTTAAGTAGGTGAATCGGGTCCTTATATACTTGATTACCGATAAATAATCAACTGTTTTTCTTCTCATCATTAAGCAAAAAAATATTGGTAATGCCTACAAAAATTTTTTTACTATACCCTGGCCGAAAGTACCACTTTCGCTCCCGGCTCCGAAACGCGACTGTGATATT
The DNA here is from genome assembly GCA_036365515.1 of Torymus aiolomorphi. Taxonomy (NCBI): domain Eukaryota; kingdom Metazoa; phylum Arthropoda; class Insecta; order Hymenoptera; family Torymidae; genus Torymus; species Torymus aiolomorphi. Next base: position 61,906,639 of record CM070873.1, on the reverse strand, counting down.
TTCGGCCCGGGTATGATGAAAAATCGTATACTAAACATGGGGATAAAGAGGACCACCCCAGAGCACATGTTTGCCAATTTACATGTGCTCTGAACTGGCCAACAAGGACCGCCCTTGTTGTGTAATATACTATTCTATAAATTTTTCTATGCAATAAAAAATTTGTATTTTTAAAATAAATAAACGAAAAAATTATATTAAAAATCTTTTATTATATTAAAAAGCCAAAACGTCCGTCCGACCGTCCATCCGACCATCCGGCTTCTACCCAGTAGTTCATGTGTGCAATCTTTTATTATATTAAAAAGCCAAAACGTCCATTCGACCATCCATCCGTCCGTCCGGCTTCTATACCGAGTAGTTCATGAGTACAATCTTGTATTTATTATATTAAAAAGCCAAAATGTCCGTCCGTCCGTCCGTCCGGCTTCTATACCCAGTAGTTTATGTGTATAACCTTTTATTTTATTATTTTTAAGTCATTTTGCAGCCTTCGCACAAAAAATATAATATGCTACCACGAACGCAAAATTTATCATCCCCTCGAATGCATGCTTTGGGGCCAAACGCAGCGATCACCAAGAATGATACATGTTGCGTCCTTGGTGCATAATATACTATTTAACAAAATTGACTTATTGAATTAATAACTTATTTATTTATCTTATTTATAGCATTATAATATTTGTAAAAAAGATAAATTATTTAATATTTTACATAAGATTCCAATGAATGAAAAAAAAAATCATAATTACATATTGACGAGAAAGAATCTCATAATAATTAACATATTACAGCCAAGCGTGCGTGAGCGAGTGGGGCAATCTCGCTAGTCTATAATTAATGTGAAATGGACCCTGGTAGAACTTTATTGGTATTTTATAGTTGACATGTTAATTAAATGGAAGCACTTTTAACAAAAATAAATATATTAAAGTAATATAATTCGACTAAAAGTTATACTTTCTCTACTCTTAAACAATGGCCGGGTGTTGTGAAGCAATTAAAGATTGAGTTGGATTGGTATGTAAGGAATACGCGCGAAAATTCACTATTTGCTCTACATTTGAATTTTTGAAATTCAATTTTTATTCTTAACTATTTAAAACTGAATAATTAAATCAAATTAGAATAAAAAGATTAATTTTTTCATGCTTTGAAAAATGATCTCATCATTTCATAATTTAAACTAACTAGCTACTTTTAGCGCGCTTCGCGCGTATCATTTATCCCTTTGTTTTTTTGTTTTTGAGGTTATGAACATGATCAAGTTTCATTTTAAAAGTTTGTTTTAAATAGTTTAAATTATACGATAATAACGTAAGTCTCATAAATAAAATCATGAAATTTTTCTTATACTATTCAGTTTTAAATATTCAAAGTCAAGAATCCAATCTTCAAAATTCAAACATACTCGATTTTGGCGCTTATTCTATGTAAACCAATCAAATGAGCCAGCAACAACCAATCAAAACAGTCTTATTGTGATGACAGATTTCCTCCATCACTTTTTTAAGAGAGGATTAAAATGAAATCATAATGAAAAAATCATATATTCACTACCTCAAAAAAGAAATAGTACGCGCAAAAGGCGTTTTGATTTTGATAGTTATTTACCAAATGAAGATGAATACTTGAAGAATAAAAAAATTATGGAGGGTTAATATATATAATATTTATTACTTCAAGAATAAGTTTCATACCTTTCCATACTTTTCTGCCATGATTGTTAAAAATTGTTTAACTCCTTTTAATTTAGGGACAACCGAGAATGTAGCGTCCATAAACCATTTGCGACTGTCTCTAACTGTCGCGATAAAACATTCGTCGTACATAATTAAATGTTCGACCGATCCCACTTTCAAAATTTCATAACTAATTTTAGTCTCAACGAATTGATGGTCAAACTTCACTTGGTAGTCCATCATTTGTTTATTTTCTTCCATAAACGAAGCATAACCAGTTAAATTTGTTATTTTCACCTCTTTTGGCCCTCCATGTAAATCATGCCGCCACCGCCGTAATTTCCGCGACATGCTGGCCGTAGAAGGACATATTGTCCAAGCAGTAGGAAATCTATGATTAATAAAGAACTTGAATTTAACTTGCTTTACTACTAAAGTATTAAACTTAAGTGTTACTACTCTGGTAGAAACATTAACCAACAGTTTACAATCGGTTGGCGAAATCGGGAAGAGTTGAGTAACAGTTTAACCAACGCTTGGTTTAAAATGCTACTAATTTCGTCACAAAATAATGAATCGCTTAGCCAACAGTTGGCTAAGATCCTTAATTTTCAAAATTAAGTACGAATTACTAAAATAATTAATAAAATAAGAATACTAAAATAATTAATTTAACGTAAGAATTACTAAAATAATTAATTATCCATTTGGTATACAATAAAAATAGTCAAATTAATAATAATAATAATGCTATATTGACAGTGAAAAAATATTTTTATGGTAAACGAATGTTTTATACATATTAAGAATTATTAAAATATTTTAAGGTTAAATATTTTTTTTTGTTTTTTAAATGTCATATTTGCTCTTTTACCCAACCGATTATCCGTTGTAACCACTGGCTAAAAAAATTACCGATGTATTTCTTTACCTGGCTTTTGCCTTGTCATGGCAGTCTTTAACGCTCCCAAGCTCAGTTAGTACCAATTCCTTCAAATGTGTTTCAAATTCATAAATAACCTGTTGGTTTCCATTAAACACACACGTGTGTTTAGTGTTTGTTGTGTCCCAGGTCCCGTTTTTAAGGATTGCACGTGCTTTATACTTTTCTTTTTCCGCATTATAACCTGTGCATGCCATATATCTAGAAAATGAAAATATGAAAATTTATTAACCGCTATATTTATTATTATTTCGCAATTTTCCTTAGTGTTTAAATAGTACACTAGTATCGAAATGTACTATATACTTACTTCATTGTGCAATCTTTCTTGTTTAAACTATTGATCTTGTAGGAATACCCATCGTGAAAGTGACTTGGTTTCATCCTACCTCCTTTCCGTCCTTTAGGATTTCCAGATTTTTTCTTCGGAAGGGGGGAAGATGATGAGAGAATTCCCACTTCCTCCTGAACTGGGAATTCCAATCCGGAATTTGGTGTATCCTTCTCCATCTCAGATACGTAAACCAGTGCATATTAACGCGCAGACAATAAATGAGCAAATTCAAATAACGCGTTGTCAAGGAAAAAGGCAACGTAACTATACTTTGCTCTTTTGTTTTGTACTTACTGCATCACTGTATGATTCGATTCTGACCTCCCTTCACTGTGGTTCAATCGTGATTCGATCAAATGTATTAAACACAGGCGCGATTATACATTCTAAGTATTAAAAAGTAAAAATTAACGTAGAATAGCGGAAATATTGATATTTATTATGTTGTAAAAAAGTGAAATGTGGTAATTACTCTTTGTGAAGAGTAAATGTAACATTTTCCTATAAGGTATTCTCAGAAAACGATTGTCCTGTAGCAACGAGAATCTGCCTGTCGAAGGAGGATTTCCGCTGAAAATAGGGCCAAGAGAATATCTTCCTATGGAAAGAGGAATTATCTTGCAACAGTAAATCACGATTCCTGTAGAGGGATGATGATTTTTGGCGCAGGAGGAAATTTTTTCACGCTGGAGGAATCCTTCTTTGTCGCATGAAGATTTTCTCGGGAGGAATTTTGTTTCAAGATAGGAGGATCTTTTTTCTGAGTGTAATAAAAACTCATAAAAATATTGTATATAGAGAAGAATTGACGAGCACACACTGACAGAAAAAATCGGGTAAATAATATTAAAACCTAAAGTAAAAATTCTCATTTTCCTCTGGTAACTCGACCACATGTCTGAAAAATAGTAATAATTACAAGTTTGACATGGGAAAAATGTTTGTATTAAAATTTACTATTGCCACATGGGAATTTTACAAGTCAACATGGAAATTTTATGAGCTCAAAATATTATTTTTTAAGTTATATTCCATTAAAGATATATATAGAATTTTTACGAAACAAAAGATGAAATCAGCTCTTTTTATTTATCATGAGAATGAAATCCTATGGATGAACCCGTATTTAATTGACATTTTCTTATTTTCTGTAGATATTTGTTCTTAAGTAATAATTTACACACAGTCGCAAAGTACATTTTTTTTGTAATTCGTTTAAGAAGATACAAAGGATTAGGGGAAGCGCGCACTGGGTTTGGTAAAGGAGTACACACCATATATCTTACATAAATAAATAATACAAATAAAACATATATATAATAATCCAAACAAACATCGCTAAATTACGCACGCACGATAATTAACACTGACACTGGTCGCAAGTTACTTATGTGAAAATTCTTCGGCCTTATATATTAATCAAGCAAGGGTTTGGCCACTTGCGAGAATGGCATGCGGCACTAAGTGACTGTAGAAGGAACTAAATTTCTCTTCAAACATATTGAACTGAACGTGACTGTGATTGGCTGATACACAATGGCGCGAAATTACACGTAATTTGAATTAATATCAAGCTTAACTAGGTTGCGTAAGTGTGACACTGAATTTTTTCAATTTTTAAATTCAGCATGCATTTAAAAACGACTAATAATAGAAATTTAAAAAAGATTAATAACCCAAATCGAGTTGGATTTTTCCCATTAACTAAGCACCTCGAGAATAAAAGCGTGATATAAGTATACCACACACCTACACAACTCAACAAAAGCAATGCGTTTAGCGTTCATTTACAAATTTATTGTTATCTTTTTTATAAAAAAATTTTAAATGGTTAAAAAGGCTTATAATGCGTTTATAATAAAAATTCCTTTTTAAGTTATAGCAATGACAATAAATTCGTTATATTTATTGGAAAAAGGATTATAAAATCTTTTTAAAAAATTTTACAGAAAAAATTCTTATGATTTAAATAAATTTTTGGTACAAATTCTACACGTATATATTAATTACTTGCAGTCTTTCTTTAAAATTAAACATAACTGCCTCTTCGAGAAAACGAAAATTGTATTTATTTTAATATATTATGTATAAATGTAAAAAAGACAATTGTATTAAGAGAACAGAAATATTTATTTTCAAACATTACATCCATTTTCGAGTTACAAAGAAATGTCTATCATCTAAGTAATTACCATGTGTTACAATACAACATTTTAACTGAGCCATCGACAAGACATGCCAAGAATAATTATTGAGGTATGTAGTATAATACGTCTGATAACGTTCGTGCAGATAACAATCTAGCATTTTTTTTGTTACTATTACAACATCTTCATTGTTCAATATTAAAGTATGTGCAAAGTGAAATTCAGGGCCATTTTCAGACAAAATAACAATAATAGTGTCAGCTTTAATTTTATGCGAGTTTAATATAATCCATTTAATAATCACAGTATCTTGCAAAACATTTTTTGGTAAAAGATTTATAAAATTATTGCAGTTATCAATGTTCGTAATGTTAATAGTTTTACTTGGACCAGAAGTGAAAGGAGAATATTCCTTTTTTTCATACAAGAATCTGTAATTAAGGCATAGTTGGTGTCGAATAGAGATAGAACGATGAACGTTCACACGGTTTCGTGATGTATGTGAAATGGTTTTTGCCTCCTGATGTTTTCCTTCGAGTCGACTGCAAGCGATTCTCCAAAGTGGACCAACAGCTCCCATAATTCTTGAGTAGTGCGTCAAAAAATGATGCTTTGGTTTTAAACTATTTGGAAATAATTGATTTAGTTGATACAAGTAATCGTGTACGGAATTTTTAAGTCTCACGTGTGTTGTTATATTTATTACATTGCTAACAGCGATTTCTACAATTTCTCTAACAAGGAAACCGATCGAGGTGTCCGCCTCCGATTTTCCTGAATTTTTGATATATTGTAGAGGACCGAAAAATAAGAGACTCGCAATTTTTTTTATCGGCCCAATCTCTTATTAAAGGGGTGAAAACCGCCCTTAAAGTTTACTCCTGAAAACGTTTTTTTTTTAATATCTTAAGTTCTAATCGATATTTTGAAATGAAACAAAATGGAAAATATTTCTCCTTGAATTATGTAACCATCAAGTATAGTTTGGTCCTCGAGGGTGGCAACCCTTACTTATTATTTTAGAAAAACCTTATTTTTTAAACTATTTCTGCATATAATATTTGCAATAAAATTAATTAATTATTATAAAAATCATTTTTTGACTTAAAATAAAAAATAAAGTTTACGTGTTTCAGGGTTTTTGCAAATAAACACGTCATCAGGGGTAAACAACCCTTTAGGCACAAAATACTTTCAAACTATTAAAATTAATATTTTAAGTTATATATAATGCATAATTTATTTTTATTTGGGCTATTTTTTTTATTGGCCCAATTTCATATTAAAGGGGTAAAACGCACCCCTAAAAATCACCCGTAAAATAGGTTTTATCTGAATATCCCAAGTTCAGATTCAAATTTAAAATGAAACAAAATGAAAAATATTTCTCTTTGAAATGTCAAATTAGCTACCCTTATATTTTATTTCGGAAAAATTTTTTTTTTTTAATTTTTTTTGTATACAATATTTGCAATAAAATTAAATAATTATTATTAAAATTCAAAATCAAAGTTGACTTGTTTTAGGATTTTTTCTAATAACAACATTATTGGGGTTTAGGAGCCCCTTGGGCACGTATACTTACAATTAGTACCTTTGAAATAAATATTTTGAGGTGTATGGTGCGTATAATCAGAATAAATAATCATGGATATTTTATTTATTGCAGATTGATTTGTCTATAGGCTCAATTTTCTACTTAATGAATAAAAATCACTGACAAAGAATTTGACAATTTCGTTATTTTAATGTTCAAAATATAATAGCATAAGATAAATAGAGGAATAAATAATTACATGACTATATTTTTATTATTTCTGCATAAATATTTGTATGCAGAAAAGCTTTTAAAAGCTGAGCCAGGATTAAAATTATTTTCATGGTATATTTTGCAATTAGTTTTTTTTATATATCACTGCTTGATAATTATAGTTTACTTATAATTTTAGAATATTTATGTTTGCGTATTTAGGCATATCATATTATATTTCATTTGTACTTTTTCATAAATACTTATTTTTAAGTAAATATTTTCCTGATTTCTTTTTATATATATGAATAAGCGATTTTTTGTAAGCCCATCTTGTAAACATGCATAAGCAAAGATGACGCAAGTGAGCTTGGAGTCCACGGCTGCCTAAAAACGGATTAGTTAGTCAGTATATTTTTATCGGTTCTGTTGCGAGGTACAAATTTTCGAGAGTCCGCTATTTGTTTTTTTCCTACAATAGAATTTATTATTTCATAAAAATCAAAGAATAGAAAAAATGAAGGTAAATCCTATCAACGTCATAAAGGACCCCGCACACAATGTATGGGAAAAAATCATTCGGTCAAATTGGACGAAATTGAAAAAAGATAGATTTCTTCAGGACCTCAAGATCTATTTTTTTCCAAAGTTTCGTTCAATTTGACCGGATGATTTTTTCCCATACATTGTGTGCGGGGTCCTTTATTATTGGCAGCATTCTCAGGGCTTCAGATACCAGAAAGTCCTGTTAATCTTGTTGAAATGGATTTAGCTGAAAAATTCGAAAATATTTTATACGACAGTATGAATAATTTTAATGCGATTGAAACAATGGAAGAAGAAACATTAGATTTTCAAGAGCAATTTAAAAATTATGAAGTGCAAGCCATTGAAGATGACGCAATTTTCAATGAAAAAAAGATTATGATGTATGTTCATACGATGATGAAGAGTTGAGCTTCGATTATAAAAAAAGAGCAGTCGAATATTGGAGATCAGGTAAAACTAAAAAAAATCGCAGTATAGAAAGTGTTAAACATCGATTTAAATTAGTTAATTCAGAACGGCAACTGCGTCAATGGGCTAGTCAAATCAACAAAGGTGGAACTTACAAAGAAAAATGATATCAAATTTCTGAATTTGTTTTAAAAAATCTCAAAGAATCTCTCGAAGCTGGCCATATTATTCACGATATTGATATACGTAGGTGGGCCTTAGAAGCTAAAAATAATTTAGAATTTAATGATGTTAGATTCAAAGCAAGTGATTTCTGGCTGCGAAAATTTAAGAAAGCTCACAGAATTGTCAGTAGAAAAATCAACAAATTTATAACAAAAAAAGCTCTTGAGGACAAAGAAACTGTAAATCAAGAAGCCAGTAAATTTGTAGCCGACATCAAACTACTGATTTCAGAAGTTGGAACTGAAAATACCTACAATGCTGATCAAAGTGGATTTCAATTAGAATTACATACGGGTCGTACATTAGCAGAAGAAGGAACAAAGACTGTTGAATGTGTTGTGCAATCTGTTTCATCAACAACACATAGTTATACAATATTACCTACAATTGATGCTGCTGGAAAATTGCTCTCTCCATTATTTATAGTTTTAAAAGAGACTAAAGATGAATTTGGACCAATAATACAAAAAAATTTATTTCAGCCAGATAACGTATGTTTGATGGCATCTAAATCTGGCAAAATGACATCATGTGAGTGAAATTAAAATTTGTTCACATATATCTATATGTAAAAATTGATTGGGGTCTGTTTTCAAAATCTGCTTCTGTTAAGCAGTGTAGATAAGGTAAAGTAGCCTATGACACAACGTGAAAAGTGGTTTGTATTATGAAACAGTCATATAAAAATGAATTTTATACATAATTAAACATCATAGAAATAAATATAAAAAATATACTAATATCTATGCACTATATGCTTCCCAAATATATAAAAATATATATCATTCTTAGTGGTGTGAGATCTTAAAAAAATTCATAAAAACTTGCTATCTACAAGTACATATAAATTGATTGCGAGATGAACCAAAATTATTCATTTTTACTGTTAACTTTTTTCATGATTATTTGATATTTTAGCATTTTTTAAGCGCATATTATAGTTCATACCATAGTTTTTGGACCATAGATTCAGTTTATATACACATTTACTAGTTTTTCTTACTTTTTCTATAAAATAAATAGCTGTTTCACAATAGGTGCCAAAATTTACGAGGGGCCCTATTTATGAAACGGTAAAAATGGTCTTTTTTAAGAATTCCCTCGATCATTTCAGATTAATTTAACTAAAATAGTAGTTTATATGTTGTTCTGAACTTATATTTTCATCGTTAAACCTGCAAATTCTTCTAAAAGTATAAATTATTTGTTCAGAAATCTAACCTCTAAAACGTATGTACATAGGAATAGGCGGTGCACACCTACGCTACTTGTGCACATTTAGTAATATATAAGGTAAATAATATTTTATTTTACATAAAAATGAAGATAGAATATTTCTATGATGTTTATATAAGTTTTTAAACGGTGAATTCCACCAGAATCAATATAATTTCCAATTTATAAATGAAACAGTAGGAACTATTACACTGTATAAGCACTTAATTTAGAATTATTGATAAATTTTGAAAACTAATATAAAGTGAAACTTTTTCACATTTTTTGTATATTATAAACAATTTTAACATTAAGAATAAGTTGTGTAAGTACAAACAACGTGATAAAAGCTAGAAAAAGGATATTTTATTCTGTTTCATAATAGGGGTTGTAATTATGAAACATAGGTGCCAGCAGGAAAATCATGTTTCATAATAGGCACTAAAATCACTGTCACTATTTTGATAATAATTTATGAAATATAGAATTAATTTCAAATTTGAAAAAAGATATTTATTATACGAGAATTAGCGCTTCGAATGAGCTATGATAGTATTCACTTTTATGTGATTTAGTTATTCATTTTTTGAATTGAAAAAAAGTACCCGAAAATCATTTCATAATAGGATACTTTACCTTAAACCCAGGCTTGCCCCCTTAATGCAATGTTGATTACTTATTATATCTATAATTTAAGATGCTAATCTTTTCCTTTAATTTCTGCCAATATCTATGTCTTCAGTACTTCTCAATTACATTGATGGATGAATTTACATTGTTGCACAGATACATACAGCATACGTAGCCAGGCAATTATTAAGAGTGAATTTATGAACTACGCCTGTTTGGTCCCATTTTTTCGTAACATCTCTTCCTAATTTCATAATAGGACCAAGACTTTTCTTTACAAAAGGAATAGTAATTTCATAATTTTTTGGAATGGAAGATACCTAGTTTCTTATAGTTATCTTTCTTATCCCTTTCTTAACAAAGGACAACTGAAGCTTAGGTATGTTCATGTAGATTAACATTCTATTGCTAATATTCGATTTATGTTGGTATTTTAATCTAAGTTTACATATTTTAATATTTTGTTTCATAAAATCTAAGGGATAGCCATTCAAAAATAAAATCTGTTTTATTTTTTCTAAATTGTGAGAGTGAAATTCGTTATGTGCAAGTAATAACGTTTGGTCAACCAAATTATAAACCATTACAAACATTCAATTTTTTAGTTGAATTGGATGATTTGAGAAAATAGTACATTATGGACAATAGATTAAGGCCAGTAAGTCATTGGTACGTGAATTACTTGAATTTAAGCCTATTATTGAATTGTTAATGTTAAAAAGCCGTCGCCAATACATTGGTACGTAGCTTCCTCAAACCACTCCATTTGAAGGTTACGAGGCACGCCGAACTTTTTTCTGTGTGTATAACTAACCTCAACGCGCACTTGTTTATTGCTGATCACGTATCAAAATACGTGTTATCTGAGGATTAGCAGACTAGCAGTAGTCCACTCGAATACTCGAAGGGAGTAACCGCGCGTAAAAATTAATTTAATTTTTTATTTTTCTTTTGATTTTGTTTTCATTTTGGTCAGACCGGTATTCAAAACAATTTACTAGAAACTGAAAATTTTTAGTTGTTCTGAAAAATAATGAATTTTGCATTATATACTGTAACTTCTAAACTTTTGAATATTTCTGCCTGAAATGTCAAATAAAAAAAATGCACTTTTTTGATGATTTCTTACTGTAGTACCCCCTTATATGCACCATCCCTTTCTACTGAGAATTAATCTAGGTTCTACCTGAGGTGGGGTGGGCATCAAAAAAGCAAACGTTCACTTTGAATTTGCAGCAAAGTATCTAATTTTGCGATCCCGAACTCCGTTATTTCCATGTGACTTTTTCAACTCAGACTTGTGATTAGAATGTGCGAATCGTCGAGTGCTAAGAAAGATGTTAATACTATACTCAGATTTTTTTTGGACAATTCTATTGGTATTTTCATCAGATATCCATGTTTGAAAATTATGCCGGTATTTCACATCACCTTAATGAAAAATATGTACGTATGTCGAATCATAACCTATTTAATGCTTCGACAAAAGAACTCTATACATTAGTGCTTTCAGTGTATCTTGTACGGCTCTCACAGCTGTACCGATACAATTACTGTACCTAAAAAATTCAGCGAAAAGAAAATCAGCCAAAAAGTATCGTTGTCAGAGCCGTACTTTCAGTTCTCACAACGTAAAATTTTTTTCAGTGCTGTCAGTACATTGATTCAAGATTCTTAGTACCGCTTATTAATAGTATTAAGAGTAATTTTATTATAATAATTAAAATTTACAAGCATAATACAACATTATTTATCAATACACGTATGTAAAAGTATTTTCGCTAACAGAATTGGATTTTTTCTCGCGAGAAATGTGGAGATGTATTGTCCTTATTCCTTTGGTTGCCCGCAATTATTTGTCTTCGAATATTTTTTTAATATATATCAAAAATATTAAAAAAAATATTATTAGTAGAATCGAATTATATCTTTTAAATTGAAATAAATAGATGTATACAAATAGGCGGTAATTTGAAGTCAAGTCACGGAATGTATTTAATAATCGAATAATATCCAACAAAAACAGAAAACTAAATATTGAATTACGTTGAGATAATTAATAATGCGAAAGTATTTTTTTTCAATACCTTGGGTTAGGGCTAGGTAGATAACAATATTTCTTCAATTCGTTGTCTTTTTTCTAGGGAGTGCAAAGGGGACGAAACGGGTTGTTGCACATAGTTTTGAAATTACTTCAAATTTAAGCCACAAATAATATTTTCTTCTTAAAGTATTTTAAATTAAATTTATAAAAAAAATCAATTGAGATACTGTCTGAAGTGGAATTACTAACAATATAGTTTTACAAATATTTTAAATTTAATAGGATAAATGTATAAACTACTGCAGATTTTAAACACAAGCGTCTTTTAGCGAAAGAATTAAAAGGTCATCTTCATGATTTGTTTAATTTTTCCTCTAGAGCTGTTTTATTATTTTAGAAATGCAAGAATAACTTTGAAATAGGTACCATTAAGGCCATGTGAAACCGTGAATTTCAATACTTTTTAAATCAACCCTCAAGCATTTATTCGGAAAAAAAATTTTGTCAAGCGCTTTGTATACATAAACACTATATCCAGGAATTTTTTTGAGTGATTCTATTAGCATTTTCGTTAGATATGCTCGTTTGAAAAGTAGGTCAATTGCAGATTCCTACTTACCGACAGTACGGTTTTTATTTAATTAAATAAATTCTCATATTTTTTTTTTTTTTAAACACGTTTGTCAAGCGCTCCGTATATGTTAATACTATACTCAGATTTTTTTTGGATGATTCTATTGGTATTTTCATGAGATGTACTCGTTTGAAAATTATGTCGGTATTTAACATCACCTTAAGTACAAATATTTAATTATTTTTTTGTAAAAAGCTAAAAAATGTACTGTGTGCGTGTGAGCGCATGAGCACGCACGAATGTCACGCTCGATTATAGCTCTTTAGATTTAAATATGCTCGTAGTTTATGATTTCAAGTTTATATTGAAACATCAATCTTTTACTCTTTCTACCTACGTCAGAAGTAGGCGAAACTATAGTTACGCATGTATCAGCGTCATTATCATATGCTACACTAATTTGCGTTTCTAGTAACTACAATGGAATTATGTTTTCACTTGTCTCACTATTGTGTGGTAATTAAAAATTCAATGTATTCATATTGGGATTCGGTAAATGGTAATTATTTAAAAATTCTGAATAAATATTCATTTAGTATGTATATTAATCATAGAGTATTATTATAGATAAAGTAGGCAAAGCATGGGCCCTTTTGTAAGTGGAAGAGTCCTATCGATTGAAAGAGAGAAGAGATCGGTGGACCCTCTCTTATATCTCTGTCTAATGGCGCATGCGTAGTCTCAAACTGTAATTTCAACAACACAAGTTATTAAAAGATTACAAACATTTAAGAGAAAATGCTTATTTTATGCTTATTTTAATCTTTTTTAAGATTAAAAAGTTAAAAAATTCGATGAATTCATTAAATAATATTCTTATAAAATTATTATAAAATAATATATTAGTATTTGCGATGTAACAAATTGCTTCCTCCTAGAGGAAGCTTTGTGATGGCAAACAAAAATTTTTTTGAGAAAATGTTAAACATATTTCGAAATAAATCATTAGAAACAAGTTATATTTGCTTTGAAATCGTATTGATGAAATTCGATGTTTTGGACAGTAGGTGAATTGTTAGATTCGAAAATATGATTTTCGTAATTTAGAATTTTGAAATTTTGCACAATCTGCAGTAGCTTATATCGTAGTAAAAAGGTTCGACCGAGCGGCGATTGTCAGTTCGCTCGGCCATTGTCGGGTTGCTGGAAGACGTTAAACGTCAGAGTCGGCGAGCGCGCGGCGCGCCGGGCCGCTGACGCATACACCAACCCGCCGAGCCGTCTTCTCCCGCTTCCCCCGTACCCAGTTTTGAGATAAATATAAAAAACTTACATAATATACTTAATTAACTTCTAACTTTGTTACTAAAAATGACCATTCGTCTAATGAATGAAAATTTAATGTTATGTACATTAAATTTAATTAATTTTTACCTTAATTTCTATGCTCGTGATCCGTAATATTCATGAAAACGTACCTGAAATTCAATGTACCGTACCTTGAATCTCATGTTTATAACATAAAATGAGTATTCGATGCCTGAACTTATATTTTTTATAAAATATATAAAATATTTTATTTTCGTACATTATTTTTAATGCTCGGAAACTGCAATATTCAAGAAAATATTTGGCAAATTTAAGGTACCGTACCGTAAATCTTTGGTTCGTTACTGAAAATGACGATTCAGTTAATGAATGAAAATTTAAAGTTATGTACATTGAATTTAATTAATTTTGACCTTAATTTCTATGCTCGTGATCCATAATATTCATGAAAACGTAACTGAAATTCAATGTACCTTACCTTGAATCTCATGTTTATAGCATAAAATGAGTATTCGATGCCTGAACTTATATTTTTTATAAAATATATGAAAAATATTATTTTCGTACATTATTTTTCATGCTCGGAAACTGCAATATTCAAGAAAACATTTGGCAAATTCAATGTACCGTACTGTAAATCTTTCGTTCGTTACTGGAAATGACCATCCGGGTAATGAATGGAAATTTAATGTTATGTACATTGAATTTAATTAATTTTGACCTTAATTTCTATGCTTGGGATCCGTAATATTCATGAAAATGTACATTAAAATTTGTTTACGTGTAATTGATTTTAATGTACAATAATACTTTTTATTGAGTATTTAAATTTTATGTACACGTACATAAATTTCAAATATGCTGTACATTAATGTTACTAACAATTTATTAATTTTTTTGTAAAATTCATTAAAGTTACATTTAATTTGAATTAAAGTCTGTTTCATGCACAAAAAAATTAAATTTAATGTGTAAATGTACATTAAACATGCATTAAATTTCAGCATATTTCTAACAGTGTAGACTTGCTTGCTACCGACTGAGCTATTTAGTTATGTTTATATCAAAGGATTAAATGGAGATTATCTGGCTGTAATCTGAAACGAATGATGATATCGTTCAAGTATTAACCTCCATTTGATCCTTTGATATAAACACAACTAAATAGCTCAGTCGGTAGCGAGCAAGTCTAGTAATTCAAAGGTTCGAGGTTCGAATCCACTCAAAGATTTTTTCTTTTTTTTAATAATAATTTTACAGTCACAGTACATGCACAATATGATTGTTTTTTACGCTTATTTATTTATTTTTTGTTTTTTTTTGTTGTTAATAGTTCTCATGAAATTAAAAATATGGGACTAATATGGGAACTATATGGGATACTGGTGGGAATACTATGGCCCGATTCCAGCCCGAATTCGGCTCAGGCGCCGGGGCCGAGTATCTCCTATATATTGCTCTAATATGGCTTGCAATGGCCCATATATTGCCCATACTTGTCCAACACTGTGGGCAATATATGGCCCACAAATTTTTTTTTGCGCGGGATGAAAAAATTAAAAATAATAGTTTTCTTATTTATATTATATATCAAATTTTCTCATATCACATGATTTATCACGTATAAAATCACGTGATTTTACACATGCCAAATCGGTTCGAAAAAAGCAAGTTATTAGTCACATTATTTAATACGTGATTCGGCATGTGCAAAAGCACGTGCTTTTATACATGCCAAATCACGTGATAAAGCACGTGTTTTAGTATGTGTCTAATCACATAATTTATCACGTAAAAATTTTTACCAGGGTTGTTTTTTATAAGCAGCTTTTTCAACAATTCATTTTTTTCTTATAATTCCTTGATCAATTCTTTTTGCAAAGTATTTTCAGTTTTTAGTAATTCAACATCGGCATCATTATAAACAATTGATGAATTAATCAAATCCTGTGTCTTGTTTGCTACTTCTGCCAATATGTCCTTCCTGATTTCTTCTTTGCTTTTCATTTTTATTTCTGCTATTAATGTTTTGACCAATTCGCTTAGCTCGTTTTCGTCGTTTGAGGTTATGTTTTGCAGCCTTTTGTGATCTGGGCAGATTTTCAACCTTTCACCTACATGCTTAGTATTTTTTAAGCGATTAAAACAGCTTTGATGATAAGTGGATTCGCAAATAATACAGACTACCGTTGTACATTTTGTTTTAGTACAACACTTTAAATTTGTATCACTAGGCTTGTTGGGAGGTTCTTTCTCCTCGGCAGCCATCTTACTTGAGCATTCTAAGTTACATTAATTATATATGCATCAACTCAAGATGAATATTCAATTAATTCAGCATGATGTTTTAATTTGACTTTAAACTTACCTTGATTTGAGAATACATTTTTTTTTATTTTGTCGTTCTTTCTAGGAGTTGTGGGGAAACTCTGCACTGTTCTTCAGTTATATAAATGCTGTTAGCTTGGCGACTTCTTGCTCTCTCTCTCACACTCTCTCTCTCTCTCTCTCTCTCTCTCTCTCTCTCTAAAATTGACAGAATTCAGTAGTAAATTAAAATGTCACAATTAGATCACATTTATGATAGAATAAATGACGATGTAGAAGTAATCAATCGAATCCAAACGGAAGAAAGTGAAGTGCAAAAATATTACGCTGGTAAAACACTGTTCATAACAGGAGTGACAGGATTTATGGGAAAATGTTTATTGGAAAAATTATTGAGAAGCTGTCCAGATCTAAAGCATATCTACATTTTACTGAGGGAACGAAAAAATCTTACAGTCTCAGAACGACTATGCAAGTGTTTGGAAAGTGACGTATGTTTTTCTTTAATTAATAATTATAGACTTTTGATTCATCACTTCATTCTCCAATATTATTGTACAGACGATTGTGATTTTAATTTACAAGATGGGTTATTAATTTAAGTAGTTTCAATCAATAATAATTTCAAGAAGTTATATCTACTGTAAAAGAATATCGAGAAAGATTTTTTCCTCACAATGATTCTTAGTTTATAAACTTTTGTTTTTAATTTTATAAGATGTATAGCAAGTGATAATTTCAACAATTCCAAGTATTAAGAATCTCTCTCTCTCTTTCTCTCTCCTCCTCACCCCCCTTTCTCCTCCCCCTCTCCCTCGCCCTCTCTCTCAACATCCGTCACACTGAGTACCAAAAACTTTAAGGTGGTTCTCCTCGGACTCCCTAGTCAAAGCAGTGCTAAATGTAGAAATTACCTAAAATTTTAAAAAACCATAGTGTAATGTGATTTATTTATTTAAAATGATAGAGATATTCAATGTATTATAAATAAAGTGTATTTACATGACTAAAATAACTTTTTTCACAAAATGGCGATATTCTAGAAACTAGATATTGTCACTACAAATAATTGTTGATAAATCACTGGAATCTTTTTTATTTCTCAACCTATTTTAGTTTTCAAGGACTCATTTTGCTCCTTGAGAAATTTCATGGCCACTTACCGAAGGAAAAATAAAAAATTATTCAAAATTCAGAAAGTTATAGCCAATTAAAAGAATATTTTGTTTTAACGACGTGCATGAATTTATGAACAATTATCTATAACTTTCTGAGTTTTCAATAATTTTTAATTATTCCTTCGGCAAGTTCCCATGAAATTTCTTAAGGAGCAAATTGAGACCTTGAAAACTAAAATCGGTTGAGAAACAAAAAAGATTCCAGTGATTTATCAACAATTGTTTGTAATGACGATATCTAGTTTCTAGAAAATCGCCATTTTGTGAAAAAAGTTATCTTAGTCATGTTAAATACACTTTATTTACATGGACTATATCTATCATTTTAAATAAATAAATCACATTACACTATGGTTTTTTTAAATTTTAGGTAATTTCTACATTTAGCACTACTTTGACTAGGGAGTCCGAGGAGAACCACCTTAAAGTTTTTGGTACTCAGTGTGACGGATGTTGAGAGAGAGGGCAAGGGAGAGGGGGAGGAGAGAGGGAGAGGGAGAGAGAGGGAGGGAGAGAGAGAGATATTCTTAATACTTGGAATTGTTGAAATTATCACTTGCTATACATCTTATAAAATTAAAAACAAAAGTTTATAAACTAAGAATCATTGTGAGGAAAAAATCTTTCTTGATCAAAGGGCGCAGCAGCGCCCTGCTTGGCGAGTAAAAGAACGAAGTGACTAACGAGCAAGCGGGGCGTTGACGTACCCTTTATTCTTTGGAATAGTCCGTTCCAACCTTACTTTTTTCTATTCTTGATAACAACATCTTTTTACTCTTTATTAACCGATAATTCGAATAATTAACCGATTGGACTGAAATTTTCCGAGAATACTTAAAATTTATATACAAAGCGCGCTGAAGTTTTGAAATTCAAAAAAATTATTGTCTTTCAATTTCGTAATTTATAGGTTATGTTACCCGCGCAAGTTTTTCAAGGTTTTCTCGGCGATTAATTGATTGTTTGAGTTGCGATTTTGAGAAATAACTAAACATTAATATCCAAAGCGCGCTCAAGTCTCCAAAATCCAAAAAGATAAGAATTTTTTAATTTGTATAATAAAAACGCGTTTTACTGAATACAGCGCCACCCTCCATTTAAAATACATTGACTCCAGCGTCCCCTTAAATGCATTCCATTAGATAGAATATTTTATGTACTATCCATATCTGCAATTTCATGTTTCAAGTTTCTTTCGTTTTCGTATACTTTTAATAGTAAATTTGCCCTCTCAATTTTCATCTCATTTTTCATTTTCTTCGTCGTCTTCGCGTCGTCGTCGTATTTTAATCCTATACCATATATACGTACGTAGGGGAGGGCGGGGCACATGTGACACCCTAACTTTGATTAAAAATAACAACTAAACCGTGTATTATTTCAAAATGTACAAAAACGGAATAATTAGATCAGAAAAAAATAAAATAAAATAAACTATTAACTTTTTCTTCATTTTCCTTTAATTATTGATAAAATACAGAAAAGAAATTCTGACAAAAATGCTCTACGTGCCCCACCGGCGGGTGGATTGTGGCACCCGACGGGGCACGCATGGCACGATCAAATTTAATATTTTACTATAGGTACTTTTCAATTCTTTTTTCCAATAATTAATTCTTTAATAATTATGCCATAATAAAATTTTCAAAAATCAAATAATTAATCAGTCTATTGAAAATTTAAAATTTTATTTTTATTAAAGAACATAACAATTTTTATTTTAAAATAGATTATTACATTTTAATAAATGAATTATATATTATAAATTCCTTCTTATAAAATATGATCACAATATAGTACTTTTGTTTGATTAACAAATTATCATTATTATTACAATAAGTTTAAATTTAAAGATTTCGCATCATTTTCATGTATGTAGCATATTTGAACTACCTGACCATTGAAAAAGGCAGTTTGAGTATCTACAATTGATTCTTCAGGTATTACTTCTCTAAAGTAATTTTCAATATTTACGGAAACTGAATTATTATTAACAATGGATAAATCAAGCTGATTTATTAATAAGTACATTTTCAATAGCCAAGTGCATTTGTTCATTGCTCCAATTACGTTTACCTGTTTTTTTTTTATACTTTCTTACCATTGTTTTTTCTACTCTAAATATAACTTAATACGCAGTCGAAATAATCGTTATTTACTTATTAATGTAATAATCCCTCTATAAAAAATGCATCCTTGGCATGGTCGACGCCATGTTGCGACGCCATGTTGATTTTTTCTCGAATATCTCGAATATCTCGAATATCTCAAATATCTTAAATATCTCGAATATCTCGAAATCTCGAATTTTTTGGCGCATGCGCAAATCGCCTTGTTAAGCCACAAGTAGCGCCCCTGGTGGTCTTTTTTATAAGCCTCCTATTGGTGGTAAACAAATAGACGTCAATGGGATAAAAGTGAAAAAAAGTGATTTACGAATAAACAATTAGCAGGATGAAGTCGAAAAGATGGTGCTCAGTTCCTCAATGTGCATTTAATAAAAACGGCTCAATGCATACCTTTCCAAAGGATTCCCATTTAAGGAAACAATGGATTATTGCGTGCAAGATTGGTAAAGAAGTAACCTCAAATATGTTTGCATGCGGCGATCATTTTCTCCCTCAAGACTTTTTTCCAAGTAAGTAAAAATGTCATTATTTATTTGTTTTTTTAGTCGTTCTTTATCGTCATTCTTATTTTTTGAGTCAAAACATAAATGTTTATTGTAGTTAAAAATGTTGGTTGTAATGACGAATACTACAATACCTTGGATTTTTTTTCAATTTCCTATGTTTTAGACGGTCAGTTCTTTGTTTAATTTTTTTCTCTTCTTCCGAGCTTAAAACTTTATCGAATTTTCGTTTGCGCAAGTTCTGAGTTGGAATTGATTCAGCTTTTAAAACTCGACGCCTACAATTTAACCCTAAAATCATGAATATCAATAACTATAAATCTCAACGAATTTCTAAACCAAAGAACGACTAAAAAACAAATAAATAATGACATTTTTACTTACTTGGAAACAAGTCTTGAGGGAGAAAATGATCGCCGCATACAAACATATTTGAAGTTACTTCTTTACCAATCTTGCACGCAATAATCCATTATTTCCTTAAATGGGAATCCTTTGGAAAGGTATGCATTGAGGCGTTTTTATTAAATGCACGTTGAGGAACTGAGCACCATCTTTTCGACTTCATCCTGCTAATTGTTTATTCGTAAATCACTTTTTTTCACTTTTATCCCATTGACGTCTATTTGTTTACCGCCAATAGGGGGCTTATAAAAAAGACCACCAGGGGCGCTACTTGTGGCTTAACAAGGCGAAATGCCCTATGGGAGTCTCTACAACCGTGCGCGCCTGTGTGCGCTTGCCATGTATAAGGTATACCTATATATAGGAGAGCGCTATATATAAGTGTACCTTATACACGGGAGCGCACATGCACGAGCAAGGTTGTAGAGACACCCTTAGAATTATGATGGAATGGTATAGAGATAGTACATGTGTTGTGAGCGGGAAAATATGATATATATTAATTGAAAGAAATTGATAATAAATTGATAAATCGATGAAAAATTTTTATTTAAAAAAAATATTTATTCATTACTTGATCAGAAAAGTAATATTGGCAAATATTGAATTAATTTTCTACGTTATATTTGTATGTGCATGTATATTTTTTATATAGGGAATGTTATTTTTTTTAATGGTTTTAGAGGGACTTTTATAGATAAATAAAGTTATGTTTATAGATAAATAAAGTTATGTTTATAGATAAATAAAGTTATGTTTTGAGTAGAAATATAAATTTATATCTATTTTGATTCCCCTTAGAGGAAGCTTTGCAACAAAAATTGACAAATTTTGTCGGTGACAAAAATTTTCGAGAAAAAAATGTTCAAAAATTTAGTTTAAGGCGATAATGTTGAAATTTGTCAATTTTGAGAAAATTTTGTGTGTGTGTGTGTGTGCGCGCGCGTGCGTGCCTGCGTGCGTGCATGCGTGTGTGTGTGTGTGTGTGTGTGTGTGTGTGTGTGTGTGTGTGTGTATGTGTGTAAACACTCGATATCTCTAAAACCATTTCACCTATTTTCGTCGGACAAAGCTTATTCTCTTGATCCCAAAAAATACTAGGTTTTAATTTTTTATCGATTTTCTTTTTTTTTATAACCAAAAAATCTTTAAACTACCTACGGGCGTATTTCGAAATGCGGAAACTCGGGTACAGAGTTTCGGAACTGTTAAATTATAAATCGTTCCGAAATGTGTAACCAACCACGTTCATGAAAAGGCCGGCTACACGCAAAAAATATAAGGAAAATACAAGGAACAGATACAGTAATAACATGGGTAGTATATCTATACATACCAGGAACAGAA
This sequence comes from Torymus aiolomorphi, assembly GCA_036365515.1. Lineage (NCBI taxonomy): Eukaryota > Metazoa > Arthropoda > Insecta > Hymenoptera > Torymidae > Torymus > Torymus aiolomorphi. Next base: position 61,884,916 of record CM070873.1, on the reverse strand, counting down.
GCGCTGTTCCTCATATATATAGATATAGTAGCTCATGTTATTACTGTATCTGTTCCTTGTATTTTCCTTATATTTTTTTGCGTGTAACGGGTCAAATACCTCTTATGTCTGAACCTCTGTCGACGATCGTAGGGTCGGTCATACCCATGGTCATTCCCAGCAAGTTAAGGTTCATTTACAACGTCCAGTTTGTCGTATTAATTACGGAACGTTCCGTAACCTCACAGCACCGGACATATAATTTTGAAGCGATCCGAAAAGTCGTACCGGAGTTTCCGCATTTCGGAATACGCCCTACGTTTTCTGTTTTTAATTTTCAAATTATCTTTAGTATGTCATGGAAAATGTTCTTATAATTCATAAATTAATTTTTCAAAAAATATTTGATTATCGACTCAAAATTTTATTTACTTATTACGCTTATTTAAAATAATATTTGGTATAAATTTCAAGAGATTATCTTCATTTGTTTTTAAGAAAAAAATTATTTAAAAAAAAAAACGTGTTTTCACTGACACACGATGACAAGAACAAAAATCACTTAATCGTCCTGAAATTTTGTATAGAAGATATCGATTTTTTATATCTTCAAACTGAGTTTGTTGCGCAAAAAAATCAAACTGCCACGACCAAAGATATTTGAGGTTGAAAATTTTTTAAAAATATTTTCTAATAGCGTTTTTCAAACAATATTTGATAGATAGAGAAAATGTTGTATAATACAATTAATTATTGTCATATAAAAAATTAAAAAGAGGAATAAATACATTAGTTTGAGGAAGCTAAGTGCCAGTGTATATTGGGAGCGGTTTTTTGTTAGTGATGATGGTGGGATTAGTGTAAGGATCTTTTTATTTAGTTAAAATTAAAAACATGGTTTTCTCAATATAAAAATATTCATCTTGAATTTTATACTTTCACTTTATACCTTTTTACATGTTTAACATTATTAAACACAGAAAACAGATATTTTCATAATTATGTTATTGTTTATCTATCTTAGTGGCAATTTTACTTATTGAACAAAATCACAACATGAAAAAAGCTTATTTACATGAAATTAAACTTGATTAATCTTTAACATTGTAGTGACATTCTGATACTATAGAATTGAATGAACCTTTAAATTTGTTAAAGCAGGAAACTATGGAATGGAATGAATCACTAGAACTAAATTCAAAAGATAAAGACAAATCATATATTAAAATAACAAATACTTCTTCATACATACATTTTTTCGTCAATAAAACTATAACACAGCTTGATGAAAAACGTTATAATGTTTAAATGAATTCAAAATAAGTGTATTAAAGTTGTATTGGCCGTAAGGTCTCATTCAAAAATTTAAGACAAATATTTTGGTGGTATAATCCGTCGAAAACACTAATATTTTACAGTATTAAGAGTAAACGAATATGTAAAATGATTTTAGTACTATGAAGAAAACTTTACATTGGTTTTAGAACATTGTAATGCTCATTTCTTTCACTTATTGGTATGACTGTACGCCTTATTACACAGTTTTTATGCTATAACTTTAATACTAGCTCGCAAAAGCAATTCATTTCAATTGCAATCGATTACAAAGGTTTTCTTTTACGTATACACAAATTTACAAGAACTAAACACTATTTTTCAACTTAATTTTTTCAATAACTACGAGACGAGTCTAGCCATATTCAGAGAATCTCCATAAGAACCCATGTTAATTTTAAACTACAATATCTCGAGAACTAGCTCGCAAATCATATTCAAATTTGGCAGAGACGTTTATAATGATATTTTTGACCTACTGACGAGACTTTATTGATCTGACATTACTTTACATATAGCCCATACAACCTTAAATAATGAATTGAATAATAAAATTTCTCTTGTAAATAAAAAAGAAACCGTTCATTAATTATACAGCTTCTTTTGTAACTTAAAAAAAAAAACAAACAGCGCGCAAAGCGCGCGTGTCGAACTCTAGTTGAAACTAAAAACTAGTTAAAACTAAATTATTGCACTGCGTAGTTGTTAACCCATCTTGCTCCGGTTTTGGTTTGTAGGTTACATCACTTCGCTCGGCGGCCACCGCGGCGCACTGATACGTCCGAGTGTGCCACGCGTGCCCCACCAGGGTGTCACGTCATGCCCCATTTTAATACCACTTTCATTTTTTAATTATATTATTAATAAAGATTTTCTGAAAATAACAAAAACAGGGCTTGAAAGATAAAAGTTGAAACTATCAAATATGTTTGGTCTCATTTAGAAAAAAGTCATTTTCTCGTTGCTCCAAGCGACTTAAAAATGAAGTCAACCTTGTTTCTAAGCACCGATTTTCAATCTTATTAAATTAAATGTTAAACATTATCTATAATCTCAAAAGTATAGAGGAAAATTCTAAAAGCATATCTAAATAGGTTTACGTAAAAATGACATTTTTTGCATTCATTAATATTAAAAATATGAGGGTGCCAATCTTAACTACCTGACACGTTATGCCCCGCCCTCCCCTATAGGCACTATTAGACAGTGGTTCTACTTGTATCCGAGAGTGGCGCTATATAAATTTTTCTACAGGACTACACACACACACACACACACACACACACACACACACACACACACACACACACACACACACACACACACACACACACACACACACACACACACACCCCCACACACACACACACACACACACACACACACACACAGAAGAAGATCGGTGAGTACCTGAGTTTTTGCGAGGCTAACCAAAAGACGCGGCCATGTTGAGTCTTTGACCGCATGGCAAAAGTTTTTTCAGACGTGAAATTTTCAGATGAGCTAGTTAATTTAGAAGCGATTAATTTAGAATACGCGACAAATAGCTCTACTTAGTTAGATTAAATAATATAGAAAACTAAAAGAGATATTGAAGATTAATTTGAGAAATTTAAGATTAAGTATCCAGAAGAAAAACTATTAAGACGCAAAAACAGACGAGAATTTGACGGGGCGTGCGAGGAGAAATATCAAAGAATTGTGGTGCGGGCGCAAGACGCGACTAAGCAGTGTTTCTTTTTCATAAGTAATACACAGAATAAGACGAGGCGTGAAGAGAAAATTAGACGCAATTTTGTCACATTAACGTGTTCTATCCATTAGGCACATACATACAGAAACACGCACACACACAGACGAAACGTGGAGAAAGCGTCAGGCACAATTTCTTTCATATAAGTGTTTTCTCTCAGAATAGATTCAGAACAGAATTCTTCGTGAGGGAAATTCAGAGATTCGGAGGGAGTGAGTCAAATTGCTGGTGTGCGCGTGGCGTACACGGATAGACGTGCACACGCGGACGACGCGTCAGGAAAGATTCAGACGCCATTTTATTTCACAAAAGTATTTTCTCTCCGTTGAGCGCGCGCTGCACCCACACATACACAATTCTCAGAAGTAAATTCAGACGCGATATACACACTGTAATGACGACATGAGACGTAGATGATACTGCCGTGCAGAGAATTCTTGCCTTCATGTAAAGTCGTTACAACCGTGTGAATCATTGGGACTGTGTAAGTGCACGGCCAACCCACTGACACTATTGGCGTCATTGCTGTAAGTGACGTCACGATCGGAGGGCGCACGAGCGTGGGACTGGTGCACATGGGAGTAACGACTGACTTTGAACTTACTAGACTTGCTGTGCGATCTAGCAAAGGGAGAAGCAACAATATCAATAAACAAATATTGAAAATAATATAATTCAGAATAAATGTTTGGCGTTAGAGTATTCAGAAGTCAGAAGAAATAAGAAGAGAAGAGAGATTTAGAATGTCTAACAGAGACGATCAGACGCCAGAGAAACAAAAATAATTTGTTTTTAAACTTTATATATTAATATATAAATAATTTTCTCTCTATCTCAATTTAAATAAAGTCATTTACACAGTGTAATAAAAACTATATTAATATAAAATTATATTACGATTGTTATAAAGATAATATAACAAAATTGATTCAGAACAGAATGTAAATAATTAATTTAAGAGAATCAGAATACAGATCTGTAAAAGTTTATTAAATTCAGATTATTCAGAAAGACCAAATATTTATCAGAATAATTATTTACGTATAATCAGACTAGACCTCAACATCAGAATCTCCGTACACGCCGCCTGGTCTATCACACTTTTGCTCGATAAAACCATCAGAGAAAGTGACGCAGATGATAAAAACAGAGAATAATAAAATCAGAATACTAAAAGTAACACAACCATTCCTCAAATCCACCCCTGTAAACCCAGATGATAATATAAATTCAGAATCAGTAATAAACAATACACAATCACACCAAAACAGAATAATGGGCGATTTTAATGAGTCTTTTAAAAAATTTACTCAGAAGTTAGAATCAAATAAAAATAGTTCAAAATTCAATATTAAAAGAGACTATAAATTGTCACAAAAAGTAGTTTTAAATGTGTGGTTAGATTACCTTCATTCAGAGTTAAGATCTAATGATTTATTAGACATAATAGATGATAAAGTGCAAGCCCCATTAAACTTAACCGAAAAAGAAGTAGAAAAGAGAAATTCATTAGTCAGAGATATTATCATAAATCAGTTGGACGAATACTATCATAAGAAAATTTTGTTCTTAAAAGATCCCAAAGAAATTTTAATTAAAATCAGAGAATTCAGAAGAATAGAAGCAAACGCGACAGCTTCCTCAGTCAGGGCTCAATTGTATCGCTTAAAATTAAATAAGACAGAAAAGATAAATGCATTTTGTGACAGATTCGATACGATTATAAGAGAGTATGAGAGTTACGATACAAGTGTGCCACTATCTGAGGAGAAGAAACGATCAGCTTTTTACCAGGCTGTTTCATGCGATAACTCTGAACTTCGTTCAGCCTACCTAATCAGAAGACAAACTGACAATAAAGAAATGAATTTAGAAGAAATAAAATCATTTCTTTTACAGTTAGAAGCAGAGAAAAAGAGCTCAGAGGAAACCAGAGGACCCAGAGCGAATTTGATTCAGAATGAACCAGAGTGGCAGTCGGGGCCACACGCTAAGTGTTTCAGATGCAATAAGCGGGGGCACATGGCACCAAACTGCCCACTCATAAAGCAAAACCTGTGGTTCTGCTATTTCTGCAATTCAGAGGTTGAACACAGAGGCACAGACTGTCCTAAAAAGGGGACAGTACAGGCATTCAGAAGGTTTGATAATAATTATATTAAAAAATACACAACACTAAACAACACAAATGATTGCACACAGTTCAGAGGAAACAAACATATCAGAGAGAGAGGTAATAACAGAGGCAGAGGTATTGTTATAAGAGGTGGTGGAAGTGGAAATTTTAGAGGTAAGATTTTTAAAAGAGGTGGAAATTGAGGCGCGAGAGGCGCATCACAAAACACCTTAAAGCAAGGAGCAACAGCGTATATTGCAGGTACGACTAAAAATAATAACAAACTCGAATTACCGACACAAATAACATTTATAGCAGACTCAGGTGCTACCGATCACATCGTAAATAAGGGTATAATATTGAGCGATTTTAAAGAATGCACGGGAGAGGTAATCAGAAGCGCGAATAAAAATGATTCGGCAACTATAGAAATAGACGGAAAAGGAAATTTAATTGTAAGATCAAATATTAATACAGATGAAATAATTATTTTGAAAAATGTAATATCAGCAGAAAACATATCAGAGAATTTAATCTCACTCAGACGCTTTGCAGACGTAGGTTTAGGAATTTACTTAGATGATGAAATTTTGAAAGTCTTCGATAAAAATACTGGTGCTGAATATATTACAGGAAAATATGAGAAACCAAATTGGATTATAAATTTAGATGTAGAAAAAAAAACAAATATTAATAATCAAAATTCAGATTACGAAAAATATTCATGCATGGCTAGGTTAGTTACATTGGACGAGTTTTTGCAACAATCTCAGACGGATGTCATGAATTTAGAATTAAACAAATTATCAGAAGAGAATACAGAGAAAATTGATACGAACACGTCTGAGATTGGGAGGGAGAATCGAGAAAAACTCGTTCAAACAGAACCAAATATCAGAAGCCCTCAAACTAGCGACTTCGATTTAGATGAAAGGATTTTAAACAGAAAAATACATAACCTAGATAGCATGAGCATAAACGAGTCAATGGAAATTTTGGACTATAATGAAAAATCAGAGGATAACAAAAAGAGCGAATTGAATGAAGGCATGCTATGGCATATCAGATTAGATCATGCTTCTTTAGGTTATCTCAAACAGATGCAAAAATCAGATGAAAAACTAAAAGGAGTTAAATTCGACAAAGACATAATGGATTGCGAAGTGTGTATCATGGCAAAGATGGAAAAATTACCGTTTTCAGAGAATAGAACCAGAGGATCCAGACCATTAGAAATGATACACACGGACACAATGGGACCCATAAAGCCAGCTTCATTTCCTGGTGGTAACAGGTTTATAATTGTATTTGTAGATGATTACACGAGATTTGCTAAAGCATACTCTGTGAAACATAAAAATGAGGCTGGTGATTGTCTTGAAAAATTCCTAATATCAATGAGAAATCTATTAGGAAAAGATGAAAAAGTCTGTTATATCAGAGCTGATAACGGAACAGAATTCATCGGAGGAAAGTTCTCAGAAGTAATGCAACTAGAAAAGATAGAGTATAATGTAGCACCTCCACACACACCAGAACTAAATGGAACTGCAGAAAGATTTAATAAGACGTTGCAAAATAAGATCAGAGCTTTAATGATTGATTCCGGCTTACCAGAAACAATGTGGATATTGGGAGTAGAAGCCTCAGTTCACATACATAATAGAACACCACATAAGTCGTTAAACTCAGAAACTCCAATAAATATGCTAACTCCAAAAATCAATAACCACTTAGAGAAAATCAGAAGATTTGGATGTGTAGCATATGCTAAAATTCCTATAACGAAAAGGAAGTTCTCAGAAAGAGCAATTAAGCTATAATGGTTGGGTACTCGCCAACAGGCTACGTCCTTTGGCATCCTTCAACTGGAAAATTCAAATTTACAAAGATATTTACAGAGATAAGTCAGAGAACAAATCAGAAGAGACAGAAGTATCAAAGGATCCGGAAATAGGAAAAGTACCATCAAACTCAGAGGAAAAAGAAAAATCAGAGGAAAAACAATTAGAAAATAAACAAAAACACAAACAAAGAAAAGGAAAGCTGAAAACAAAGAGACAAATAACTCAGAAACTGAGAAACGCAAACAACCCAGAAGAAATGCGAAAACAACAGAAAACAGAGAAAAATACATGTCTATCAGAAGAATCCAAGTGACAAGGCAATTAGAAGATACAAGCCTAAAATTAATAGACCAAGAACCAACACATAATTCAGAAAGAAGGTGTGATAAAGAAAATTCAGAAGATGAAATCAGACACGCATTTATAGCCACAATTAATAAAGACCCAATAACATACTCAGAAGCCATGGCATCAGACGATAAAGTAAAGTGGTCAGAAGCCATAAACGAGGAAATTAAATCAATGGAGGAAAACAGAGTATGGTAATTTGTTGATAGACCCTCTACAACAAAAGATGGCAAAAAGGTACACATAATAGATTCGAAATGGGTCTTTAAAAAGAAAACTGGAGAGCAAGGTGAAAATGTATACAAAGGCAGATTAGTAATCAGAGGCTTCAAAGACAGAAATGTATACGAATTGAAAGAGACATATGCACCAGTATCCAGATTAGCGATAATCAGAGCGGCGTTAGCCATAATAAATAAATACGACCTAGAGGTATTTCAGATGGATGTCAAAACCGCTTTTCTGAATGGAACACTGGAAGAAGAGATACATGGAGATTCCAGATCGTATAAACTGTGATGCAGAAATCAGAAGAACAAAAGTATGCAAACTACAGAAAGCTCTATATGGTCTCAGAATCAGTCCAAAAAGATGGAATGTAAGGTTTTCAGAAGAAGCACTAAAACTAGGACTGGAAAAAGACATAAATGAACCATGCCTGTTTACCTGGAGAAAAGATGGAAAAGAGGTTATGTTAATTCTATACGTAGATGACATACTACTAGCAGGTAATGACAAACAAAAATTAGAAGAAATCAGAGAGAAACTAAGTCTTGTATTTAAAATGAAAGACTTAGGAGAGCCAGAGAACTTCTTAGGAATGAGAATTGTCAGAGACAGACAAAATAAAACCTTGGCATTAAAACAGACAGAAGACACAGAGAAAATCTTAGAAAGATTTAATATGACAGAATGCAAAACTCAGAGAACACCCATGGTGACAAGACAAGTTAAAAACAGAGAACTCAGAAGTGAAGAAAACTCGAACGAATCAGAAGAACCAAAAATAAAAACCAAAGCACCATACAGAGAAGCCATTGGAAGTTTGTTATATCTGGCAGGAGCTACGAGACCAGATATCGCATTTGCAATCAACTATTTATCCAGACGACAAGTAAATCCAACAGAAGAGGACTGGAAAGAAGTAAAAAGAATTTTCAGAGATCTCAAAGGATCTTCTGACCTTGGGTTGACATACAGAGCAAAAGACGAAAATCTAACAGCTATGACAGACGCAAGCTTTAGAGATTGTTCAGACTCATCTTCCACAGGTGGTTTTATAATAAAATTATTTGGTGATCCAATAATGTGGAGAAGTCATAAACAGACGTATGTGACACTGTCAACTTGCCAAGCAGAGTATCTTGCCATGAGCGAAGCATGTCAAGAACTTGTATCACTCGATAAAGCAATCAGAGACATAACAGGCAAAACCATGTATGCAGTAACAATTTGGTGCGATAATAAGTCAGCTGGTGATTGCACTCAGATGGATGGCAGCCATAAACTTAAATTTCGATGACAATCTAGAATCAATCAGAAGGAATTTAGAAAACAGAGAAATGACAGGAAGTAAAAGTCACTCACGGTGACTGTATATAAAATCATGTGTCTTAGAAGGAAAAGTAACAGTCAGATGGGTCTCGACTAAAGAAAATGAAGCAGATATAATGACTAAACCACTTCCCTTTGATACGCATAAATATTTAAGAGATAAAATCATGAATTCAGAATAGTATAAAAATCAGAGAAATATCACTATAAATGAATATAAAATCAGATGGTTATATGTATAAATGTGTATTACTTTAATTCAGAGATTTACCCAGAGTAACTAATTTATTTATTTAGAATGAATTTAATAACTACAAATATACACATATACAAGACCCAGAGGATAAACCGATAAGATCATCAGAAGACACATACGAGAACCAGAAGTTGCGTACCCTCAAAGGGAGGGAGTGTAAGAAGCACGTGGGCTTTGACTGCTTTGAGTCCACGCAATGCTCTACAGCGGAACATCACGGTATGCGCCGTTGTCCACAGCGCCGAGATGGCGCCAGCCTACACAGCAGAGGAGCGCAGTGGATGTACTGCGGTCTCCCCTCTACACGACAACGCCTGCTCCGTGTTCGCGTCTACGACGGCGCGACTCTCTCTCCTGTGCCGAACGCCGACCGATACGGACGCATCACCTTCGCTACACCCTGTGCTACCACCAACCTACTCAGAGCCTCAATAAAGGATTTATTGTTTTATATATAGTGTTTTGGCCTCCTCATTTATATACCCTTCAACAATATTTTCTCACTTTTCAAATCATAACTATAAACCATTTATACAAAGAATATAAACTTTGTCTCAAAAAAAGCCTTATCACCCGACTCGTCATATTGCAAACATAAAACATTGAAAATCCTTTATATTCAATGAAATAGGTTTTGGAGCTTCTCACTTTGCTTACATTATGAGAGATAATGTCAAATGTGACAAATTACTTGCAATTAATTCTAACTATATATTTTCTTCATTCTTGAAGGGGATATCTGATGTAAAATCCAAAGCTGTTAATATAACAGCTATAGATGTTAATTCTTAAAATCATATAATGTATCCGTAAGGTATTTTCAATATATGGGTTTTGGTATATAACTAATTGGGTGAGGGATGTAAAATCCAAACTGTTAATAAGTATAACAGTTAGAGGAATACCTCTACTTGTTTGCATTACTGATTGAGGTAAATATATAATAATACACTATTTAAAAATGGAAAAGGGATTTCTTGATACAATGAAAGTGTTATTCCATCTTTTTTACAAATACAGCAGCCTCACACGATGCAATTTTCATCAAGTACCCACACGAAAATTAAATCTATGAAATATGGTATCATCATCCTTTACCGTTATAAAACTTTGTAATTATTATTGAAGCTCTTAGAAACTTGTGGAATCTCCCTAAAATAACACTTTTTAAAAAATTAAAATTTTGGCGAGTATAAGTATATTTGTAATCTCTCTCTCTCCCCCCCTCTCTCTCTCATACTATCTCTCTCCCTCCCTTTCTTTCTCTCCTCCTCTCTCTTTCTCTCCCTCTTTCTCTCCATCTCTCTCTTTCTCCCCCTCTCTCCCCCAAAAGAATATCATAGTTTAAAACAAACACATGAAAATATCATAGTTTAAAACAAACACATTTTTGTAACATAGAAATATGGAATTATTTTTATAACAAAAAATCGTAAGTACTACTAAAAATAAACTCATGAAACTGGTGGAATCAATTAAGTGCAGGCAAGTCAATTATTATAATAAAGAGAATTTGTAAAATAAAATTTGTTTAATATATATTTACTATAAAAATTTGTATAAAAAATAATTATACGTCTAACAAAAAATATTACAAAAATACTAACATAATAAACTGTAATTGAAACGCAAAAAGTTAAAAAATTTTTGCGTAAACATTTTCGAAGTATAGATCATAGAAGTCACCACCCTGTAAAATAGTTTAACCATGAGCTGTTATACATCATAAATTCATGTAAGTTTTTCTTACACAAGTCAATCTACCTATTATCTGCAAATATGAATTTTAATTAAACATCTTCTTAAACTGTTAATGTAATTTTTTAAATTTTGGGAAATTTTCTTTTAAAGACAGAAGATACTTGCCGGACGCATCGTTTTGTAGTATTTAGGTAATTTATCAAATATTTATTTTTATATCATTATTTTTTGGAATAAGATTTATATATTATATTTTATAAAAACTTTTCAATTATATTATATCTATCCATTATATCTACTAATTTCACAAAAATTTTATATCAATCTTTATAATTTCTATAATTATAATTTCATTATAATTTCATTGTAATATCTTCATTAAACAAATTAATTATACAAATTGAATTATTATTAATTCTATAGTAAGATAATAATATTTTTTTTAGATTGCGTATATACATCTATATATTACGTATGCTTGTTTCTAACATTATATAACGAACAAGTTTTGTGTAAGTTTTGCTCTAGTCAAATATCGAAATATACTTATTTTCTTGAACTGTTATCACCATTTTATTTTAATTATTTACATACTACGTGATCAATAACTAAATACATAGAAGGTTGCGATTCCCATCCTACGCACCTTGAACTACAAAACAATGCGTCCGGCAAGTATCTTCTGTCTTTAAAAGAAAATTTCCCAAAATTTTAAAATAGTACATTTCGATACTAGTGCGAGGATTTGATTTTCCCCTCGTGTGACTGTTTGCACCCGAGCGAAGCGAGGGTGAAAAGGTCACACGAGGAGAAAATCAACTTCTCACACAAGTGTCGAACCGTATTTTTTGACACGACGTGCGAGAAGTGAGATTTTTGCACGCATCGTTTAACGCAGCGTGCGAGAAATCGAACTTCTCGCACGGAGTTTCAAAAATTACATTAACAGTTTAAGAAGATGTTTAATTAAAATTCATATTTGCAGATAATAGGTAGATTGACTTGTGTAAGAAAAACTTACATGAATTTATGATATATAACAGCTGATGGTTAAACTATTTTACAGGGTGGTGACTTCTATGATCTATACTTCGAAAATGTTTACGCAAAAATTTTTTAACTTTTTGCGTTTCAATTACAGTTATTATGTTAGTATTTTTGTAATATTTTTTGTTAGACGTATAATTATTTTTTATACAAATTTTTTATAGTAAATATATATTAAACAAATTTTATTTTAAAAATTTTCTTTATTATAATAATTGACTTGCCTGCACTTAATTAATTCCACCAGTTTCATGAGTTTATTTTTAGTAGTACTTACGATTTTTTGTTATAAAAGTAATTCCATATTTCTATGTTACAAAAATGTACTTGTCTATATAAAATAATAATTGATTCCACTTCTTTCATGTGTTTGTTTTAAACTATGATATTCTTTTGGGGGAGAGAGGGGGAGAAAGAGAGAGATGGAGAGAAAGAGGGAGAGAAAGAGAGAGGAGGAGAGAGAGAAAGGGAGGGAGAGAGATAGTATGAGAGAGAGAGAGAGAGAGTTCTTTTACAGTAGATATAACTTCTTGAAATTATTATTGATTGAAACTACTTAAATTAATAACCCATCTTGTAAATTAAAATCACAACCAGTTTATGAACTATGAATCACTAAGAATAAAAGCTTTCTTGACATTCATGTATAGATATAACTTTTTGATATAAAATACTTGAGCATGATGTACTTCTAAAATAAAATCTGAGAAAATCTTACATCTTACTATTTCCGGATTTTAATAATGCTAGTTTACCTTTAGAAATCATAGGGCCAGTAAAGCATCGATAATTAAAACACCTAAAGTAGAACAAGGATATGCTAGAGAAATATCTGCAGCAGTATTTCTTTTTGTTTTTACTACAGGAGGTTACGTGTTTTTACAGACTTGAACATAATCTTTTGGTGGCCTCAATGGATAATAATGATTGATTCACACCATTACATGTTCAACTCATATTAAAACAACTAACTTAAACCACAAACAATTAAAGTTATCTATGAAAATAAGATGCAGTCTAAACAGTTTGCTAATATGTTTACGCGTTGCTTTCTCAAAATAATGAACCATCACTTTTAAGGTATTAAAATACTTGATAATTGACTCTTTGATGCATTGACATGCAATGAACTTCATCAATTTTTAGTTTGTATGTTTTTATGTTAATATCTTCTTTTATGTTAATATAGTTGTAATTCTTGTATAGATATAACTTTTTGAAATTATTATCTGAATCTTGTGTAGAAAAATATTTACTGATGACTCCTCTGAATCATTTTGATATTTATTACACAAATAACCATAGCAGTGTTTTGTAAATGTCGCAAACATGTGTTATACTATATATTTTTATCGTACTGTACAGCCCACTTGAAATTCAAAATTTCCTTGTAAAAAAATTATTGCTTACTGAAGCACATCAACAATTTATTTTGAAATATGTTTTTTAATAAATTCACTTATTTATCCACTTATTTTATTTTAGCCATTTATGCTCTGTATTAAACAACACTTTTATCTAAATATGCAAAATGATCTGTATTTTTTATTGACATAAAAGTCCACAAATTTACTTCACTGGAAAACGTCATGGTTTTATATTACAAAAACAAGTTATTTCACAAATAGCCGATATGTCTTTCTCTATGCTAAAATTTTCATTGTTTATTAACATTTGCTCACATACTTCTTGTCGCATTCTTGTCGTATTGATTCTGGATCCATATAGATTATTTAATGTTTTAATAAATTTATGCTCTGTATCAAATATTACTTTAAGTAAAGGACAAAGATGAACTGAACTATATTCCGTTGACAGAAAAGCTCTCAGATTTACTTCACTTGACACAAGACTTTGCAATAAAGAAAGCTTTGCAAAAAAAATGCATATTATCATCCCACATTATCTAATACTACCAAGACACATGATCGATATTGTCCATTGATATTCATTCAAAGATGTTTTTATTGATTCTTTTTTCCAATCCACTTGTGAGATTTTAATGATTCCAAAAAAATCTTCTTGTTTGTATCTGTAAAAAATACTAAAAAATTCTCACAAAGTATCAATTCTTTTATGTTTTAAAATTATCTTAACCTTTAGCATTTAGCCATTTAATATACTTATCTAAAAAAATTTATAGCACTGTGTGACCTAAATCCGCACTTAAGTCACGGCTAGCTGTGACTTAAGTAGCCCATTATTACACTGTGAAATAATGAATTTACTTAAGTCACAGGCACGTAATTAACGCCAATTATCTACCAAAACTATTCAAAAATACGATTTTACGTATAAGAATGAACAGGAATAGAAGTAAAACTTCGTTAATAGTTGACAAACCACAAAGAATAAATAAAAAGGATGATAATAAGGCTTGTCTATATTATAGGTTAGTTTCATCTGCTATGGGATAGCAGACCGCGCGCTTTTTAAATATTCAATATTAAACTGTATGGATTTTAGTTTTAAAAGCCTTTCGCTTTAATGATATAACGTATACAAATCTTTCACTTTCATAAACTTCAACTTATTGTTAAAGATACAAATCAAATTGCCAAGAATCTAGTTTTATGATTTTTTTATGTATATATTCAATATTCTAGATTCAATAATAACCATATTCTATATCAGGTATTCTATTATTTAAATAACGTTTTATTAATTTTTTTCAAGGCGAGGGGGCTGCGCCCCCCCCCTTCCGCCCCACACTTCTCCCACCCCACTTCCAAGTTCCAACTATCATTATAAATAAGCACAAATAAATAAAATAAGAATATGGCGGATTTATGTCACACGAGCTATAAAATAGTATACGATACTCGTGACTTAAGTGGCTCATTATTACACGGCGTTTAGCGCCCTCGCTGCGCTCGGGCGCTAATCTCACGCCGTGCAATAATGGGCCACTTAAGTCACACGTATCGTAATATACTATTATTTGCCCCGTTGATGCTCATAGATAAAAATTCTTTTAATCAGTCAACTTCCTGAGATCATTGATTATTTAAATTTTAATTTCTTGAACTAGACAAATGATTCTCAAACCAAGGCTGAGACCAATAACACACACACAAACACACACACACACACACACACACACACACACACATACACACACACACATACACACCTATATGTAAACTAAAACAGGAAACCGAAAGTGGGAAGAAAACGAAGTCTGACGATGAGAAATGGAGAAACTTTAGAATCGGAAACCAGACATAAAATTTTTCACTATTTAATATCTTTAATATGAGAACATCTTTTTACATGAAACTTTTTGTGCAACATAGTATAGCCAAATAGCATGTTATTATTATAAATTTGAGTTAAATAAAAGCGATTGAAAATTGCAGTAAACATTTGAAATTCTCGGCCAGGCATTATATGTAGCACGGGTCGCTTCTTCAGACTTCTTTTATACTTGCCTTCGGAGTGCTTCCGCGCTCCTTGATGTTTAAAATGCTTCAATATTGAATTTTCATCGCGATTATTTTTTAACATAAATTATTAAAATTTTTAAACACATAAATCGTTCGTATATTTCCAGATTTTCGAACCATTGTGGAGGCAAAATCCAGATTTTCCGAAAAAAATAACAGCAATAAAGGGTGAAATTGATTCAAATAATTTAGGGTTGCAAAAAGATGATGAAGATATTTTGATAAAGGAAACTGACGTAATAATTCACAATGCTGCCAATGTGAAATTTAGTGAACGTGTCCATATATTATTAAGAGTAAATGTCTTAGGGACAAAAAACCTTCTTGACTTCGCATGTAAATGCAAAAATCTTGAATCTTTTATGTACGTATCCACTGCTTTTTCGCACTGTTACGAATTGGATTTAGAAGAACGGCTGTATCCGTCTTCTATAGATTTAAAAATGGTTTACCACATTATCGAGACTGACACCAAAACTGAAAATGGCTTAAGTCCGGAATCTATCAAAACTTTTCTAGGAAAGTATCCTAATACTTACACTTTTACAAAAGGCATTGCAGAAGATATTATTAGGCAGTATTCGGAAAATAGTACATTTGCTTGTGGTATCTTTAGACCAAGTGTGGGTAAGTTAAACATTAATTTAGCAATTTCTTTAAGATAAATAATATATTTAGCAACGAGGGCAGAACGTAGATCTTTCTGCCGTGCATGGAGTTGCCACCCGAGGCGAAGCCGAGAGTGGCATACGCACGGCAGGTAGATCTATTTTATGCTCGAGTAGCATATACTATTTTTCTTCATGCCCGACCGAAGCGAAGGTTGCTGGCCAGCAGATGTCCAAAACACATATGCAAGCTAAATTATATAAATAACAATTTATTAAAATCAATTAAAAACATAAATTTGATCATATTAAATATTGTTTATTAATTCAACATAAAATAACAAAAATTTATAGTTTTATATAAACATTGATAAAGTTTTACATATATTTTTATAGTTTTATATATATATAATATATATAATATGTGTGTGTGTGTGTGTGTGTGTGTGTGTGTGTGTGTGTGTGTGTGTGTGTGTGTGTGTGTGTGTGTGGCTTTGCATTAAACGTTTAAATTAAAAATCAGCCTTTTTAAACATCATGTTTGTAATAATCATAATCATTAGTTAATACAGTTCTCATATTTAATGTTCGAATGTCTTAAACAATTGGGACATATATTATTCTCCTCCTTTTGATTATTTGAGCTGGAAGCTTCTTGATTGTTCATCGTATTATTATTTTGTTGAAAAGAGATCTTTATCGGTGGCTTTGATGAAAAATGTTGTTTCGTATTGGACTTATCTGGTGCCAGTTGATTCACAGTCGAATCAATAAGTACTTTTGATTGATTTCCTGTAGACATAGCTGGTGCTAATGGTTTTACAGGTAATTCAAGTGTTTTTTTTTATTAATATGATGAACTTGTGCTTGATTTAGATCATCTTCATAATCATCCCAAGATATTACTAAATCTGAACTGTTACTTTCTTTGTTTGCATCGGTCATCATTGATGAGTTTACTCTTTTAGTTAATAGTTCTGGATATAATTGATTATTAGATGAAGTACTTCTATTTTCGTGAGTGATACCTTGAAAAATCCTCTCTCTCTATTCAGCATTGAATGTTCTATATAACCTTGTGCTATATTGTCTGAACGCCATCCTCCAAGCTGTTTTATCATGGTTATATTTGCACCAGAGTTTAAAAGTAATGTCGTTGATGATCTTCGGAAGCAGTGTCCAGTACATCTCTTCGTATTATCTAACTGTAAATATGTAGCTATAATTTGAGGTGTTTCACCTATTTTGTTTCTACCAATCACTTGGCGAGTACATTTTCCTTTAGAATATCGCACAAAAAATCTATCAGAACTCTTCAGGTGGTCTCAATAAGATATATTTCTTGGTTTTGTTATAATACAATGGTCCAATAATGAAGCTTCGCGGATACTCATTTTTGTTGTTATTTATTGACACTAACAACTTATCACTTAGATCTTCTACATCTTGCACTTTAATATTAGTGATTCCTTCAAATCTTAGTGCGCCACAGATGCCAAAAATAAGAATTATCTGAAATACATATATAGATTAGGTATGTACAATCATTGGGAACATAAGTTGGGAATGTTTATTATTTACCTTCACTACTAACAAGGAAAGTACCCGAACTGTCAAATTCAAAAAAATTCCAAACTCATATTAAAAAGTAGACCTCCATGCGAGATTCACGAAACCATTTTTTTTATCGGCTGAGAAGCGCTTTATAAGGGTTAAAATCACCCCTAAAGTTTACCCCCAAAAAACATTTTTTTGATATATCTCGGCTTCTACTTAACTTTTTTTAACGAAACAAAATAGAAAGAGTTTCTTATTAAAAAGCCAAGAAATCCGTGGTAGTATGAACATTAAGAGTTGCATCCCTTATTTTTTAGAGGGTGAAATTGTGTTTTTTTTAAGAATAATTTTTGTTGTGAGAATTCATAAAATAATTAAAAATAGGTCAAAACATTATTTTTACCAACTACAATAAATAACAGTTGGTGTTTTTGGGCATTCTTCACGAAACAACCCCTTAAAAGGTGGTAAACCACCCCTAACACAAATGAATTAGGTATATTTTTTTGATCATTAAAAATATTACTTATGTCGACTGCAATTTACTATCAACTGATAAGAATTTTTCCATCGGTCTTACAGTCTTACAAATTAATTTAAAATAATTAATATTTATGGCAGTCAGATTGCCCTTGTTTATAATTACCCCCGCAGAATCTGAAATATAGTACATTTCGATACTAGTGCGAGGATTTGATTTTCCCCTCGTGTGACTGTTTGCACCCGAGCGAAGCGAGGGTGAAAAGGTCACACGAGGAGAAAATCAACTTCTCACACAAGTGTCGAACCGTATTTTTTGGCACGACGTGCGAGAAGTGAGATTTTTGCACGCATCGTTTAACGCAGCGTGCGAGAAATCGAACTTCTCGCACGGAGTTTCAAAAAAAACTTAATTAAAACCTGGAAAAAACTTTGTTAGCAAAGGACGATCTGACTGCCCCCCACCACCACCACCTTGTCCAACGTTTCGAGCCCGCTCCGGCTCCTCCTCAGGGACTGAATATATATATTTTTTTGGCAATTATTTTTTTCCTTAAAATGGGTTCTTGAAGTCGTTAATCGGAATCCACAGTTAGATCCACAATAAAAATTTGAAAATAGTGAATTCAATATGGCGAAAAATTTTTTAGAAATATTTTAAATTCCACAAAAAATATTATGTAGACCCCCTAGCGGAAATTATATTATGTAAATAAATGTATAATAATGTAACAATGTTTTGTTATGTTATTCTATTATTTATTATTTTTTTATCATACACTTGTTTATCGTACGATAAACTGTGGATTCTGATTAACGACTTCAAAAACCCATTTTAAGGAAAAAAATAATTGCCAAAAAAATATACCTAATTCATTTGTGTTAGGGGTGGTTTACCACCTCTTAAGGGGTTGTTTCGCGAAGAATGCCCAAACACATCAACTGTTATTTATTGTAGTTGGTAAAAATAATGTTTTGACCTATTTTTAATTATTTTATGAATTCTCACAACAAAAATTATTCTTAAAAAAACACAATTTCACCCTCTAAAAAATAAGGGATGCAACCCTTAATGTTCATACTACCACGGATTTCTTGACTTTTTAATAAGAAACTCTTTCCATTTTGTTTCGTTAAAAAAAGTTAAGTAGAAGCCGAGATATATCAAAAAAACGTTTCTTGGGGGTAAACTTTAGGGGTGATTTTAACCCTTATAAAGCGCTTCTCAGCCGATAAAAAAAATGGTTTCATGAATCTCGCATGGAGGTCTACTTTTTAATATGGGTTTGGAATTTTTTTGAATTTAACAGTTCGGGTACTTTCCTTGTAAGTACAGTTGATTTTGTACCGTTTTCATAAACTGTTGAATAGGATCCCAACTTACAGTAAGAGATTTCTTTGGTGTATAACCTTTGAAATTATTCTTGAGAAATCCTTTTAAATTTAGATATTTATCAATAGCAACATTTTCTTTGGTACTCAGAGTTTTCTTTAACATAGACCATATACTCCATAGAGTGGACGGTCGCAATTTTCCTTGCAGTTCTTTAAAATAAACAATTAAAATGTTTTCTGCAAATGAGTCGGCATTGTTTTTTAGTTTCCATTGCATAACTGTGTCACATACTAGGAGGTACCGATCTTCAGATTTTTTTGGCAGTGCATTTTTTTCTATTATGAACCTTGCCTCTGCATCAAAATCTCTCATTATCTCTTCCTCGTTAGCACTGCATTCATCAGATGAATCATTTGACAAAGAATTCATTTTCACTGTTTAACTTCACTGCGATGATATGCAACTTTCTGTGTCTGTATCTGCACGATGTTGAAGTTAAGCTATAGCGGCCGTCTGCCGTAACGTGTATTATTGTACTACGCGGAGGAAAAGTTTCTGCCCACTGACACGTTAATCTCGACAGATGACGCTCGCGATACCCTACCGAGCAGAAATTCTTAGTTTCGATGCCTGTTCGCGGTGCCAAAACACGATTTTTCGGCCGGGGTATGAAGAAAAAGACTATTTCCCTAAACAAATAAAATATGTCATTTATAGTTATGTCAACTGCAAAAGAGCCATTGGTTGGTTGGGTAGACAATATAAACGGAGCTGTATTTCCCATTATTGGTACAGGTTTAGGTTTGGTGCATACAGGTTATTATGTTGAGCATCCTTTTGAAAATGTCCCATGCGACATGACAATAAATGCATTATTAGTGGTAACTTCAAATCTTAAAAAGCAATCGTATGTATAATCTACAGTTTAAATTAAATAACACTGGGAAAATATTAAAATAATAATCAATTTGTAATAATAAAGGGCAATTGAACGAGGAACGGTGGTTTACAATTACAGTAGTACCATGGTAAATCCAATTTCTCATCTACAAATCTATAATAATATAAAAAACGTCGTTGAACCAAGGCAACGGTTTTCTAAAAGTATATGGTTGAACTTTTTGATTCCAACTGGTAATTACTGGATTTTTTGGTTATTTCACATATTGTGGCACTTCATTCCGGCTTGCCTCTTAGACTTAGTACTCCTGCTATTGCGAAAACAACCCAAGTTAGTATCTATTTTGATTTATGAATATTTAAAAATAAATAGAATTTAAATGTATTAATACAATGTTCGTATCAATTATTGTTTGTTTAATATATTTGCAGAGCTGTGTCTATGTTCATAAAGTCATCAAAAAATATGGACTTAATATGGCATTTACTTAACACCAACTGGAAGGTTCGTGTTGACAAAACTTTCAAAGTAATAACTCAGCTTAACTCTGTAGATAAGGAATTATTCTTCTGTGATTTACGTGAACTTGACTGGGAAGTATACTGTTTGTACATGTGGAAAGGACTGAAACATTATATACTAAAAGAGTCACTGAATAACGATAAGGAAGCACGTAGATATTATTTATTATGGTCTTTACATTATGGACTAATATCTATGTTGCTTTTCACATTTACTTATTATATGATCAGAGTAGTAGTTTGAAAATCGCCAAAAAATGCATTATACACAAATTATCAACATATCTGTTATATATAATATTGAAATGGCATGAACTTTGACTAGAGTTGTGATAAATAATTCATTAAAGTGATCAAGATACCAAAAGCCAAAGGCATTGGTTCGTCGTTGCCTAAAATATCTATTCGAAAGACTAATTATAAAATATTTTTATAAAATTTAGAAAGAATTTTTACATATTTTTTTTTAAGAATGTATAAAAGAAAAAATCAAGTAACCTTATAATAGACTTGTTTAAAAAAAAGCTTTGGAAATCATAGATAAAACTTGAAAAGATGTATGTTATAATAATAATGCCTTTGGGGGAAAATTAATTATTTTAGGTGGAGATTTTAGACAAATTCTTCCAGTAGTAAAAAATGGATTTAGAAATAGAATTATAGAAGAATCCATTAAACATTCATATGTTTGGCCTTTATTTAATATTTTTAAATTAAAAATAAATATACGTACTAAAAATAAAGAATTTGCATCATTTTTATTAAATATAGGAGAAGGAAAAATTGGTGAAGAAATGGCTTTTGCATTTTTCATATGATGTTTATGCTTATATTCTCATTTTCCACCATGGGTAACTAGAATATTTTTTTTCATTGTTAATATGTTTATTAATAATTGGTTGCCAATTTTATTTAGATGCTGCAAAAGGTAATCTTATGAATTTGTACTCCAATGCTGAAACGAAACTGGGCTGTTGTAAAAGCAACATTCACATCTGGCTTATGTTTTCAACAAAAAAAACAAGCAGCAATGATTTCTCGTAAAGAATTTGCAGCTAGGACCTACTGATCCAACGACATACCTGCGTTAAGAACTTTTTGAATTTGACAAAAGACAATGTAAATGGTCTGGAACAAGTATTTTGTGAAAAAACTTTGCACCACCTGCTTTTATGGATATTGCAGTTGGCATAACAAATAGAAATGGCGTAAATTGAATCTATCCTCACTCTTACATAAAACACATAGAGCTCCAATTCGAATCAACTTTCAAAAGAAGGAAAACATGTGATACTATATAAAAGTACATTAGAAGCTTTGTTTATGCCGGAAAGCTATACTATCATCAAACATCGACTGCACTCACTATGATATAATTGACATTTTATTT
This sequence comes from Torymus aiolomorphi, assembly GCA_036365515.1. Taxonomy (NCBI): domain Eukaryota; kingdom Metazoa; phylum Arthropoda; class Insecta; order Hymenoptera; family Torymidae; genus Torymus; species Torymus aiolomorphi. Next base: position 61,862,741 of record CM070873.1, on the reverse strand, counting down.
TCTGAAGTTGAAACAGTTATGCACTGCAATGAATTTATGAGTCGTGTGAAGTGTTACTGCTGTAAACATTTTTATGAAACATTTGGCCACAGCGATATTGGTTTGGTAACATGCATTCTTAAGTTTGGATTCTTCAACATATTCTATATTTATCTCTGTATATACACGGAAAAAAATTGTGTAGGAAAAATTACAATTGTACTTCGCTGCCTCGTCCTCTAGATCAAACACGTAGTTCCGCTACTCAGCATGCGCTGTGCCACAGGATATTTTAAATATGCTAAAAAGGTTTAAAATTCACTTGCTCCGTCCTATAGTTTGGCAATCCCTCGCTCGTGGCGTGCGCGCGCCTCGCGCCCGGCGCTCTCGCCACTAACCGTCATTACGCTTTCCTGTGCGTTGCGAACCACACGCAAGAAACTCGCTCGCGAAAGCTTCAGCATGGGATCTTCACAGCACAAGAAGAAAAGACGTACACGCTCTACCTCAAGAAGTGGCCGTAGAGTTTCCCGATGCCAAAAAACGTCGTTTGGACTCCCGGGACTCAACCTCTCGACGACGCTTACGCGACCGGCATCAACGCAAATCTTCTCGGCCAAGGCGCGGAAAGAGCAGTAACTTCCACAAAAGGTACCGTGGAAAACCAAACAAAGGCTCTGAATCGCGCAAACGCGAACAAGCCAGCGGTGAGCGAAACCCACGCGGAGCGCCGCGTGAAACAAAAGACAAAGATTGTCACGCTCAACGTGCGGCATGTCAAAATAACCACGCGAAACGGCGCAGCTCAGACAATGGCGGCGACCGTAGCTCTTGAAGCACGGCCCGTACAAATAAGAAAAATAACGAAGAGCACGCCGGACGGGCCGCCGAATCGCCAGCCCGAGCAGCACACCATCGTCCTCGACTAGATGTAGTAGTAGCAGCAGCAGCAGCAGCAGCGGTGGGCCAAGCACCAGTGATAGGAGTACAACGCCGACGAGGCGCTCGCGCAGTAGCTCACGCAGCCGCTCGCGGAGCAGTTCGGGTAGCCGCTTGTCCAGCTCCCCGTCTTCGCGTTCACGCAGCCGCTCACGCACGTCAAATAAAGAAAACGACCCCACCAAAGCAGACGCCGCCGGAGCACCGCCGTCTGAGTTTATCAATCTACTCGGTGAAATGTTCAACACACAAGAACTGGGAGCACCTCTAGACCCAGAAATATCGGAAAGATGGGCACCTATTTGCACGAACGGTATGACGAAGGAGGTTAAAGAGGCTATAGCCAAAAAATACGCCTGGCCAGAAAATTGCACGGCCTTGAAAGCGCCCATTCTCAATCCGGAGATCAAATCAGGAATGAGCAAGCCGGCTCAACGGCGACACCATTACCAAGCACAAGCCCAAAATCAGCTCGGTGTAGCGCTCAGCGCACTTGGCAAATCCATGACACGCACGTTAGCTCTAGCCAAGGATACCAAACCCGACCAGGCGCAAGTTGAGTTTTTCGAAGGCATCAGCGACGCAGGCAGGCTGTTAGCCGACCTACAACACAACTTTTCACAGACTCGCAGAGTATTCATCACTTCTAACTTGAAGCAGCTCGCCGTAAATGTCACAGGCGATGCAAAAATCGATGAATACTTGTATGGTAAGGAGTTTTCGGATAACCTCAAAGCTGCCAAAGAAGTTGAGAAGGTATCGAAAGACGCAACAAAACTAGATAAAGGAGGGAAAAGACCCGAGGTATCAGAGCCCAGGCAGTACAGACCGCCCCTTAGACCAAGAACGGATTTAAACTCCAGAGACCTCCCTAGACAGACAACGAGCGGCTCTCGATACGGGAGGAGGCCGAACAGGAGAGGTTCACCAGGGAGCCGCGGCAAGCCTCACCCAAGGAACCCCAGAAGGCACCGTTAGCGGTAAGTAAACTATCCGGCAGGATTAAAATATATGTAGACTCTTGGAAAAAATTAACAAACGATCCGGCAATACTTTGCTCGGTCACGGGTTACAAAATCCCCTTTGAAACCAGTGTTACGGATACATGTTAATTATAAATACTCAAAAAGTAGAAAAAAGCGTTTATGTAAATTTATCATTATTGATTATATACATATATTTACTAAGGTTGCGATTAGTTCGAAAAAACAAGTAAAGACCGTTGCTAAGAAGAAGCTAAGTTGTTGATGTTGTCGTTTGTGAGTCAGTCGTTGCGTAACCTTTGAATAAGGTACTAACTAAGCATGAGAATAAACGAAACTTTGGATGAATTTTGTGCTTATTTTTATATTTCCTAATCACCCGCCGCGAATTCCGTTTTGTACGGAACATTTTGGTGCCGAAACCTGGGAGCACTTGATGTGCTTACAATAAGTAAACCGAATTTTCGCGGGGGAAGCGGCTGCGAGAACGAAATGACATTGCTGGCCGTGAGTGTCGGTGCGCTCTCGATCGCCTTCCGACAGCGCCGCGAAGTCACACTATGTTTTCGAGGAGAGGAGAAGTGAGCGGTCAGTGTACGCGTAGAATATGGAAACGGATACCACTGAGGGCTGGATTGACGGCGCACCGCCTGCAGCATCATCGGCTCCGTCAGTGGCAGCGCACCCATGCGCGCCGCCTTTCATTGCAGCTCACCTATGCGTGTCGCCTTCAGCAGCAGCGGCTCTGTCAGTCGCAGCGCACCTATGCGCGCCGCCTTTCAGCAGCAGCGGCTCCAGTAGTGGCAGCGTATCTATGCGCACCGCCTTTCAGCAGCATCGGCTCTGTCAGTACCAGCGCATCTATGCGCGCCGCCTTCAGCAGCATCAGCTCCGTCAGTGGCAGCGCATCTGTGCTGTGTGAATATTTCGTCAATTCCTGCTCTCTTATCCCTCTTACCATCTCTTCGGTATTGCAGAGTCGCGACTCGGGCCTAATATAGGAGATGATTTCGTCGAGATTGAAGGCTACTCAATAATCAGGCAGGATAGAAATACGCATGGAGGAGGAGTTCTGCTGTATGTTAGCAATTTATGGAAAGCTAAAATTTTATGTACATCGGCTACCATGGTGGACGAAGGAAAGCCGGGAGTTCCAGAGTACATCATGTGTAGTATACAGCAGGGCTTTTCGCCCCCCGTGTTTGTAGCAGTCATTTACAGGCCCCCAGACGCCGAGCTTATCAACTCTGATTTGGCTGAAGCTCTCGAACAACACTCCGTGGGTTTTGCGCATCTAATAGTAATGGGAGATCTCAACGCGAATATGTTAGTAACGGAGCAGGAGTCGACTTTCGTAAAACACCTAGCATGTCACCTTAACCTAAAACTTATTGAGCATGGCGCGACTAATCACCAAAACGGCAAATCTCACACATGGATCGATGTAATCTTCACGGATGATGATGACGTAGTGCTAGATTCTAACAATATGACGGCGACTTATCGCAATAGTCATAATATAATTGATATCGTTATTGACGTTCCCGTATCTCAAAAACCTTCACTTGGAAGGTTTACATACCGTAATTTTAAGGCTATTCGTCAAGAACAGCTGCTTTCTTATTTGAATGATTGCGACTGGTCGACTGTCAATTGTGCAGATGTAGACGTTGACACCCGCTTAGAACATCTTAATGCAAATATCACGAAGGCTTTGGATGAATTAGCCCCGATTAAGGAATTTCGTCCGAATAGAAAACAACAACCGCCGTGGGTTGACGGGGAGCTCAGAGAGTTGTACGCTAACCGTGACGCTTTACGTTGGAGATATCAACGAACGCGAAATCATGATCACTGGGAAGAATGCCAATCGCTAGCGCTATTAGCAGAACAACGCTCAAGAGAAGCGCGAGATACATTTCTTCAGAATAAAATTTTCGAGGCACTTGATAGCGGGAAAGATATCTGGAAAGAGTTGAAAAGTTTAGGTCTTCTTCCACAAAATCGAGCTAGGGAGGAACTTCACGGGTTTTCCCCAAAAGAATTAAACACGCAGTTTGCGGGGGTCTCAGTCTCGGCTGAAGAACGCGAGGAAAATATGAATGAAATTATGGCAACGGCTAGTGAAGAAGGCTTCGCCTTCAGTAAAGTTACTTTTTCAGATGTGGTTCTAGCTGTTGCACATTTCTCCTCGCAGGCTAAGGGTGAGGATGGAATACCACAAGGTGTGATAGCAAAAGCTCTTCCAGTTATTGGCTATCACCTAGCTGATATTTTCAATGCTTCCCTCTTGAAGGCAATTTTTCCCGAATCATGGAAGAAAGCTCATTTGGTGCCACTTAAAAAGACAGCTGTCCCATCGACTGTTACGGACTTTCGTCCAGTGGCACTAATGAGCTTTCTATCCAAAGTTCTTGAGAAGCTTGTACATGATCAGATTTCAGCATTTTTAGCTTCAAAGAAAATTCTCGATCCTTTTCAATCTGGATTTAGACCAGGTCACAGTACGCAGACAACTCTACTAAAATTGACGGAGGATATAAGAGCGGGAATAGACAACGAAAAACAACTACTTACCATTCTCCTATTGTTCGATTTCAGCAAGGCGTTCGAAACCATATCGCCAACTAAATTACTGCATAAACTGATCAGAATGGGATTTTCCAGGGGGTTAGTCCTGTGGATAAAGTCGTATATTACAGGTCGTAATCAAAAAGTGATTACGAAGCAAAATGGAGACTCGGATTGGCTCATAACCAATCTCGGCGTACCACAGGGCTCGGTTCTGGGACTCCTTCTGTTCAGTCTCTATATAAATGACCTACAGCACATTTTTTGGATTTTAATAATAATTCTCAATCGAGTGGTGTCGGGCACCTGCTATATGCAGATGATTTACAAGTTTACACGCAGACAACCATAGACGAGCTGAATGAAGGGATACGACACTTGTCGATTATAGGTAGAGCAGTGGCGGCATAGGCCGTCGACAACGCCCTCAGTCTCAATGTAAGAAAAACTAAGGCTATTATTTTTGGATCTAACCACAATATTAACATACTACGGGGTATGCATTTGTCTGGCATTGAGATTCAGGACAACGTTTTCGTCCCCTTTGTCGACACTGTAACTAATCTCGGTGTTGTAATGGACTCGAAACTAACATGGAAAGCGCAAGTGGATGCAGTTAGCCGAAAAGTTAACAGAGCCCTATACGGACTCAGACGGTTTCGATCCTGCACCACCGAGATCTTACGTAAGCAGCTCGCAAGCTCTCTCGTGTTGTCTCATTTAGATTACTGCTCGCTAGTGTATCTTGACGTGACGCGTGAACTTCAAAAGAAACTGCAAATATTGCAAAATTCATGTGTGAGATATGTAAGTGGTGCTAAGAAAGATGAACACATCAGCCCATATAGAAATAAGCTAGAGTGGCTTGACTTAAGGGAGAGAAGGGCATATTTTGCAGCGGTCTTAATGTACAAAGTTATAAATTTGGGTCAGCTAGTGTACCTAGCTCCCTTATTTCAAAAGTGCCAAGATAGAACGTCGAGTAGAACTCACTGCAGAGAACTTATAGTTCCGTCATCACGAACTGACGTAGGGCTGGATTCTTTCTGGTCCCAGGGTACGCGACTGTGGAATTCGATTCCTAGTAAGTTCAAAGCGGCGTTTAGGAAGTACTTGATGCAAAGGTCATGCGATGTCGACTGTATATATGTGTAAATAGAATATAGACTTGTACTGCTATTTTTATAACAGTACTAAAATCGTTTTGTGATTAATCTTCTGACGTACATCGTATGAATAAAGCAATGTGATTCAATCTGTAATCGCTAGATTGAAGAATAACTAAGTTCAATTATGTGATACTTCGTGACTTGGCGATTGCCATTGACTATGATTGTGATGATTATACGATTGCGATATAATGTACACAAATGTTAATTATGTTCAATACTTTGAACCATTCTGAGGCGGGTTTTCCTAATAGGATTTATCCCACGTGGTTTGCCTATTGGGTTTTCCCCGTCTCACAGACATGAGCCTGGGCGAATGCGGGATGGTAGACTGTAACTTAATTATTTTGTAATTTACAAATAAAAACTATTCTATTCTATTCTATTCTATGCGCGCCGCCTTTCAGCAGCAGCGGCTCCGTCAGTGGCAGCGTATCTCTCTTTCTCTCTCTCGAACGAGAAGGTTGTGCGTACCGCGTGCCAAGTTCGAACGTATTTTTCAACTATATCTTGCCTGCAATTGGAGTGACTGAAGGACCTGCTACAAACCCTATTGCACCAGACACATTGTGGAGTAATATATTTCTTCGGGGAAGGTCAAAGAATAGCCACAATCAACATTATTGTCAAAGCCACTCGTCTAGGTTAGCTTTTCATCATGGCATCGTACTACCATCATTCCCTGACGATCAATCTCAACTAATAAGGTACTACGACGTCAAATCGACAATATATTCTTTGGGAACATACTGGATGGCCCCGAGTATCGGCAACTGCTATATGTAGCTCCAGTTCAACGGTGTATATAGTATGTGTAAATCGAGTGCTGTGCGTAAATCGTGTGTTGTGTGTAAAACATCTTTTCTCCGAAAAAGTTGCTAGATGCGTTGCTTGCAGAAAACCCTTTCATCTCAAGTGCTGTAACGCTAGCTGATTTCGAAACAGCGTATCGCCTTGTTGCTGTGCTATCGACATACAGCGTCAATTTTCATTATTCGTGCTATTAAATCTTCAGTCATACGAACAGACCCATAATTTAAATTGTCAATCCAGCACTATCATCGAATATACTGTGTTGAGGAGAGTGTTTACAAACATTCGTATAATACGGCCGACAATCCACACCAAGCTGCAGATCAATCAGCTGACTTCTCATCTAGTATTTGTGTTTACTTACACAGCGTTTCCACTATGGATGAAGCACCTAAGTGGTTCGTAGACTTTGCTAATGAGTTTCGTGCTGCAAATAAAAAAACTCAGGATAAAATGCAGGCCCTAACCGATAGTATAGCAGCGCTTGAATCTTCCACTACCTCAAGATTAGAGGAACATCAATCTAAAATCACTGTATTAAGCAAAAAAATAACTGAAATTGCGCAAAAAATTTCTCTCTCGGATACGTGCGAAGTGACCATCTCTGGCATCCCGGTGAGTCCTGACCTGGACAACAAGTTGGTCATTAGAAAAATCTTTTCAGCATTTGAGCTCAGTTCTCTTCAGCAATTCATCGTTGAAACACGTAACTGGCTGCCGACTAATGCCACATCTCAACGTCAACGCACTATGGCCTCCACCCTATAAAATAACTCTGATGTAAATAGAGATGCGAATAGAAATCGTACGATCGTGGTAAAATTCTGCTCTCCCAATACTCGCGATTCACTTATTTCACGTAGCAGCAAACTAGCCAAATTTAACTGTCAGTCGCTCTTTGGCATTGGAGGGTCTTCTCATATTTTTATTCGACCATTATGGCCTAAACATGTATATAATCTCTGGCGTCTGGCACTCGCTGCCATCATAAACTCAAGTATGCCAGACCCATTGTTTGCAACTTATCAGTTCTTATGCGTGAAACTGACGAGTCACCACTCATACCTATTTCTGCTGCTAGTGATTTAGAAAAACTCTCTCCCAGAGCTGCACCTCCATGGCAATCGGTTACTCACTCGGACAAATTCCCGTCAGCTAATAACAATATTGAAGGCCACACAAACAAACATCATTAGACCAACAACCAACTCAACCAACTCAACATGTTAACACCAGTCTCGTTCAATCATCTAAATCATCATCGTTTCAAAATTCATATTCAACGAGCATCTCAAACGTGATTAAGAAAACCAGATCAAGTATATCAACGTAAAAGGAATTATTCTGTATATCTTCTTTATATATCTTTTTTATATGTATTATATAACTATGTACTGCGTACTTTAGATCAATTACTTAATCAATCTGTAATTTTCGAACACTCTCTTGTTATCTACGGCATTTTGTATATCTTTGTTTATCTCTGTAAATATCTCTAATTTTATTGTAACTTACACATTTGTATCTTTTTGGGCCAGATGGGGTTCTACCCCAAGGCTAAAATAAAAACTATCTATCTATCTATCTATCTATGCGCGCCGCCTTCAGCAGCATCGGCTCCGTCAGTGGCAGCGCATCTGTGCGCGCCGCCTGCAGCATCATCGGCTCCGTCAGTGACAGCGCATCCATGCGCGCCACCTTTCATTGCAGCTCACATATGCGTGTCGCCTGCAGCAGCATCGGCTCCGTCAGTCGCAGCGTACCTATGCGCGCCACCTTCAGCAGCATCGGCTCCGTCAGTGGCAGCGCATCTGTGCGCGCCGCCTGCAGCATCATCGGCTCCGTCAGTGACAGAGCACCCATGCGCGCCGCCTTTCATTGCAGCTCACCTATGCGCGCCGCCTGCAGCATCATCGGCTCCGTCAGTGGCAGCACACCCATGCGCGCCGCCTTTCATTGCAGCTCACCTATGCGTGTCGCCTGCAGCAGCAGCGGCTCCGTCAGTCGCAGCGCACCTATGCGCGCCGCCTTTAGCAGCATCGGCTCCGTCAGTGGCAGCACACCCATGCGCGCCGCCTTTCATTGCAGCTCACCTATGCGTGTCGCCTGCAGCAGCATCGGCTCCATCAGTGGCAGCGCATCTGTGCGCGCCGCCTTCAGCAGCAGCGGCTCCGTCAGTCGCAGCGCACCTATGCGCACCGCCATCAGTAGCATCGACTTCGCCGGTGGCAGCATACTCATGCGTGCCGCCTTCAGTAGCATCAATGTCGTCAGTGGCAGCGCACCTATGCGCGCCGCCCGTAGCAGTATCAACTTCGTCGGTGGCAGCGCACTTATCCGCGCAGCTTTCAGCAGCTCAACTTCTTCAACGTCAGCGTATCCACACGCGCCGCTCAACAGCATTGGCTTCATCAGCGGCAACGCACCCATGGGCGCCGTGTTCAGCAGAGCAGTTTCGTCAGTGCAACGCAATCGGTTGCCGCGGGTTCAGCAATAGCAGCTTCAGTGGAGTGCGCCTTCTGCGACGGCAGTGCGACAAAGAGGACTGCTCTCTGTTGTTACATTTTCTCCGGCGGTAACCGAATCAAGTACACCGTATCTTGTAAACGTTGAATATTAAGAAAGTAGCAGTATATTTTATTAACATGAGGGTTTCTTAAGCTGCAGAATCTGTCTTGGCGGCACAATATTGTAAGCATTGCGATATTAGCTTAGTGATAGGACACGAATTCGGATCCATGGGATCAAGCCTCGTGTGTCACAGTTTTGGCACGTGACTAATATTTAATAATTCACAAATTGTGTATAAATAGTTATGTATACTCACTTAGTTTCTCAGTGAAGTAAATTTACATAATACGATTAGCTGAACCTCGGCAAAACCGGGATGGATCACAATTGATTGAACCTCAGTATATGGCTGAGATGGATCATAATTGGTTGAGCGTCGGTATGGCTGGGATGGATCGCAATCGTTTGAATTTTAAAAGTTTTGATTCATCAGCAACAGATTCACCGCGCGAGTATGCAAAGAATTGAGCCGATTTGAAATGAATCTCGGCAGCCGGGCTATCACTGGAGACCGGGCCAGTGGTAGTTCGTGGCGCCCAGGAACCGGGATCGCGACGGCAGGGGAGCGCACCCCGAACAGTGAAGGTCCCGGAGTGATTCCTGGGGTCGACCCGGATCACGACGACAGGGAGGTGCTTCCCGAGCAGTGAAGGTCCAAGGGTGCTGACGAGACTGCGACCTCGAAAAGGAGGCTGGGATCTCGTAGCTTAAAGCCTTTTTTCTCTGCTCTTCAGTGAGGGAGAGTCTACTTCTTGAACTCTGTCCAGTATTGGTTATATTAACCTTTTTGCTTTTAGAAATTTTGCTTAAAATTAATAGTTGGTGTGAAATAAAAGTTTTATATTTCAGTAGTGTGAATGAGAAAATGAATGTCAGTTTAAAAGAATATGATATATGCAGTAATGAAAGTTTTTTAGATATTTCTGTAGGAGATTTTATTGCAAAAATATTGAGTTCCGAAATTGTTTCTAGTGATTCAGAGTTGATGTCGCGTTAAAAAATGTATGAAAATGATATTCCGATTATAGGTGGTTGTGGATTGTCTTCATTTATTTGAAACAGTTGTTTCTATTTGAATTTTAGATATTCATGTCTAAATGGTTGATGTCATCTTCTGTATTTAAGTTATCAATCGTTTATTTTCTTAAGAAGTAGTTTTCTTCTCCAAGCTGAAGATTAGTCATGCGCAGAGAGACTGGAAGAGTTGTTCTGTGACTGATAGGCTAATGATGAAGTACGAGATCCCATTGTAAATAATATGTTTCAGAATGTATGAATTACAGAAAGAATAAGAAATTAGTAATTGTTTTCCTTTTTAATGTACAAGTTCATTAGCTGAGAGACAAGTGGGTTTACTTAAAACGTATAAATTTATTTATATACTTGATAAGCATTAAAGATTCAAACATTATTATTATTAAGTCGCTAAGAGAGACACATCTGATTTAAAACGTTTCTACATAGTAATATCAGAGAATTGTTTAAATGAAAAAAAAAAATGTAAAAATGTAAAAAACTGAAAGCGAGACAAATCAGTTCAGAGTGTATTTTAATTTTGTTCATGCATAGTTCGATCTTAAATATACTTGAAATAAGAATTACAATTATTGTATACAAAATAGTGTCGATGAAAATGAGATAAGAAAAAAGTTAACGCGAATTCTTATCGTAAGAGTAGTCTGTAACGCACCACTTAAGGTAGACTAAAGATTGGTTTTGGTACAAAACTCCCAAGTTTTGTACGGGGGAAGGATGTTACGGATACATGTTAATTATAAATACTCAAAAAGTAGAAAAAAGCGTTTATGTAAATTTATCATTATTGATTATATACATATATTTACTAAGGTTGCGATTAGTTCGAAAAAATAAGTAAAGACTGTTGCTAAGAAGAAGCTAAGTCGTTGATTTTGTCGTTTGTGAGTCAGTCGTTGCGTAACCTTTGAATAAGGTACTAACCTAAGCATGAGAATAAACGAAACTTTGGATGCATTTTGTGCTTATTTTTATATTTCCTAATCACCCGCCGCGAATTCCGTTTTGTATGGAACAACCAGAGTCATACAACAAATCACACCTGCCGAGCCGAGCCTTACCTCGGATGAGCGCGCAGCCCACCGCAAAGCTATGAGTGGTTTACTCGATAAAGGTGCTATTTCGCAGTGCAAACCTCGGAAAGGAGAATTTCTCTCTACGTATTTTTTGCGAGAAAAATCGAACGGTGAACATCGGTTTATATTTAACCTAAAAAAGTTAAATAAATTTATCGAAGCCCCGCACTTCAAACTAGAAGACATCAAAACAGCACTTAGGCTAATAACGCGCGGATCTTACATGGCAACGATCGATTTAAAAGATTCATATTTCCTCGTACCAATTCACAGAAAATATAAGAAATTTTTGAGATTTGAATTCGGAAAGAAAACGTACGAATTTAACGTTTTGCCATTTGGCCTGTCCACCGCGCCTTACGTGTTTACGAAATTTTTAAAACCAGTTGCGCAAAAATTACGTTCGGCGGGGTTTATCTCTGTTATATATCTGGACGCCATCCTTATGACAGCAGAAAACAAAAATGATTGTTTGGAAAACGTTAAAATTACGCAAAATACGCTAGAGTCGCTTGGACTTGTGATTAATCCGGGAAAAAGTCAACTAAGCCCCAAACAACAGTGTAAATTTCTAGGTTTCGTTCTTGACAGTAATGAGTTCAGCATATATTTGCCGAGTGAAAAACGGGAAAATATTCGGAAGGCCATTTCCACGCTCTATAACCAAGACACCGCGAGTATCAGATCAGTAGCGCAAACGATCGGTGTCCTGATTGCGGCCTGCCAGGCCGCAAATTATGGCTGGCTTTATACAAAAAGCTTAGAGCGCGACAAATTTGTTGCCCTTTTAAAAAATAATAACGACTTTGATAAGAAAATGGAAATATCGGAAACCATGAAATTAGACTTAAAATGGTGGTTAAGAAACATAAACATTGTGAAAAACCCAATAAAAGAGAACAATTACAGCCTAGAGATATTTAGCGATGCTTCACTCACAGGCTGGGGCGCGTGTTGTCAGGGGAAAAAAGCACGCGGATGGTGGAAAGGCACAGAAAAGGAAGAACACATAAACTTACTAGAACTGAGAGCGGCCATGAACGGGTTGAAATGTTTTGCTCGGGAAATAAGAAATCGCGAAATTCTTCTCCGAATCGACAACACCACCGCCATAGCGTATATAAACAGGATGGGCGGCATACAGTTTCCGAAACTGAACAATCTCGCACGAGAAATATGGCAGTGGTGCGAGCCGAGAAAAATTCATGTTTTCGCGTCATACATCAACACGAAGGAAAACAAAATCGCAGACGCAGAATCTCGAGCGTTACCACCCGAGACAGATGGGAATTAACAGAATGGGCTTTTGAGAGAATAACAGAGAAATTAGGATATCCGGATATCGACCTCTTTGCCTCAAGCACAAACGCTAAATGCGAGAAATTCGTCTCATGGCATAGGGACCCTGATTCAGTCGCTATCGACGCGTTCACACTATCATGGTCAAATATATTTTTCTATGCCTTTCCACCGTTCTCTATGATACTGAGAGTGTTACGAAAAATTGATATGGACAGAGCAGAGGGAATAGTAGTTGTTCCCCTCTGGGCAACACAACCCTGGTTCCCAAAATTCACATCATTAGCAACAACCCCTTTAATTGAATTAGGGCCGGATCCTCATCTACTATCTTCTCTTTCCAGGCAGGAGCACCCGTTGTCGGCAACTCTTACCCTGGTGGCCGCAAGGTTGTCCGGCAAGCATACCTAGCCAGAAGTCTGTCAAGTAAAGCAGCTGAAATGATGATGGCCTCAATAACCGACGGTACATGGCGGCAATACGAAAAACCGATACGGTTATGGTGGTTTTTCTGCCAGCAGAGAGGCATACCACTATATGAACCACACAGCACAGATGTCATTGAGTTTTTCACCGAAGAACAAGAGGAAGTTAATACCTACAGTACCCTGAATATCTACAGAGCAGCCATCTCAATACTGATGTCAAATAAACTCGGAAAGGACCCTGACTTGAGCAGATTTTTTCGAGGAGTCGCAAATAAAAAACCCACGAAGGCCAATTACACCCACACCTGGGACCCAAACACAGTACTCGAGCACTTGGCCACATGGACGCCGAATGAAGAATTGAGTCTCGAAAAACTGACCAAAAAGCTGGCGACTCTTTTGGCCCTCAGTACGGCACAACGCGTGCAGATGCTTTTTTCGATAAAGAAAAGCAACATTAGGGTATCAGAAGATCACATAAAAATAGTTATCACCGACAAGACCAAAACTTCAAGGCACCAAAAAGAACAACCAATTCTGGAAATCCCAATCTTTACAGAGAACGCAAATATATGTCCAGTCACGGCCTTGCAGTCATACATGAACAGAACAGCCAATCTCCGACCACCAGAAGAAGATAGATTATTTCTAACTTTCAAAAAGCCTTACCACGCGGCAACTACTCAGAGCATCAGCCGATGGATAAAGGCCGCATTAGAGGAAAGCAGAATCGATGTGTCAATCTTTTCAGGACACAGTACACGTCACGCTTCCACGTCGGCCGCTGCACGAAATGGAGTCAATATAGAGACAATCAAGAAAGCCGCGGATTGGTCGAAAAATTCTGCAGTCTTTGCAAATTTTTACAACCGGCCATTACTCAGCGAACAAGGCGGTTTTCCAGCGACAATCCTAGAGAAAAAATAATCTCAAAAAAAAAAAATATTTATTTATTATTTTCTATGTAATTAAAACAATCAGATTCATCAAAAACGATGAAAAATGTCAATTTTTCTTTATTTTGAGTTAACTTGTATTGATCAGCGATTGGAAAATGTTCTTTGCTATCGAGATTAATTGTACAAATTTTCCTGTTCGCCACAGCTGAACTGTGCAAGACGAATTGTGTACTAAATAAAACTACACAAACTATTCAATGAAAAATCGTAAATTCCTTTAAACATCTACGTGTTTGATCTAGAGGACGAGGCAGCGAAGTACAATTGAACGATCGAGTGAACTTACCTGTAAGTGAAACTCGATCATAATTGTATAAGCTGCCTCGTCCGAATAGATCAAATCCCTCCCGAAACATAAAACCCAACCCTAAACACAATTATTTCATTGAACACTTTAAAATAAATGACGGTTAGTGGTGAGAGCGCCGGGCGCGAGGCGCGCGCACGCCACGAGCGGGGGATTGACAAACTATAGGACGGACCGAGTGAATTTTAAACCTTTTTAGCATATTTAAAATATCCTGTGGCACAGCGCATGGTGAGTAGCGGAACTACGTGTTTCATCTATTCTGACGAGGCAGCTTATACAATTATGATCGAGTTTCACTTACAGGTAAGTTCACTCGATCGTTCAATTTTCTATAGGAACCGTGGGAAGATTCAAATTTTCATGAAAATGACTACAATTTATAGTGAAAATTGGTATTTTTGTAGTGAAAGTTACAAAATCATAGGAGTTTTTAATGGTATTTTCTTTAGCGGAAATATTTTTGTTCAGAAAAGTTGAAAACTGTTAATAAGAATTATATAAACTGTTAAAAATAGTTATAAAATGTAGGATTTTGGACGTTACTAATTGTTTATAACTGTTTGTAACATTCTTTAACAGTTAATATGAGTTATTAAATTATTTAATAATTATTAAATATTTATTAATTATTATTATTAATATAAATAATAATCTATTATTAGTAATTAATAAAAATAAAAAATAAAAACTAAAAGTATTAACTAATTTGGCAAAAATGTTTGGTTTATTAGTATTTCATGTATGAGTAATTCTACAGAACCTTTAACTTTTCACTTAAAAATGATCAAAAAATAATTAAGTGGCGCACTAATGGGACACTTTGTTCTTGTGTCTAGAGCTCTTAAGGAGTAAGAAATTGTCAAAAAAACAAAAGCAAATGGATGCATAAGAGTGTTTTGTGAAAAAACTTAGTATCAGGTGCTGTTACGTAAGGATAGTTAACTTGGCAAACTTTGAGCTTCGCATTTTGTAAAGGCTAGAGGATTAGGTGACTTCAGAGAAATAGATGCGAAAGAGTAGTTTTTAAAAAACTTTGTACCGCCTGCTGCTATGGAAATGGCAGGCATGAGAACTCAACTTCTCAGCCAACTTTGAGCTTCGAGTTTTATAAAAGCAAGAGAATCAGGTGATACAAAGATTTGAATTGTAATTCTGAGAATTTGTACTTTTTTCTTTTATTCCTTGCGATAGCTATAAAGAAAAAATATATTATTGTTATCTTTTTTAACAACTTTAAATTCTCTGTTGAAATACTAATAAAAGTTTAATGTTTTATCCAAACAGTCTTGCTCTCAACAACTGTCCAACTTTCTACAAAGAACATGACTGAAAGCTTAAATATTTTTTTGAAACAATTATAATAAACACTTTTAAAAACTATTTTTTAAAGTATTTTCTATAATTCTTATAAAAACATTTTCTATTTCTCACAAAACTGATTTTTGCTATTAGCAGTAATTATTCTCATTTTAAAATTATCTCTTTATCTCTTTACAATATTTGTTTGTATGTATTTGCTATGAAAATGTTTTCTTTTTCTTACAAAAATCATTTTTCTTATCAGTAGTATTGCTCATTAAATTAAATTTGAGTACTTTCCATAACAGAATCATTTCTGTAAATTATTCATTATTATATTTTCTCTACAAAATATCTCCAAAAATGGTCCATCACTACATCTTTAAAAATCCATTAAGAAATTATTTTACAAAACATCTACAATCCTTTACAAACTTTTGCAAGCAACGAGAAATTCTTTTCCAAAACCTTTATAATCACTTTACAAAAACTTTTACAAACGATAAGAATTTTTTCGGAAACCATAAGAATTATTTTCCGAAACCTATACAATATCCTAAAAAATTATTTACGTTTTATTATATGAAAAGGAATTCTACGAATAAATAGTAAATTTTTACTTTCTAAAGTCGAAATAAATTTCTTTCACGCGGATACTGAAAGTCAAACCCAAAAAAGTTATGAAATCAATTAAAGTGTAATTTTATATAATTAACAAACATTATTTATAATGTACTTTTACTCTTTAAAAGTTGTGAAATCTCTCTAAAAACTTTTTTTACAAAAGTAAAAACTTATAGGCAAGAATAAGTTTGGTTACTATTCTACATAGTTTTATACTTAACAAACATTATTTACTAAACTCTCCCACCCTCTCTTTCTTCCCCCTCTCTCTCTCCCTCTGTACCAAAAACTTTAATGAAAGCTTAAATATTTTTTCAAAGCAATCAACACGTTCTTTAAAAAACTAATTTTTTAAATATATTCTTGTTAAAATAAAGGGATAGTCGTGGTTGGTGGTAAAATGATTATTTATTATAAGAGAAAGAAAGTACAATAAAGCGCCATGCGCTTGGGCACCGCATGCCGCTTCGGACGAGAGCTGAGAGCCAAGAGAGAAGCGCGAGTCGGCCGCTGCCGCTTGACATACCTTCTGGCTCACAGGCACACTAGGGAGGGGAGACTTACATGTGTTCATATACGTGTGTCGCGCGCTGTAAGTTCCCTTCGTACGGAACCTGAACGATACACAATATATATGTAGGGTAAACAGACCAGTGAATGACCGAAATGTTATTTTCATCAAGTTTTGAAGCTACAAATATATTTCACTAGTATCCAATATCGAAATTAATTTTTAATTCATTTTATAATTATATTTTCTTTAAATTAACATTGTTTTAAAAAGGTTTATATAGACAAATATTATTTAAATTGAGGGTAAAGTAAAGAAGATGTAAAAATCCAATAAATTACCAACCTTGACCAGCAAATGACCAGACAAATGCCAATGAATGACTGCCGTGTTTTAGTAACAAATAAATAATATTTTAAATCAATATATTTATATACATGCTTTTAAATTAGGTAAATAAATATATTCACTGCAATGACTGCATAAATGAGAATAAAACACATATTATTATTAATTTTTATTAAATTTTTCATTTAATTAGAACAGTTAAGTAATATGACTTACAATTTCAATACATAAAGTTTAACTTTTAATGAAAACTTTGTTGATTAAATCATTTTTTAGAATACTGAACAATAATTTAAAAATAAATAAGTAATATCAATATTCAAAAGGTTATTGCTCTCCCAAGCTGCTCGCGTTCAATGATAATTTTTATTGAGGGTGTAGTGAATTCGTACACCATAGATCCTTTCGAGCATCATAAATTTATTGATACACCGACGTTTCGGGAGTATAATTAACTCCCCTTATCAAGGCTAAACACAATGAACATACAAAAAATATTAAACATAACGGCAATTATAAAATTTCTTGTCACATTAAAGAAAAAACTTTCTTTTCCCTTACCATTCGAGGTGGTATATCAATTTACAAATTTATAAAGCGGCAATAGCGTGTCAAACAGTTTTTCTTTTTACAATAGATTTGTATTAAATCACCAACATTTGTAAAGCAATACCTGTATAATGAGAATATTTAGAAAATTAAATTGTACTAAAGAAAAAACCCAAAATAAGAAAAAAGGCATGAAAATTTTAAAAAAACTTACATGTTACAAATCAGTCGTTTAGTCATAACGTCAAAAGCTGTTTTACCCAGGATGATGTAATCTCACTGTCCAACAGAGACAATAAGAGTTACGGGCATCTCCAGGGCTATTTATACGGAATAAAGTAGTGGGGATAGAAATTTAGTAAGGAAATTGACTTAGTAACGCAGTGCCCACCAATGAAAAACTACTCTCTGCTGCGTAACCGACGAGAATTTATGAATTTGTTAGGTTTGTTACGAATGTTGGTTGGTCTATTAACAATGTCGACTGTGGATTTATAACAATTTTTTAGTTTGATAGTATCAAACTGTCTATTCATATTATTATTGGTACTATAAATGTGTAACATCTCAGAAAACAATCTTTTATTCTTATAACTTTCGTGATCAGCGATATTGACCTTATTAAAATCTACTTTATGATTATAAAAGTTTGCATGTTCGGCTAAAGCCGACGTGGTGTCACCATTCTTAACACTACGCTTGTGTTCATTAATGCGTAATCGTAATTGTCTACCTGTCTGTCCAATATATCACATTTTACAATCAGTGCAATTCACTTTGTAAACTACACTACTTTTTTCAAACTTATCAACATTATCCTTACCTAATTTAATGTATTTAGAAAGTTTATTGCATGGTTTTTGTATAACCTTATAACTATTACGAGACAGAATTGATTTTAATTTGTAACTGAGATGTTTAACGTATGGGATAACGATGAGCGATTTTTCACCGAAACGTCGGTGTATTAATAAATTTATGATACTCGAAAGGATCTATGGTG
This sequence comes from Torymus aiolomorphi, assembly GCA_036365515.1. Taxonomy (NCBI): domain Eukaryota; kingdom Metazoa; phylum Arthropoda; class Insecta; order Hymenoptera; family Torymidae; genus Torymus; species Torymus aiolomorphi. Next base: position 61,844,275 of record CM070873.1, on the reverse strand, counting down.
TACGAATTCACTACACCCTCAATAAAAATAGTAATATCAATAATTTATAAATAAGTAATTGAATAAATAATTTGATAATTAAATAGAAGTTAAATACTTTATTTTATTCTAGCTGTTCTTTTCTAAATGCCTCTGAAGTTATAGTATATATCTTAGGTTTTTTATTTTTTTGCTTATTAGAACTTTTTATTTGAGGAAAATGAAGCTCTTTTGCCCAAATATCATTTAGATTAACTGCTTTTCCTTCTTTTTGATTATTATTGGCTTCGCTTACTATACTTTGTAATTGCTTTGTTTCTGTAGACAATGTTTCTTGATTTTATGTAGAAATGCTACTCAAACAAGTTATTTGTGTTGAGGTGCTTGCTTCGTTCATAACAGTTATTTGGCTTATAGAGTCCACCGTACTCGAAACACTAAATTCTTTTAAACTAGAGTCATCTATCACAGCAGTTTCTTTATTCGAAGAGTGAAACTCTTTCGAAATAGAAGATTCCATTTGTTCTTGATTCGAAGAGTCAAACTCTTTCGAAATAGAAGATTCCATTTGTTCTTGATTCGAAGAGTCAAACTCTTTCGAAACAAAAGGTTCCATTTGTTCTTGATTAGAAGAGTCAAACTCTTTCGAAACAGAAGGTTCCATTTGTTCTTGATTCGAAGAGTCAAACTCTTTCAAAACAGAAGGTTCGATTGGATTCAACCTATTAATTTCTATATTTTCTAACTTTTGGTATCTTGAAATGTATTGCAGCTTTATTTGCACTCATAACCTTACTTCTTACCATTTCGATTGCCTCTTTTAAACTGTCTTCTGTATACTGAAAACGCCTATAAACTCTTTTTACTATTTGTTTTTTGTTTTTTACTATCATTTTTAGCACTTTTATTAGGTAAATTTTTGTTTTTTTCTATAAAAGTCTAGTCATTCAGTGGGTTTGATGAAAGTGTGACCTACCAATAATTGACCGGATGGTCATTTATTAGTAAGTATTCATCGTTTTTCATACCATTGAATGACCAGTAAGAAAATTTAAAAAAAATCGTAATTATTATTATTTTTTACCTATTTTAAAATGATTTTTATGTAAAGTAAGTCTTTTTTATTAATATTAAAACATTTTAAATAAAAAATAAGATGCCATATATCGGCAATATATAGTTTTCTGAAATGCTTGTTTTCAGCTTTCTTGTAAAAATATTGCTGCGAATTCAGTTTACAGAATACCTACCTAGAATTATTATTTTTTTTTACAGGATTTTTTTAATTTTCTCATACTTTTATGTATTTATTTAAAAATATAGATGTTTAGGAATGTAATTTTTTTCTTTACATTTATATAATAACCTATAAATTTTTAAATTATAATTTTTTATCTAGTAGTCATTCACTGGTCGGCGGTCATGCACTGGACGATTTACCCTATCACATTTTCAACACGCCTCCTTACATATATATTGTGCGCCTAAATTTCACAATTAACAATCTTTGGTTTTCGTTTTTCTTTAGTATAATAATTACTTTGTTTAATATTCTAATTTTAAGTTTGCTCTAAACTTTTCAAATTGTATCCGTCCTAATGACTTAGTGAAGATATCTGCAGTATTTTCATCTGAATTAATTTTTATAACATCAATAGTACCTTCTAAATAATTTTCATTTACAAAGTGGTAATGTGTTTCAATGTACTTAGAATTTTTTGTTAAATTTCCATATTTACTTATACTAATCGCACCTGCATTATCCTCATAAATACATATCTGATTGTTAATTTCTATTTCAAATTCTTTTAGCAATTGTTTAATTAATTTTACTTCACTCACGCATATAGATAACGCAACATACTCAGCTTCAGTAGATGACTTTGTTACAATATTTTGTTTTTTTGATTTCCAATATATACTATTTCCATTCATTTTAATTACATAACCAGTCGTAGATTTTCTATCAACTACATCTCCTGCCCAATCAGCATCAACATAACATTCTAAAATATCAGCATTTAGATTTTTCTCGTATGTTAATTTTAATTCTTTTGTATAATACAAATATTTTAATATTCTTAGTGCATATTTATAATGACTCTGATCATAACAATTTTGAAATCTACTTAGGTAATTTACAGAATAACAAATATCTGGTTGTTACGGACTACCTGTGTATATATTTTGCGATTGTGTTCGCCTCTGTTATACCTGAGCGAGAATTTCGAGTTTCGTAGTTATTAAGAAAAGTTAACTTTTTAAAAAAAGACTTTGACGAGTCTTCGTGCACGACAAAGGTCATGGCCATGACGCCACTCAGCTAAAGATACTTATCCTGAGGCTGTCTCGATCTCGCAAAAATGTAATGAAGATCCAGCGTGCACAAGAAAACTCACAAGAGTATCTTGGGGCCGTCTAGGCTAAAGAATGCTGTCAAAGCGATCGATATGAATGTAAAACGGGCATAAATGAATATAACGATTGAAATATATGTCTGTGGGTGTGTGTGTGTATGTGTGTGTGTGTGTGCGTGTGTGTGTGTGTGTAAGAAAAAATGAAACTCGAAATTCTCGCTTGCGCGTAACTCGTTGTTATGCGACTACGCGTTGTTATGCCAATAAACAACAACGATGGTGAGAAGCTCTTTAGCAGTTGAAGCGTACGCACGTATTATCCTACGCTGAATTGTTCTTGTTCCTTGTTTCCAATAAAGTTTAACTATTACATAAAAATTAATTGCATTTTCATCTCACTTCTTTACAAACTGGTGCCGAAACCCGGGAAATTAAATCCGGGACCATTAAACGGGTTTATTTTTCTCTTGTCGAGAAAACGGAGTGAGAGGCCAATTTCAAACATCAAGATTGCGCTTTCCGTAAATCGCCATGCCGCCAAAAAAGAGAGTATCTGCGCCAAAAGACGTCAATAACCCAGAGCAACCTAATGCGAAAAAGCCACGCATTGTGACGAGAAATTCGAGGAAAAATGAGACTGGGAAAAAGAAGAACGTCAGCCAGGTGAAAAAAGCGCAAGAGAAGGAAGCACAGAAAACTAACGAAACAAGAGAAAGGAAAAGCAGAAAGACCAAACGAACTACGGAAGTCAACAACAAACAATATACACAAGCTCACGAAGAGCTCGACGCAAAAACCGGGACACAAAGCGATCTTGAAAAACAAAGGGAAGATCAACAGCAAAATAAGACAACAATAAACCTCCTTTGTCACCACAGGTTATAATAATAGAAAAAAATCAATCCGTTAATCAACAGCAGCAGGAGCCGCAGGAGCAGCAGCCACAGGAGCGGCAACAGCCGCCGCCGCCGCCGCCGCTGCCATCGTTGCAGTCATAGCAACCGTCGCGGCCGTCACAGCAGAAAAAGATGATCTACGTTCGAGAAAGGCCGGTAATCATTGAGGATCGCATCATCAGGGCAGCGACAGCGGCACATTCTTCCAACGTTGAAGACGACCCAGATAGCATCTACGAGGCAGCAGATGACTTCGGCCACAACGAATACAACGTAGCAGTGGGCAACAATGACATCGGGCAGAGACAGTAGCGTAATTATACGACGCGACCAGTAAGCGACCAATATCATTTCGACGCGCAAACGAATGATTCTATTGCACGACTCGCGGATGTGCTTTATTCGACGCTTGCTAATTTTCGTGATACGTCGATCAATCCAAATAATTCGCGTCTCATAAATAGATTAACATCTACTAAATCGTTGCCAACCTTTGATGAAGACGCTTTAGAATGGCCGCATTTTAAACAAATGTATGACACGACTATTGAACTCGGAGAACATAATGACAGCGAAACTGTACTTTTATTTTCAAAAACTTTACACGGCAAAGCACGTGAAACCGTAAGCACATTATTAGCAACAAATCAAAATGCGAAAGAAATTATTGATACACTCGAATTAGAATTTGGAAATAAAAAAGTATTAGCGCGAAAAATTGTAAACGAAATAAAAAATCTGCCAGACTTTGATTCGGGAAAAATCAAGTTAACCTCATTCGCGTCAAAATTAAAAAGTGCAGCTAGCGCACGACGCATATGCAATATTGGTTATTTACATAGTCTGGAATTAATTCAGTGCATTGCTCGTAAAATACCTTCTTTTTTGAAATATAATTACAATGACTACGCTTCAGAAATCTCAAACGATAGAACCCCTCTAGAAAATTTGGCTGATTTTTTGTTCCACAGGCGCAACGCTCCGTCAAGGGAGGCATTTTCGACGTAAATGAATTAACCTCAACACATAAAGCAGATAACGAAAAAAGACAAATGCCAAGCGCAAAGCCCGCGAAAGTTTATGCGATAATGAACGATGATGAAAATCAAAAAAACAATCAAAATAAATCAGTTGATAAGCAGCGCTCGGTCACGTGTATATTTTGTAACCGCGACAATCATATGTCTGTTGAATGTAGAAGATTTGCACGCGACTCGTTGCCGAGACGATGGTTTTTAGTAAGAAAACTCCGGCTGCGTTACAAATGCCTTGAGCAAGGTCATTTTCATACAAGTTGTGAAAGCGGAAATTGCGCGCAATGTTCACAACCTCATCACGTTCTTCTGCATGATCAAAAACGCTCTCAATCGAATTATAAAAATACGATTACTTCGCAAAATAGAAATTTTTCACAAGCGCAAACGCATTCATCTAAAAATAATGATCATTCGAAATCGGAAGAAACACAATGACTAAATGACGGTACGTTATTAAAAATTTTGCATGTGCGAATATCGAGTCCATTTGCGTCTATAAAAACATTTGCCTTTCTAGATGACGGATCGACGGTCACTTTAGTAGATAAATCATTAGCTTGTCATTTAGGCCTCAAAGGGCAAAGTTTACGTATAACTTTACAAGGATTCGGAGGAAAGAAAACTATCGACGCTCAAAGCGAAAAAGTAGATTTTCAAATAAATGACGCGAATGACGATTTCGAAAATTACAATGTAAAGAACGCGATTACAATTACAAATTTAAAATTACCCGTTCAATCTATATCGGGAGCTTTCGTTCGCACAGTAGCAAAAAGGGTTAGTGTTTTTATTCAACCTTATGATAAAGTAGAGCCTAAAATATTGATAGGGCAAGATAATTGGCGTTTACTCATAACCAAAGATATTAGAGAAATCCCAGGCACCTCAGCTGCGGTGTCATTATCTCCTTTAGGGTGGACGGCACACGGACTAGCAAGCTTGTCGCACACGAATTATGTTTCTACGGTCATACAAAAAATTAAACACGATGTAAAAGACGATTCCAATATTATAATGGAGCTTAAAGCTCTTAATGATTTGATAAAAAATTACTTCGAAATCGACAATCTAGGTATAAACGAAACTATGAAAATAAAATCAAAATCACACGAATATTCGTTAAATATTTAAAAAAATACAAGTCAACGTTTCGGAAAATTTTGGTCGACAGGCTTGCTTTGGAAAAACGACAATTTTCCAGCCGTTAACAGTCGTTCTACTGCCTTGAAAATACTTTACAAAATCGAACAAAGACTAGATAGAGATAGCGAATACGCAACGATGTATTATCGAGAAATGTCGCGACTTATAGATAACGGATATGCAGAAAAGGTAAATGATGACATTTCAAGGTCACGAATTTGGTATCTACCTCACTTTGAGGTAACAAATGCGAATAAACCGGGAAAGCTTCGATTGGTTTTTGACGCGGCTGCGAAAACGAACGGCATAAGTTTAAACGATCAGCTTAATGCTGGCCCTGATTTATTACAATCGTTGTTAGGTGTTATTTTACGATTTCGACAGTACGCCGTCGCTTTCAAAGCCGATATAAAAGAAATGTTTTTACGTGTATTTGTAAATGAGAATGATCGCGGAGCTTTGAGATTTTTCTGGCGTGACAAAAATAGAAATGAATTTCCGGAAACGTACGAAATGACACGCTTAGTTTTTGGAGCTAATTCTTCTCCATGCAGTGCGATATACGTCAAAAATGAGAATGCGAAAAGTTTTGCGCTTGAAAAACCCGAAGCTTCCCGAAGCAGTATAAACAATTATTACATGGATGATTATCTATCAAGCACTAAAACCGTCGAAGAAGCGGCCGCGCTTATCCAAGATGTAATTTACATAAATAAACCCGCGAATTTTATTATGCACTCATGGGCTAGCAACGAGGATCGAGTTTTAGTTTCATTCGAAAATACAATTGTTCAAAAACAAAACAAGAAAAATTCACTCTGCGACCGAGGGGGAGAATGCGTTTTGGGACTTTTTTGGAATAATCGCACAGACTTTTTGAGCTTTAACGTTGGATTAAGCAAAATTCCGGAGCAGCTACTTACAGGTGCTAGAAAGCCCACGAAGCGCGAATTTTTAAAAATCATTATGTCAATTTTCGACCCCCTCGGCTTGCTGGGACCTTTTACTTTGCAATAGAAAATTCTCATGCAAGAGATATGGCGCAGCGGTGTTGGCTGGGATGAACGAATACGAGACGAGGAACAAATCGGGTGGTTACAATGGGCAACAAATTTACGCAATATCAGTTCATGGTCGGTCCCGCGATGTCTTACACCGAAAAGTAATTATACAAACGTACAGCTGCACGTTTTTTGTGATGCGAGCTTAAAAGCGTACGCAGCAGTAGCTTATCTTCGATTTACAATTACAGACGATTCCTTTTATCTTTTTTTAGTAATGGCAAAAACAAGAGTAGCCCCTTCAAAACCTATGAACGTTCCTCGTCTTGAATTACAAGCTGCGTTATTGGGCGCTCGCCTTTTAAATACAGTAATTAAAGAACTGGAAATTAAAATAGATCAGCGTTTTTTATGGACGGATTCTATGACTGTTTTTCGATGGATTCAGACAGAACCTCGTACGCGTCAAATTTACGTTGCGCATCGCCTTGGTGAAATAAACGAGCTTACTGCAAGCTCTGAGTGGCATTGGGTGCCGACAAAGCTAAATCCAGCTGATTATTCAACGCGATGGTTAAAAGAAATTGTAAATGAAAATAGTCCTTGGTTTACGGGTCCTCAATTTTTACGCTGTGCTGAAACTGAATGGCCAAAGATAAGAACTATATCTACGAACGAAAAGAAAAATATTGATGAATTGGAAATGCGAAAAGCGCAAGTATTTTCACTAACTATTACGAAAACAGAGTTTACTCGAGTAGCGGAAAATTTAGGCTTATTAGGGTGGCGAGGCTTACTTGTTTTAGCACGTCGCGTAAGAAAAGCTGTAGATCATTGGCTAAGCATTACTGAAAGTAATTACAATGAAAATTTATACGCCGAAGAGTTTTGTATTCACCCCATTTGAAGAAGAATGTTTTGGCCACGGACTATACCAACTTCGACGTGGTAAAAACGTACATAATAAAAGTCGAATTTTAAGCTTGCGACCTTTCGTAGACGACAAGGGCATTTTGCGTGCAGAAGGACGTGTAAAAAAACCAAAATGTTTTATTTTTGAAAATAATCCGATCATTTTAGACGGAAAACATGCCGCTGTTAAATTATTATTTTAATAATAATTATGATTTAATAATTTAATAATAATAAAATGATTATCACCGTCGTTTTTACCATGCGAGTCATGAAACTATCGTTAACGAAGTTCGACAAAAATACTACGTAATAGGAATAAGAAATGTATTGCGATCTATTGTATTTAATTGTATTATTTGTAAATTAAGACGCGGCAAGCCACAAAATCCGCTCATGTCGTCTTTACCTGAAGGTCGCTTAGCGTATGGATTGAGACCCTTTAGTCACTGTGGCGTAGACTACTTTGGCCCCATGCTTATAAAAATTGGACGACGACATGAAAAACGATGGGGTGTATTGTTTACATGCTTGACGACGAGGGCAATACATCTCGAGCTTGCGCATTCGTTATCTGCAAGCTCCCCATGTAAAAAAAATATGTATAAATTATACACAAATTATACATAATGCGCTGTGCATAGACTATGTATGGAATTGAACATGCATAATCTATGCATAGTCCATACATAATCTGCACATATTGCCTATATGGATAACCTACGCATAGCAGAAAAAAATAGTTTAGTTAATTTTATAAAAAGAATGTTTATTATGTTATATCTCTTAAATGTCTAATTTAGCTGTACTCACTATTTTGAATTTCGTCCTTTCTCTGCCCTTCCTCAGAACAATCTTGATACTATACGATGAAGCTGAGCACTTAGTTGCAATGACAACCTCGGTGAAGTCGGGACATTCCTGGGTAGAGCCAGCGAGTGCACGTAACTTCCTGGTGTCGTCGTCGTGATCGTTGTCGCCGACGTCGCCGTCGTCATCGTTCTCGCCGTTGCGGACGTCGCCGTCGTCATTGTTCTCGCCGTTGCGGACGTCGCCGTCGTAACCGTTTGTCGTCCTCATGGACGTCGCCGACGTCGCCGACGTCGTCGCCATCGTCGCTGGTGCCACGGTTACCTCTACAAGTGAACCATCGAATTTGTAGAAATAGAAAAAATCACGGTTCAAAATCTCCAACCTGAAAAAAAAAAAAATTTTGTAGTTAAATCTGTGTTGAATTTATTTCAATGAAATTTTTATTTTTGTGTAAAATCACTGCCCTTAAAGGGGCGGCAGTAACAGAGACGGCGTAGAGCGGCAAATTTCTTAATCTACCACTGATTGTACCCAGCGTCTGGACTACTACTCAGTTCCACCGCCACCAACGCACGCCAATTTTCCAGCCGAGCTGTGAAATATAAACTTTGCCGGAGCACAAAAGAAGCCAAATCCGCCTGTCTTACTTCGTTACGCGCAGGGGGAGAGAGGGGGTGAAGCGCGAAGTTCATTTTTTTTCTTCGACTTTTCATTTCCTCCTTCGCATTATGCGTTCCCTCTCTCTTTCTTGATAGAGTTCCAAAACCAGCGAGGCAAACTTTTCCGGCTGTCGTGGCGAGCGACGTTTTTGCTGGCATTCGTAAAAGCAGGGATTATTTTAGACTGAATAATACGATTTTAAGGAGTGACGAGGCATATTATCGTATAAGGAATTACGAGAAGATATTTCAGAAGAATTTAAATTATTTTATTTTATTCCTCTAGTATTCTCACATGTTATTGTGTACACTGTAAAAAATGTCCTTAAAATTAATGCACTTTTAATGTACATAAGCACATTAAATTTAATGTACTTGTAACAAAATAGTACATCAATGTACAAAAGTATTGTTTTTGCATTAAATTTAATGCACAGATATTAAAATTCGTGCAATTATGACTCAAAAGTAATGTAAGCGTACATGAAATTTCATTTAAAAAATTGAAAGTGAAGTTGTGGTAGATGTACAAAAATTTCAATGTCATATGCACGATAATTAATATACATGTACCTTAAATAAATATATATCTGCATTAACATTACAGTATTTATACATTAAATTCCATGACATTATCGCAAAACTTTGAAGTAAAAGTAATTACTTGTGCATTAAATTCCATGACTTTCACTTCATAATTTCACGTAGAAGTAATGCACATTTTATGAAATATAGATTACTTTTACATTAAATTTCATGACTTCGCTCCGAAATTTGCAGCAACAGTAATGAATATCGCATTAAATTTATGTTACAAAGTTCACCGCCTTGATTCCGTAATTTCACGTAAAAGTAATGCATGATTCATTAAATATACATTACTATTACATTAAAATTCATGATTTTCGCTCTAAAACTTGTAGTAAAAGTAATGAATATTGCATTAAATTTTAGTTACAAACTCAGTGATTTTCATGTTATAATGTCAAAAAAAAAGTAATGCACGTTTCATTGAATTTCCCTTACTTTTACATTAAAATTCATGACATTTGCTCCAAAACTTATGACATTTGCTACAAAATATAGATTATTTCTACATTAAATTCGATGACATTCGCGCCGAAACTTGCAGTAAAATTAATGCATATATGTCTTATGTAGATGAAAATGTCAAACTTTTTCAAGCGAGCGATAGCGTAACGGATAGCGTGCGTGCGTAGTAACCCAAGGGTTGCGGGTTCGATTCCCGGTTAGGTCGAAAATTTTATGTAAGTTTTTTTCTGCGATAATAACAATGCGATTAATTTAAGAGATAAGTTCTTTAATCAAAATGCGAAAATTTATAATATTAAAAAGTTATATGTATAAATTAACATTGTTGCTGGCACAACATAAAGAAGTGAGGTAAGTAAATATATAATAAATTTGAATCAAAGTAAAATAATTTCAACTACAAACTGTGTATTATTATTACATTTTGTAAAAATTTTTTATTTTCACAACAAAATAAAAAATAATTGGTTGAATAAAAAGAAAAAAAAATTATTTTTCAACCAAATAAATTATTTTTTGACCTAAGTAAAATTTGACTAGTATAACGTCTTTTACTAGAAATTTCAAATACGTGTATGTTAAGTTTTATGCATTCAATTGAAATTCCAGTTTACGGGAATTTTTTTAATGTGCAGCGGTGAAATTTTCCAGTACATTTACAGTACATTACAAGATTTAAATAAATTGTAATGCAGATTTGCATTAATTATAATGCGGATTTGCATTAATTGTAATGTAAATTTGCATAAATTGTAATGCAGGTTTGCATTAATTGTAATGCGGATTTGCATTAAAAGTAATGCACTTTGCATTGAATTCACATCACATGTACATTACATTCCATTATTCTTACTCCGAAATTTGCCGTGAAAGTAATTCATATTACATTGAATTCACGTTACATGTACATTAAATTTACTGACTTCTACGCCAAATTTTTCCAGTAAAAATAATGCACTTTGCATTAAATTTAAGTTATATTTACATTAAATTTAAGTTACGCCATGAAATTGTTTTAATGTACCTGCTTGAAATTGTGCTTCCATTACATGTGCATTAATTTTAATGTAGATTTTTTTTACAGTGTACTTTAATTTTAAATTAAAAAAAAAAATACAAACATACTAAAAATTTGTGATTTAATATTAAATTTTTACACTGAAAATTTCAGTCATCTTCCTCGTCTTGAATCAGTAATGGAAATTTTAATGATGCGCATGACAATTCTTTTCACTGAAAATCGTATCTAAATTTACGGAAAAAAAACATAAGCAACTATCAAAGCAAACATTTTCGTTACGCCGCCTGGATAAAAAGCTACGCGTGACTTAACCTACGATAATATTTTCGCGCATTACGCACGCGCGAATCGCTTTGATGGGTAGATAAATTTCTCCGGCGCTGCCGCTATAAGCCAGGACCTATATATATACATACAACCAGCAACGCATTTGCGCGCACAGCAGGCGGCAAAAAATTTAATAAACTCGAGGAGAAGGCACGCACGCGCTACAACTATCCCTAAGGGAAAAAATTGCACAATGGGATAACATTTGTTTGGTCCATTGTACTTTCGAGGGGATTCTACATTCTAATACCTCTTCTGTTCGTCCCCGGATACAAATATACTTCGGTGCATTTGTTCGGGATGTATAGAAAAAATTTGTTGTGAGGCATATCTGTAAAATATTTATATAAATCATTGAAGTTATTTTATAAGAAAGATATATTACTTTGAAGAATTACAGATTCTAGGAAATCATTATACTATTGCAGAATCAACAAAATGGAAAAGAACACTTTATGTTTCCGGAGTTGCACACTTGAAATAATAATTATGTCAATGAATTCATGGATTCAAAAGACGTCGCATGTTCGTAACTACTTAAGTCAATGCCGTTGTTCATTTACTGCAAATTATTTCTAGCTATGTAAGCACATGCAGTGGTCATATTGTTCGAGATTTATCATTTTCAACGAATAAAGCTCTTATTTTAAATGTCGATGATAAATATTCAGTAATATAAAAATCTGCCCTTTAACTGTAACCTCCCACGCGAGTCGACACTACGTTGACAACTCGTATATAATCATAAAATCATAAGATTAACACTCATAAATATTTTGCAGACTCCGTTTTGAACTCTCTCTCTCTCTCTCTCCCTTCCTCCCTCCCTTCCTCACTCTCTTCCTCCTTTTCTCTCTCTCTCTCTCTCCCCTGAATTCGGTACATAAAGTCCACTACGGCACATCAATAATTTATACGAGAAAAACAGCAACTATAGTGTTAGAAATTGCATTAAATTTAATGTATGTACTGGAAGCAAATTTCGTCAGGCACATTAAAATTAAATAAATTTGCATTAAATTTAATTTAAATGAATTAAATTTAATGAAAATTTGCATTAATTTTAATGCAATTAAATTAAATTTAATACAATTTATTTAATTTTAATGTAACCTGCATGAATTTGGCTTCCAGATTTTTAACTGCACTTTTTGTAACTTGTAATCCAGATCTCTTCCCGAGCCTTCTAATCTCATCCACTCGCTATTTAATTCTCACCCACCCTGGTAGAAATGCTAATCAACGGTTGGCGAACCGTTTGTCAATTTTTAAATTAAAAACGTCACACCATGATTATGTTGCTATTGTCGACGAAGAATAATTATATTTATACATATGGAAATATTAATATTGTAGATGCTTTAAAATATATTGATAGTTTTAAATAGTTTTAATTAAATTTCGATGTTAATCTTAAGTATAGAAATGCTTCCATTTCATTAACATATTAACCAACGAAGTTGGTCTATTTTCTACCAGGGCATCCACCTTGCACAAAACAGTCTGCTTCCGTGCTTCTACACCTATACATACACGCACACACACAAACAACAAAAAGAAAAAAAGGATAATAGTTAGCCTTGCTCCCTGCCCTCTTCGCGCTCTTCGAAGAAATAGCTGCGCTTGAGTATCGTAAATAAAAGTGACTCGCTTTCTCGTCGCCGCGCATCTACGTACTTGAGACGCGCGAGTGCGTGCAAAAAATATGCAAACTCGCGGCGCACTGTCCATTAAATTCGTCAACGTCGCTCGCGCGCTTGATAATGAAAAGCACACAAGGACGAGGGATAGACAGGCAGGCGCGCGTGAAAGAAGAAAACGAAGAAACACCATAGGGAGAGGGTGCGGAATAAGAACGGAGAGGGACGTATAACACGGCTGAATTAATGAAAGGGCGAGGGAAAAATCAACGGTTCCTTGGCAGCGGCACGCGGCCTGCGTTATTCTTTTGTGTTTTAAAGTCTTGGGTAATAGGCTTTGGCAATTATGCGAGGGAAAATCGGGTGATTTTTTTTGCATTAAGCTGTGAAAAGTGATTTAAGAGAGAGCGCCTCCTTGTTATTGCCTTCTTATAATATGATTTTATAAAGCGAATTTTATTACATCTTGTAAAATAAGGTATAAAATTATAGTACATTATGTAACAAGGGAGAAAATTCGATCTTGATTCCCGCGGGTGAATCATCGACTTTTCTCCCGAATTACATATAGTACTTTGTTCCCATCTCAACTGTGGCCACTTTTTTATTTGGAAAGTGGGACCGACGGAAATATGGGGAGTGTTTGTAAACATCGACGGCGGCCGGCAAAAAGAGGGAAATATCGTCATATTTCCCGCAAACGTTAAATTTGTTGATAGAGGGAAACAAATCTAACTTTTGTCCCGCTTTTCAGGGAAAAAAGTTGCCATATTTGTTGAAATGGGAATAAAAGTCTTTTTTGCATAGTATGTGTAAAGTACGTCGATTCGCATCGTTTTCAGTACGTAAAGTTGAATTTCACACATAGTGTGCGTAAAGCTTCGCTTTACGCATATTATGCGTAAAATTTAACTTTACACACTCAAACAATGCGACGACGTGCTTTACTCATACTATAAAAAAAAATAGTGTTCACCACGCGGGCGAAATCTTTACGACCTTGTGAGCGCCCAACACTCGGTGCGTAAAGTTCAACTTTACGCCGTAGTGACGAAAAATACTATTTACTGGTTAAGAATTGCAAATCTGGTCGATGAAAGAATTCTGCGTTTCCACGCAATTTAAAAACGAACAAAACATACTTTTTAAAACAATCATACGCTTCTCGCAGTTAAGTGAGCCTAGTACTTACATACTCTTTACTTTTCCGGTATTGTATACTTATGCGCGTCGCGCTGTACACATTAATTATGGGAAATTTAGAAGAAGATTACTGATTTCTTAGAAGTCGGTTCGTTACAAAGTTTTATTCTTCTTCATATCTTATTAAACCAATCGATCATCACTTATTTTATATAATATTATACGAGATTCGTGATGTTGTTAAATAAGATGACTCTGGGTAATCCATCCTCATATCTAATACGTCCACATACACGTTTCCTCGGCCTCACTTTACGGAAAAGCTTAGTTAGTACATATAAATAGCTAAAAAATGTGAAAAATATGGCTTATAAATTATTTCAAAATTTTCCGAATTATTTTCACTTATTTTTACATCTATAGGTACACACGCTAAGTCTATACCAGTTAGCTAGTTTTTTATTTAGCTCTTTAGCTAGGCTAATTTAATACTTGGAATGTTCAGAATTTTTTCGTAATAAAAGATTTACTATATTTTAATAACTAACAATTTTCTCCGAACATGCTTGCAAAACCACACAACAAATTTTCCGCTTAAAGAGGCTGAATTACCCAGAGTTAAATAAAATTTATATATAAAAAATTTATATAATTACTGTTTTCTACTTCATATATTACAAAACATGTATAAAGTATAATAAAAACAACCTAAATGCCAAATTTAACGATTCTAATAACCGGTACCCCAAGCCTCTCTAAGCCTACCACGCACATTAGCACCATCAACTTCTCCTTAGGGCCAATTATCTCCTCTCTCGCACTATATTTCGAAAAACACTCGATTTTTCACACTATATTCTCGCAGACTTAGGCGCACAGATCTGCATGTACATACTTACATCCATACATCGCGTACATAAGTGCTCAAGTGCCATCCAATTCCATAATTATATTTTTCGCATACCACGCGTAAAGTAGCTTTTTCAAACGCGAAAAAAACAATTTGATTATCGTCTTCAACAAATGATTGAACATACTATACTGATTTACATCTACAGAAAATTTAGACAATTTAAAAAAATTAAGCTTTTTTTGTATATTATTAAAGAATTCTAACTTTATCGCAACTTTCTTTACCATACAGCGTCCTCCCCTGCCACAATTAAATCAGTGACCTATCGATGCTGTCAGCATATGCTTCGAGGCTACATTTTTTTTTGTAATGTCCCACGGACTACTTTTTACTGCGCTTCAATGTATAATGTTTATACGAAATATTATTTATTACACATTATTTATTGTGATATTTATTTCCAACCATGCATAAAAAATAAGTTAAATCTTATTAAAACATACGAAATTAATAAAACTGTGAGCGTCAGAGGACCATAATACAGTTATTTTGTATTACCATGATTGTTTAACGTAGATTATTCACTACGATTATTGTAATGTGACTATATATAACATTATACTTTAATAAAGAGATTATCAACTGCTATCACTGACATTCTTTCAGATCACACGCTACTACACATATCGTGTTTAGTCACGAACATGGTGTGTTTTTACTATCGATGGGGTTTTTCACCATCATGCCTCCTCCCAAAATGGAAGTGCGAAGGAAAGAAAAGACGAGTGTATCGACTGTTTCTCTCTTTTTTCACAGCGCGTAGGATTTTGAGTGGCGATATTAGTAGATTATGCACCTAGGGAGTAAAGTAGGCCCTAGTTCCCGGCTAGCGCCGCCTGCGTGTTGCTGCCCTCTCTTCGCTCGGGCCACAGTCACTACAGGTGGCACTAATCGGAAAAAAAGTAGACACACGAGCATAAGCGTCGCAGTTTCTAGGAGTGAGGTTATGTCCCATTTTCGACCCTGAAATCAGGGATTAAGCACAAATAACTTACCGCCGCGCATGCGAAAAAATTGTATATTGCCCTCGGGAGCAATGAGGGCTATGAACGTGTCCGCGGGCGTGCATAGCCTCACTGTAAAAAATGTCCTTAAAATTAATGCACTTTTAATGTACATAAGCACATTAAATTTAATGTACTTGTAACAAAATAGTACATCAATGTACAAAAGTATTGTTTTTGCATTAAATTTAATGCACAGATATTAAAATTCGTGCAATTATGACTCAAAAGTAATGTAAGCGTACATGAAATTTCATTTAAAAAATTGAAAGTGAAGTTGTGGTAGATGTACAAAAATTTCAATGTCATATGCACGATAATTAATATACATGTACCTTAAATAAATATATATCTGCATTAACATTACAGTATTTATACATTAAATTCCATGACATTATCGCAAAACTTTGAAGTACAAGTAATTACTTGTGCATTAAATTCCATGACTTTCACTTCATAATTTCACGTAGAAGTAATGCACATTTTATGAAATATAGATTACTTTTACATTAAATTTCATGACTTCGCTCCGAAATTTGCAGCAACAGTAATGAATATCGCATTAAATTTATGTTACAAAGTTCACCGCCTTGATTCCGTAATTTCACGTAAAAGTAATGCATGATTCATTAAATATACATTACTATTACATTAAAATTCATGATTTTCGCTCTAAAACTTGTAGTAAAAGTAATGAATATTGCATTAAATTTTAGTTACAAACTCAGTGATTTTCATGTTATAATGTCAAAAAAAAGTAATGCACGTTTCATTGAATTTCCCTTACTTTTACATTAAAATTCATGACATTTGCTCCAAAACTTATGACATTTGCTACAAAATATAGATTATTTCTAAATTAAATTCGATGACATTCGCGCCGAAACTTGCAGTAAAATTAATGCATAATATGTCTTATGTAGATGAAAATGTCAAACTTTTTCAAGCGAGCGATAGCGTAACGGATAGCGTGCGTGCATAGTAACCCAAGGGTTGCGGGTTCGATTCCCGGTTAGGTCGAAAATTTTATGTAAGTTTTTTTCTGCGATAATAACAATGCGATTAATTTAAGAGATAAGTTCTTTAATCAAAATGCGAAAATTTATAATATTAAAAAGTTATATGTATAAATTAACATTGTTGCTGGCACAACATAAAGAAGTGAGGTAAGTAAATATATAATAAATTTGAATCAAAGTAAAATAATTTCAACTACAAACTGTGTATTATTATTACATTTTGTAAAAATTTTTTATTTTCACAAAATAAAAAAATAATTGGTTGAATAAAAAGAAAAAAAAATTATTTTTCAACCAAATAAATTATTTTTTGACCTAAGTAAAATTTGACTAGTTAACGTCTTTTACTAGAAATTTCAAATACGTGTATGTTAAGTTTTATGCATTCAATTGAAATTCCAGTTTACGGGAATTTTTTTAATGTGCAGCGGTGAAATTTTCCAGTACATTTACAGTACATTACAAGATTTAAATAAATTGTAATGCAGATTTGCATTAATTATAATGCGGATTTGCATTAATTGTAATGTAAATTTGCATAAATTGTAATGCAGGTTTGCATTAATTGTAATGCGGATTTGCATTAAAAGTAATGCACTTTGCATTGAATTCATATCACATGTACATTACATTCCATTATTCTTACTCCGAAATTTGCCGTGAAAGTAATTCATATTACATTGAATTCACGTTACATGTACATTATATTTACTCACTTCTACGCCAAATTTTTCCAGTAAAAATAATGCACTTTGCATTAAATTTAAGTTATATTTACATTAAATTTAAGTTACGCCATTAAATTGTTTTAATGTACCTGCTTGAAATTGTGCTTCCATTACATGTGCATTAATTTTAATGTAGATTTTTTTTACAGTGCTACTTTACTCCCTAAGTGCATAATCTACTAATATCGCCACTTAAAATCCTACGCGCTGTGAAAAAAAAGAGAAACGGTCGATACACGCGCCTTTTCTTTTCTCCGCATTTCCATTGTGGAAAGAGGCATGATGGTGATAAACCCCATTGATAGTCAGAACACATCATATTCGTGACTAAACACGATGTGCGTAGTAGCGTGTGATCTGAAAGAATATCAGTGACAGAAGTTGATAATCTCTTTATTAAAGTATGATGTTATACATAGGTACATTACAACAGTCGTAGTGAATCATCTACGATAAAAAATCATGGTAATACAAAATAACTGTATGGTCCTCTGACGCTCGCAGTTTTATTAATTTCGTATGTTTTTAGTAAGATTTAACTTATTTTTTAGGCATAGTTGGAAATAAATATCACAATAAATAATGGGTAATAAATAATATTTCGTATAAACATTATACATTGGGGCGCAGTAAAAAGTAGTCCGAGGGACATTACAAAAAAAATGTAGCCTCGAAGCATATGCTGACAGCATCGATAGGTCACTGATTTAAATGTGGCAGGGGAGGATGCTGTATGGTAAAGGAAGTTGCGATAAAGTTAGAATTCTTTAGTAACACAAAAAAAGTTTAATTTTGTTAAATTGTCTAAATTTTCTGTAGATATAAATCAGTATAGTATGTTCAATCATTTGTTGAAGACGATAACCAAATTGCTTTTTTCGCATTAATTTGAAGATAACTGAAGAATTCAACAAGGAATTTAACTTTCTAAAAATAGAAAATGAATTTGATTCTTAGAATATTAGATGGATGATAATATTCAATATGATGACTGCAAGCAAAGTGATTATTCAGTAGAATGAGAAAATTGCAGTAAAAACCACTTCTGTTCTCCAATCTATAGACTACAACAATGTTTGGCAAACTTTTGACGAAATTTCCAGTAATCAATTTTTTGAGTGATGAAGTTTAAGAAATGTATGGCACAAGTTATATATGGACTTATTATTATTATCTCGAATTTGAATGAGAATTTAAAATAAGTTTTCCGAAAAGTGGGCTAACTTTGTAAAAGTTTCTATTAATAAATAATTAATTAATAATCAATCATTATTTTCTTAATAATTAATAAATAAATAAAATAAATAAATAAATTAATGTATTTTACACGATAGTCTGACTATAATACTGATATCACTAGTTTGTAATTCAATCATTTTATTAACCTCTTGACATATTTTATTTTGTGTATAATTCGTCTATATAAAATACGTACGTGGCTCCTATGTGTGCCTGTGCAATCATAAACAAGTTAGAATGGTATTTAAATGATTTCAGTTAAAAAATAAAAATCTAATTTTTATTTATCAAGAAAAATTCTGTCACGTGTGTAAGAGGAATTAGCAATAAATTAAGTTTTTGGGCCTGTTCCGGTTGTATGCCCAAAGAGGTGCAATAAAGTACCGGATATACGATTGTGATTTATTTAAACTATGAATCGTGAAAGCAGATCCGCACACATTCCGTCAATATCATCTGCATGTGGAAACACACATTCTTTTTGCACGCAAGACACGGAATTTATGGTATTTAATATCTGTCATTGACGAAGAATTTTCAAGTAATACAGGAATATAGCTACCGACACCCCACAGTCCACATAACCACTAAAGATAAATCCTGCTAAATGATCTCTCCTTTCGTGGTAATTGAAGAATAATATATTATAAAAATAAGTTGTTGTGATCAGACTTATGTAACGTAATTAATTTACTATTCAAAAATTAATCTTACGATGATATTAAATGTTCACCTTTAGTATTGCTGTATTAGATATTTTACTACATCCCCTGGTAGCAATGTTAACCAACGGTTGACGAACTGTTTGCCAATTTTTAAATTAAAAAGGTCACACCATGATCATGTCCATGAAATTATTATATTATAAATCCTTTAAAATATAATCATAGCTTTAAATAGTTTTAATTAAATTTCGATGTTAATCTTAAATAGAAATGCCTCCATTTTTATTAACATGCTAACCAACAAAGTTGATTAATTTTCTACTGGGGTCATATTAGGAAAATATTTCATTTGTTTTTTAAAGCAAGAATAACGACACATTTGTTTTTCTAAATCAATAATTAATAATCTATTCGAATAACATTTTACCCTAAACGCTATACCCAATCACTCTTTCTCCTTTAAGTATTTTCCATTCGCCGGATGTTTATCCGAGATTTCCGCTCATCCCTCCCTAAACTTTTCCATAATCCATTACCAGAAGAATAAAAATAACTCCTGAAAAACCATCCACACCGCTGCATTTCCATACTAAAAATAATCAACCCCCCTGTGCTCCTTCACAAACAAACAGCTCGAAATTTCAATACTCCGATCCCCGCCGAAAGTACCTTTTGATCGGACAACAATCCCACCCCGTTGGCTTCCGGGCCTAGTTGACGCGCGGGGCAATTCATTTGTAGAAACACACTCGGCGACCTTTGTGAATGAACATGTGGGCGGCGGCGGCTGGCTTTGCATTGTCACGTGTGCGCTCAGAAAGCTTGGAGAGCACTTTTTTCAGTGTGAATGAAAGAGAAGTGGGGTTTTCCTAGCTAAGATGGGTGTGTAGAGGTTCTTGGGGATTTGAAAAGAAAGGCGTTTGATTGTTTTATTTATTTAAGGTGATTTATATATTATATATGACGCAAAGGAGGAGTTTTTTAATATAATTTTTGTGTTATACTTCGATAGAAGATTCGACAGATTATGTGGAGGAAAAAGCTCAATAAAATTCTGTAAAGAACGACGAAAAATTACGAAAAAATAATAAAATCTATGAAAAACACCAAAATGCAAACATGATTCGTAAATTTTATTTTTCACAAATTACATTTTCTTCATAATGTTTCACCATTTTTTGTCGCTTTTCACGTCATTTCATAGTGTAAAAATCTTACAAAGTATTTCACAAAACGATCATTCCTAATTATACGAATTTACCATTTCTAATGGAATATCAATTATATAATATCGTAATTGTTTTCACCGGCAATTTATAACTAAATCTCATCCTATAACCATGTACATTTTTCGGAAATAGAAACGAACTTCTAAAAGCTAACTTTCCGCTGCAATGCTTCGCTGTACACTACACCAAAAAAAGGAGAACCCAGAAAAAAATCTATATACCTACACCGCTCGATGGCCAAAAATAGACGGTCAGACTCGTACCAGCGCGCTGATGTAGATTCGCCATACGTGTATATATATGGGAACACAAGGGCTGAAAAACCATAGGCGAAGAGCGACGCGTATCAACTGCATGCGAAATTTCGAACGCGTATGCAACGCCTGAGTATATGTACGTATATGTGTGTGTATATATGTACCTAGGTATAGACTGATGCAGAGGCGCGCAGTTCCCCTCGGCTTAAGCCGCTTTAGCGCCGATCTTTCTGCGCGGCATTTTCTGCCGAATTTCGCGAATTCCGTAATCGCCTCTGCCGCATTGTTATACACGTCTGCATGGCGGCTCTGTGTACACAGGCGCATATAGGTATAGGATTGGTACATGTGCTTTTGGAGTTGCGCCACAAATTGGCCGAGGATGCGGGTGTAAGGTGAGACGGTGATGCAGAGCCTGGTTAATGAGAATTTATAGGCGTGGTTTTGAGAGATTGCGCTTGCAGTTTTTGGTAAACAAATAGAAAGGATATCGAGGAGAGGTGCGGCGTATGAAAAATGTAAAAGAGAAGATACCGTTAGCAAAGAACAGAAGTTTTTTTGACAACTTTCCACAATAAAGTAAGATCAAAGTTTTCAAATTTTGAATTTTCATAGAATTTTATAAAGTTGGCATCATAAGCAGGGAAGCGTATATAGCAAGATTCTATGTAAGTCGCTTCAAAACTTTGATATGAAAGTCATTACATATAAACATCTTTTACATTGGAAAATGTGTATAAACACTTTTAGGTATTAATTATTTAAAATTTTCTCTTTAAGAAATGAAATAACAAATGAAATTATTTTATAAATAATTATATAAACCTAACGAAAAGAATTAAGTATGTTAGATTTAAGAGGTACATTTCCGTTCCGTTTTATACTACATCAGGTGTCCCTCAAAAATCGCCGTTACTATTTATTGCATTTGTTAATGACATAAACCATGTAACCTCAAATTGTAATTTGTTACTTCATGCTGACGATGTAAAACTCTTTACGACGATTAAATACGACCTAGGTAGAGAAATAATTCAAGCTTTACTGAATGATTTAGAGACGTGGTCTAGAAATAATGGTTTAGTTTTAAACCATTCAAAATGTAAAGTGATCTTTTTTCGCAAAGGATTCAGTAACCAATTTTATTATTATTGTATTGATTCTCAGATAGGTACTAGACAGAGTTGTAACTGTTAAAGATCTTGGAGTTATAATATGATACAAAACTCATTTGAGGAACATATTGAATCAGCTGTTAATAAATCATTCAGTCTTCTTGGATTTATTAAAAAAAATACTAACAAGGAGATGATCATATGTTTTTGTGAGTGGGCCTTTTGTTCCAAGACCCAAGCTATTTTATGTCTAAAATGAACAATTTTTGATAAAAATGAGGTCTCTTTCTTTAGTTATAGATTTTTTAATATTTCGGTCATATAAATGGTCTAAAACATTTACAAAAGAAGATTTCGTTAAAAAATGTCGATTTCGCAAAAAGTTATAACTAAGAAAGAAAATAACTAAAAATTTCTCACTTTTTTTCAAGCATTTAACGGGTGTTATTTTAAGCTATCTTCTTGCTCTATTTTTGATAGCCTATAGTTTTTTGGAGAAATCGACATTTTTTAACAAAACACAAAATAAAGCTTTTTCTGCCTTCTTTCATAAACTTTTTAGTCCATTTATATGACCGAAATATTCAAAAAGCTATAACTAAAGAAAGAGACCCCATTTTTATAAAAAATTTGTCATTTTAGACATAAAATAGCTTGGGTCTCGGAACAAAAGGCCCATTCACAAAAATCCCGAGACACGTGTCTCATTATTTGTCATAAAGAAGTACCTCCTACAGTTTTAGCCAAATCCAGGACCCGCATCCCTGATCATCTCCTATTGTAAGTCCTCTAAGAGCGCAACATTCATCTGTTTAAAAGTTTAGTAGTTCCAAATTTGTTGTATGCATCTACAATATGGACACTCTACCATAAAAACGCTATAAGTTATAATCAGTGCACCATGCGTTCTTAAGGCATCTTTCATACAGATTTTATATATACCAATGACCAGATTTGACTACGATTTTGGTCAAGTTTCCAGAATATTCAATTTATTCACAATATAATCAATTCATTGTCTCAATGATCTAACTTTTGTATATAAAGTGCTAACATGTAGTTTGAACCATCTAAAAGTAAATGACTTATATAAACCTAGGTCTTGTAAGTATATATGCAATTAGAAATATTGAAAGGCTCGAGGAAGATGGGTGCAAGCATGACTACACATTCAATAGCTGCATGTGTGTATAGATTAAGGAGAGATTGGAACTCTGAGCTGGTTGATCTAGATTCCGTTAATTCAGTCACTATGTTGAAGACATTGTTAAAACCTAAGTTGTTAAGATACTATTAACTTATATGATATCGCACCTTATTTCGTTATTATTGTAAAGATAACATTTTGCGCCTCTTTTTAATCTAAACTGTACTCTACGTTTGTACTCTTTTGTATTTTCTAAAGGATCTGTTTACTTCAATAAAATAAAATTTTTTATATATATATTGTCACGGGGTGGATTTTCGGGCTAAGGCACGTTTCACCTGCGTACCTTAGCGGTTCAATTCCATATCTCTCGGTTCAACTCCCTGAAATTAAGTAGCCAGATTAGGTAACAGATGCTACAACGTCGTGCAATGTTAACCTAACCTGGTGACTTACCGTGCAACACGCAAGTCGAAGACTTGCGCTTTGTTTTTCACCAGTGACTCGAACTCTCCTCTCGTTCACTGGTTCGTGTGCCGGCTGCTCAGATGAAACGATACGTTTTCTCTTACGTAACTACCGCGGAGGCGGCGGGGAGCGGGGAATGACTAAGGTCGCGAAATAATAACTCGAGCAGTTAAAGTTAATAATAAAAGACTATTGTTTATTAAATAAAAGATGATGAAGTTAAATGATGATTAAAAGTCTGTATAATAAAATGATTACGTTAAAACATGGTTAGATTCTACCTAACGGTGCGCCAGCACATACAATCAGACGTCAGCTGTCTCGGAGGCTGACGTCACGCTCGCGGTAATATACGCCGCGCACGCGCGGTATCATACGCCGCGCGTACACAGTATTCTACGTACTCGTCGTCTACGCGAGTGAGAGAGCGGTCGCGCTCGCGTGTCGCGACACACACACACACTTAACCTAGCTGAGAGAGAACAGGCTACTAACGTATGTCGTCTGCGCACTTCTTATGCGCACTTGCCGGTTACAAACTGCCGGCAAGCTAAATCATTGTCGGTGACTTTCTAAGGTTGATGACCCGAGCCTGTGCTCTCTCTACGCTCGCTCTCTCCTCACAAGAACGCCTATTCGGGGCCGCTGTCCAGGTGGCGACGAACCTGGACAAACGGTTACGCGTACTTACTCGCGACACGGTTGATACGTCCACGCTTACCGCTATTGTGGGTTAAATTCATACGGTGTGGCCTAGGTTCCTCGCGGACATCCTCGCTGTTATCTGGCTTCGTACTATCAACTCTCGTGATACTCTCTGCTGCTCTCATGCCAGGCGAACAGGCTTACTGCATGAGGATGTTGCTGGTTTGAGAGTGCGACAGGTGATCCTAGCCTGTAGCACTATCTCTGAGTTCTTCTCGTGTTTCCGTCGAAAGTACAGAATAATACGTTCCTCGAACAATGATATTAGCCTCAGGATGCATCACGCCTGCATTCCTGAGGTTGAAACAGTGAAACACTTCACTACTTATCGCGGGAAACGTGATCTCTCCGCGAATTCACTTCCGCGCGCGTTTCTGTCCGAACGATAACAACAACATTGATGCCGGTCGCGTCTGTGCCGGTACCTTCGTCATGCTCTCGATACAGCTCCAATATGCATCAAGGCGCCATCTAACGTTCGTTACTACGAACATATATATTGCCGATTTATTATCGACGTCGGTACGGTAGGCCGTGACAATATATATATAAAATGTATTTATTATACGTAGCACTAGCTTAATAAAATAAATACTATAGTATGTATTTTATTAAGCTAGTGCTACGTATAATAAATACATTATGTGTGTGTGTGTGTGTGTGTGTGTGTGTGTGTGTGGTGTGTGTGTATGTGTGTGTGTGTATATAATTTTTTACTGTCAAAATGATTATATTGAATTCACGTGAATAATAAATAATAAAATTAATAAAAACAAATTCAAAACGCATTTAACTTTCACGTAAATTTTTTATTTTATAGAGTCAAATTTTTATGCTATGAAGTGTTGCTCTTAAAAACCGAGTTATCTAAACTGAACTATTAATCCTTTATATAATTTGAAAATTCGAGATAATCTATTTTATCCTCGAACGATCTCGAAAGTTCGAATAATCGAATCCATCACGAATCTCGAAAGGGGTGAAACAAAAGACGACTAGCGTTAATTTGTGCGCTACGCGCGCCCTCTCTTCGCTGCGTCTCGATTTCATTCGAGTTTCGAGATTTCGAGATACCTCGCAAAAACGCTCGAAAACCGAACGAATCTCGATCGCTCAAGTTATATTAGAGCGAGTCCACATAAGGGAGAGGCCACAAATGCACCTCACTCTCCGAATGTGCCCAGATGTAACAACTCAAGCCGGGCAGATTCGGAGAGCGAGGTGCATTTGTGGCCTCTCCCTAAGAGGGACACGTGCCTTGCGCCTTGCGCCTCTCGAAAAAAATCGTTGTCCGACATCTACCATACTCGTGACCCATGGCAGAAGTGGAACCGACCTACAGTAACAGTAGCAGAAACAAGTTTTTTTAAATGTATGTTTTTTTATTTATTTTAAATAACGTTATATTTAATTATTATGTTTAATATTTAACTTTAAAATAATTTTAAATTTATTTTAGTAACAATAAAATTTGTAATACTATACGCTAATAAGAAAGAAAATTTGTAACTTACTAATGTGTCGAAAAAATTAATTTATATAATTTATTATCTTTAAATCTCATTGTAAATCAGTTATAAAAAAATATTTATTTATGTGTAGATGTGTATTTAACACATGCCATTTTCAATGTTGTTATTTATAATTAGATAAAAATATCGTCACCATTGAATTTTATTTATCAATAAATATTTTTAATAATACAGTGGAGATTTATTCTAATAAAATATTTGATTATAAATTATAAATATTTGTTTAATAAAATCAGAATATATATAATATTAACTGATGTGGTCAACAATTTTTTGGTAGCAACATATATTTATTAACTACCATAAATCTTTTTTATATTTACAGAAACTATGGGCTTTGTTGATTTATAAAATTTATTATTATTAATGCTGATTTATTTGGAACAGAATATAATTGTATATCTTTTGTGGAATTTCAAATAATTTTGTTATTAAAATTCATTTATACATAAAGTGTGTGATTACAAAAATTATATTTAAACTTAATCTAATAACTATTTTCTTTAAGAAAGATACAAATTTAGTTCTTGTTAGTCTGAATAAAAAAGCGTAGCAAAATATTATAAAAAAACTTTTTTCAATGCGATACAATACAAGATAAGGTCGAGTACTTCCTCCATGACGTAAGAAACTGTTAATGTACACCCATCTTTGATGGATTCTTGCCGAATGTGCCTGCTCAGTTTCAAAATCATGCAATCTCATTGGACAATTAACCTTCAACTGGAATCGGCCAACGGGATTCCAGGATTTTGTAACTGAGGAGGCACGTTCGGCAAGAATCCCTCAAGGATGGGTGTACATATTTTTATTTCATGATAAATATTAGAGTTATATTGTGAATAAATTATCAAAAATAAAATATCTTTTAATATTCTTACTTCAATACCAATGCAAGTTTACAATCTACAGACAAAGGTTTACGAAGACTGAATTTTTGTAGTCTTCTTTGCACAAGGAGAAATAACGTATTGTATTCATTAACTGACATCCCAATTAACCGATAAAATTCTTGCTCATCATGCAGTTTGAAGTATTGAAAGATAGTTTGATGACCTCCTATGGCATCTCGAATGTGAGGGTATAAATGAGGTTTCACCCACCACCGTCTTATAACAACTTTTTTTTCATCTTCCTTAACTTGTTTAGTTTTAATAATAATAGTAGTAACATCAACAAATTTAAGTTTATCAGCTGATTCCTCATACTACTGTTAATTTGATTCATCATGGTACGTAAAAAGTGCACATGCGAAAAATACTGTTTACTACTTTGCTTTTAAGGAAGTGAGTAATCTCTTTCATTAATTAACCCATTTCAAATATTTTTTTTCTTTTAATTTCATTCAATACTTTTGTATAGAAAAATATTGTATCGTACAACATATAGATTTTATAGGTTATCCAGACTTACGTACTTCCCCCTTGCCTCGTTCAATTTTTCAAATTTGTCTTCGTCAGAATAATTTCCTGTTGCTCCGGTTGCTCCGAAATGTTTAAATGCTTCCGTTTAAATTATAGGTCTATTCCACTTCTGCCATGGGTCACGAGTATGGTAGATGTCGGACAACGATTTTTTTCGAGAGGCGCAAGGCGCAAGGCGCAAGGTACGTGTCCCTCTTAGGGAGAGGCCACAAATGCACCTCGCTCTCCGAATCTGCCCGGCTTGAGTTGTTACATCTGGGCACATTCGGAGAGTGAGGTGCATTTGTGGCCTCTCCCTTATGTGGATTCGCTCTTAAGGAATGATGGCGCGCGTAGAGCGCAAATTAACGCTAGTCAACTATGAGTCAATAAGAATAGTATAGGTATAACTAACTTCATAGCAGATAGCTTTTTGCAAGGTTTTTTGTCATCTTGATAACACAATAAGCCAGTATATATATTCAGATGGTTTAGCAAATGAAAATTGCTATTGCTGTCCTTAACATTATAGGTAATTAATTCAAGATTTTGAAATTTGAAAAATATAACAATAATCTCATTTCTATCTATAAAATGCAAGAACCGATCAGGCCCGTAATGTCTTTAAAAGCAAACCAACGGGACCGAGCATCCACGCGATAAAAAGCCTCGTACACAAGCACACAAAATAATGCACCGTGGGAACACAAGGAATCGGGTTTCCTGCCTCTCGCGCGCTGCTGCAATCAGTCCCGATGAAAATTACAGTAGATACTTGCGCGCGCGAGCATGGCTCCTGAAATTCAATTCGACTTAAAAATACAAAACGAGCCCTTGTGCGCGCTCACGTACAATATGATTTCTTCTCTCGTGTGTGTGTGTGTGTGTGTGTGTGTATATATATATACACGACGATCGTAAACATCAAATCCATCATTTCGTACTTGTGTATGTGTACGGATGTGTCTGAGTGGCGAAGTATAGAAGAACGCAGAAAACTCTTGAGAATACACATGTAATCGATTATGTGTACAGGAGGAAGGTGAATAAATTGTCTGTGTTACTGCTGTATTGACATGTGATTCTTGTGAACGCGGAATTTTCTTATTTTTATGGAAGAATACGGTTATTTATTGTGTGTATTTTTGCGGAAACTAGTTCGCAATTATTTTTAGAAAACTGATGTGGGCATGAAAAATCCATACGAACGTTTATAAAAAAAAAATATTATCCGTGTATAAAGGGGGAAGTGTTTAAAAAGTTTTTTTTTTATTTTACAACTTAATGTCGGTTTGGGTCTCGACTTGTTTTACTTATTTCTTCTCAAACTTCATCGTTATTTTTTTTTTTTCAACTCTCCATTCACTTCCTCCGATTAATTTTTGTTACAAAACTTATATTTTGATAAGCTGTAAACAATAGCATTTGTTTTTTAGGAGTAACTGCGTTCTCCTACTTGCTACATATCGACGCTCCCTTCGAAAACTAGCACGATTCAGATTGCCACGAAGACTAGTCCATTTCAGCGTTGGCCGCGAAGACTAGCACGCCCCATTGATTTGCGTTGAAGACTAACCCGATCCGCTTGATTGCGGCGAAGACTAGCACATGCCACTGCCTCTTATGTAAATTAACACGGTGACGCGAAGTGCTAGTTTTCGCGGCAAGCTTGCGAATCGTCTTACTTTTCGTCGCAAACTCGCGAATCGTGCTACTTTTCGTCGCAATCTTACGAATTGTACTGTATTCGCGGCAAAGTCGTGAGTTATGCTAGTTTTCGATACAGTTTTCTGAAATGTGCTAGTTTTCGTTACAGTTTTCTGAAATGTGCTAGTTTTCGTAAGGAGGCCAAAAAAGGTGCTAGTTTTCGTAGGGAGCGTCGATATGATATCCTTCCTTAATCAGCTGTTAAACATTTTTTTTTTTAATTATACCGTCTTAACAAGATTTTTAACAAGAAATGAAATGCTCTCCTTTCAATAGATCTTCTGGATAAAAAGAAAATCAAAGACAGCATTTTCGTAATTCCCCAGAATTCTCTTCAGTAAACTCCATTTCAATCAATCCCATTGACATATCCCACTTTATCTAACGCTTCTCTTTTACATCTCAACCATCACCAAATACATCCCACCTCTCACAGGTACACGCCTCTACAACACTACACTTTCGCACTTCGTCACCTCCGACCTACCTCTATTATACAACCCTCGCTATCGCAACTCAACTCCACTCCCTTCGCGCACGATCGCCCGCGCGCAGCGAAGATTAAAGATACTCCCCGCAACCATCCCCACACTCGCGCGCGCGCACACACACACACACACACACACACACACACACACCTTCATAGCAGAAAAGATTTGTCCCGCGGGTCGGGCGAATTGGTGCACCGTGCAGTTCTCTCTCTCTCTCTCTCTCTCTCTCTCTGCAATCGTGCGCAGAGTGTATGGCAGCCGCGCATTGATTACGTATACTCCACATTAGCTAAACTGCGCGCGGGGATAAACTTCCTTCTCTCTTTTTCGTTGCCCTCTCCGTCTGGAAGCGAACGAATTTTTCAAAGGAGTTTAAGCGATTTTACGTGGAGCGAAACGATCGTTTTGAATGGGCGAGGTGAAGTGGATTTTTTGGTTCGCAGAAATTTATCGCAATGATATGATAGTTACTTAAAGCATAGTGGTTGATGGTAGAACATTGGTTAAATATGGTTTAGTGGAGTTTTAATTAAATTAAACTTACGGAATTGGGTACGTTTTATCTTGAAATATGATATATATGAGAAATTCTACAGAAAGTCCACACTTAGACGGTTCAAAAAATTAAAAAAACAAATTCTCGTTCTTTAGGCCATTATACAATAGACGAAAAAAATTTCTAACCAGCGAAACGGAGTTTCGACATTATTTTAACCGCGTGTCCATTTTTCTTATAAAAATTTAACATGGGAAAAATTAACGAAAAACGGTCACTTATGACTAAGCAATATTCTCACAAATATGAACAAATTTTCCACAACGCAAAAAAGATTAAAGTACAAGAAAAGAGCTTAAATTTAAGAAAAATGAACAAAAACATTATCAAAATCTTAAGAATTACGTGAATTGGGGAAAAATCGCTTATTTTTTTTTTCATTTTTCGTGAATTTCAAATGCACGCCACTTTTCACAAGATCGTCCGATTTTACCGATTCTTAGCTTAAATTAAAGCTCTTTTCTTCTACTTTGACTTTCTTTCTTGTGGAAAATTTGTTGATATCTTAATATTGGTTATTAATTGTCAGTTACAGTTGTTCGTCCATTTTTCCCATATTAAAATTCCATAAGAAAAATAGATATGCAGTTAAAACAGTGTCAGAAGACCGTTTTTCTTGTATTGGTTGGAAATATTTTCTCATCTATTGTATGACCTGTAGAACAAGAAGAACTTCATTGCAGAATTCCTCATATAGGTATTAGCGCGTGGCAGTAGAAAAAGCCGAACGTGACCAGACAGATCACGGATGTCCTTAATCTAAGCCTTGAACCTGAGTGTGTGGTTGTGTGTCCCTATTAAAAATAATCACGTGAGGTTTTCGACCATATTCTCACGTGAGTACTCACGTGAGTACTCACGTGAGAAGTGAAAAAAATAGTTTAAAAAAAATTAGTAATCAATGTTTTTTTTACTGAACTATTACATAAATATTTTAACTTTAATTTTTGCGTATACCTTTCAATCCTTAAATAGTATAGGGAGATATCAAAAGCGAGGCAAGCCTCGTAATTACAACTCTTTTAAAAGAGTCGCGATATTGACTAAGTCTTATGGCTTTATGTATTCTCGCCGGTGTTCATTTGCCTATGGAAATCGAGAAAGGGGTTGCCGCCTGGCGGTCACCGGCGGAACTGATAGGACTCGTCTGAACTCCACGTCTAATAACTCTTTTAACCGCCAGGCGGCAACCCCTTTCTTGATTTCCATAGGCAAATGAACACCGGCGACAATACATAAAGCCATAAGACTTAGTCAATACCGCGACTCTTTTAAAAGAGTTGTAATTACGAGGCTTGCCTCGCTTTTGATATCTTCCTATACTATTTAAGGATTGAAAGGTATATGCAAAAATTAAAGTTAAAATATTTATGTAATAGTTTAGTAAAAAAAACATTGATTACTAATTTTTTTTAAACCATTTTTTTTACTTCTCACGTGAGTACTCACGTGAGTACTCACGTGAGAATATGGTCGAAAAACTCACGTGAGTATTCACGTGAGTACTCACGTGAATACTCACGTGATTATTTTTAATAGGGGTTTGTACGTGTTTGTGGGTGTGTGTGTGTGTGTGTGTAGCATACACAACCATTTCATCTTACATACTTTACATAAGAATACCTGAATTCCCCAACACCTCTCCATCAAAGTCAACACCTATCACTAACAATTTCTCTCACTTAAATCCACAACACCTATCCTCTCCCACACACATCACGAGAGCCCCGTGCGATCCCCTCACTACACACACACGAGTAACTCTTCTATCAGCATGCAAAGACACCGCGTCTTAGCATTAGCTTACACGCTCGCTTCCGCACATAATTTAATGCACTTCTCCACCCCTTTATCCCTCCTCCTTTAAGACCTATATACACACACCTACTACAACACTCGGAGCGTTCAAAGACAGAGAGCTGTACGCGCCTGCAGTATGTGCATCATGGACTCTGCTTGCTGTATACCTGTACACGCGATGTAGCATACAGACACACGTGCTCTGGACGACTCGCAAACAACACCGCTCTCGCCTGCACGCGTCTTTGTCTTTGGACGCTGCTGCTGCTGCACACGCGCGCGCAACCAAAGGGGCATGGAAATCTCTCGTGTTGCGCGCGACGAGGATTGTCTTGCGCCGTGTCTCGGTTTATATATGTCGTCGTTGTCGTTGTCGCGCGTATATACAGTCGAACGAGAGATGAAGAATCTAATTTAGCGCGAAAGACTCGGGCAAATTATTCATTAGGCGAGTGCTGGCGGGTTTCTTTGAGGAATGTTTTACGATCCTCTGGGACGAGGAAATGGGTAGGAAATGCGGTTTGTAGCACGATTGCACGTGTCTGCGTGGACAGTCTGTTGTTGATGATGTGTGCGACGAGTGACATTTTAATTTTTTAGTTGGGATAGGTAGTTGGGAAGAGGAGCTGGTTCAATTAGCAAAGATTTAGGTTAAAAAAATTCTTTAAATAATCACGAATGTCCCATCACAAAGATTACTTGAAGTAGTCAATAAGTATTCAGGAAGATTATACTAGGCGAGTGTATTACCTGAGAGTCAGGGATTTTGTTCGGATTTTAGGACATGTTTTTGGATGTGAAAATGTAGTGAAGAAAGCCACAATAGTAGACCGTAACGCTCTAAAAAACTCAAGTTAGGGATATTTCAAGTCTTCCCTAGTGGAAATAAAAAATGTTAATAACGGTAAAGAACTATAAATAACTGTAAAAACTATAAAAAAACTGTAAATAACTGTCAATAACTGTTAATAAATGTTTGGTTTGAGACAGTAATAACTATTATTTACAGTTATTTACAGTTATTAACCGTTATTAACCGTTATTAACCGTTATTAACAGTTATTTACAGTTATTTACAGTTTTTTACGGAATCGATTTCCGCTAGGGTTATTCTAAAAAAATGTTGAAAAACGGAATCTTCTTCAAACAAAAATCTATCAATCTAAAAAAATCGTATATACAACTTTTAAAATAGAAAATAAAACTAGAAAAAGAGAGTGAAGAAGTGTCTATTTCTCAACATTTTTTAGAACAAGACTCGAAATATCCATAACTTGAATTTTTTAGAGCGTTACGGTCTATTATTGTGGATTTCTTCATATTTTCACTTCCGAAAACATATCCTAAAATTTGTGCAAAATTCCTGACCCGTAGGTATACTCTCATACCTAGTTAGTAAAAAAAAATTGTTTATACCACTCTAACCTCAAAATCACAACTTTGATATGATTTTTCGGCGCTCGTGGTATAGAATACCGTTCTAAACTAGTGCGTAAGTCGATTATTTAGGTGGTGTGGCTTTTTCTCACTCGCTTCGCTCGTGCAAAAAGTCACACCAGCTAAATAATCGACTTCCCCACCCGTGTCGAAATGTACTAATATTACCCTCGGGAGCAATGAGGGTTATGAACGTCCGCAAGAAATCCGTCGCGGGCATACAAAGCTTCAAATAAGAATTCTTTAAGATTACTTTCTTAAAAATAAAACACTTAATAAGTATTTTAATTTTAAGTAACAAAAAAGAGTTCATAAAAAACATTTTTTGCTTATTGGGGTGGCTGTCAATTTTTCATTGAAGTGCAGTTTAAGGAGGTTCGATACCGAAATGAAAATGTTAAGATCGTTCCAAAAATTGAATATGCTGTTCTTTCATTAATTTTCTATTTATGATTTTCGATAAGTGTGCGATATTTTAGATCGTTTGCCAACTCGGCTATTAAATTATTCAACTTCAAAGTTCAACTTTTATACACGAGTTCTTATATGGAAGTACCTTGCTAAATTATAAAACACTTATAGGATGCGATTCTTTAAACATGGTAATTAAAATGATCAACCAAAAAACTATTGATAATATAGCAAATATACAGGGGAATGTTTATACAAAATTTCAACGTAATAGACAACACCAATTCGAAGTACTGCGGCAAAATGTAAACAAACGATCGAGTTCATTGGCTGCGAAAGGCGAGAGGGGATGCGCGCTGCGAGGAGATTATATACGAGGGGTGTTCAAAAAGTAAATTTCCCTAGTTTGCCGTTTTGCCCCAGCGCCATCTAGCGAGCTGGGACCGAACATAGTTTTAGTTTAGGATATACCGATAAGAGCGGAACCGGTCTTAGCTGCCGAAAAAATTTTTTTCATCAGTACCGGCTCGGAAACCATGGAGCTACCTGTGAAAAACGTGTCCACCTGTGAGTTGCGTGCAGTTATTCGCTTTTTAACTGCAGAAGGGCTTAATGGCTTAATAACGAAGGTGTTCTGTTGATTGATTTTCTTGAATCCGGTACCACGATAAATGTAGATCGTTACTGTGAAGTGCTAAATAAACTTAAAAGTGCCGTTAAACGAAAGCGTCCTGGAAAATTATCGAGAAAAGTGTTGCTTTTTCACGACAATGCACGGCCTCATTCAGCAAAAAAAACACAAACCTTACTGGAAAAATTCAAATGGGAAATTTTTGATCACCCACCCTACTCTCCAGATCTCGCACCAAGTGACTTTTTTCTTTTTCCTAAATTAAAGGAAAGTTTGGGTGGCCATCACTTCAATTCAAATGATGAAGTGAAAGACATCGTTAAATTATTCTTTAAAAAACAGGGCACGGATTTTTATAAACAAGGTTTGTCAAAGCTTGAGAACAGATATAAAAAATGTATTCAAGTCCAAGGGGACTATGTAGAAAAATAGTTTATAAGTCAAACAATAAATACATATGTTACTTTAACCTAAAAATTGTGTTTTGCTTTTTTCCCGGAGCAGGGAAACTTACTTTTTGAACACCCCTCGTATATACCCGCCAGCTGAGATAAACGTATTGTATTTGTTACGAGAATACAAGCGAGTGTAAATAATGAAATTAAGTATAAGTAATTGATATACCAACAACATAAATTATACAGGTTCGTAAAAAGAAAAAAGTAGTAGGGGAGAGTGGGGCGATCTTGTACACTTCATTTTCAAGAGGAATTTTTTACTCTGTCTACTTTATGTACAAACAATTATGGAGTGAACAGAAGTCAACTTTCAGGTTTCGAGAAACTGTATAAATTTTTGTGAATGATTATATCATTAATTAATATTTTTACTTTGACATTTAAAAATAATGCTTTGTACAATTTGACCGGTCAGTTGGGGTCAAGTTGTACACTTAAAATCACTTAAATCCATTTATAAAAATAAAGCAAAGCTATGTAACCTATTTTTACTAACTTACTATACTTATTTATACCTTTAATTAAGCAGAATTCAAAATTTCCAAGCAAAATTATAAATTTTAAAATTGACGGGATATTAAGTATTGACAACGCGTAACGATTGAAAATCGATTTCATGTGCAAGCGACAGATGGTAGCATGAAATACTTCAACGCAGTAGTCAATCATGACATTAGAAGCTCTGACTTCTCAGGTTATTTACCTAGCTTAACGGCAGTCGGACAAATAAGTAACAACTACTAATATTGTTACTAGTATTTATACAATCGATATTTCCTACATCACAGTATTTTTTTACAATCACAGCATTTTTAGCCAACAGAAAATATATAAACTAAAGCTCTTGAAAATAATTATACTCTTTATAAAATATAAAGAAACTAAATGAACATAAAAACAAAAATTTTTATTCTAATATAGAATTTTAAAGCGTTAAAGAAAAAATATATATTCTGATAATCTGCTGTAATGCTTTATCTCCCTTTTAGGTCTTTTTAAATTGTTAGACACAACGTTTTCTTTAAAATTTTTAGTTTTGAATACTTTTTGTTCAATTTCACTATAGTCACATCAATATTTGCATCACTGTTATGAATAGTCTTGAGTGTCGCAGCATGAAAACGCTGCGAAAAATTCCCCGGATAGTACATTTCGTTCTGGGAACGTTCGAAGAATGTTTTTGTAGGTACGTAAGAACGTGCCGACTGAAAGTTCTTAGGATGTCCCTTCGACATTACTGGAACGTTAAAATGTCCGCAATTTGTTTGATGCATAACATTCCTGTAACGTTCCTGAAACGAAATACAGGTTCGACGAGCAATTGAAAAATAATATCGCCACGTTGAGTGAACGATATTAGAACGTTGATTAGGCAACGTTGTTTTTAGAACATTCCAAGAACGTTTTTGTGACACAACAAGGTTTTTGGTACTTTCTTGGTTGCTCTGCGAACGTCGGAGCAACGTGCTCGCAACGTACGTGCAACATTGATATCAATAAAAACGTAGGAACGTTAATGCGAGGTTAAAAGAATATTTTTAAAATGTTTGTGGTACATTTTTTCCACATCAAGGAAACGTAGTTGCAACGAGGATACGCACCACAGTTATCGATGGTGACATCGGTAACGTTATAGGAATGTCAATAGAACGGGATTGGTAACCATCCAACACATGACCCGATGAGGTAATATTAGTGGAGGTTTGGCATGTAATCTGGCACGTTACCAGGCACATCTTTTTATGTTTTATTATTAAAATTATTTCACGCAGACATTGCGTAAAATTTTAAGTCCCCTATGTAAAGGGGGATACCAAAAATCAAGGCAAGCCTTGTAATTCGAGCTCTTTGTAAAGAATCACTTGAACGGTTGAATTACACGTCTTATATACTTGCTTCATCAACGTTCAATATCGTTAACTCAACGTGACGATATTATTTTTCAATTGCTCGTCCAACCATTATTTCGTTTCCGGAACGTTACAGGAACATTATGCATCGACCAAATTGCGGATATTTTAACGTTCCAGTAACGCAGGAACGTTCTAAGAACTTTCAGCCGGCACGTTCTTACGTACCTAAAAAAACGTTCTTGGAACGTTCCCAGAACGAAATGTGCTATCTGGGTCAAATTGACATTTTTCGGGATGTTTAAGATAGCCTCTCTTATTTTGTACAACTTGACCTCAAGTATAAAAAAACTTTAAATATAGATATTTTATTCATTGTAAAACTTACCAATCTAACTTTGGTGCGAAATTGTGAGTTTTTGTGTGTTCAAAACGATGAAAAAGTTGTTGTGAGTCCATTGCGTCCCTGGTAATTTTGTACGCTGATTCTGCAGGTCACAAATTTTACAGAAACGGTCGAAAAATTCGACAAGTGGCCGTTAAAAATACAAAGAAATAGCCCCACTCTCCCCTATATTCCAAATACTAGATCACGACACCTTCGTTTATTTTGGCTCCCTAAACATGATTCCGAGGTCAAAATTGTTTTGTCCCGTCTGGATTGCAAGAGCTATCTGAAGTAGGTATAAGATTTTTGAGATAACTTGGAAAACGAAGTGAATAAATTTTTTAATCAATTTTGTCTTATACGAAATAACAGCATTATACTTGTTCCTTTCAAGATTCACTGTAATGAACAAATACTTTTTCTAGAATAAAGTGAAAAAACAGATACTTATAACTTTTAAAGAAAAGATTATTAGAATATTAGAAACATCTAAATGACTACTGACCTCGCGACTAATTTTATTTCTTCTTCTTTGACACACTTTTCTCACGTTCTTTCTTTGTTTTTAAATAAATAATTTTACTAAGCAACGCGTCAAACATTCTAAATAAGTGTACTTCTTGCCCCCTCCCCATGTATGTCGAAACCTTTCGGATTCAACACGTATAACTTACAATAAGTTAACTAGTTAATACGTTAACTTATAATAAGTATGTACATCAGTCGATTTGGTTTATCTATAAGTTTACGCTGCGCACTAATTAAACCGCGTCGGGACACCTATATTTTTGTAAAATTAATTTTATGCTCCCTATAAAAACAGAGATTACATAATACAGTACACTTTGGATTATTATTCTTCTACGATTTACACTTTCAGCCTATTTAGTCCAACAGTGACCTATACCTTTTTTCCATACTCGCCTTCGTAATCTATGTCTTATTTATTTTTATAATGCGAAACTTCAGAGCAGATCCATTAGTTAGATCTCCGTGTTTCGGATACGACGATAAACTGTGGGTATTCTGCATTCACTTCGCCATCACCCGGTGTGTTCGAATATGATTTAGATATTCATGTCACATTCCCTTAGACTTAAACACCGAAAACATATTGAAGTCACCTAGCCAACACTTAAAAATTATCTAAACGATCGCCGAAGTTGCATAATGCGAAGTTTCCTGCGGTCTTTACCCATCCTAGTATACTAAACGCGCCAAAATGGCGGTAATTGTTATAGATCACTGTTATACTGATAGAATGCAGTATTGTTTCGCGTAGTCAACATATCTTATGTATATCAAATTTCATTTTGATTGAAACATTTATTGTATTAACTTACTAGTTAATTATGGAATATGGCGCAACTGAATTAATTCGAATAATCTACCACTGCATTGTCAGAATAAAGGGATCATCTAACAAAGACAATTTATAAGTACACAGAGAAACATTACACAATTACAATATAATTGTTTTTATATGTTATATTATCTTCCGCAAAGGCATTATTAATATGAATAGGCTACTCATATTGCAAAGTTACTTTGATGAATAATTAGATTTTAACACAATTTCAAATAGCAAAATAACTGCAAAAATAATCTTAACCCTTTCGTACCGTATGGGTCCTGTAGGACCCACTTTGTTCAACATGCTGTAGAAATCTGAAATTAACTAATTTTTTAAATCTACTTATTTAGTCGTGTTCTCTTATTCAAGGGGAAGCCCCTCTGGCCATTAAAATTAAATTTTTTGTTTTCTTCCGTTTCGTTTAGTACATTAAAAAAGGCCTCTCCAATGAAAATTGGGATTTGACGAAAATTCGGATCTTGAATGATTTATTTTAGAATAAAAAAATGGTTAATGGTTATTTTTTTTTTAATTTTACTATCCGAGTTCAATAAAATAATTCTATTGGCGGGTATGGGTTGTATGGGTCCTCCAGGACCCACTTGGAAAATAGTACTTATCGACACTTTTGGAGAAAAAAAACTGTCGATTGATATGATCTTAGTTAAAGCCTCCACAATTATAGTATACAAAAAAAAAGTCACTTTTCCCCCGGGAAAGGGGTCTCGGTACGAAAGGGTAAAAGTAAGGTTTCTTTTGATTATTGAGTTGCAAAGAAAAAATCAAATACCCAATTAACTTATGTCAAAGGTTTTTATTGGTTCCGTAAATATAATCCTTATAAATACAAAACGGCATTTAGTGATGTTGTGCCGCAGCCTTTCTCATTTGTACCAAGATGTTTCCAAGCTCTTCACGCTTCCTCTTAGCACGAATGTGAGTGCCCAACTACAAAAAATTATAAGTTTAAATAACGTGATATAAGAAATAACAAAGGAAAGAAGTCGTCATTCTTGTAATTATTTATGTTTATCGTAACACAGATATAAAATTTAATTGAGAAATACAAAAATTTCTTACTAAATAGACAATTGTATTAACTTTCAACTTTAATTATATATCTGTAAGTTTTAAAAAGCAATACATTTATATTTTAAAAATACTCATATTACTAATTTGTTTTTCATAAGCAAACTATTGTAGATATAAATAAATTCTTGGTATTCCTTTTACTTTATATGGTAATATTGTATGAGTCTGAAGTTTGCATCGTTGGAGTGCAACGAAATAATGTCTTACAATAAATTAAAGTTATTAAATAATGAAAATTTCATTTAAACCTTTGTTATAATAGTACATTATGTAAAAAGGGACTAAAGTCGCCGATTATTCCTGCGGGTGAGTTCACTGCATTGATCACCCAAGGGAATGATCGACTTTAGTTCCGTGTTAGAATATATTACTTTATTCTCATCGCCACTGTGGCCACTTCATAGATTTGAAAAGTTATTTTGTATTTATGTGTTATAATTTTGTTAGTTTTAACCCAATTCACCATAAACGTAAAAAATTAGACTGTTACTTTATTCCTGCATTATGCGGGAATCAGACGCCACTTTTGCCTCGCTTTTCAGGCTATAAAATATCCATTATAGTAAAGATGGGAATAAAGTTATTTTATTCTATTAAACACTAAATCTACACACAAAATTAATATTAACACTTTCGCGGCGAATAATGCATAAGCGTTTTCTTCCGTAAACGCCGATTCGTGCAAATTTTTGAAAATTCATTTTTCGACTAATTTCAGTTCATTACAACGTATAATGTACAATTAGAAAACATAATCTAGCGTAAATTGTGCATGACCCATATATGGGTCATGTAGCACTGTGAAGAAACTGTTTCTCCTCTGTGCTGCATCACCCATATATGGGTCATGATAAAATTTAATGTTTTGGGGTGAAATAAAATCTTTTGAATATAAACTTTAATAAAAAATACTTGTATTACTATTAAAACAAGTATACATATATATGTGTATTACATAAAGAATTTATAGTACATTTCAACACTGGTGCGGAAGGTGATGATTTACTTCATGAAGTCGAAGTACGAAAAGTCACATGAAGTAAATAATCAACTTCCGCACTCGTTTCGAACGGTATTTTATACCACGAGCGCCGAAAAATCATACCAAAGTTGTGATTTTGAGGTTAGAGTGGTATAAAATATTTTTTTCACACTCCGTGCGCAAAGCTCGATTTCGCACACGCTCTAATAAAAAAGCATGCCCTAAATTAAGCTTCCCGCACGTCGTGTCAAAAAATTGTGTTCGATACTCGAGTGAGAAAGTGATTTTATCCTCGTGTGGCCTTTTCACCCTCGCTTCGCTCGGGCGCAAACGTCCACCACGAGGATAAAATCACTTTTTCGCACTTGTATCGAAAATAACTATTGTGATTTTTGTGTTAAAACATTCATGACAGTAATGAGGTTGGTTTTTGCAATTCAGGAAATATGTGTAAACTTTTTTTACAATTAATCGCACTACTTTCATTCAAAATGAAACTTTTTCTTTTGATAAATCAATCTGCTCTGACTTATCAAAGCCATAAAATTCTTTTTCATCACTATCATTATAGTACTATATTAAAACTACATTCAAAAAATTTTTTAGCGTTATTTATTAAAAACATGATATTGAAATTCATAAATTACAATCTCGTGAAATTTCGATTCATTCCTACGAGTTTTTGTCTTTCTCAAGGAAATTGGTTTTGTCGATTTGCTTTTTGGCCTCTTTTTCTCCATAATTAAATCTAAAAAACAACTTTTGTGGGTGAGACGCTTTACTATGAACAGCAATCACAAACTAAGGATTAAAGAATTTTTTTTTAATTTAGCGGAATTTGAAGTTTGTTCCATCCGTCTTCGTTGCGAATTAAGTGTTACCAATTATGACAATTTAAAAAAAACTAAATGACGTGAAACGACCTACTCTACCTATAAAGTCCCTAAGATGAATTAAATAATATATTACGCCCCTAGGGAGTAAAAGTAAAGAATGTCCCAGATCGTACGCAAATTGTCACCCTCGCCTTCTGCTCGGATGACAAACATGCGATCTGAGGCATTCTTTATTTTCTCCCGTAGTGCGTATACTATTTTTTTGCCTGACGAGGCCAGAAATACAACCTTTACGATCTGTCGCCAGGAGCAAAAGTGGTACTTTCGGTCCGCTAGACAAAAAAGATGTTTTATGAGTTATTCTTTTTTTTCTATTTCTATTTTTTATTTCTATTTCTCTCTGTAAAATTGTGTAGAATACTCAAATTCATATCCTGGCGCGTACTTGCGTTCTTATCGTGATATAAAGTGAAAATGTACTGATAAAAATGTTGGAATTATGTTTTCATGTCGTAGTTGCCGCGTTAACCGGTAAAAACGGCATGACCCATATATGGGTCTGTAGGGAAAATTCATGACCCATATACGGGTCATACCGCCGCAAAACTGTTAATTAATATAACCATAAAGCAAAATAAATTTTTTTTTATTTATTTCGTTGCACTCCAACATTGCAAACTTCAGACCCATAATATTGTACACTTAATGTTATTGTCAAATTTTACTATTTATAATGATATAACTTACCCTCCTCTTCAAGAATTTAAGAGCACGCTTATCCTTGGAAACCTTCAACAATTCCATAGCCCTCTTTTCATAGGGAGCATGTCCGGTGACTTCACGGATGAGGTCTCGCACAAATTTGCTGTGCTTTGTTTGGCGCTGAAAAAAAAATGAACAAATTATTAATCAATTCAAAATATGGACTACAAATAGAAATGAAAACCATTGAAATACTAATAGTAAGCAATTCACACAATCACTAAAGGTTTTTTATGATCTTCACTCACATTGTTATAAATTCATAAATCTTAAATGATTTCAGTACACCACTTAAATATTTAATTAATATTTTAATTTAATTACTTTCTAATAGATTATTTTCTTATTATTCATTATTTTACCAAATCAGTATGTGTTAAACATCTACATAAACAACCCATTCTTTTACACATTAACATTAATTGACATTTTCGCAATTGAATGTATGCTTGTGACATTGAATTATTTACAAAAGCAACAATACAATATTTAAAACAAAATAAACTTATGATACAAAAGACTAATTAGAACTTTCTAACCTAGACACCACTGCCTACACAACACTTACCCCCTTTAGCCTGGCAGGTCGGAGGGCGACAGTCTTCTCCTTCTCGGTTTTATTCTTCGCGACCCTGATCTTTGTGGTCTTGTGACCTTTGTTGAGGCCAACGGCCAACTCGTACCTGGGTGCCATCCTGAACAAAATATAAGAACAAGCGTCAATTGGAGGTTAGATTAGACGCTATGATTTTACGTCGATAACACAAAGAAAAATGTAATTTTGTTAAAACTATTTCTCGGTAATACGTCATTAATGATTATGAAATAGAAATTATTGGTTTGTTACGTTAATTAATTACAGATTTCTTTGATTTTTTTGGATTTTTGAACTTCGACAAACCTGTAAAGATGAGAACACGCGAAAAAAGGAGGATGGCCGTGCCGCTGACTGCTATCGCAGCGCATGCGCAGCCGCGCAGGTACCTCATGGTGTCGGTGTGGGTGTGGGTGTGGTGCCGCCTCTTGATGGCGCGACATTTAAAGTTTTTAATGATTCAAGTAATTAAAAAGAAAGATCAATACATATGGTATACAGAACAATCGTCATTTTTTCATGTTTATTAAAAATTTTATAAATTATTTGTATCAAACATTGATAAATTATTTTTTGTCCATACTTATAAAATAGAATAACAAAAAGTTCTTATTTTCCAATACAAAAGTTTTTAAATATTGTATCTAAAATTTCTTCAGTGCTGACATAACCTGTGATTTTTCCAAGTTCTCGAACTGCTTTACGAATTTCTTGAGCAGCCAAAACAATGTCATAATCCTTATTTGATATTATATCAAAATAATTTGAAAGGCACTCATAACAATCCTGTAAATGGTTTCTGTGCCTTTCTTGACTTATAGTTGGATTTTCTGCAGTAGGGTTACCACATCTAAAGAGGAAAAAAACCGTATAATTAAGTATATAGTTATTTTTTGTAAATTAAAATATCAATAAAAGGCTTACATTTTTTCAAAACGCTTTCCCATGTACTCTAATAAATCTTGGAAGCCCTCTTCATCAGTACATGAAATCCCCACTAAGTCATAATTTTCTAACTTTCTCTTGTCACTATCATTTAATAAATCTATTTTATTTACAATTATCATACAATTACTAATTAATTCTTCATTTTCTATCAGTAAGTCTTCTAATTCAAGACTCCTGATATAATTGTAAAGATATTCATTGTAAGTTTTTTGACTATTTATATATTCCTCTGCATTAATGACTAGTATTAAGAAATCTGCTTTCTCAGCTTGATCCCGAGCTCTCTTTATACCTTCTATCTCAACAATATCATTTGAAAATTTATTTAGACCAGCTGTATCAGCTAACAATATTGGGTAACCAGAAATATTAGC
Organism: Torymus aiolomorphi; assembly: GCA_036365515.1. Taxonomy (NCBI): domain Eukaryota; kingdom Metazoa; phylum Arthropoda; class Insecta; order Hymenoptera; family Torymidae; genus Torymus; species Torymus aiolomorphi. The sequence goes on along the minus strand of CM070873.1, from coordinate 61,800,198 downwards.
AGTTATCTCTACAACATCTCTTGTTGTACCAGGGATTGACGTAACAATTGCAGCATTTCTTTGAACTAAGTGATTTAATAAACTACTTTTTCCAACATTTGGTTCACCAAGAATGACTGTTCTTATGCCATTTCTTAAAATTTCTCCCTTCCTTCCATCTAACAGATGTTTTTCAATTTTTTCAGCAAGATTTTTCAAATCATTATTACACTGTTCAAATACTTTAGCTTGAATATTTTCTTCTTCGCCAAAGTCTATATAGGCTTCTATATGTGCTAGACATGTCAATAAAACTGCCCTCCAACTGCTGTATAAAGCACTAAGATGCCCATGGGCTTGTAAAAGTGCTTGTTTTCTTTGCTGCTCAGTTTCTGCATGAATTAAATCTGCTAAACCTTCAATTTCTGTTAAATCTAATTTATCATTAAAAAATGCTCTCTTTGTGAATTCTCCAGCTAAAGCTGGACGAAATTTAAGCTTTGACAGTGCAGACATTAAGGAAGCAAGTACTGCAACACCACCGTGAACTTGAAATTCTACACTATCTTCCCCAGTAAATGAATTTGGTCCTAAAATAATTATAAATTTTCAATTTTATATTTTTAAACTAATAATAAACAGAATTTTTACAATATTATACCTGGAAACCAAAGACATAGTCCCTTATCTATAATTTCTCCAGTTTCAGGATTGCGAATATTCCGTAGATAAGCTTTCCTTGGTTCAAGATTAGAAATACTGGTCATTTTTTCTAAAGCTATTTTAGCATCAATACCTGATATTCTTACAACTGCAACTCCGCATTTTCCTTGCCCTTTGGTAAGTAATATTTAATATAAAAATTTTATTATTAATAATGTAAAAAACAAATAAAAATTACAAATCTATTTACCAGATGAAAGAGCAAAAATTGTTGACCCTCTACTAGCTGCTTCATTTAAAAATGTTCTATGTACAGCATTTAAAGTTTGTAAGAAATTGTTCGTCTTGATAAACTGTTTAATAAAAAAACATTTTTTCCACATATTATTTATGTGTTAAAAAGAGTTAAGTACAAACTAGTTATTTTCCAGATAAAATAAATGAAATTGTCTGCAACATAAAAAAGATAATGTTTTGATAAGATCTGATCACAGGTACATAAACTCAAGATAAGAAATGAACTATTATATTTTCTTTATAAAATCAGAGATATAACACAATACATAAAATGATAAGATATATTGAGATTTAAAGTTGTTAAATAATAAATGGTTGGTCTTTTGTTTCATAATAAAGAAATACTTTTTATACATAATAAGAATACTTTTTATAGCATCATTAAATGAAAAAAAATGTAAGACAAAAAATGGAGTTTTTAACTTAAAAAATAATAAATAATCATGAAAAACTGAAATAAAAATTAAATACTACTTATTTACTCACTTTATTAATATAAAAACAAACAAAATTTCAAAATCTTCATGTCTCAGAAAATAATAATTTTTGTACTACATAGAAGATGTACAATCCAAAGTAGAAGGCCGTTATGGAAGGGTTAAAATTTAACTTTTACATATTTACAAAAATCTTGAAAAATCAACAAAAAGTCAAAACATAACAACTTTACTTATACATAAATGATAAATATCAAATCGAATTCATAAACACGAAACGGCGAAAACTTTGGTTATGTTTTATACTCGCGTATTCGGCGCATGTGATGTACGCAGATATTATATCTTACGTATACAAGTTACGAGCACACAAAAAGGGGGATGAATGAGCCCGCGTGTCATCTACTGTGCAACAGAACGAGTCATCACAATAATACTTGGGAGTCGGAGGCGGACGAGCAGTGCACGGCGCTGCGGCAAGTCTATTCAATTGCCTGTATCATAAGAAAAAAGAAAAGCTCTCTCGAGTCTCGACGGCGTTGCGCCCGCGTACGTGCGTCAGCGAGTCTACTGTCGCAGTGTTAAGTGTCAACAAGTCATACTCATACGCGCACATATATCCTATGCTCATTCGCATCAACGTTAAAGTATTTGCGAGGGGAATCAAGTGGAAATCTTGGGCTTTTGGCATCTCCGATGTTTGACAGGCGGAACCCCTACGCTTTCTCCCCGACAAACAACACACGATAATCACCGGTTGTTAACCCGCGCTCGCTGTTTATTATAGCGCTGCGTGACGCTAAAGGAGCGAGAGTTTGTGCTTTATATAGATGCGGACGAAACGATAGCACCCAATCAAGCCGTACGGATACCTAATCCGATAGAGCGTGATTGCATGATACACTTATCTTTCGGATATAGTTCCTACGCCTCGTCCCGTGCGCGGTGATGACAGCTCCGGCCCGACCGCGTAGCTGATAAAAGACGCGATTTTAAAGACCGCGGGAGCGTTGCAGCCGAACAATATCTACTCTCACTCACTCTCCGGACACTGCCTGGGAGAGACAAAGAGCGTGGGACTGCCGCTAGGGACAAACATGTCGAGTTACGCGGAGCTGGCTCTGACCAGCGCTCTGCTCTGCCTCTACCTGGAGACAAGTTGGGTGCTTCTGATCAATGCTGTGTACCTAACGATACCATGGCTGGTTTGGGCTGCTATTGTTATAGTACTGCTGATAAGGTTTGTAGCCAGAGTCCCACCACCCAGTGAGAGCGATGTGAAGAAGGTGCTAGGTGTAGATCCACTGAGCTTTGTGGAGAAGAAGGAGGGTCCGCTCTTTGGACAGAACGAGACACAGAAAGTTGATGAAACTGAAGCTGAAAATGATCAACAGTATTGCATGAGAGTTGTAGCGCACAGGGGAGCAGGATTTGATTTTCCAGAAAACAGCATGTCTGCTTTTCGCAATGTAAGTTGTTCTTTTGTTTCATTGTTATAGTGGTTGAAAATTTATTAACAATTTTATGTTTTAAATTAATATAACATTTGAAATAAAAATTTATTAACAATTTTATGTTTTAAATTAATATAACATTTGAAATAAAAAAAAAAAAAATTATTTCTTGCAGAGTCATGAAAAGGGCTGTGATGCAATAGAATTTGATTTGGCACTAACAAAAGATAATATTCCCATTTTATTCCATGATGTTACTATTGATCGTTTAACCGGGTCTAATGGTACTATTAGAAATATGACGTGGGATGAATTAAAGGAATATGATATCTCTACAAATCACCCACTTAAGTAAATTGACTATTCTTACATTTTTTGAGCTATACATTCTTTTTTCAATGATTTAAATACCCATATCTTTCTTTAGAGTCAAACTTGACCCTCAGGGTGAAAAAATTGCATTATTTGAAGAAGCATTAGAACAAACTTTACAAAATGGTCAACATATGTTTATTGATATAAAAGCAACAGGCAACGAAATAGTTAAAGTGATTTTGGATGCTTTTAAGAAACATCCTGAGCTTTATGAAAGAGCTGTTATATCTAGTTTTAATCCAGTAACTATATACATGGTAATTGTGTGAATTTAATTAATTGAATTAGCTCTTACAATAGTTGTGATAATGTAAATAATAAAAAACTTATTACTTAGATAAGGAGAAAAGATCCACGTATTGTAGCAGGTGTTGCATGGAGGCCTCAATTCTTTTCTACATCTAATTATAATGGAATAAATGGACCATATGAACCACGTTCTGATGATTTTTTTAAAAATATTATAAGTATGATAGTTGATCTTATTCATGACTGGGCCTTAAAACGATTAACATATTATATTCTTGGATTGTCTTTTATACTTCTCCACAAAGATGTGATTAGCCCGTAAGTAATCTGGATTTAATCACTTGTTTACCATTTTTTTTTTTATAAAGAAACTATAATTTTTCTTAGTTTAATTTTTTACTAGAAAATTAAAAGTCTTTAAAAACTTTTAAAAAAGCTTCACTGCATCTTTTCTGAAGGGAAAACGGCATTTTATTTTTTTTAAAAAGATATTTGGTGGATACTTCTATAAAAATACCAACAGGTTCGTTGTAATAACAGTTTCGTTAATGCATAATGTTAAATTAACGAAAAATGCTATTTAAGGTTTTGACAAGTTGAAAATTGATTTTTTTTTCTAATAGCTTTTTGTACCTCATTTAAGCCATTATCAAACTTAACAGTT